>JAFBJW010000131.1:1969008-2569008 GCA_016785235.1 Pseudorhombus dupliciocellatus | reverse complement strand
CCCTGAGCTTGACCCTGCCCTACAGCTGGAGAGGTGTCAAAGGTCACTGACATGACTCAGGATGCTGATGAGAGGCAGAGATAGACACAGGGACGTACTGACATGTTGGACCGTCCTCAGTAACGTTGGGCTCCGTCCTGACTTGAACCTGAATCGCTCTCAGGAATCGGAACTGTTTCAGCAGACGAACGCCAGCTCCCAGAGAGCGAGTGGAAAAACCTCTGGAATCAGCCAAATCCCCTCAATCCTTAAAAAGTTCTGAAGCCCAGAGGCGACTGACGACGCTGAATTAAAAAACAGATAATGTCAAACTCTCAGTCACTACCGCATGCGGGGGGATCGGTCTGGGTGCTCCTGTGTTTTCAGTTTGTTGACGCTCAGTCAGCATCCTGCCTTCTTTAATTGGAAAACTCTGAGTGAGTCTCGAAGTGATTCCACTGAAACCTCCAGCGGTCAAAGACTTTGACGTCTTGTCACAACAGTTCGGAGGCTGCTGCGATCCAGATGTTTGTGGACAGTTTGTGCCCAAACTCGCAGTCGGCAACTTTGCCAACAAGGTCGTGTTTTCACCCGTCTGCTGGCTCGCCCGTCGTCAGTAGGATTCCACGAGACTTGTTGGAACGATGGGTGAACAGAGTTACTACATTTTGTGGCAGATCCAGGAATTTTTCAGAGAAGTTATTCATAGACAGAGACCTGGTTCAACAACACACGAGCAGCAGGAGCAATCCGGCTGAATCATCTGAGAGCTTGTAGCTTCACACGCGGGGAGCCGTCAGCGGCCATGTTTAGACTCACTTTACAACTGCATGGAAAAACACAGCCTTCAGATCCCTCTGGTCCAGAAAACAGCAAAACGCTGACGCACAGCAAAATGAGAAAAGCACAAGGTCGTCTTGGAAGAGAAAGTTGAATCCGGATCAACTTGGCTCAATGCAACCTGGCGGCATGCAGTAATCCTGCCGGCCAGTCAGATAACGACCTGCTGCTGTAAACTGTGCTGGTCAGACTGGTCCAGTGTGTCCAGGACATGGGCCCAGTGGACAGGGTCGGAGCAGCAGCAGAGGTGGTGTGATTCAGGTCATCACTGTGGAGCTTAACTCCAGCACGGTCTCTGGGTCTTGAGTGAAAACCAAACCAGACATGGCGTGTTCAGAGTCACGCATGTGCGCTGTCACACGCTGCGGCAGAAACATGTAACCATCAGCTGCTCAGTGCCTCCGTCTGTCAGTGAGCGGTGTTAATCATCTTTTATTATCTCCAGCTCGGGCCAGGGTTACTGTTCTCATCCCGGGGGAACGCCACATTTAGTTTGGACAAAAACGCGCTTGGGTCCAAAACGGAGGAGTAATTTCAGGCGCTGCTGTAAAACGATTAATAACAGACAATTAGAGCAGGATGACATCATCAGCTGGTTCCTGACGGACGCTGTCCTCAGAGCTTTAGAATGACGATCATGTCTTTAAGTGGTTACACAACATTTGGAGGATGGCGCCTTCTCCGGAGGTTTTCTTCCTCCCGAGGACGAGGCTACCTTTCACGTCTTTTTATTGCATCAAGTGTTTTTTAATTGAGTAGAGCTCCAGGGGGACGTGCACATCTGGTTTGGTTTAAAAGGGAAGTTAAACTTTTGCATAAAGTGAAAACTCTGCTACTCCTCTCTGCAGAGACACAATGAGCCACCCCTGCAGGAGGCCTCTGAGAGGACCGTTCAGTTCTCCATCAACTGTTTTTATTCCTCCATGAAAACCAGGAATATTAGTTTGTTTTCTGACAAATCAGCTGTTATTGATTTAAAACAACAGCCCACATTCAGATCCACTGGATTTAATCTGATCTGTTAGAGTTGAACATACATACACACACTTCTCTTTTGTTTCATCAGAATCCAGAAAGTTGAATTAAATGGAGTGTTTTCTGTCTCCCCCTCTCATGACCTCTGTGACCTCTGCAGTCCCACGCATGCCACCCAAGAACATCCAGGTGTACAACCCCACCCCCAACAGCCTGAACGTGCGCTGGGAGCCAGCCACGGGCCAGGTCCAGCAGTACCGCGTGGAGTACTCGTCGCTGAGCGGACCCAGATCCACGGGCTCGGTGAGTGTGTCCTCAGGGGCAAGTGGTTTCCTCACGAGGCTCAGAGACAAAAACAAACTCTGACACGTCCTCCTCTTTTTTAAACCTGCTTGTGGGATCCTATAATGAATTTTTTCGCTGTGAATCAACTTGTTGGACGTTTTGTGCCTCCAGGAAATTCTTTAGATAAGTGAAATTAGGTTGGAATAAATGTTCAGCCTCCAGCTGCTTGTTCTGCTTGTTTAAAGATAGAGACGATAGCAGAGCATATCTCTGAGTCATCACGATCATTTCTACTGCATCAGCGGCTTGTTTGCTCCAAAATGTCAAAACACCAGAGTGGACGTTCTCAGACTGTCCAGAACACGATGGCCTGTCCGTCAACAGCGGTCCACTGATTTGTCTCCTCAGGGCAGTCTTACTCAGGTCCCCTAGGTCTTGATCTTTGACTCTTGTCCGTCTCTTGGACTTGGACCTGGTTCTTGACTTGGATCCAGTCCTGACAGTTTAAACTTGTCCTACACTTGGTGTTGGGTCCATGATCAGGACTCAGAGATGTCTTGATGTCACTGTGTCTCGATGAACTGGTTGTAGACTAAACACATTAAATATGGTTTAAATAAGGTGAGGTCTCACTCAATGAAAACAACCGGACCTGTTTGTTTCCCTCGGTGTGGGTCTGATGCTGCACAGATGTTTGCGCAGCAGTAATTATGGTAATATGGAAATCATGACTTGTCATTTTTCTCTCCATCGGCTCTGATTTCACGCTCCAGTGCAAACGTCTGGAATGCAGAGAGAGGAGAGAGGAGAGGTTTCCTTCGCCGACTGAAGCACATCTGGAGCTGAGGGAGGGAGGGAGGTGCTCTGGGGTTAGGGTTAGGCTGGACCAGAGCCAGCCGCCGGCATAAACACACTTTGGTGGTTGCCCTATGAGTGTTTTGGGGCCACACACAAAA
Organism: Pseudorhombus dupliciocellatus; assembly: GCA_016785235.1. Lineage (NCBI taxonomy): Eukaryota > Metazoa > Chordata > Actinopteri > Pleuronectiformes > Paralichthyidae > Pseudorhombus > Pseudorhombus dupliciocellatus. Next base: position 2,565,973 of record JAFBJW010000131.1, on the reverse strand, counting down.
TCTTGCTTAGGGCCACCAAAATCCTAGGGCTGGCCCTGGGCTGGACTGTCCTCCTGACGTTGTTGTACACTTCCTGTGGTCTGGAGGATGCTGGGTAAGCAGAGACTTCCATCGGCCTGGTTGACCGCCACTGGGTGAATGGCCAAAAGTATGTGGACAACCAAACATTCACTCACCCACACAAGTGTTTTTTGGACCGACGATCTGAAAACGTAGGGTTCTGATCCCAGCAGATCCTCCAGATCCTCTGTCAGTGTTGAGGTCTCAAAGGTTTTCCTTTGATCCACATCAGATCCCCATGATGTCATGGCCCACCGCGGTGGGAACGCTGTGATAATCCTAGTGATGGGAGACGCTCCGCAGTCGCCTCCTCTCTGAGCCGATGACAGAGCTCCACACTCTGCAGAAATTGTTTATTCGTCAGTCCACTTACTGAATGAGGGATCTGTTTGGCATCCAACCTCCTGCGTCTTTGTTAGTGTTTGAGGGGAACTCTGGCAGCTGCAGACGACTGGATATGAGATGAGCAGTGAGGTCATTATGTACGTTATCGGAGCCAGATCTGCGTGATCCATGAGGAGGCACATTTCAGTCCAGACGCCTCCACACTGCGGCTGTCATGACGATGGAGTCCATATATTTCTGTGACTCTTGGTGGTTTTTGTGTTTGTCTGTGAAAGGTTCTGGTTCCAGGAAACATTAACAACGGCTTCCTGGACAACCTGATCCCAGACACCCCCTACTCAATCAGCGTGTCAGCGCTGTACGCCGACGGAGAAGGATCCCCGGTGAGCGGCAACGGCAAAACACGTGAGTTCGCCAAGTGGTTTTAAAAAACGTTCCCGCTTCCTGCTACCGAGTTCCACGGAGATCTGTGATCCTATACAGGAATAAAAAAACATGTGTTTTCCTCTCAGTGCCACGTGCCGGCCCCAGGAACATGCGTGTGTTTGATGCCACCACCAGCACCCTGACCATCGGCTGGGACCACGCCGAGGGCCCGGTGAGGCAGTACAGGATCGCCTACGCTCCCATGACCGGGGACCCCATCACTGAGTTTGTAAGTGCTCTGAGTCAGAACACTGAGGTCCAGCTGAGGTTCTCCTTAAAGAGATCAATCGAGTTTAATGACAATTATGAGCTTCACTGAGTTTAAATGTGATTCTTTGAAACTCTCTCCTCGTCGTTTTTCAGGTAATTATTCCTTTTTGTTTGGGATTAACCCTCGACACTCTCTCTGCGTGACGTTCCGCTTGAGCTATGCAGTGAAGTCACATCTCTGGCTCATTCAGGTTACAAATCACAGATTAGTGGGAATAATTACAGGCTCAGTTAAACAAACAGTGCAATTTGGGCCATAATAACGTTACTGATGGTCCTGAATAATGAGATGGAGGTGGAGGGCGGAGAAGAGTGCAGCTGCGCTTCGCCTCCGCTTGTTAGTGAAGCACCTGTTCGCCATGAGTCAGCTGTCAGCGGCAGCGACTGGAGAACCAATAAGCTTTTATAAAGACAGGTAATTATTTCAAAGAGCTGTGAGTAATGAGCAGGTTTGATACAACGATCCAGATGAAGTCTCTGGAAGATAACTCCTTCCTGTCTGTGAGAGAGGATTCTGCTACAGGAAACATAACTCAGCTGAAATGAGACACGGACGTGTGTGAACAGACACATGTGACTACACATGGAGGAAGCCTCCCCACACACACACACAGCTGATTGTTAGCATGTGGAGGAGCAGGGGGTTTGAGTTGGACCTCTGAATCAGAGTGGGTGGTGATGATATAAATGATGTTCTCACCCTCAGACTGTGGTCCCTGGGAACAGAAACAATGCCAGGCTGCAGAACCTGCAGGCAGACACCCCGTACAACATCACCGTAGAGGCCATTTATGCCGAGGGGCCCGGTGGGTCGCTCAACGGACCCGGACGTACAGGTGAGGGCCCTCTGAATTAATCCAGCCAACACATGGTTGTGTTATGGGGAGCGAACCCGGGTGTTCATGGCAGCCTCAGTTACACAAACAAGACGTGGCAGAGAAAAGGGCCATGAAGAACGATGTGTAAATAAAATGCATCTTATGAGTTAGGATGTTCAGTCAGAAGTGGGTTCAGTTTGGGCCGGCCTCATCGTTCTCTGTGTGTTGACGTGTCTCCTGTCTGTCCCAGTTGGCCTCCTGAGTCCCAGGAATCTCCGCGTCTCAGATGAGTGGTACACCCGCTTCAGAGTGTCCTGGGACCCGGTGGCGGCTCCTGTCCAGGGTTACAAGCTGATCTACTCCCCTCAAGGTGAGCGGAACCCAGGTCTTGATGCAGCAGAACTCGACAGAACCTGCTCACGTCACTTGCTTGTGTGGCTTTATTTGTGGCGTTCACAGGCACCAACCAGTTTGTGGACATGTTTGTGGGCGACGTGTCCTCATACACGCTGCACCACCTGCAGCCGGGAACCACCTACGATGTCAAAGTGATCGCCCAGTACTCCGGCGGGCAGAGCGCGCCACTGGCCGGGCAGGGGACAACCCGTACGTACAGCACCTGTGTGACCCTTCACTCTTGTTCTCTGTGAACCCACAAAATAACCAAGTCTGTGTCCTCTGCAGTTTCCCTGAACGTCTCCAACATTGAGACCTACAACGTCGACCACGACAAGTTCTGCATCAAGTGGACTCCTCACAGGGCGGCCACCTCATACCGCATCAAGCTCAACCCTGTGGACCGTGAGTGTCCTCCCCATGTCTTCCTTCCTCTCTTATTAACATATGTCCCAGGTCCTCCAGGGGATGCAGCCTCTGGGGGGATTCCCTGCTGTCACGTCAGACTAGTGTGTGTCCCCGGGGCCAGCCTGTGGTGTGTGAATGTCCAGATGTGGACGTGATTTCAGGCGTTGAGCAGAGTGTGACGTCACGTCTGCTTACCTCCTCGTGCCGAAGCGTTCCGCCTGGACTGAAGACCAGACCACTGAACTTAGACCATCTCTGTCAGAGGAGACAACATTGGTCTCCATTACTGCCGAATCTTTGATTCCCATCTGGTTCAGATTCACACCTGGACACGGATTAGCGGGCAGACAACAGGAAACCCGGGAACATTTAAACATCTGTATGGAAGTCATTAGGACAAGATGTCAGCTCCAGTGAGGCTCTGTTAGCGTGAGACGGGCGAGGATCAGACACACGAAGACAAGTGTCAGAACCATCTGACACGTCCACATCACTCGCTGATGTGTGTGTGGCTAAAATTCTGATGAATGAGGGCCACTGTTCTGGACTCCATCAGCCTCTGTGTGTGTGTGTGTGTGTGTGTGTGTGTTTCCCGGAACAGTTCACATGAAGTCACTTCCGTCTTAGCGTGTTGATGTTACCGAGCTCGGCCTGAACATGTTGCAGTGTGTCATCTGAAATGACGACACCGTGTTGTTTACAGTGTCTCCATCATGCGTGGCAGCTGTCTCTGTAATAAACAGGCTGTGTTTGTTTGTGCTCAGAGTAAATAGGAAACCGTATTCTGAATATATCACAGCCTGGCCACGCAGACACATAAACACTCCTCTGGAGGGGTCACACGTCGGCTTCCAGAGAGCTCGAGTCGATCTATAAGACAAACGTTCAACAGCTTCTTTTTCCCCTGGATCCAAATTTACCAGCACTCGTCCTCAGGTCTATTGTCCAGTTTCGGGAACATTCTCGTTGTTGTTCTCTCTCTTAGAGTAAGATCGCAGATGTGTCAACACCAACTCCATCCATCTTAGAAGAGTCCAGAACACATGCATGTTGAGGGTGTGGTCGAGCGTTGTCCTGGTTCCAGTCACGTGTTTCCCCCAATCGCTCCGACTCATCCCATGTCGATATCAACAGTCCTTATACATCAAACTGACAGCTCCGTCTCCTCTGCAGCCTCCAGTAAGGGACAGCATGAGATCACCATCCCTGCCGGCCTGCCTCAGTACTGCTTTGACGGCCTGTCCCCCGACGCTCTGTACACCGCCACCGTGTTCGTCCAGACTCCAAACCTGGAGGGGCCGGGCGTCAGCGCCAAGGAGAGGACATGTGAGTGAGGCCTCAGATCGACTGTCTCCTCTGCTGTGCGTGTTCCCATGTGACGCTCCCTCTGTTCTGTCTGCAGTGGTGAAGCCAACTCCAGCTCCAACGCTGCCCCCAACCCCCACACCTCCACCCACCATCCCTCCCGCCTGGGCAGGTGAGCATGTGACAGGAAGTCAGACTCGAGGCTTCAGGCCCTGAATTACAAAGTGACACCATCAGATGAAACCGTTTTCTATCAGAACCTCTGATGGACTGACCCGATGGAGACCGTCCTGCTGCGTCCTCCTCTCAGCCAACACATGTTCCCCATGATATTTCCCTGTGCTCCGTGTTGTGTAAATCATTATTTATGGACAGTAAAGATGGAGCAGATTAGAGAACACGCTGCGTCCCATCAGGGAAAGATTACTCAAAGCGTTTTATCCGACTGGTGTTCGTCTGAGAGGAATCCATTAACGAGGCCTGGATTTCTCTTCTGCTGACCAAATGTGTTTTTATTTGATGGATGAAACCAAGGCATCGTTCCTCCTGATGGTTTTGTTTTGCTTCACGTTTTCAGCTGATTTATTTTTAATACTTTCAGCCTCACAAACAGTAATTACACAGCGTGATGATGCAGTTTTCTCCGCCGGTTCCCTGTGACGCCACCGAGGGTCTCACTGCCGGACGTTCAACAACCGTAACCGCTTGTTTTCTTGCCTCAGTTTGCAAAGGTGCCAAAGCAGATTTGGTGTTCCTCATCGACGGCTCCTGGAGCATTGGCGAGGAGAGCTTCACCAAGGTCCGGCACTTCGTCTCCGACGTGATCGGAGCGTTTGATGTCATCGGCCCGTCCGGGATGCAGGTCTGGAGTTTAGAACCATGAGTTCCTCCTCAGACGGTGTGCTGATGTCCTCCTGTCACTGACCTCGGCGCTGTGGCTCTCCAAATAGGTGTCGTTTGTGCAGTTCAGCGACGGCGCGAAGACGGAGTTCAGGCTGAACGCTTACCAAGACAAAGGCGTCGCCATGGCGTCCCTTCATCACATCCGCTACCGAGGAGGAAACACAAAGACAGGTTTGATTGCACGTCCCACACACATGTACCTGCTCGGTCCTCAGGTGAATGGTTCTGATGCCTCTCTCTCTCTGTGGAGCAGGAATGGCCCTGAAGCACACCTATGAAAAGGCCTTTTCAATGGAGAACGGGATGAGGAGGAATGTCCCCAAGGTCGTCGTCGCCATCACAGACGGGCGGTCTCAGGACGAGGTGAAGCAGAACGCCGCCAAGCTGCAGCACGCAGGTACTGCACACCAAGGTCCCTTCATTGACGAACAGTTCATAGAATCATCTATAGCTTCAGTCGTCGTCTTCTCTCTGTCCTTCAGGCTACAGCGTCTTTGCCATCGGCGTCTCGGACGTGGACTTTGTGGAGCTGCAGGAGATCGGCAGCAAGCCCAGCGACAGGCACGTCTTTGTCGTGGACGACTTCGATGCCTTTGACACCATCAAAGAAAACCTGATTACGTTCATCTGTGAAACGGCCACGTCCTGTGAGTGCACACTAACTTCACTGACCTTCGGCAGGAGCCGTCTCACAGAATGTAAACGTCTTTCTGTCTCGTCCCACAGCCTGTCCCCTGATCTTCCTGAACGGGTTCACTTCACCAGGTAAGAAACGGTTCATTCCTCTGGAACTCTGCGGTCCTGCCGGCGTGGGTTCAATCGCGTCATGAGCAGATCTCCGTGTTTCAGGCTTCAGGATGCTGGAGGCCTTCAACCTGACGGAAAAGACCTACGGTTCCGTGCAGGGCGTTTCCATGGAGCCGGGCTCCTTCAACAGCTACACGGCATACAGACTCCACAAGAACGCCTTCCTGACTCAGCCCACCACGTGAGCACTTTGTCCCACACTCCTCCTCATGCTCTTTTTGTCCCGCTGGGTCCAACCCGTTCTCTGTGCCTTGAACAGAGAGGTCCACCCTGACGGGCTCCCCCAGGCCTACACCATCATCCTCATGTTCCGCCTCCTCCCCGACTCGCCCGGCGACGCCTTCGACATCTGGCAGGTGTCCAGCAAGGACCACAAGCCAGAGACCGGCATCACCATCGACCGTGAGTGTTTGACTCTGCCCCCTTGACGTGTGTGTGGGGCGAGGGGAGGGCACGGGTATGAGGAGGCAGCGCGGAGGCGTGCAAGGGGAAGCGGAGCAGCTGGGGCTCATTGTGTCGCGTCTGATCTTGAAACAAGCTGAGTGGCGTGTAATGAGCCAGCGGGGCCAGCAGCCGCGCTCGGCTGGCTCCAGTAAAGACTCGGCTTCACTCTGTGGGTCGTTGTTCTGGTTGAAAGAAAAGTTATGTTGTGAAAGGAAGAGTGGGCTCGTTTGAACAGGACTTCTGAGGGAAAGGCAGTTCACTGGCAAACAAACACAAGGGTGACATTTCAGCAGGAATTTGTTGAACACAGTCTCTCTAAGAGGCCAATGGGGACAATCAGGACACTCAGTGCGTCCTCAGAACTGTCCACCACGTCTCTGACAGAGCAGTAACAGGGAAATGACTCGATGTTATTAAAGAAATGCCAGCGAAGGAAAACAATATAATAAACATTCTGAGAGGAAGCAGCAAACTGAGTAACACGTCTGTCTCTTGTCTCTGCTCAGCCTCCAGTCAGACCCTGTCCTTCTACAACAAAGATGAGCGCGGCGAGATCCAGAGGGTCACCTTTGACGACAGCCAAGTGAAGAGGATGTTCCATGGAAGCTTCCACAAGGTAAACGGAGAGCGAGGAGCCTTTGTCCTGGACATCCAGCAATCACACGGATACCTGACATTCCAAATATGCTGCATGTTGCAGGCCCAGCCCCTCGCTGCAGCTACAGACGTGTTTCATTGCGGTTCTGTCAGCTCATGCAAACAGATGGTGCTCAGCAGGCTGCAGCTTCACGCCTCGCGTTTCTGACCGTGTACAGTTCAGCCTCTAATTGACGGGCGGGACACGTGCGGCGTCTGGATGCTATAAAACATCAAACATTCGGCTGCAGATCGAAGCTGCTGATTCTGTCGCAGCTCTCCTCATTTGAGAAAAACTCAAACATCATGTGGCGCGAGCAACTGAAATGATCTACCTGAAATAAAATCCTCACCATCTAAATCCTCACATACAAATTAGACTCTGCAGTCGTCCCTCCGTCACGAGGTCACAGTGAGGAGGAGGAGGTGCTTCTCGTGTTCTGCAGCCTGAACCAATCATCGCTCATTTGAACCGTTTCACTGAAGCGGGGAAAGAAACACGACATCAGTGGCTGAAAAACAGAGCATGTTATGAGTTTATCAGGAGGTGAAGAGTGCAGCCGAGGTCAGAGGTCAGATGCTGATTGACCCACTTATGTGACAGACGCAACACTGAGCGGAAGTCGTGCGGACAGCCGTGCACAAACACTGTAATTGACCTCCTCTGAGTGGGAGGGGGCGCCTCCGGGTTCGAGTCGCAGCCTCTTAACCTCTAGCAGCCGATCACTGGGGAATTATTGCTCCTCTGTCGTTGAACCTCCCAGCATGCCTCTGTGGCCTGCGTCTGCAGATTACCTGCTGACAGCTGCCTCTGATAATCACAGTCCTCTTTCCCCTCGTCTTTTATTATGTCTTCTGTCCTCCCGCTGGCACGAAGATGGAGACTGCCATTTAAGGTGATTCTTCTAGTTTTTATTTCACAGAAGACACAAAAAGAACGTCTTGTTAAATCCAGAATTGGATGAAAGGTTCACTCGGTCGGGCCAAGAGTCAGTGGCGTTTTTGAATGACATCCCAGATGTGATGAAATGATTTGTCCCTTCAGAGGGAAAGAGAAAGTCAAGGAGCCTGTTCCCTGGGGGGACATTCCTCCTCTTCCTCCTCCTCCTCCCTCCATCAGTTCGGCAGTAAACTCTAGTTGCTGGGTTTCAGTTTGTTGCTCAAGGGCACCACTGCAGCTCGAACCTTTGACGTGTTTTCTATCACAGCCAATGAAATGGAACTCTGCAGAAACAGCCTTGATTAATGAAGTTGGCTCGAACCCAACAGAGCTGATGTCAGCCTCCGCCACATCATCTCATCTGACCTCACTAATCCTCTCGCTCAGAGCAGGACGGCTACATCTGAGTTACCGATCCATCAGTCCCTGTGTGCACAGCGTGCATGGTTCGGTGAGGTGTCGGACACTCTGCTGACTGCACGACAAGCGGCAGCATCGGATGACGGCTTGTCTGAGATCTGAAGCACTAATGGAAACACGGACCACGTTCTTGGATGTCCCTGTGTCTCTGTGGTCTGTTAAACATGCCTCTGCAGCTCCGCAGACGCCGGCCGGCCGCAGGCAGCTCGTGTTTTCCCTCCGTACAGTTGGAATCCAGCCGACCGCTGGTTTTCAGAAGGGCCCCGGGCCGGACCACAGGGTGACATCATCAGGATCAAAGACACATCTCTCTGAAGTGAACAAAGGCAGCATCCAAGCTGCTGCACATCTCAAAAGTCTGGCAAGAGGTTGCTGGGGTCAGAGGTCACATTTACGATCAATACCAAAGCACAAGCTGCTTCTTTCAGATGAATACTAATTATTTTATGTTCACCTTTAACAGTTTGATCTCAGTCTTTTGAATGAATGGAAATTAAAGTAATGCTGCTTTTCCTCTGTGCAAGCGCTCTGACATTCCAGAGGTGTTTCAATAAACAGAACTACATCCTCCCTTCCCGGCCTCCACCGCCAGACTCTACATAACCTAATAATTTGCAGGCCATCGGGATAAAAACCAGACACAAGACTTGGTCGTGGAACAAAGAATGTGCCAATAAAATGCTCTTCTTTCTTTTTTTCCTCTTCCTCTCTCTTTCTCTCTGAAGCTCCATGTCCTGGTTTCAGACACCAGCGTCAAACTCAACGTGGACTGCCAGGAGGTGGCCGAGAAGGAGATCAAAGCGGCCGGGAACACGTCCAGCGACGGCTACCAGGTCCTGGGCAAGATGTCCAAGTCCATCGGCTCCAAAGGAGAATCTGCCACTGTAAGTGGACTGACCACACTGGGGAGGAAATGTCTCTTAGTCCATGTTTGACTGGACGAGAGACATAGAGACATTTATCAAACCCACCACAGCAGAAGAGAGGAATGTAACTCATTCTGAGTCACAATATTAAACCATAATTAATAGAATAATTCCAGTAGAAAAAGTCGTTCCCATGTTTTGTCTTTCTGTCCCACAGTTCCAGCTCCAGATGTTTGACATTGTCTGCAGCTTGGGTTGGACCAGCAGGGACAGATGCTGCGACCTTCCATCTATGGTGAGAGAAGCCCCGCCTCCACCTAGCATTGGCTCCTTCCCCTCCTCGTTTCATATTCTCTCCCTCTAGACCTCTGTCATGATAAAATCTTCGAAGAACAAACTGAGACTAAAGATTAAAACACACTGTCCAGACTTAGCTTTAGTTCTGTGTGTGTGTGTGTGTGTCGGTCATCTCTGTGTGTGCTGATTGATTTTCCGCTCCCAGAAACCACCTGGTTTCTTACAGCAGATTTACAGAGACAGGACCCAGACACAGACACAGGATTTGTTTTTGGAGACAGGCTGTTGTGGACGTATCGGCGTCCTCCTGAGAGGATAGACTCATCAGGAGTGTGTGCGTTTCATTCTCATGAACAGCATGGTGTGTGTTTTAGTCTCATCTTCTCATGACCTCGTTCTGATTTTCTCATATCTGCCTGTCTGCATCTGAATGAGTTCAGTGCTCACATGTGGGAGGAACTCTGCAGAACACTGGGTCCAAATGGACCCAGATCAAGTCGCTCTGCGATGCATAGCAGGACCACAGCAGAGACAGATGTGGAGCACTGAGGCTCTGCAGGCAGTGACGAGCAAACACACCACTTCATATTTACAACCACGTCTATAGAACGAGAAGCTCCCTTTGTTCCTAATCCTCCATACACGCACACAGCATGCTGCTCAGCGTTTGGAGTCAGGACTCTCTCCTCAGTCCCAGCAGAGCTCTCCAGAGACACTGCAACAAGCCGAGCTTTGTCTCGGCGCAGCACGTCTGCACTTAAACGTCCAGAACCTCCTGACAGGGATTCAACGCTGGATTATTATCTCAATTTGCCTGATTGGACTGTTTCATACCACGCTCTGTTGAGCGGTCCAAATGGAGGCGACCAGCAGGGACCGGTGGAAACTGAGCAGGAGTCTGACGTCCACAGAACAAATCCAGTCCAGCCTCCTGCAAGGAAAACCTCATTTAACCTAGTTAACGTGTCCACATGGTGTTCTTTAAATATGACACATACATTAACATAATCCTCCAACACCGTGACCGGCTGTTTCCACTCCGAGTGTCACAGACCTGCCTTTCAAAAGGTGCGTGACCCCAGAGGTCAGAGGTCAGCCTCAGGCTGTTCCTCATCTATTCTGTTTGTGTTTCAGAGGGACGAGCTGAAGTGTCCGTCTCTGCCCAACTCCTGTACCTGCACCTCTGCGGGCTCCGGGGCCCCGGGGACCCAAGGCCCAGTGGTAAGAACCCCCCAGCCTGTTTATATTACACATGACAATCTGTGGAACCGTGACTGGGTAGAACTGACACTCACGCTTTGTAGGATGATGTAATGAAGAGACACAGGAAGCTGTTGGCTTTTATTTTGAAAGCAAGAGCCCGGAGGTGGTACTCTTTTCACTGACAGTTATTTGTACTCCGTATGTTGTACGAGGCAGAGCGTTGGGCCCTGAGGGGCAGTGACCTCTGGAACCTCCAATGTGACGCCTCATAAACCTTTTTAAGAGGAGAGGTGGTGAACGGGTGGCAAGGATCCTCCGCCCTCACTTCATCCACCAGCTGAGAAAAAAAACATGTTCACTCGCTCATACAACATGTTTGACTGGTGTGTGACAGAGTTAATAACACGCTTACAGACACACTGGTGAGAAGTTTATGAACTGATATTTTCACTCTCAGTAAAACAGAGTCTGAACTTCTGTTCACACTTGAGGTGATTTTAATGAAGCGCAGCAGTTTCCAGGGTTTTTAAAGAACATTGTCAGCCGTCTCTCTATTAACCTGATGGATGCTCCTCTTCCTCCTCCTTCTCCTCCTCCTCAGGGAGCCCCTGGAATCAAAGGCCCCCGAGGTGAAAGAGGAGAAGCAGGTCCTGCTGTAAGTATCTTTAAACCATTGTCCTCTTCCTTCAGAACCTCTCTGGACTGGCCTGATCTGCCCCCATGAAAACAAAAGATTGTTTAAAGTCGATTTCTTTGAAGTGAGCGCAAGCATCTGATTCCACTTGAACAATGAGCGTTTCCCCTGATATGAAGGAGGGAGCTCAGCATTCCTGCACAGATTGCAGCAGCATACCTGAACCATGACGACAGACGCTTTAATGTTTCTTATCTCCTGCCGTTCTTCAGGGGCCTGTCGGCCCGCGGGGAGATAACGGACCACCAGGGCCCATGGGTCTGCCCGGCCCTCAAGGACCCAGCGGGATGTCGATTCAAGGAGAGGCTGTGAGTCCACACACACAGATTATGAAGTTAGTTATTTATAAATTGACTCAGAAGAAGAAGTTAATCCAGAAGATGCTGATAAATCAGAGTTTGGATCTCAGAATGAAAATGTTCCCAAATCAAACAGAGACGTTCCCCGGTTCAGTTTCCAGAGGATCAGACTCGGGGACATTATTCAGAACGTTAGTTCAGGTCCCGTCCTCAGGAATGTGTCCGGGCCTGTCTCCAGAACCTTCAGTCAGGGCACAGAGGCTCGAACCTGTGTTCTCCAGCATCATGTGACTGTGTGCATGTTGTTTCTCCCCAGGGCCGCCCTGGACCAAAGGGAGAGCAGGGTGACTCGGGTCTACCTGGACAGAAGGTGAGGATGACGATGTTGGAGGGCTGAAGCCACGTGGCTGCGGGCGAATGCTTCTCCAGCTGTGGAGGATTCAGAGAGAAGAAGAGGGAGTTTGTTTCTCTGAATCTCACTTTTAAATTAAACCTCAGCCGGGGACGAGCCAACAGCTGCTGCGTCCTCCCCTGATGTCAGTTGTTTATCTGGGAATTTACGCAGAGCTGCCGTCCAGACTCAGATATCTGGCAGGGAGAATCACACCTACGCTCATAAAGAGCTGGCGTCGCCGAGGCTCTGATCCATCCTCATGACGTTTATGAAGTGGTACGAGACGGAGCTTCAACTTCTTCTTTCATGAGAAGTGCAGAGTCATTCAGGGAAGGAGCTTCAGTCCCAAACAGTGAAAGATTCATGGAACTGAAGTCAGTCAGAACTGAGGGTTTTGGATCAAACTGACTCAAGCTGCAGGTCGAGAAACAATGAGATTGGGTCAAACCTGTGATGCAGCAGCTGGAGGAACAACATTCATGACATACCAGCCTGGGCCGGGTCGGTTCTGTGTGGACCCTCCTCATTGTCCAGCTGCAGGCGTCCTCCTCCGGGTTCAGATCTGTGTACGATGGGTTCGTCAGTAAAACCCTCGGGTGAATGTGTGTTGATGCTGCAGGTGACCGTGTTGGAGCAGCTGCCTTAGCAACGTGCACTTAATGACTTGCAGACCCGGTTTATAACGGCCAGTAAAATGGATCTGGAATATATTATGTTCCCTGTAAATCTTGCATGCATCAAAGGACGGAGAGGCCGACAATAAAAACCCTGCGCTGAGTAAATGAGCGCAGTTGGACACGCAGCGATCCGGTCCTGAGACACGTTGAGGGGACCTTTAATTCATTGTTTGATTTGTGTGTTTCAGGGCTCACCTGGTCCCTCAGGGGCTCCGGGTCCGATCGGACCGGCAGGAGTGAGGGTGAGTGCATCTGCTTTCAGTGGCCAGTCTCTGGTCTGATCCGGCTCAGGGTTTAAGTCCTCATCTTCTCGTTCCAGGGCCCTCAAGGAAAGGAAGGACCGGCTGGACCCAGAGGCCCCACAGGGCCCATGGTGAGGACAAATGCCTTGCTCAAAGACGAGCAAGTGTCAGCGTTGGTATCACCTCTGTTTTCATCTGTTTGTCTCCGTGTCCTCGCAGGGACCCCCAGGACCTCCTGGAACGTCAGGTGCTGCAGGACAACCAGGAAAGAATGGAGACGCAGGTCCTCCTGTGAGTGTCCTCGTCGTCATCAACACTTTGTTTGATCGTCCTGCGTCATCAGAGTTTCCATGTTTTCACCTGTTCTGTGTTTTCAGGGTGCCATTGGCCCCAAAGGAGACAGAGGAGAGAGAGTGAGTGAGCTTTCGTCATATTAGACCGATTCCCACTAACACACACAACAAACAGACGTGGGCATGTGACGTAGACTCGGAGACAGAAGAACTCAACCCTTCCTCTCTCTGCTCAGGGGGATTTCGCTCCTCAGAACATGATGCGATCCATCGCCAGACAAGTGTGTGAGCAGCTGGTGAACTGTGAGTGTTTCATCCCTTCACTCTGCTCGTCAGGAGCTCCGCACCCAGTTTAACTCTCCTTCTGCTCTGCAGCACAAATGTCTCGGTTCAACACGTTACTGAACCAGATCCCCAACGGCATCCAGCGCAGCAATAACCCCGGACCCCCGGGACCTCCCGGAGCTCCCGGCAGGCAGGGGCCCCGCGGAGAGCCTGGCGCCGCGGGAAGAAGCGGTTTCCCCGGAAATCCAGGTCAGCCCGGACAGCAAGGAGAGCGAGGTGAGGAGTCACAAAACCCAACGGCAGCTGTGAACTAACACCATGAGCAGGAGGCATCTCCTCAAGAAGGAGCTGCAGGAGACAGACAATAAAACCACATGACGCTGATTCACTGCGTTTGCCTCAGGTGTTGCTGGAGAGAAAGGAGAGCGTGGACCGTCGGGGCTCGGACAGAAAGGATCGAGAGGACCCGCAGGTACGTCACAGGTGTTCGCCTCGCAGCAGAACATTAACTGGACAGAGACAGGAAACTGGACGTTTTTAGATCTTCCTCTCACTCAAACCAGCGGCCGCGCCGCAGCCAGACTTGAGCTGAAAAACAGCTCCGCTCTCTGGAGCATTTCGAGGTCGAGTTGTGGAAACAGGAGTCAGGAAGTGGACGGCAGTGAGTCACGGTAAACGAGGTCCATTCACAACACGTGACCAGCGGGGAAACTTTCCAAGTGGGCTTCGTCCACGTCTAGACATAACGCGGAGGGGGGGGTCTCTCCCCCCCCCACCTTCACTTTATTCCTCCGTCAGCGTCTCTGAAGCACTCGTGTCTCCAGCTGGAAGATGCAGCGAGGACACAGAGCCATAATGATCTGTTTGTTTCAGAGCTGCCAGAACGCTGAAACAGTTTAACAAGAGAACAATAAACTCAAAATCATCACAAATCAGTCGTTAAAAACTGTTCAAAGCTGAAGCTGGATCATAAAAACAAATGCGTGAAGATCGGTCGAGTTTCTCCGAATCTACATTTTCCACATTAAACGGATCTCAGATGAGTCTCCTGTCCAAACGAAGACAAAGGCTCCTGACATCAGCTGTTCAGTCTCATTGTTCTTTGATATCTCAGCACGTCGTCGTTCAGTCAGTGAATCGTTAAGTTACCAAACGTCTGAGAGTAGAGTTGATTCTTTGAATTCAGTGATGTGATCAGACACTAACTGACGGACGTCTTTCCTGCAACAGGTCCCCCAGGAGAGAGCAGGACAGGGTCCCCGGGCCCTGCAGGCTCCACTGGACCTCGCGGTCCCCCTGGACGTCCAGGATACGCCGGAATCCGCGGCCCTCCTGGAGCTCCTGGGTACTGCGACTCCTCGCAGTGCGTCGGCATTCCTTACAACGGCCAGGGATACGTAGGTAGGTACCAGGAGACGGGGACTCTGGTCCTGGTCTGATGTTCAGCCGGAGGGCGGTGGAAACCATTTTAACTTTAACATTTGGGGAAATTCTCCTGTTCTGCGTCTTTGCCTGACGTCAGATCCAGAGTGTTTGAACGTCTGACCGGGCCCGGTGCTCAGCAGGAGAATTTCCTGGTTCTTTTTCACAAGGACTAAATGCATGTGTGGAATCTGGACGACTAATGTTTGCAGAGAGATGTAGAAGTTGTTGATTTGCTGTTTCCTGCTTTGACCTGACCCCTCCCATCCTTTGGCCTGTTTCAGGTTCAGCATAGTAAACTTTCTGTCACCTGTGCTGCTTTCGCTGACTTCCTGAAAAAAAAAAAAATCGTCCTGTAACTGAACGCTCGCTTGCTCGCTCTAGAGCTGTTTTAAGGGATAACAGCCAACGGAAACCATTAACAAACTGAACTGAGAACCACTCAACACCAAAGAGGGAACCGGTACTAACAACGACTCACAGCCACTAAAATCAGCAGCGGCGGCGGTAAAGACACTGTTGAACCTTGAGGACCCGACAGAGGAACCTTGGTTCAGTGGAGGAGCACGAAACCCCGGCAGCAGCAGACCACCCCACAGATACTAACACTGGTGGACCGGTACCAGAGAAACATCCTCTGCAGCGCCGCGGCGACGACGCCAGCATCGACCTGTTAACAGCCCTGCCCTCTCCAGGCGCCGTGTACATGAACTAATGTGTGCTTGAATGACGTTCGGATCCACGACATTATGTTCTAAAGCTTGTGCCTTGCAACAACAAACCTGCTGCTTGCTGAATGCAACGCATCTCCTCTGTCCTCCATCCAACCGCTCCGGGTCAAACTCAGCCTGGCCTCACTCACCTGACCCCAGAGGCTCCGCCTCCCCCTCACATACGAAACGACAACAACAGACCCAGCTCCTCCCCGAACTCGGAGTGTGCATGCATGAGTGTGTGCGTGAGTGCGTGCATGAGTGCACGTGTGCCAGATCTGAATGTGCAGAAACACCGTCACAGCACAGTGACCAGGGGGCGTGTCCACAAGTTTGATTGATTTTATTTCTAGTTTTCTGTTTCGAGGCTGTTCTGGAACATTCGTCAACAAGTCACGTGACCTCCATCAGTTCACCCCATGACGCATGAGAACAGAACCTCTGCTGATGAAGGTCATGTGACGTGGGTCGGAGCTCCCGAACCTCCAGAAACCTGTCTGATGGACGTTAAAGACTCAAACTAAATCTTAAACACTTTCATATGATAGCATTAAAAAGACGACTGTGGACACGCCCCCTCCCTGCGTCATCAGCCCGCCAGTTGGTCACTTCCTCTTGTGCATGCTGAGCAAAACTGACCAGAAACTATGATCGACCCAAACACTATCTCTGAGCAGGACAGTACCCTCCTGACTCCGGCAGCCGAGTGGCCCCGGCCCCCGAGGAGGAGGAGGAGGAGTCATTTAGACGCCGTCGAAAGAGATCGCTGTCAAGAGACGCCTCCGACAGCCTCACATCATAAGACAAGTCCCGCCCCTTTGTTTCCGATGGTGTCTGGAATCATCTCACACACACACACACACACACACACACACACACACACGACAGGGGTTTGACACCTCGGCTTAATTGGAAAATACCAAAGTGCCTAAAACCGTATGTGAATATTTTTGAGGCAGGTGAAGGTTTGAACGAAGTTTGAGGCCAAAGAAAATAAAATCTGTGACTTCTTCTTCTTCTTCCACTCTGTCTGTAGCGTGTAACATATTTGCGTCGAGGCTTCACACGTTTGTTCAGTGTCGGGACGTCACGTAGCAATGATGAGTTTCTAATGTTCAGTATAACCAGCGTCATCACGGCTTCACTTGTATCTCTGTCTTGATATTTATCGGTCCTCTTTTACTCGGTCACAGCCAGAGCTGCATGTCTGTGGTGTATATTACGTATGTTTTGTTTTTCTACATTTGTGTTAAGCAGAATCTAGTTGTTCTCATTCTTGTCATTCTCTCAGTATCAGTTCGAACCTGCGTGCAAGACTATGGCCATGGTGTTGCTGCTTCGTGTTTCAACTGCAGATTGTGAATCCACAGCCTTATTTTCTTATTTATTTCTGAAAACAGAAGAGGCATTTTTCAATAAAACTACTGAAAATTTACACTGCCTGGTTCTTGGTCTTTTGTTCGCGTGTCCTCTGACATCCAACAGCAGAACCTGAACCTGACTCGGATCATGGTAAAGACACTTGGACAGACAGAGGCAGGCGTACAGTAGCTGACCAGAGCGCCGGACCCGGGCTGGCTGAACCCTCGGCCACCGCTCGGCTGGTTCTAGCGTCCAGATGTTCTGCCGAAGCGCTGACGGGCCCAGACATGGTTGAGTAAAGGTTTACGGGGCTTCAGCTGTCAGAGTGGGATTATCCACTCTTTCCTAAAGCAGCGACTAAAAGCCCGGCTGGAAACTTGGGCTTATCTGCGTCTGTCAGGAAAGTGGGGAAAGTTTCTAAACATTTTTAAAAATGACCCTGGGTCTAGGAGCTGTCGAGGATTAGAGAACATCCTCAGGCCGATTCGCTCACAGCCATTTTCTCCTCAGATACTTTCCCTCTGAATCATCGCCGCAAACATAAAGCTTAATAAGCGGCGGACGTGAGGGAGGCGCCGTAAACACGGGCCCATGGAAACACCTCATCATCTGCAGTCGGCTGTGACTCATCCAAAACTCGACGGTGAGATGTCAGAGGGCAAATGAAAAGTGCTGGACGTCCCCTCTGAGCTGAGACCAGGTCAAACTTCACTCCACAGCTGAAGCTTATGAAAGACATCAATGAAAACTTTTCAGTGACTCATCGTCAACAGAATCGTCTCATTTAGTCTTTAAATTTAGACACTGTCTGAAAGATCTGAAACAAACGAGAACGAAGTTAGGACGTAATCTAAAGCTGGCGACTCAGAGGACGAGTTAGTGGAAGAGTCAGAGGACAGGCCAGGGGACGGCTGTGGTTCACTGTGTCAGTGTGTTTCAGAGACCCGAGGCCGCAGCCTCTGCAGCCGGCTCCATGTTTTCACGTCACTGTTAAAGCCAGTAAAACTCCTGCAGATCCATAAACTCAGAGGAGCTGAGCTCATGGAAAGTCCGTCAGCAGCGGGGGGTTGGGGGAACCTGAGCTCAGCTGAAGCTTGTCAGTATGAAACATATGAAACATATATGAAACACAGATTTTAACTGACGATCCAAACAGGAAATGAAAAGCTATTTTTACTTTATTTTATCAAACCCTCAATTAAAGGACCATTTGTTTTGAGAAGTTCAGATTTGAAGCATCTGATCCTCGGGACATGTGAGCGAGGCGTCTCCGTCCCGGTTCAGGAGGACGAGCAGAGTCTGATTCTCAAAATAATGAAGCTGACATTTTATTAGAAAATCTAATTTGAGATAATAACACAAACGTGTTTGTCATATAATTGTCAATATAATTAAAGTTTATTCAAATGGTTGTGATTAGGAGATGATGTCACTGACATATCTGAAACTCATGGTTACTATTATGTCTCATTAATTTGTTAAATCATATTTAATATTTATCCATTTAATCTGCCTCTCCTTCCTGTTGATCTGGAACAGATTCGACCGAGAACGAGGCGACCTCACTGATCAGACATGTTCTAATGAACATGTGAAAGACACGTGAACTTTATCAAATAAAGGAAACGAGAACGAGACCAAAATGAATCACAGAGAGGAATTTAATAAACAATGAAAAATATACGACCAAATAAACAAGATCAGAGAAAATGATTAAAATATCAATTACACGACAAGGAGAGAAACACTGAGGCAGGGACACTCAGGGGACGTCTTCTGTCTCTGGAAGACAGCTGGTGGACGCTCAGAGGACGCCTGATCCCGGGACACTTGGAGTCTGAATCTGCAGAGACGAAAATAAAAAGAGAAAACCCTCAGTTTTGAGGCACTGGTTTCACACCAGGTCCACCAGCGTGGACCAGTTCACAGAGACGCTCGGAACAGGTGGACGACCCTGGGCCAGGTCGGGAGACATCTCAAACACGTGGCTGACACTCTGAGACACTCGGTCTGTGACAAGCTGTTGGGAAATCCTGCCAACCCGGCGGTGACGGGCGGTCAGACATCTTTCCTGTGATGTCATCGACGCCATGACCTGATTTCTGCAGGAATTCCCAGGAGGATTTTTTCTGTCTGTCATCATCAATTCTTCCAAACAAACAATGTGAGGTTCTGGTGACGCAGCCCGTCTGGGGCTGTCTGTCTCTAATCGGGTCCACATGCGGCGGCGGATCAGACCGGATCAGGTGTCAGGGGCGAGGTCAAGGGTCATAGTCTGAGGAGGATCAGACTGTTTGCTTTCTGTCGAGCACACGGGTCCGACCAAAGAACTGCCTGGAGGCTCCGCCCCCTGCTGTCTTGCAGGTTCCGGTACCAGCCGCTCGGTTCTGCGTTCAAAGAAAACGAATGAGGCCGCTCACTCACATCTGGAAGCAGAGGTGGAGCTGGACCCCGCAGAGTTTAAACAACAAGTCTTCGTCCTCTAACGGGTCCAGAACCTCAGGGAGCTCAGAACCAGCGGACAGAACTTATCTAACGCCTTCAATCAGTTTGAGCTCGGTGGACGGGCAGGAAGTGTCCCCTCAGAGACAGATGGTCTGAGCCTGGTTCTGTGGGGTTCTGGTGGTCGGTTTGGGAGACTCAACATCTGTCCGACACGTGAACAGCTGGGCGGAGACACAAGTGTCCTCAGAGGGGGACGGATCAGTGTGAGACGTCACGATGGACATGTCTTACATCATCATGTCCGTCCTCACGTCTCAGAGTCTGAACTCTAATGAATAAAAATAACCTGAAACATGCGTCTGCAGCCTTTTAAATCCCAACAGGACAATTTAATGGAAGAAGCGACGCAATGTTCTCTGAAGAGCGAACACCTGCTCCTCTGCTCCTCCTCCTCCTCTCCTCCTCTGCTCCTCTGAACATCCTCAGATTCAACTCAGACGTCCCGCAGAACGAGAACCCAGACGACTGTTTGTCATTGAGTCGACTGTAAAACTTTGGGAGCTGTTAATGTCTCCACTCGTCCCCTGGGACGACTCCTCACACGTCTGTCCCTCCTCACTGTGTCCTCAGCCTGGTGCACAGCTGCAGGAGATGCTGCGGCCTCCGTCTTTAAATACGTGAACATCCCGTGTTGCTTATTATCTGCGTTTTTACAAGCGAACCAAACGGACTCCAGATGAGAGCCTGACCTCTTCTGAAGGAATCTGTGGAACAAACAAACAATAACTAAACACTTAAAGAGCTTCTCGTGTCAAACGTCTCGTCGGCTGTTTCTGATTCTCCATGTCTCAAATAAAAGAAGACGACGACTCTAAAGAGACAGTTCAAAGTTTACAGATGAAATGATGCTGATCCTCGGCTCTGAGCTTCACTTTAAACGTTTCTGAAAAAGCTTAACAAACAAAAACACTGTTTATTGATTCAGTCCGTCAATTAAAGAGGACCATGAACCTGATGATGAAGGTTGGAGGACTGAATGTAATAATACACATAATACTACAACACGTGTACAGTCCCTGTGAGTCACTGACTGATGGTTTGAGGTGGAAGACGAGACATTAAAGTGTCTTTAAGAAGAAGAAGAAGAAGAACACATCAAAGATCCATGAACATGTTGGAACTCCACCTGGAGGAGCCTGGAGGAGCCTGGAGGAGGAGGTGAACGCTTCTCCTGGAGGTTCTGACTCAGTCTGTCCTAAACTTTGTTGACTCTGTTGTTGTCGTTCTCCCATTAAAGCGCGTTGGACAGAAAGCTGCACAACAACGATAAAGATGACGGACGTAAACTGCAGGGAAACGTTTAAAAATGTTCAAAACAAAGACATAAATAGAACCAAAATTAATTAAATGCAATTATAGCGTTCCCGCAGGAAACCAGCAACTGAAATAAAAACTCGAATGTGAGCCCAGTGTGAGGCTGCATCGTTAAACCCACAAACAACAACAGGAGGCGGTCGACATCAACGCGGGTCTGAGCAGCCTCTGAGCCCTGAGGGGGGGGGGGCGTGGCTCGACGGACACCTCGCCTGTCACTCACTGATGATTGACACCGACAGGAGAACATGTGGTCGCCTCAGGAAATTCAACATGGAAGACAACCCACAACATCCGTGACCTGCAGAACCCGGACTGACATGCGTGTCCTCACGCAGCTGATGCTGCGGTGCCACGGTAACAACGTCTTGTTTAGACGTCTCCTCTGTGTGTCTCTGGGCTCCTCCGGTGTTCACTCAGACCCATGGGTCCAGTTGCTGTTGCCATGGAGCTAAACTGAGGCGTGACCCAGATCTGAGACGTGTCGTCATATCTGTGTGTGGAAGATCAAAGTTTTCTTTTTAACCTCAGTGGACTCCGGAGTTTCCCTCTGCCCGTTCCGCGGTGAAACATCAGACGCTGATGGGCGAGAACACGTCTGAGACCACGTCCTCAGTCCTCCTCTGCATCCAATCAGAGATGACATAGCGCGAGCTAACATCTGATCTGGGATCAGGCCGTGAGCCTGGAGCCTGGACTGGAGTCATCAGGATAATTAGGTTCCATTAACTCTGACCCCCCCCCCCCTCTGGAGTAACAGCCTCAGTTCAGCTCACTCCTTTTTTTCCTCCCATAATAAGAGGGGATGCTAAACTCTGTCCTCTGTGCTTCTGTCTCAGACAGTGTGTGAGTCTGGACACTCTGACAACCAGTTTCTGCACCAGCTCAAAGTCAAACCATGTGTTCACACAGCGCTCCGGTCCCGAGACGGAGACACACCAACCAAAGTGTCCTGTCCCCAGCTTCTGATCAGAGGACAAACAGCATCCAACTGCATCCACGAGGACAGAGACATGAGACGCAGAGTGAACCCGGTGGACTCAGGACAGAGGACGCGCGGGGTCCTCCGCTCCCCCGGCCCGACGCTGAGAAACAGGAAGTGATAATACGTTGTTGAAATCTCTGCAGTCAGGCGAGGTGAGTGGGGGGTGGGCTCAGCTGCTGATTCAGGGCAAACCACAGAACTCTGGGTAATGGAGCCGACACCGCAGGACTCCTCCCCCTCTCAGTCACATCACAGCTGGTAAAAATGATTTGGATTCCTCTGCGGGGCTTTTATTCTGAAGGCAAACAAAGAAGTGGTCGAAGACGGCAGTTGGCTCTGTGTCCTCTGGAAGAGACGGCTACGCTGAATCTTGGAACTATAACATCCAAGATGTATTCGTGGTCCCCAGCAGATGAACCAACCACAGGGACAAAAGAAACGCGTCTATCACAACTGGTCCACCTGGACAGAATAAACTCTGAGCTGGTGAATTATAGGCCGCTTCATTAGAAAATGGACATGTCCTCGCTGAGACAACATCAGTGTGTGTGTTGTTTCTCAGCTTCGACAATAAATCACGAGAAAAATGAAAACATCAATTACACAACAAGTGAAAGACATTCCAGAGAGGACGCCTCATGTGTTTGGACAGACCGCTGCTGAGGACGACCCTGAAATTAACCGTTAGCTCCAAGACCACACGCTGTGTGTGACTCATTAGTTTGTCTTCATTGTACACAAATCACGTCTCAGATCATTGTCTTGTCGTGTGTGTGTGTGTGTGTGTCTCTGCTGAGGACGCACATCATCCCCACACAGCGTGTCCTCACTGAGCGTCCCCGTTTCACTGCATCGCTCGTCAGCCAACACAACAACGACTCTGACCTCAGTCCATCAGAGCTGGAAGAGCCTCTGAGGTTCTGCGGAGACCTTGGTCCCCTCGGGCCCCCGGCGGCCCCGAGCTCTGAAACGTGCTCCGACAGATTCCAGAATCCTCCACAGGGCTCCTCACGCCCACCGGGTCAGGACACAGAATTTATTACAGTCTGTGGAACCATGTCATTCCAGGAGGAGAGGTTTATGCTCAGGCCTCCTCCTCCTCCTCCTCCTCCCGCTCCTGCTCCTCCTGGTGGCTGCGCATCACCTCCCAGGATGGTCTCCAGCTCCTGCTCCTCCCCTCAGGCTGCTTCGGTGACCCAGCTGTGACAGATGTGACGGGCCGCAGCAGGTTGGGAAGGTTGCTCAGGCGCTATGAATGCTGGGACACGGTGCGTTCGGCCGCTCTGTGGATTCTTCGTTTCATGTCATCCACCTAGAGAAGAGTCTGATCAGCCATCGTCTGTCACCCATCAGCTGTTTGTGATTATGTAAGAAGACGAAGATTCGTTTGACCGAACCGAATCATTGGATGAAGAATCTGAGTCACACACACACACACACACACACACACACTCTCAGAGGAAGTTCCTGTGGCAGGTCTGAGCTGCTCCTTCTGACTGATGACCTCCTTTTCACAGATATTCTCTTTCCAGACGCGGTCGCCCGGAGGTGAAATGTGGTAGTGGAAAAAGTCTCCTTCCCCCTCCTCCCCCTCCTCCTCACCTCATCGGCTGCTGCCTGCTGGAGCAGCGAGGAGGACGAGGAACCGATGGAAAATTATATCACAGTGGACTCCTACCCCCCTCCCTCATAGGCCCTGAAGAGAGCGCTGCTGACCCCTGATGGCAACGCGCAGTCAGGGCCTGACCCTCAGCGTCAGCTGTCTTTGGTTTGTCAACACGTCCAACTTTTAAAAAGCATCCCAAACAGTTTTATTTTGAAAGAGAATGAAAATGACATGAAAACTTGCTCTGGGAACAAAACGACCGTTAATCTGAAACATTTTGCATTTTTACGATTATTAACGTCAGAGCTGCTTTTTCTTTGTGCTGAGAGTTTCTGGCTGAAACTGGATCCCTGCAGGAGGATTAAAGCCTCTGTGGCCCCTGAGGCCCTCCAGCTGGACGCGCGTGTGTCTGGGCACTGTGACCTTTCACCTTTTGTTTACAGGACTGACTCAACAGGTCAACGGTCCCTGTGACCTCTGAGCTGAGAGATTTCCCTTTTAACCTCCGACCCTGAGACGAGTCGAGGCGTCGGCGAGTCAACGAACTGGGGCTGGTTTCACCACACAAGCCAATCACCGATTAACGATAATATGAATCGTTAATTCACAGGAGTCGCCGTGCTCTCAGAACACGGAATGAAAACTGCAGCAGAGTAAAAACATGAAGGAAAACTTTAGGTGATGATTTTCCTTCTGCAGGTTTCCCTCCGCTGACGCCACAGGTTTCATTTCCCAGCATTCCTCACATAGCTCACAGAGTGTGTTGTGTGCGTGTGTGTGCGCGTGAGACCAAAACCCACGTCGACCTCTGAGGGGCTCTGACCTTTGACCTCTGAAGCTGAGGTCAGGGTGAGCCTGTCACCTGCTGCTGTCGGTGCGCAGTTGAGGCAACAGACACCTGAGACTGCAGACGCAGCGGACTGGGAAGGACTGGATCTCTATGAATAACCAGGGCGGCGTGAGCTGCGTCTCAGCTCCGGCGGCACGTTCAAACTGCATCACAGCCCTGAGGCTCCTCCCCCTCCCAGATGTTTTCAGAATAAACCACCAGTGATTAACTGCAGCCGCATCATCGCAACATCACGACACGGCCGTGAATCATCAGACAACATGACCCCGCCTCCTGTCAGACTCCTGACCAATCCGGACCTCGACATAAATCCAGGTAGAGAGACACCAATCTGAAGTTCTTTTGCCTCATTATCGAGAAAATGGGTGATAAATTACAGAATGGTTCCAGAATCCTCCTCAAAGTTCACAAGAAAAACATGATGTGTTTTTGGCAGCGCGGCTCCACAGACCCAGACCCGGCGTCCTGGTTCTGGTAAATCATCCAGACGTCAGAAAGATGACAGTTGTGTTTCAATCACGCACATTTTGAGAAGAAGAATCAGTGAAAACACGTCCAGCACATTTTTCTCCCTCACATCTGCAGCTCGTCCACGCGGCGTCTGGCCCCGCACCCCCCCGAGGTCCCGTCAGATCAGTCAGAGCGGGACCACAGGTTCTACAGAACCAGGGACTGAGTGAAGATGGACGACCACTTGGAGGCTAAGTCAAAGTTTTGATGCGACAGACTTTAATTGGAAATAAAATGTGTCATGGCAGCCGCATATTAAACATCCAGCAACACGCCTTCTTGGTCCCGTGTGGCGAAGCTCTGAGCGATCCCTGCCTCAGATATGGTTTGGTTGATTAGCCCCGAGGGACACAATGATTACATCCACAATCCGTCCCATGTGTGAATTCCTGCGTCAGAAACGGACGACGGGCGCGCCAGAACCTCAACCATGAAAATGTTTGGAAGTCAACACGTTTCAAGACTTGCAGACGCTGCTAACGTGTAACTCAATCGCGTCCGTCAGCGTCGCAGCGGGAGGGAATCGAACCGCCGCCTGAAACGATGTGAACGTCTCACTAGGATTCAGCTGCAGGAAGGGGTTCTGGGAGTTTGGCCTGTTGATTTATGGGAATTATTTAATGTTCCTGTGCAACAATTTAAAGTCGTAAAGATCCAGTAATAGATTACTTTTACAGAACGAGCTGCTCCCCAGAAATTTAACGACTTCGCATGTGTTCAGGAAAAAACAAACACAAATCTCAGCTGGAAAATACTCAAACACCTCCGACAGCTGGAGATGCCCCCCGGCACACAAACATCACACGCTAAAAACATACATGTGTTTGAAACACTGTGAACGACACTGCGTCGTCAGCTGATTTCAGATGCACACTCAGAAAGATGAAGCAGGCGGATTGAAGAAAGTAAAAGGAAACAAATGGATGACTTTTTTCATCCATCAAATGAGAGTGATGACATCACATCCTCAGCTGGAGATCAAACGCCTCCTCTCAGGTCAGACACACGGCAGCGTGACTCCGCCCCTCTGAGGGACATAGCTGGATTTCTGTGAGGACCTCTCAGAGACCATCTCTCTCTCTGTACATACGATGATGTGTTTTCCACGTGCAGCAGGTAGATCATGTTAAACCAGTGCCACATTGGATGAAGTCACCAGCATGACCTCATCGCTGAGAGCCTGAGACATATGTATTTAATGCTGTAAGCTGATTGTAAATGACGTAACGCTCTTGTAAAAAAAAAAAAAAAAAAAACATCTAGCAGCAGAAGAAGAACCAGGTCGAGATTCACTCGGTGAAATGAAACAACCTCATTTACATTTGGACCTTTAACCAGATTCTGATCCGTTTGTTCTGGAGCTCCAAGGCTCCGTCTGTTCTCTGACACGTCAAATTAAAATTCCTGCGGGATCATAACTCTGTCGAAGCCGCAGCTCCTCACAGAATCACGCAAAGCTCCTCGGAAAAAAAAAAAAAAAAAAATTAGAGGGTCCAGTCTGTCTTTGACTGGGTAACGTGGGAGCGGCTGATGGATGGAGGAGGAGGAATCCAGACGTCGCAAATCATCGTCTAACGGACACGGAGAGAATCGTGTCCCGACTCCTCTCCCCATTCCTCCTCCTAATCAGACAGACTGAGCTGAAGTGGATTTTAATGAGCCACGGCCTAAGATGGACGCCACGTCTCCACACGTGAGCGCTGCCATGTCGGAGCACGGCGTCCGTGTGTGTCATCAGCGAGGTCAGAAGTGTGCGTGTGACGTTCCCTCAGGAAACATTTTCTCCATCATTTGTCAGAATCTGAGTCTCTGCCAGGCGACGGGAACTGATGGAGTTTGGACTCAGCCGGAGCCCAGCGCGGGCTCACCAGGAGCCGGCTGCCACGCACGCAGCTGAAGAGCAATTAGAGTAACGAGAAGCAGGCGGATGTGTTTATTCTCCGAGTCACGTGTCCCCGCAGGCGCAACACAACACCAGCACAGAAAACCTGAGCGGCTCAGACGCTGCTGAGCTCAGTAAGGTGGCGTCATCACGCCGATGGACATCCTCTGACGGCTGTCGGCGTCCTCGCCCGGTGTCAGACTGGAGCTGCAGACAGCTCAATAACCTGCAGCAGATACATAGGAAAGACGTTTCGTCACGACTGTCGCAGCAATGAAGGCGAGCCAGGACGGGCCTGTGATCTACGGTCAGCCACAAGGGGGCGATCAAGGTGTTGTTCATCTTTATACAGTTTACACAGAGGATGGAGCCGACTGGAGCTGTGGCGGGAGACGCTGCGTCTCAACCACACACAATGACAGGATGATTCCGCCAGAATCGGGATGCTCAGTGTGGCCCCTCATTAAAAATCATTCCTAAACAGCCTCAGAATCATCACGCGATCATCATTTATTTTCTCTGCAGAGCAGCTGAAGCTGCATGACCTTGTGACCTTTGGCAGTGCGTTCATCGCCTGCGGTTGCTGAGCTAATCGCTGAGCTAATCGCCCGTTCCATCAAGATAAACCTGATGTATGTGCAGGTGAACGATCGACCTCAGGCAGCGAGAGAACAAACAGAACCATCAGCCTCCGTCGGGGAAACGTGACCTTTCCTGACGGAATCAACAACACGTGTGTTTTTATAAGAGCTCAATGAGAAGAGGAAGAATCCTTAATGAAAAGACACAGAGAATGGAAACAGCGTGATTAAAAGACCGCAACGGTATTTACACGCAACATACGTCAACATGACAGTTTGGTCTGAAGAGGGGCGGGGAGTGGTTCCACTTCCCGTCTGCACGTGAATGACATTCAGATTCTGATGGATGTGAGTGGAACTTAGATTTCTGATGAACTGAGGCCCGCGAACGCCTCACAGCCTCAAACTGAACTTTCTTGTCCCTTCAATGACCTCACACTGAGCAGGAGGGCGTCTCCTCGACTGTGTGACATCACCGATGAGACGAGACGGGATCATCAGAGGACCTGTCAGGACCACTGGGTTCAAACGTGTTCGGACGTTTATCAGTCAGTCCGTTAGCGTCTGGAGTTAATAAGAGAGGGGCGGGGCCCACACCCACCCGCGCATGCCCCCCATTGGACAGCCCCAGCTGTCAATCACGGCGTGGTGTCTAGGCCCTGATGCGTGCGGTGTTCAATGGTCAGCATCGAGGAGGAGGAGCCTGGGCCAGTGGAGTCTGAGTTCTGAGCTCAGCTCCTCCCCCTGCAGCGTGCAGCGTTACGCAACCCTCGGTCAGGGAGCTCCTGTAAATCATGGCGAGCGTCTCGGCCCAGCCGTCTGAACCTCTGATGTTTATGACCTCCATCTTAAATCTCTTCTCTCTGGAACCTGAACGAACATGTTGCACTGAACATCTCTGCAGCCACATGTCGGAGCCTTTGTGCTCCTCGGGAAACCAGAGCTGCTCCTCTCAGGTCTCTGCAACAGGGAGGAGGCTCAGCCAAGCCCCCCCCCCCCCCCCCCCCCCGGCTCAGCCAAGCCCCCCCCCCCCCCCTCACTGAACCGTCTCCAGCTGTTTAATGCAGGTGATACGTCTCCTTGTGGACAGAGGGAGGCTGAAGACACTCACTACAAACAGGGTAAAATCTAAAGAATAGAGAGCAGCTAGAGCTGGATCCTGTGGTCAGATACCCAGCTTCAGACCAAGCTGGTCCTGAGTCCTGAGCTGAGGGGACACTGGCCGTACAGGAGTGTGCCAAGTGGAGCAAAAGCTTCAGATATTTCCTCCTGAGCCACAGAGCAGGAGCCAGCCACGTCATCAGAGCCCATCTAACAGTTTCCATCAAAACCCGATACATCCAACCCAGACGGGACGATGTTCCAGAACCTCTGTGCAATAAATAAGTCTCTGCTTTACAAGCCGGTCCACTCCGTCTGGTCAGCGCGAAGCTGATCCTGAGATCTCTGGTCAGATCCAGGTCCTATTAAACCTCAGGCGGCCTCAGAGCGCCGCTGGAACCCCAGACGCAGGGCCAGGCCCATGCGCAGCCAGACGAGGTCTGCTGCAGCGATCAGAGGAAACTGAGCCCGACGCTTGATTCTGTTTCAGGATGGAGCTGCATGAAGCACGGTGAGGACAGACTGAGCGCTCGTCCACAGACGCTGGGGTCAAACTACACAGATAAGAACCCGTTCCCTCTTCTTCCTGTTGATTATTGACATGAAATAGCTTCAGATTTTATACTTTTAAATTTGTGGTTGGGAGTGACAGCTGGGACGGGATGGTGAAACCAGAGGCGAGTGTTTTCATGCAGTCGTCGCTTCACTGAACAGGGTGGATGTTATATAACTGAGAGAAGGGCGTGGCAACCCCCCCCCCTCCCCTCCTGTCTTTTAGTGGGACAGGATTACTGCTCTGTTATTGTGATGATGTGGTTCATTTAGGAATTCTACTCAAACATTAATTTGTTTTATTTCAATAGATATTTGACATCGGTTTGAAAAAAAATTGACGCCTGGTTTCATACCAACAGACTCACGCCTCACTGTTGTTTAAACGTGTGTCACACACATCGTCAGGCGACACGCACACACACACACACACAGAGCTTTGACCTCATCATCCTCTGTGATGAGTCAGCGCTCACCAGCCGAGCCTGACCTCTGAACCTCCGGCTCCATCCCTAGCCTGAAGTCCAACCTGCCCGTCCCCCTGTCTGTCTGACAGCGACATAGTCAAATAAACAACGGGCCTCCCGTCGGCCTGCATGTGTGAAACTCGCCCTGATTCCAAATGGGCCTCATTAGCGAGCAGCGTGCGGCCCGGTCCATCTGTCTCCCATTAACAGACATTAACGGTGGCAGACGCTGGACCCTCGCGGCCTCGATGAAGCAGCTGAAAACCGCCATAAAAAACTTGCCGTTGTTTCCTCACGGAAACTTGTTAGAGAAGCTTTTTTTTCCCTGAAGCAAAGCTGCCATCTAGTGGTCAAGGTTAGCAGCTTCAGCTGGGTCCAGCCGTTCAAGGAATGAGACCAAATGTCCAACAGCTCCAGGTCTGAGACACTTTCTGAGGAACAGACAGAGACATAGGACGCTGAGATGGCGTCACCATAGAAACCGTGGTTCTGCTCGTCTCGGCTCACATGTCCTGATGGGGACATTCTCAGGAACGTTGACAGACGTTTCTACAGTTCGGCTTCAGCAGCGGATCGGTCCCAGATGACTCGAGTCCGTCACCCAGAGCGCTCTCTGGAACTGTGGTAGCGCCAGCGAGCGCTGGAGCTGTGACATTCCTGCACCGTCTGATGTGCATGAGAAGCGAGCGGTCTGCAGCGCACGTGTGGACGGACGGACATGTGGCGCAGGTCTGCTCGCTGACAGACGAGGCTCAGAGCTGTTTACACGCAGACAGGATCTGACACACACTGAGGCCTGAGTGATGAGCGTGCACGTCCAGCACGAGGTTCTCATCTGTGCGCCGTCCTAATGAGACAAACGTGCTTCGGTCTGTCCTCCAACTTGGACCGACCTTCAGTTGTCATGGACGAGATGCTGGCTCACCGAGTGAAGCCAAATAATCTGCCTGCTCCATGTTAGCAGATGGGACACGAGACAGCTCTCACTGAGTCTAATAAGTGGAGTTTGATTTGTTACGGAAACAGGTCACGACTGACAGCTAAGCATGTATGGGCGGGGCCTACACCACTCCTCAGACTGCGAACGGCGCCGCAGTTACAGGAGGGGGTGGAGACAGTGAACTGATGCAGCTTTAAACGCACACGCATCACAACATCCTAAGAGGTGAGCGAGTCCGGTCCACCTGAGGGTCAGATACCTGCAGCTGTTTGAAGTTAGGACACAGTGTCGTTAACGTTTCAGCTTCCATCACGTCGTCGCAGGGATTTATCGTGCTCCTGCTCCGCGAGGCAGAAAACCTGCTGCAGATTTAGGGCCTTCACGCGCCGCTCGTGCTTCGACTCGTGCTCGCACGCCGCTCTGGTCACGGTCAGCCTGATTGACGAGGCTCTGCCACCCGGGTTAACGGCCGCAGAGTAAATATTTCAGACTGATTGTTCGAAGCAGATTTATCTTCCGTCACGAGATGAGGGAAGGGAAAGCTGAGCGGTTGTTTCCGTCACAGCTGGTCCCCCCCTCCCTCCCCCGGGGGGCCAGGGGCCTCCAGGGGAATGACCTCAGCAAGTTGTTCTGGTGCGGCCTCCTTCAGGCTCAGACCAGGTTCAGAGGGCACCTCAGAACCTGCAGGCGGCTCTGAAGCGGCAGCAGCAGAGGAACACGAACTGAGCAGATCAGACACAAGAAAACCCAACTCAGGCCCTGACGCAAACACGACCACGCTCCGGCATTTGTTGAACAAGCAGATTAGAAACTTCAACCTGTCGAGACGCCAGACGCCAACGGCGGATTTGACCATTTTAGCCTCTCGTCGTCAGTGAACACACGCTATGATGTAACCAAAGAATGAGACTGACAGCTCAGAGTGATAGATATAAAAACAGTTCTGTATTTGGATCAACAAATATTTAGTAAGTAGACAAACTGATTGGCGGTGGAGACGCAGAGCTACTGAATCAAGTTTAACATTTCTCACCTTCGTGTGAGAAGCTCTACATCATGTGAATGTTAAAACACAATGAGGGAGGAGGATCCAAACATCACTCAGCGTTCACAGGCCGAGGACGGCGGTAAGGAGCAGAGCAGCGGGGACAGAGAGCAGGACGACGCTGCTGCGCGCCGCAGAACTCAGCTCGTCCACTCTGCACTCGCTGCAGGCGTCTCCGCAGAAGGAGCAGCTGGACATGGCGTTCCTCTTCTCAGACATGTACGTCCTCACCGTCCTCCGTCCTGCAAGAGAGCGAAGATTAGACCCACAGACTGAATCAGTAACACGTCTGTTTGCTGGCCTCAGCACCGTCAGTGCAACTATAAACAAAGAATGGACGTCAATCAGCCACATGAGATGTCAAATGAGGACGTGTAAAAAGTCTACAATCACGTGAGCGATGGAACTATGGGATATAAAACTCATCTCTTCAGGTGTTGGACAGATACAATTCTAATTGGACCCACTTGGTTCGTAATAGTCGTAGATGGAGACGGCCGCCTCCTGCACTTTGGCCACTTTATATTCTGCGTCCATCGGAATCAGGAGACACATCTTGTCCGTGGTCATCTGGAAACGCGGAGACATTTCAGCGCCCGTGTGACGGGTCAGTAAAGTGTGATGGAGCGTGTGGACGCGTACCGAGTCCAGGTACAAAACCAATTTGCCAGGATGCATCTCCACCGCCTTGACGACCTGGTCAGTCTGGATGGCGTCCGGTGCGACGCTGAAGCCGCTCAGCAGCCCCACCTCCAGGATGGCCATGCCCGTCGCACTCAGATCCAGATGCTCCGACAGGCTGCAGGGGGGCGGAGCAACAAAC
Source organism: Pseudorhombus dupliciocellatus (assembly GCA_016785235.1). Classification (NCBI taxonomy): domain Eukaryota; kingdom Metazoa; phylum Chordata; class Actinopteri; order Pleuronectiformes; family Paralichthyidae; genus Pseudorhombus; species Pseudorhombus dupliciocellatus. The sequence goes on along the minus strand of JAFBJW010000131.1, from coordinate 2,533,887 downwards.
ATGAAAGAGCGACCACACGCGAAAGATCGACACGTAAAAAAAAAAACAGATTAAAAAAAAGAAACAGCTTGTACGACATGACACCAACAACACACAGGGTTGACTTAAACATTCAACATTTAAGGGTTGACAACTTCATTAGTCAGGATAAATTATATTTATCACGAAATAATAATTTAAATCAAATAATATATGAAATGATAAGTATATTTAATAATAAATTAAGTTTAATACTACATGTATTATTAAACGAGAAAATGTCTTTTTTCAAAAGAAATTTTTAAGGGATGCCGGCCGCGTCCCCGTCATCCTCCGTGTCTTTTAAAAATGTCCCTCACACAGAGCCCCTGAGAGAAACCCGTTTGCAAAAGCAGAGCGAGGGAGGGGGAGAGAGAGAGAGACACTGAGCCACAGCAGGTGCAGCTACTTGGCGCGCTTAACAGAGGGGAAGGCCTGTGTTCTGAGTAGCCCACAAACAAACTTGTAACTCAAACACTACAAGTCCTATCTGAAAACCGAAAACACGGTGAGAACCACAAGGCTTTGGCCTACGCACACCTATGTTTTTCTCTGAATTTAACATGGGAGTTAATGGAGACAAGGAGCCGGAAAAGATTTTTCCAAAAAATGTTCCAGACAAAACTAGAGCACGTATAGATGTCAGAGTGGTATCAACGCGTAGGAAACAATCTGATCTGATCCGAAAATAGAGTCTGTGTGCCCTCTGGGGGCCGGCTCTCGCTAGCCGGCATCCCTAATAAAAGTACTTACATTTACAATTTAATGAATAGTTTAGTAGTAATAAATTGTATCTCTTTAAATGACACATTACAACATTCACAGGTAAATCGAGACATGAAGTCATACCATTGGCGTGGACACAAGACAGAGACATCAGCTCAGGACACGAGGAGGCGGAGGGAAAAAACTTTTATTCAGCAGAAATACAGATGGAGGACGAGGTGGGGGGGGGGGGGCCACTCACCTGGTGCAGATTTCCAGATACGATGACATAATGTCTTCATCCCACAGCTCCAGGTGCAGGTGAAAGGCCTCGTGCACGTCCACTTCGCGCCTGCGCCTCATCAGCTTCTCGTTCCGGATGTTGTAGAACACGGTGAGCTGAGGGGGGGGGCGGGGGGGGGAAAAATATTTTTAGACAAGGAAAAAGAGGGGGGGGGGCGGGGGGGGGGGGGGGGGGGCCACTCACCTGGTGCAGATTTCCAGATACGATGACATAATGTCTTCATCCCACAGCTCCAGGTGCAGGTGAAAGGCCTCGTGCACGTCCACTTCGCGCCTGCGCCTCATCAGCTTCTCGTTCCGGATGTTGTAGAACACGGTGAGCTGAGGGGGGGGGGAGGACAGGAGGTCACAGTGAGCCGGGGGAGGGGCGGGGGGTGCGGTTCATCGTGTTCGTACCTGAAACAGAGCAAGGCCACGACCCTCGGCCGTCACATGCAGGAGCAGCTCCTCTGGTGGCTGCAGCTGGAATCAGACACTTTAGAGTTTACCATCATGTGAAAAGTTAAAAATAACATGGATGAACAACCCAGGACCTTGTGTCGGGCGCCCCCCTCTGGACGCACGTATTCTGAGCAAAGCCAAATCTGTCTATTTATCCAGAAGGCCGGTGGTTCGAGTCCCAGCCTCTCGCCCTGTATGCCTGGACTGGGCCCTGTGTACCTGCTGACTCTGCAGCACCATGTAGTTGTTCTGGTGGATGTTGAACGAGGCGACGGTGGCCGACGCCGTGGTCACGCTGACGGTGAGGTCGAAGCTGTCGGTGCTGCTGAACACGACGAACGTGGACAAGGCCTGCAGGCCGACGATGGTGTCCTGAGAGACGGGAGGAGACTCGTTAGACGTTCTGGTTGTTGACAGCCGTGACAACCTTTCTGTGGCGTTCAGACCTGAGTGCTTCCGAATCCTCCGTAGCTGCTGCGCTGCTGGCTGAGCCACTTGAGCAGACCGACGCCCTCCGCGGTGCGGCCCAGTTTATGCAGCGCCAGCAGCAGGTAGGCCACCATCTCTATGTCCGCAGAGCGAGGCTGCCACGACGCCGCCAGGCCGACGTCCGGGGACGACCACGTGGGGACTCCATCTGACCGGAGATAGAGACGTCACGCGACATGTTCGCATTTTTTATTCGGTTCTTGCGTTTAAACCCTGTACCGATGACCTCGGCTCGCCCCAGCAGCTCGCTGACCGCCGTGTCGGCGCTGGCGCTGCCGGACAGAGCCAGAGCGTAGGCGAGCAAACTGAGGCTGTAGTTACTGACGACTCCCAGAGACAGACGCGTCTCCAGGTACATCAGCGCTGCCGACACCTGACTCTCATACGGAGCCTGGCAGACAGAGAGCAGGGACACAGTTACACATCAGACACGTCAGGTTTATGGAACATACGTTTTTTTTCTGAAGTTTTCTGCTTCATTATGAGAGGCGGCTCATTTAAATCTAACTTTATTGACCTCGATGGAGAAAACAGGCGTTTTTTACATAAAGTTAGTCAGATAAGATCAAAAGCAAAGTGGACGACGCGTCCAGCAGCCATTAGAGAACACGTTAACTGTGACCTCTGACCTCGACGCTGGCGTCCTCCAGCAGGGCGATGAGGACGTAGGCTGTGAGGGACACCTCACTGTTCTGGCCTCCCTTCAGCTCCGAGTGGATGACCTGGCCCAACTCCTCGAAGCTCCCATCAGCCCCCTGCTGGGTCAGTAACCAGTCGGCCGTGGCCCGCAGCACACGCCTGTCGATGGCGATGAACTGCTGCGCCTGCCTGAAACACTTCAGCACCATGGCGCTCAGCCTGCGGAGGAGGCGGCGGTTCATCGCATTCTTGCTGCTCACGTTTACAAATTCAACGTTGAATGCATTTATTCAGACGCACCAGGTGCTTCCAGATGGGTCCCGGTTTCCGAACGCGCTGTAGGAGCCGTCCATCCTCTGGTAGGTCAGCTCCCGCTCGTACCCTGGGGGACACAGCGGCCGTTAGACGCGGGTGGTCGCGTGACGTCAGCGCGTGGCTGGAGCGGGGCCCTGCTCTACCTTTCTGCATGTAGCGCGTGGCCCGGTCCGTGGTGTCCGGGTCGGCCTGGCCCGTGGCGCTCAGGTACCGCAGGACGTAGATGTTTGGAGCGAAGTTGATCATGTTCTGCTCGCCGCAGCCGTACGGCATCCGGATCAGAGAGTCCAGGCCGCTGATGGACGGGCCGAGGATGTCGCCTGCGTTGCCACGGAACAAAAGGAACCCAGACTTTAGAAAAGCTCTGATCAGAGAGAGGAAACAGTGACATCAGTGGTAAATATTTAATTGCTGGTGAGTCACAGCAGCCGATGATTAACGAGGGTTCAGTTCTGAGGAACAGAACGACCTCCTTCAGCCTCTGATTCAAGATTGCGTTTCAGTCTGTTCACATGAGTCACTGCACTTTGGGAAATGATTTTTCTGGGAAAGTATAAATAAATTTAAAATATTTCCTGCTGCTTATTCAACTTTAATAGAATTATCAGACAGATGGAAATGATCAAAGTCAAATTAGATCAGCTATGTTTCACGTTATATTTTATACTTTTGATGTTAAATTGGACTTTTAAATGGACTCAGAGCTTCCAGGAGAACTTCTTGGTTTGTTTATTTACCGACCGCCGTCACCACAGCTCTCTCGCTGCCCAGCACCAGATTGGCCGGTAAGGTGAAGGCGACGTGCGAGGAGACGCTCGACTGTGGCGGAAAAAGCTCCAACAGCATTGAGGACGAGAACGTCTGCTCGATTCCTTCGGCCTGAAACAACAAAACGGGCGATGAGTAACGTTTCTGGGAAACAGACCTCAGATCAGTGCAACGGCTGTTTGATGAGCGCTCAAGGCCCACTGGTGAAGCTCTGAAACAGACGCTGACCCACGCTGGACCAGGACAAGCTGAGGGTCGCCCGGTCGACGGGCGGCAGATTAACAGACACGGTGATAAAACATTTCCAAACGCTGCGTCTGTAACTTTCAACCTGCAGTCCCTCACGCACCACGACGGGCAGCATCCTGCGCACAAAGTCGGCCGCCATGTGCGAATTGGCTTTCACGGAGATGGGGATGTCTCCGAGGACCAGCGGCCTGATGGGAATGAGGACGGCCTTCCCGCTCTGGCTCCCCAAGGACAGGCGCCGGACGCCAGGCAGGGAGAGCGCCTCATTGTCGGGGAAGACGAACTCAAAGGTGTCGCTCTGCGCCACCGTCACCATGACCTGCCAACAAAGAGACGAGGGGGCATCCACCCGGGTCACGTTACGGCGAACAGAGCGAGGGAGCGAACAAAGCGTGTTGTCGAAACTCAAGCTGGACCTGAACACGGGGTCTATTGTCAAGTTTGGATCATCAGAGGAAGGAGATAAGGACACTGATGCTGAGATTAGAGGAACCTGACTCCTGCTGCTGGGACACGCCCTCCGGCCTCAGAGCCTCCCATTTAGAACAAAGGGGTCTGAACACTGATTTCAATCACACACAGAGAGATGGATTTTAAAGTAGAGAATCAAATCTGACCTCCAGGTCGTGCAGGAGGTAGTTGAACAGGACGATCTCCAGCAGCAGCTCCTCCCCCCGGATAATGAACGCTGGCAGATTGAGGGACAGGAAGATCTCCCGGAACACCGTGAGCTGCAGGAACACGACGTTGGAAACAGTAAACAGATATTCATACAGGTCTGCTGCTACATATATTAGATATAATACCACAGAATGTAACACTGAGTACAAATAGAGTTGAATTGCAGTAAATGAGAAAACCTTTTACATGAGTGTCACTCAGTGATAACAGAAGCCAAACACATTCCTGTCTGTATAATTCAGTCACTCTTGTATAATGTTATTGTAATTTGACAGAACAGACGCTGATCGTTTCCTTTGCACGGTGTCTGCAGTGTCTCAGTCTGACCTCGGTGGGCTGCTCCACCACGCCCAGCCCCAGGTTCTCCGACAGGACGAAGGCGGAGGCGACCCAGGATGTGATGCTGTCCGGTGCAGTGACGTGCAGCTCTTTAGTGACTGAGTCACTGCAAAGAAAACATCCTCAGTTTGTAGCGTTTACATCACGGCTCCCAGTTATTGCGAATAAAGTTTAGTTGTTTAACTCAGCTCCTGAACTTTAGGACACTACCCACCTCACGTTGGCCTCCACCCACAGCCAGGTCTCTGGGAAGTGCTGGCGCACTCGGGCCTCCGGCTGCTTCTGCGCGTGTGGACCGTCAGCGGCGAGGTCAGCTGTTTACAACAGGAGCATTTCTGAGGTGAGCTTCAGCCGCCAGGGTCAGGAGACAACGTCGAGTCAAGCATCGTCAAAACTCACATAATATGGGGACCCTGGGTTTGTCCGTCTTGTAAAGAGTGGCGTCGGTCAGAACCTCGACATCACAAGCCTGAGCAGAGACAAAATGTCTGAGACTGAGACTCACAGGGGGAGGACCATTCACATCACAGTCAAATGTTTAACTTTAATATTTTGAATTTAATTTCGAGCAGTCTGTTTTTATATGTGAGGAGTAACGTGAGCTCCAGGGTCAGGGGTCTAGTTCCATTATATTAATTAGAATTAATAGAACACTGTCAGGAACAGACGACTTAAAAACAGCAAATGAAACAAACTATAAAAAAAAAATGGTGATATTTTCTTTTAATCACTTCAACATCGTTATAGAACCTGAGAGGTGTGACCTTCAGCAGAGCAGCTCCTCCCAAACATCAGGACCAACCTGGAACACGGAGTAGGGATCTCCCATTGCCAGCGTGTCAGAGACGGCGCCGTACTGCTTCAGCTCCTCCATCACCTGTGGGAGCATCGACACCCTCAGCTGCCATTGTTCCAGCAGACAAACCAAGACAACAGGTGCCCAGACACAAAGAGCACTGGTATTGTGAGGGACCAGTCTGACCAGTGCTCTGGGTCAGTGAGCAGACACTGGCGGGGCGGGGGGGGTTGGATTTCAGGCATGAAGTTCCACACCTGTCACCCTATTGTGAGCGATCACATTCAACAGATTTCACGATAAAGCGTCAGTGGCAGTTCTCACCCTCGCGGTGGTGATGTCGTTGTTCGAGCCCCGCCCCCGTGCTGCCTTGTCGACGACCAGGATCCCGACCAGAGAGCCCGGCTCTGCCACCGTGACCCGCAGCGTGACGTCCTCGCCCGGCCGCGTCACGGGGTCGCTCCAGCTCAGAGAAACCTGCCGAGCCCAGTCTGGTCAGTGACGTCATCAACACGGGACGCCGTCGGGAGCGTTCTGAGATTCCTCACCTGGTTGAGCAGCGTTTGTTTGATTGGCAGCTGCAGCGCGTCATTCACGATCTCACCGTCGGGACGAACGCAGAAGACGATGACGCAGGCCAGAGGAGCCCAGGAGGCCTCTGGGAACAGCTTCAGGTCCCCGGAGGTCATCCCTGCCGAGACCACTTGACCTCTGGACTTCACCTGCACAGGAAGCAGCGACTCAGTGATGAGGTCACATCCTGTCTGTTCCAAACTTTATGAAACCCACCTCACAGAGGTATATTCATATTGGGACATTCAGCAGTTGATAACACTTTTATTTTGAAATCAAGCTGCAATAAAACAGTGAAATCTGAAGAGACAGAATGAAATCAAGACAACGATATTTGTTGCAAGGTTTCTTACAATGAAGTGGAGCTCCGTCATTGGAACGTTCGTCTGGATGTGCAGCTCCACGACAGAATGCACCTGAAGAGAGAGAGAGAAACTCTGATCCTTCACCTCGTCCCAAGAGAGAGAGCGTGCACGTTGAAGGAGGGAGCGCTCACCTCTGCGGGGGAGGGGGGTCCCTGAATCTGCAGATACGAGTGGCTGGGCGACGTGTGGCTCCTGTACAGCTGCAGCGTGCTGTGGCTGTCCCCAAAAGACACCTGAAACAAACCCACCGAGTCATTAACACGTCCAGTGTCCGACTGTAAATCCTCACGTCAGATCCGCGTCTACACCCCCAATCATTCTTCACCAATAACTCAGGTAATGGTGCCGTCCATTAAAAGGGTTGAGTTTCGTCACTCACATCAATAGTGAGCGTCTCCGTCTCGTTCAGGACCAGGACGTGGAGGGGGACGACTCCGTCAGCAGGAACTGGGAACTCCATTCCTTCCAGTGGCGTCAGGTCCGGAGGCCGGGGGCTCGACGTGTCGGAGGCCCGAGGCCTCATCTCTAACAGCTCGTCCATCCTCCAGCTCCACGGACTGTCCCTCCTCTGCATCACCGACACCTGGACCACGTGCCCCTGGTCCTCCGGGGACAGCGGCTGATTGTCGTAGGTTGAGATCTTCAGCTGGAACACGAAGAAATGGTCGACTGTCAGGATCGAACTTTAAATTTAAGGTTTTAGATCAGTTTGTAAAAAACTCTGATTTTAAATGAATCTTCATGATACTTCATAGACAAAATGTTAATTATATTAAGTTTTGCCTGACTTACCATGCCGACAATATTCAACAAGGGCCTCAACACTTTGGGAAAGCCGTGGAAGGAAAGTTTGTATCTGTACCGCGCCAGAGACACCACGGCCGAGCTGTTGTAGGTGAGACCTGAAGGCACGAACAAAACCTGTCAAACCCTCACTGCACAGCCGAGTTAATCAACCTGAAATAATCAAGTTTGGTGCAGAGCAGGACTTCCAAGTTTCTTGCCTAGTTCAGGTAAGAGTTTAACGGCCATCGGTGAAATTTAAAGTATCAAATAATATGAAAAACATTGACCTGTGAGGTGTTCCGTCACGTTAGCCATCACCGTCAGATACTGCTCCTCCATGTATTCTTCTAAGTAATCCAGGTCCACGGCTCTCTTGGTCATCGAGTAGTAGTCAGGGATGGAGAAGCTGAAGTCTGCGGTGCCGTCGATCTGAGTCAAAGTGATTGGGTCTTTAGAGAACATCTTTAATGTTTGAGTATTTGTCTGATTCACATATGAGAATATGGAGGAACGGCTAACACACCTCTCCATGATCGTCGTACACGTCCACGACTCCGTGGAAATGGTGGAGGAAGGTCAGAGACATGTGTCCTTGGACAGGCTTCCCATACATGTACCTGAGGACACGATAAGGTCATGAGAACACAAACGTGTCAAAGGAGTCAGACGTCCCTGGACGAATCCACGTCCTCACTTGGCAGTGACGGAGCCCCACAGGCTGTCCTCGTGGAAAATGACCTCAGGGACGTCGATCGCCACCTCAAACTTGGGCAGCACTGAGGACAGACAGAGACGTTAGCCTGGGACAAGTTAAAGGCTGGCTTCAATAGGACAAAGACACCTAGAAATGTACAAACCATAACGCGCCACGTTGATGTGCTGCTTGCTGGAAACTCCCTGTAACAGAAATTAAACTTCATGTCACTGAATTTAAAAACAGGAGACGTTAACATTCAGCCCGTCTGTCCCCAGACTCACAGCCACCGTAGCGATGATGGTCCATTGTCCCAGAGGAGGATTCTCAGACAGCTGATACTCTATGGACACCACCCCCAGGACACTGTCCACAGACAGCCACTGTCTGAGCAGGTTCGCCCTCGCGTCCTGGAGCAGGGGACACAGAATTAGAAATTGGACTAATGTCCAATTCCATGTTTGTCAAACTGAAGACAGACTCACCAAGATGACAATGTTCACCGGGCTGACGTAGGGTTTCCCATCAGGATGAATGGACACCACTCGGACTTTCACCTCCTGCCCAGGGAGGTAGTTCTGTTTGTCCGTCTGAATGAAGGTGGACACGCCCTTGTGGTCAGAGCGCAGTTCTGTTAAGTTGTGGAAGACTTGGTGGCTCCCCACGCGACCTTCGACCTCTAGGAGGTAGGGCTGCGAGCTGGAGCTGTTCATGAGGATCTGAGGGGCCACAACAGATGGAGGGATTTTATGTACAGCGTTAACCGACACTGAACTCCACTGGGCCACAAGGGGGTCCAAACTCTGGAGCGTCAGCTGGAGACGTTCTGCTTCAGTGACGCGAGTCAGTTACAACTTAAAATCTGCAAATTTGCAAAATGTTTTTCCCCAAATCAGTGAAATAATCCTAAAAATTAAAGTTTAGTTGGCGGCGTTACTCACTGGGGACATGGTCAGCACCTTGGTTGAACCTTTCAAAACAAACACGTTGAATTAGAAAAAAAAAAAATCACCAAAGAAAAGAACCGATCATTACACTGATAAAAACCAGAGTCACGTACCTCCTCCTACTGTGGCCGAGCCCGTGGACACCGTCTGTTTGCCGTGGATGATGCGAGTGAACACAACCACCTTGTAGTCGGTGAGGATGGAGACGGCGAGCGATGGTGGGACTCCAGAGCGAAGGATTCTGGGAGCCAGCAGCAGGTAGACGGGCTCAGAGCTGAAAACAGGTGATCAGAGTCCAGTGAAAGATATAAAACCTCATCACAACACGTTCAAGCGTTACAAACATTTCAATGAAGCAACACTGTAGAACAGGAAGTCATCTCACAGTCACAAAAACAAACATCCAACATGTTTATACTCAGAGATGGCAGCGGAGTGATGAGACTCGGACACAAAGAAAACTCAGGAGACTCGGGAGGTTGTTGAAAAGAGTCTTTAATGGAGGAGACAAGCGGCGAGGACAGCGTCACATCAAGGTGATATTTGTTTGACGCAGTCTGACACACACACACACACACAGTCTCCAACAAATATTTAAGTGAGCAGCTTTTTCTGGAAATTAGTGAGACTTAATTAAAGTTTTAACTAGATAATAATTAGCTGTTATATAATTTATTATTATTATTATTGTTGTTGTTGTTGTTGTTATGTATAAGTTATATAATTCTATATAATGTATGTGTATTTAACTGATCTGTGCATGAACATTAAATGTGAATTTAAAGGATTGAAGTAGGTGAAAAAAGTTTGTCATTAATCATTTATTTGAATTCAACAGCACATGAATGAAATCTGTGTTTACCTGTGTGAGGTGCTCTGGGCAGCAAGGAGGATGAAGAGGCTGAAGAATCCCAACACCTGGAGACGCTCCATCTGCGTGGACGAACCTAGGCTTACTCAACCAAGTGTGAAGGCTGTGAGTGAACAAAGCCAGTGACACCCTTCGCACCAGCAGGCAGCAACCACACCTCCTCACCTGAGTCACTGAGCCAGGGTCGGCTTACCTGGATTCCCAGGGGAGACTTTGTTCAGGAGCTGCTATCAAGTGTCCCAGAAATCTGACTTGTGACGAGTCAGAGTAAAGATTGAGAGGAAAGTTTGTGTATCCCCAGCTGACATCGGGTCAGCCTTGCTGCTGTTGAGTAAACCAGTGTAACCTCCTACATGCATAGGGAACAGAAGGAGAAAACGAAGAGTACACGACCTGCCAGGGGTCTCTGACCTGACATCTATGGGCCCATAATGTCCCAGGCCATTGGGTTTCCCTGCATCCTCCTGTTTTCCATGTTATTGTTTGATTGTTGTCATCACATCCACAAAAAAACTGCAAAATAAAATATAATCAAGATAAAACCAGAGGAGAGTCTCTGTGGGTGGAGCTCTGCCTCCAGGCCAGCAGGGGCGCTGCTCTGTTCCTTCACACCGCGCCACTGAGCTACTTCCTTGTGTGAGGTCAGAGGTCAATCAGCCGCAGACATGACAACGTTACGACCCTTCACCTGCGATGATCTCTTCAAATTCAACAACATGTGAGTGAAGGCTGGTTTTAATGTTGAGCTTCATCACCGGGTGTTTGTGCGGCTCCGAGGCTGCTCTGCTGAGGGACAGAACCTCCATCTGAAAACACGTCAATCAGAGATGCTGCTGATATTTAACTAAAAATAGCGGAATGTAGCGAAAGATTTTACAACTCAGGGATTCTTTGAAGCTTTCATAGAAGATCGGCACGTTTACAATCGATCAAAAACACGTTGTTTACGATAAAGGTTTGACCATAGCTCCGTTAGATGGCTGGCTAAGCTAACACTGAGCTACAGAGGAATCACACAGACGAATGTAAACAGTGATTTTAAATTGGAAGAAGAAAACGCTGGTTTGAGCAACTCAAAAATAATCTCCGCTGATCCAGCTACAGCGGAAGCTACTCGGTCCGGTCGTGATGGGTTCTGATTTCACTGACATGTTGTCTCTTGTCCTTCAGAAACCTGGACCCCCTGACAGAGACCGTATCCTTCCTGATCTTTGGTTCCCTTCAGTGTTTGCTGTTTGAATGCTGTCAGTGAGGTGACGTCATGCTACCTGTGACACTGTGTTCTACTGATATGTGACGTTTGTCGCCTGAACCTCTCCTGGTCAGTATGGGATTCCGTTTTACCTGCAGTACCTCGCTCACTGGCCGGAGTACTTCATCGTCGCCGAGGCTCCTGGTGGTGAGCTGATGGGCTACAGTAAGTTCCCCTCCTCCTTCAGATGCTTCACACTGCATGCATGTATTTATGTTCACGCTTTTTACCATCAAATAAATTCACTGAGCAACGTAATGTGAAACGAACAGTGGATTGGTTCATCTGTCCCTTCCTCCCACAGTCATGGGGAAGGCGGAGGGATCTGTGGCCCGTGAGGAGTGGCACGGTCACGTCACCGCCCTGTCTGTGGCTCCTGAGTTCAGACGACTCGGCCTGGCAGCCAAACTCATGGAGATGCTGGAGGAGATCTCAGAGAGGTTGGTGTCCTCCTCATGAAGACATCTTGACCGAGCATCATCACAAACAAACCACCAAACATTCTCCAGTGATTTTATGTCAGAATTTGATTTCTGGTTTTCTCCTCCCTTTTTAAAATCGATGACCTGTCACACAATAAATATCAGACATCTAACACATGCGTTCCCTTCCTGTGCTCTTCTCTCGTAGGAAAGGGGGATTTTTTGTCGATCTCTTCGTGCGAGTCTCTAACCAAGTGGCGGTGAACATGTACAAGCGTCTGGGCTACAGCGTGTACAGGACGGTGATAGAATATTACTCTGCAAGCAATGGAGAACCTGACGAAGACGCTTATGGTGAGACGGGTTTCAGTTTCTAGATTCAGATATAAACCGTTGAAGGATTTTTTTCTCCGAAGTCTTTGTAGACTCTGGTCACCATCATTGTTTTGGCAGGAAGTTTTAAACATCTGCCAGCTGCACTCGCATCTTCAAACAAACTGCCAGTTTCTCCTGCTGAAATCTGTTCTTTGGCTTTTTGACAAACAACCTGAAGAGGGCGCTGTTCAGTGATGTGAAAGTGTTTTTGTGGTTGTCTCTCGTGCAGACATGAGGAAGGCTCTGTCCAGAGACACGGAGAAGAAGTCTATCGTCCCGCTGCCGCACCCCGTCAGACCGGAGGACATAGAATAACAGCAGAGTGGCTCCCTGACACCCGGCGCCGCTCGTCCTCATGTGGTTGCCACAGGACCGGCTCAGTTACGCTGTACATAGTTCAGACGCTGTCTGTCAGGGAGCCACTGTTTGTACATTCACAGAACAAGAAGCCAGTTTGAATCGGTGACGTTTAATGACTTGAAAACATGGAAATATAATGAGGCAATAAAGACTGAAAAAATAACAGTAGAAAAATGAATTTGGGCCGTCCCTGAAAACCTAATCTTTATCTCCTTCACTGCTCTTGCTCTCTTCTTTCTTCTCCTTCTCTCCATCACCATCCTCCTCCTCACTATCGCTCTCGCTGCTGCTGCTACTACTACTACTACTACTACTGCTGCTGCTGCTGCTGCCGCTGTCGTCTCTGTCATCATTCTTGTTCTCCTGCTCGTCTTCAGCCACAGTGTTTTTGTTAGAGTCGATCTCTGGCTGCTTCTCACGTGGAGCTGCAGGCTCCTGAGCGGAGGGCGCTGCTGATGAAGGCTGTGCGACTGGGTCTTCATCTGTGTCGGGTCGTAACGGAGGCAACGTTGTCCCCCCTGCCGCTGGCTCCTCAGCCACTGGATCGCTCTCTGCCTGGAGGTTCACCTGCTGCCTCTTCCACATCTTGGCCATGGCGAGCAGCTTCAGGTTGGGTTGGTTGGCGGCGTCCTCTGGGAAGATGTAGTCGTAGTACTCCTCCCAACCTGCGTCCGACTGGTGGGAGATCAGGGAGAAAGAATGATCAAACCTGCGCCTGTGGCTTAAAATGTTTCAGTATTCAGTTTAAAAGCTGGGAAAATCTGAGGAGCTTTTTACTGGAGACAGTCAAGATTCCAACTGATTTTAAAAGAGTTTCAACAATCGACTCCTGTCCTTACCCCGTCCTCGGCCGTCAGCTTTGTCCTCTTCTTCACCTTCTCTGGCAGCAGCTTTCGGACTCTCTCTATGGTGCTCTCAGAGCCAAACTCCTTCTCAAAGTCCCTCCAGGACTCAAGCAGCGTCAGCCGCTCCTCTTTCTCCTCACAGCTCCTCATGCCCTTGTTGGCCTCCTCATAGATCTGTCGACACTTCTGCAGCCGGTCGGGGCCGTCGATCGACAGCTCGAACTTGGCGTAGCTGATCCAAACCTGAGAGGAACAAACGGGAACAATGACATTCACAGAGCGACATGTAAAGGGGTTTTACCTCCCTTGGTATTTCTGGAGTGTAGTTCTCACCTTGACATGCTGGGTACGCTGCAGCAACCGCTTATAAAGATTTCTGGTGTTTCCAAACTCCTCCTGCTCAATCTCAAAGTCGATGTAAGACTTCCACAGAACCTAAGTACCAAAACAGAGAAATAAAGTCAAGGCAAAGCAAGACATGTTTTACAGTATTTTAATGTGTACTTGTATGTGCAGCATAAACCAAAAACTACACACCTCTGGCATATCGAGTCTGGGTTGTCCAATGGCGAGCTCGAAGATGGCGCGGGCTCGGCTGATGTCTCCCAGGATGGTCTCCAGCTCGGCAAACTTGATCCAGGTGGTGCAGTTTTCTGGGCTGAACTCCAAGTACTTCTCGTAAAGTTTCCTGCAGCGGTCGAACTCACGCAGCTGCAGCTCCAGCTCGATGTAGCCCTTCAGCAGTTTGTTCTTCGGACATTTACCAATCGCTGAGCCCTGAGACACCGGAATTATTTAGTGTTTGAACTTGTTTGTCTCTTACTTTACTTTATGTCCTGTCCTGAATAGCAACTGGACATTTACAATCCTTGATGCTGTGAAGGTTAATGGTCCTCATGGAGCACAAACTCATCCGTTGGTGACTCATGAACTCTGAGAATGTGTTTGCGTTGTTGAACCTCACCAAGGCTTTTCTGGCTCCCTGCAGGTTCTTCTGTCGGATCTCAAACTGACCATAAAGCAGCCAGATCTTTGCAAATGTGAACTGAAACAAAACAATATGACACAATATTTCATCAGTTTAATAACACCACAGAGTTTATAAAAATTATGTTCTACTATTTGAACATTATTGATGTTATATTAACAGTCAGGAAATCCATTACCTTTTTATGTGGGATGAGATCCAGACAGGCCTGATACACCTGCCTCGTTCTCTCCGGATCCTGACCAAGAAAGAATGAAACCATTTGAATATAATTACACAAAATCTTAGGAAACAGGTTATTCAGCCCGCTCTCTTCTGTGATGTGATCACACAACTCAACTGAAACTTCTCGTTCTGACACACCTTGACCTCCAGCTCCTCGTACAGGGCGTAATTGATCCACAGGTAAATGTAGCGCCTCCAGTGCCTCTTCTCCTGGATGGGCGGGATGTTGGCAATGGCTCGCTCATAAACCTCCCTCACCGTGTCAGGGTCAGCGTCGCTCTCCACCAGGCGCAGGTAGTCGAACCACGCATCATAGTTATGTGGATTTGCCTGAGACAAAAACAAACGATGGCTTAACTTAAAAACAGGACAAGAGTCACACACTCACTGATGAGTGAAACCATATCCTCCTCTTGCTTGCAGTATAAACCCAAGTCCTTCCCACTGAACATGTGTGTTGATACCTTGACTTCTTCCTCATACTGGAACCTTCGTTTGCTGACGATGACGTCCTCGATCCCCCTGCGGTCTCCAAACTTCTTCTCAAACATGGTGTAGTTCTTGAAAAGCTGCTGTGCCTGATGCTTGGGGATTCTGTCCAAGGCGTATTTATAAATCACCCGGACACGTTCAAACTGTGGGGGGAGAGAGTGGTCAGTCTGTTGGTATTTGTTTTAGAGGAGACATGGTGGATCTATTCTCCATGCTGTGTCACACAAACCTCTTTCTGTGTCTCCTCAAATCTGGCAAAGGCCACAAAGAGATTTTCATCCAGGTATTCCTCTCCAAAGAACGCCATTGATCGCTCGTACACCTTCCTGCTGTGGGTGATGTAGCTGTGCTTCTCTTCAAAGCGAGCGTACTTGATCCAATTCTTCACTTCAGGGTGAACCATGACAAGTGCAACAGCGTTAAGATAAACAACGTGATACACATGAGACTCACAGCTCCGTCCGTTAATCTGATGCTCCTCTAGAGACAGGAATTCATATGAATCCAAGACTAAGCCTCTCTCAGATACAGTGTGTTAGTTAATTTTGATGTTTTCAACTCCAACAACGACAAAAGGATATATCGCTCATAGATGGAGCGAGCGTTGTCCACCTCCTTGTAGCGCAGCTCAAAGTTGATGTAGGAGTGCCAGGCCTGTTCATCAGGCTCCCACTCCATCCACCGCTCGAACACCTGCCTGCAGCCGGCAACATTCCCCAGCATCTCCTCCATGTAAGTGTACTTGTACCTTAAGGACAGACAGAGAAGCCAAATCTGTTACCACCAGCACAGACCAGGGAGAAGTCATGCTCGGTCAGCAGGTGACTAAATATAATCCGTACCAGAACTGGTTGACTCGAGGCAGGATGGTGATCGCTCTGTCCCAGATGTTGCGGGCGTGGTTCACCTGGCGACTCTTCATCTCCATCTCGGCATACTTCAGCCACAGCGTGATGTTGCGGTGGTCGACGTCCAGCGCTCGCTCGTAAATGGAACGCGCCCTGAAACCAGAGGAGCATGTGACGAGGGGAACTTCCGCACCAGCGATACAACACCAACTGCGTGAGAGCTGAAGCCGGACTTACACAAAATGTCAAAGTTACCAGAAAAAAGAACAAGACAAACATACCTCTGGACCTCTTTCAGGCTTTCCTCCCATTGTGCGTATTTGATCCAGTTACTGATGACAGTACGGTTCTTTCTGATGTTGTCCTCAAACCCCTGACACAGGAGACACGCACAGGGGTCAAGTCTGGTCTGAGCATTTGATCATAATGTATTATAGAACATGTCCGTGAGCACTCACCTTCCTCTTCCTCAGTTTGTAATCGTTCAGCTCCTCCTGGTCGGTGATCTTCTGTTTCGGGGGCGGGGGCAGGAGCTCTAGCTCCCTCTCCTTGGCCTCCCTCAGCAGCTGCTCGGCTGTGATCTGGACCTCTGCAGGAGCTTTGTTTTTCACCTGGAGAGAGCAAGAGAGAGAGAGAGAGAGAGAGAGAAATGTGAGCTTCCACAGGCTTCTACTGCGGCTAATGAACGCTTACCCCAGGCTAACGTCACTTATATACACATACTTTAATCAACCATCTTGTACAAATGTTTTATCAACACTATCTGATTCCAAAACGAGAGCTGAGCTCGATCTGTCAGTCTGTCCGTTAGCATTAGCCTAGCTTATCTTAGCTGAGTGAGCTAACGGGCCTGGCGCGGTGCCGCGGTTGGTTTCTCCCGGTTTACCTTCGCCACCTTCGGTATCCGCTGCTTTCCCGCCGCGGTGGACGCCATGATGACGACGGGCTCGACAAGAAGCGAGACTCTGTTTTCAACCAGACCGTTTAAAGCGCTTCAGCGACGTGCTTGTTTCCGCCAACTCGCGCCGCCATTAAAGTTCCCAGAAGGCCTTGCGTCTTACCCACGAGCCTCTGCTGCAGCGTTCTGTTGCCAGGGCAACAGAACGCTGCAGAAAGTGAAGTTAGCATGAGAAGCGAGTTGTGTTTGTTGAGTCGCTAAGAAGAGCCAGGGGCCGCTGGTGGCGATGCGGCTATAGCCGGAGTTTGGTTCAGAATCCTGGGTCCACGCTGAGAAGAAGAGCCGCTGTGTGTAGAGACGCGAACCCCGAGGCGGCTGAAGCTAATGAAGCTAATGAAGCTGCTCCCCCCACAGCTCCTCTGATGTGTTTAATTCGCTGTCTATTCCTTTGGTCCTTTTCATCAAAGTCACACATTTGCTGACGTTATTTTATTTTTTTAATTAATATGAGTTCACTTTTACGTCATGACATGATGGACTATTGTTATTCTGTGTGCGGCCTCTGAACACATTCCCTCCAGGCACCAGCTGGAGTTTCTCAGACAAGAGTCCAGAACTAAACAGGTAGTAGGAAATCTTGTTGTTGTTGTTGTTGGTTTGATTGGCGGCTGACATCCTGTTAATAGTTGTATTGCCGCCACCCACTCCATTTTAGTTTGACATTTATCTTGTAACTCTTTCCAGTGAAGATGAGGACGGTGACTTCAGACAGCGGGGAGGAGGTGGAGGCCGTGATCGCGAGGAGTGAGTCGGCAGACGCTCAAGCCATCGACAGCCTCATCAGCACCGGAGCTCTGACGACCTATGGACGAGTGAATATTATTCAGCTGCTGTAAGAAACTACACTTATTCACACCTGAGTTACATGTGGTTCACTCAGAGTGCCCTAGTTCTTGTATCTCTGTCTCATCTCCGCTCTGGTCCCATGTAGAGAAAAAGCCAACCTGGCTCTGACCCTGAAGAACGGACAAGACAACATCTTGGCCCACGCCTCCTTCCTGGACCACCCTGCGGGAGACCAGGTGGATCAGGCGCAGTGGCAACGTTTCCTGCATAAACACTTCAGCGCTGAAAGCTGCACAGTGAGTTTGCTTCAGGATTCTACAGACCTGCTGCAGGGGGGCAGCTCTTCATCATCTGATGTGTGCTCTCTGTCTGCAGCCTCTCAACACTCTCTTCCTCCGCCTGTTTGTGGCACAGAAGAACTTCGCCTCAGCCAGTGTGAGGGAGATCATGAGGTAACAGGATCAGATTAATGACATGGACACTGAGGGTTTGAGAGCAGATCTACTCACCTCTCGTCATGCTTCTCCTACAGAGCTGCATTTTACGTCATCCCAGAGTTGGAGCATATCTGCCTGGTCGCCCCCGACACCACTGACATACGTAAGGAGCTGCTTCATGTCTCACTGGACTGAACTAAGTTATCTAACTTTATGACACTCGACCTTGTGATCTGTGTGTGCAGAGCCGGCGTTGGCAGACGTGTTTGAGCCTCTGCAGCGTCTGACCGACCCCGGCCCTCGGTCCATAGCTCTGATCTGCCACAGAGGGCCGTACTTCCCCAAGCTCCGCATCCGCCCTGCCAGGTGAGGTTTCAGTTCCTCGCCTGTCTGCCCTCGCTCAATGTCACCTGAAGGGTGGAGCTCACCTGTGTTCCACTGAACGATGCTGTTGTTGTTGTTGGTTTCATTGGTGGCTGGCATCCTGTCTATAGTTTCTTTGCCGTCACCTACTTCATTTTATTTTCTTTCGTGTCTTTAGTTCTTCTGTTGGTCCAAACCTATTAATAAAGTACTGTTTAAGACAATGATGACTTTTCTCCCCATGATATAAACCCCTCCCACTTGTGTTTGACAGGGAGGAGGATCACGATGACATCATGCGCATATTTGAGCAGCACACCAAACTCCTGGATAAGCCGTACGTGCTGGCAGAACTGATCGAGGCTCAGGATGAAAACAATCACTCGGCTGTTTGTGAGGTTTGTTTCTCTAAGTTCTGATCCGCTGTTGATCCTGAAGACGACGCGGTGGCAGATCTCTGATGTGCTGTCAGAATCCCTGCTGGGTTCTGCTGGGACACGACAGTTGGGAGGTGTTCATGGCAGCAGATGGCAGATACCAGCTGACACTCGTCCAATGCTCTCACATGCTCTCACTGAAGATATTGTGTCCACACATCTGAAGCATTTTGGGCGTTTGGTCTGAAAATGTTCGGCACTCAGGGCAGATGTTTCCAGATATTTAAACTAAGGACTCATTCAGTTATTCAGTGAAAGAATCAAACCATCAGAATATGAAGGAAGGAGTTTAGAACTGGTTCTTTGTTTCCAGATTGACGGCTTCACCGTGGGTTTCATCAGTGTCTCTGCTGAAGTCAATCTGAAAAAGCTGAATCGCAGCTTTGACCTCAGTGAGTTCAACTATTTGTACAAACCACAACAACCTGAGCCGGAGGAACCTGTGCCGGAGGAACCTGCGCCGGAGGAACCTGTGCCGGAGGAACCTGCGCCGGAGGAACCTGCGCCGGAGGAACCTGAGCCGGAGGAACCTGAGGTGGAGGAACCGGCGGTGCTGTCCGACCCAGGAGGAGACGACGAGGAACTGAGCCAAACACAAAGCTCCAGTTCACAGCAGGTGACAGGAAACAAGTCAACTTTAATGAATCATATCATATCATCACTGATATTTCTGTATGAATGTTTGCAGATACTGCTACTGATATCAGCTCATATGTGGCTGTATTTCTTCAGTTATTTTATATCTTTAAACCTGTCTGTCTGTTTCCAGGACTCAGCGACACATTCAGCTGGAGAACAGCTCTCACACAAACCCAACGCTTTCTGCGTCAAGCTCTTCATCATGGACAAGAAACGTGAAACAAGGTAACGGCTCTGAAGGTCCAGGGTGAAGCCTTTTTTTTTTCTCATGAGTTAGTGTATAGAAAAGCTTGATGTAGCTGCTGCATATTCAGTATTGACTCTACTTGACTCTAAACTTTTATTTTATCCATTTCAAAATATCAAGTATAATGATTAATATGAAAGGGATTGTTCAGCATTATCATTAGTAATATATTGTGTTTGAATCATTTATTTTGCAAAACAAAATGGTGCACTGTTGAAAAGACCAGAAAAATCCATTTTGAAAGACAGTTTGAAAGTGTTTCCCTGAGCGATGGCAGCCGCCCAGCGCCGCATCAGTCACAGCGACTGTTAGCTGGCTCCTGCTGCGCTCCCCTCCACGCCGCCCGCACCTCCCAGCTGTTCCTGAATATGGAGTCCATTCGCTCCCTGCTGAGAGTGAGCATGTTATTAATGAGAGTGCTGCTTAAAGCGACAGCGAGCTGAAGGCGAGGGCTTGAGCTGGAATCAGCGGCAGATTGGCCGCCCGGTTGTTCACTGCGCTGGCACAGAAACAAGTTTTCACTTAGCTTCACCCTCTGCTCCTTCTGTTCCAGATCAGTGGACTGTATCCCTCACGTGTTCAAACTTTTCCCAGTGAGTATCCTATTTACATCAAGTGTAACACACTGTTGCTGAACTATATATAAAATTACCAGGGATAAACATGGATGATTAATCTATGATTTATCTCTCTGCCTGTCAGGATCTGGATTTCTGCATCATCACGGTTCCGTCTCGTACTGCTGAGTTTCCGTTCCTGCAGAAGTTCCTCCGGGTGGCGCCACGGGCCAACAGCACTTTGATTAATGACCTCTACATCTTCCACTGCCATGGGCTGAGGTGGGCTGTCCTTTAAGATCATACCTGTCTGCTCAGCACTGATTTCCTCAGCGTTAACTCTGTGGCTGTTCTCAGGTCTGTGGGGGTGAGACAGGCTATGACCGCTGACCGACCTGCTGTCTCTGCTCTGGTCGAGGGGCTGACCCTGAGCCAGTACCTGCTGGAAGACCTGGACCGTTACTATGAGAGCCGCCACGACCAGGTCGGTCCACAGCTGCGTGACTCTGTCTGACAACAGAATTGTTTTTTTATCATGGAGTTAAGCTAAATATATAAAGACACAATACAAATACTGGCCTCACAGAGGGGCTGTATGCTCCTCCCTTCATCTTTAAATGATTCTGGACCATGTGAGTGGAGCTGCTTCTGTTATTGTCCTGCATTAACAGGAACATCACACGTATGCCAGCGAACAGATTGGTGAGAATTCATGTGAACAGCTTCTCCCTGACTGACACCCCAGCTGTTGCCGCCGCAGCTCCAGCTCTGATAATTACTGCTTCATGTGTATTCATGGCACTGCACTCGGCTCATGCTCAAACTGGAGGGGAACATTCAGCTCCACGTGGCCATTTCCATAGCGATCCTGTTCTGTTTGTTTTAGACTGGGCTGCAGCTGCAGGCCTTTGTGGCTCTGGTGGACGGGGAGGTCGTGGGGATCGTGATCATCAGAAAGGAACAGGTAGTTCTGTTTTAAGTAACGTATGTTTGATTGTTTATTTTTAATATAAATAATATTAATCCTGGGAATGATTCTCGATCCTCTCTGCCAGGACGTCGAGTACATCCGCGGCCGCTTCAACATCGAGGACTTCATCTATTTCAGCCACCACAGCTACGAGGAGCACGGTCGGCTTCGCCACTTCGTCCTCAAACCGTACTTCCAGCACTTCAGCAAACACGTGTTCAAGGATGTCCTGCGCCTGTCTCACAGGTCCTGCCTGTACCACCTACTCTACCCCCCTCACCACATCCAGCAGGTTTGTGCACAGGGTCCCCGCTGGCCACCTACCAACACCAGGCTGCTGCCAGGGTCTCTGGTGAAATGATCCTCAGTTTATACACTGTAAAAAATATTACACCCTCCAAAAATTCAGTCATGAGATATAGATATTTATAGATATATCTATATATAATTATATAGATGAGTTGAGAGAAAGAATTAAAGGTTAATGATAGAAAGTAGATGACTATCAAATAGATTTCAGGTCAGAAGTTGTTTTTCATGTAAACATTTTCCAGCTCTGTGGAGCGTGACTTCTTGCAGCGTGTGGCCCTCAGCACTCGGGCCCCCGGGGTCAGGGCAGCAGGTGCTGACGGAGCTGCCAGCTCCACCTCTCCACGCCATCATCAGACATTTCCTCAGCGTGTAGAGGCCTCCACTTCCTCTGCTAATCACCCTCACAAAGCAGCGCGCGGCTGAGACTCGGGGCTCTGCAGACGGAGCGATGGCAGAGGATGAGTCCTGGTGACGGTTCCAGGCATCATGGGCTCCTTCATCTAACCTTTTCACCAGAGCTTGTTATCACTTTGCCTCCTGAGCTCTGTCGCTGCTGCTGTTGAGCCTCTGAGGCGGGGGTTTCTGTCTCTCAGCTCTCTGACACTTGCCCTCTCACTCTCTCAGAATTCCTGCATCCCCCATCTGGATTTTGTCCTCGACTGTGCGGTTCCCGTCAGCGCACGGCGCCAGATCATCTACCCACGGGAGGAGCTTGGCGTCAACGGCCCGGCCAGGCGGATCACACACGACCAGGTGAGCACCGCAGCAGCTGCCGGGGGGACGATGAGATGACAGTGTGACCACTAGGTGGAGCTGTTTCACGGAGGGAGCATCAGATAGACCACAAATTCAGAATGACACTTTAAAATCACCTAACCCACATTTTACGCTGGTCTCAGCTGGAGCCTAAAGTAAATAATAATAATATGAGTCATATAGTCCATTGTGTGGGACTGAAGAGTTGTCTTTGGTTCACACATTCTCTTCTTCTTCTGCTAAAGCGACGGGTGACACGTTACGTGTGCTTTCAGTGTGCCTGTGATTTAATGTCCTCTACTTCAAATATTTACCACGTGCACGGCATTGCTCTGTGCACGCCCGCCCGTGTTCATTTCACTCCATCATACCGCCCCTTTCGCCTTGGTAACGCGGCAGCTGTGATTTCCAGGCTGCCGTGTCAGATAAGAGCTTCTCCTCCGAGCTTTGTCTCTGCCGCCCGATGTGGTCCCAGGAAACATTAATCTCATTTAGAGCAGCTGTTCCCACTCCGTCAACATGGCGCAGTGTGTAAAGGTGAAGCTGCTGCACCTGCTCTGACTGAGGAGTTTAGTTCTTCCTGCAGGGTTCAGGTGGAACACGCAGGCCTTTTTACCTCAGGTCACAATGGAGCATCAGAGGCTTTCAACTGTTGAATGTTCACTGTTTGAAATCATTATGCTGAAATGATCAACCTGAATATAAGAGACGGTTCATTATAAGTAAAGGCCTCAGAGCAGGTTCATGTTTCAGCCACGTTATTCAGAAACTACCTCCAGTCTGACTGTTGCTCTTCTCTCTCAGCCTCCGTTCGCCCTCTACCTCATCAGCAGGAAGTTAACCATGGAGCCCAAGGTCACCGTTAATGCCCGGATCGTGGTGGTGGGGGCGTCTGAAACAGGGTTGTCTTTCCTCGAGGTGCTTTGCCTGTGGTGAGTTTTTCTCCCTGATGTCCCTCACACTACCGACCTGTTGGTGGTCAGGGTTCCTGAGACAGAGACCCTGCTTCATCATGTGCTCACAAACCAATCAGTGATTCATTAATCCAGCTGAGTGTAATCTGGTTTATCTGCAGCTCCTGAGGTCCGAACACAACACGCTGCAGTCCACTCAATCCCCCAGACTCCCTCCTTCTGCCCCAGATATCCTCCAGATTAATCTGCTGAAACCCAGTTCCTCCCAGTTCCACTCTCTCTACTCCAAATGACATTCATGAGCTGCTTTTTAAAAGTTGAAAAGTTATTAAGATCCACATCCTGTGACAGAACCGAACCATTGTTAGACACAGAACCAGATTCACAGAGCAGAGGGGACGTTGTTTGTATCTGTGGGTTTAACACAGGCAAGCACCGGCTCACGTTTATCTCCCACAAAGAGCCTGAGACGTCCAGGAGGGAGGACGGACAGATGGCAGCTGTAAATATGAGAGGTGCTCATATGATCTGGTGGATCAGTGCCTCTGCTGCATCTCTACACGAATACTCAGAGCCCCTCTTTCATTTCTTTATCGTCTTTATTTCAGGAATTCAATCTCTGGAAATGTCACTGGACTCCAGGTCGAGCGTCTTACATGTTTGCCTTCATCCTCGCTTTGTGAGATTAACCGCTCCGGTAAATAATAGGCAGCGCCGGGCTGCTGACTCGGAGCCCGGCGATAGCTGCCAGGCAACCGGGGGTGTTGTCCAGAGCCAGTGAGATTTCTCTGGTTGCAGAGTGGCAGAGGCTGGCATGCCCCAGTGCTGAGCGTGTGCACGCAGCTGTCTGAGGCCCTGGCATTCAGCAGGGCCAGTGCTGGCCCCCTTTAATTAGCCACTCTACTGTGTCCCCGTCAGGGCTCTGCAGCAATGATCTGTGTTTGCTGTCGCTAATGAGTTGACTAATGAGACAGTTAGTGTCCTCGCCTCTAATGGCGAGGCGGCGACACATTGAGGCAGTGAATGATGGGTCAGCTTCGACCTGCTGGGGCCCCCCTTATCAGCCCTGCCCAAACATCCCACCCCCTCAACTCCAACCCCCACCCCCCCACCACCCCAGCACAGCTTTCCATGTGTCCATTGAATACAGTCTCCCTCCCCACAACTCCATTACAGGCTGGGACGGGGTCAGACAGATAAAGGGCTCTGCGGTGCCTCGGCCCTCCGCTCACCACCGTCAGGCTGCAGGGTCATCGTGGCCGCCTGTCACCACCTGATAACAGAACAAATCCAGAGCCGCTGAGTCAGTGGCTTCCAGACACCAATAATTGCCCATAAACCCTCCTCCGGGCTCAGATTAACAAGGGACGTTTGAGAGCAGCCATTGTTGGACGCTTGATGTGATTGTTGTTGTTGTTGATGTTGTTGTTAGGTCCTCATAAGGTCAAACATCACCTCCTCTCTGTCTGCCACAGTAGAGAACCTCATGTCAGGTCTCAGATCCTAAACATTTCTGTCTCAATCGTGATGAAGACCCAGTGTCCAGCCTTATAACATTAGTGTGTCCAATCAGTGCAGCGGTGTGCTGGCGTCTGCTGCTGGGCGCAGGTTGAGCCGGAGGCAGAGATAAGAGCAGCAGGTGATCAGAGGCGACGGCGAGATAAGACTGGACGCTCTATTCAGCAAACGCTGGAGCGGCTCTTATCAGCTGTGTAATGTCCCGCAGGCCAACACAAAGGAGGTCACTGGCATCACAACAGATGGTGTTTTTTAACTGGGGACAGTAAACGCAGAAGAGCCAGGAGAACGGGTCAGCAGGAGAAGTTTCTCCTAAAATGATTAAACCCTGAGATTTACTTTTTACTGTCTTCAGATGAACAATATACTGTTTAGAAATGTAGAATAGATGTTGCACAGTTTGAGAGCAGCCGATTTATTTATTCTTCATTTCCTGTTGACATCAGCGACCTCACTTGGGCTTCCTACACGTTTCTCGTGAACGAGGAATGTAGTCGATGCAGAATTTAAAGCTGTCCTTACTCTGAACACATTCCTCTCACTGTGCTATGTGAAAAGCCTCTCAGGCTGTGGTTTGTTCTCTCGCAGCCCTCACCTGAGGTTCAACAACCTGACCCTCATCTCCACGCATGGTTTCCCCGGCGACGAGGCCGACGAGGCCGCCGGGTTTCTGTCCACAAGGTGAGTCCAGTGGAACAATGTCACGTGGAAATGGAAAAAAATGTTTTGGCATCTGAACACACAAGCAGTACAAAAGAAAGAAACATCTGCAGAATTAAAACCAAGCTCAATGTCGAACCACTGTCATCACTGAGCTTCTGTCTCACTGTCTCTCCCATGTTTCCTGCAGCCATGCATATACTAGCCGAGACCTGGCCCAGCTCCCTCTGCGCTCCTGCGTCAAAATGGTGACCGGCAAGATGGTGGGCATCAAGAGGAAATCCAAACTCGTGCTGGTGTCAGGAGAGAGGAAGGTCCCGTACGACTACCTCATCCTCTGCACAGGCCTGCAGTACCAGGTGAGGACCCGCAGCAGAGTTCACCATCCTCTGCATCTCGTGTGTGAATCACTGTAATGATGTGACTCGCTCCAGGTGCCCCAACCCTGTGGTCTGGATCAGAAGCAGCCCGTCCCAGCAGGCGAGCTGCAGAATCAGGACGCTCACTGCAGATACACGGGGCCCGTTCCCTCCAACTTCTTCACCCTCAATGACCTCCATGACTGCATGGCTGCTCACCAGTGGCTCTGTACACACTTTGTGGATCTGGAGGGTGAGTTTCACACACACACACAGAGCCTGAGAGTAATCTGTAGTAGTATGTCATTACTCCGCCAGTCAGAGCTCAAGTGTCTGGGTATAATTAGCAGCTAATTAGCTGCAGAGAAATCTTTCATCTCTGTGAATCGGCTCGGCCTCTTCCACCCAGTTCCCATTATCATATCACTGCGTGGGAGCCGGGCCTCTGAGCAGCAGAACATACACACAGTCATTAAACAAAATTAATCTGCTCTCTGAAGGAATTGTGCAGCGATCTAGAGTGAGGCTTTTATTCATTCTAATTAGTCCGTTCCCAGTCATAAAGGAAGGCCATTAATAAATGCAAATTGCAGCAGCAGACTCCAGCAGATACCGTGTTTATTTCCATATTCTAATAACAACAGAAGACGTGTATGTAAATTTCAGCGTCAGACTAATGCGGTTCTGTCTCAACACTAATTTAAAGGATTTTATTCTGACTGAATAAAATCACACGGGCACACAAAGTGTTTGACTTCACACAAAAATGCTCCAACATTGTCTGTAGGTCCCCCTGACCGTCCTCAGCTGACTTATTGAACCTGTACGAGTTTAACTCTGGCTCGTTTCCCTCAATGTTCAGAAAGGCTCCTGTGTTCAGCACCATGGACAGAGACACTGAGCAGCGGCTGATAAAAACAGTTTCTTTTTCTTCTTCTGTTGTTTTACTAAGGTTCTGTAGGTTTCCTGCCCCCAAACATGACATAAATAAACGCCTGACTGTGCCTGGGTTTGTGCTTGTACAGTGAACACAGCAGCGACAGATGAGAACATTATATAGGTGCTCGTATGTTCTGTAAAATGTCAGAGCCTCTCTCCTCTCCTCTGCCGTCATAGAGCAGGAGATGTTATCAGGAAAACACATTTAGATCATGTGTCTGTTCGGGTAAAGCCTCTTTTATAAAGGGAGAAATGACTCATAGCTGCTCTGTGCTTCTCTAAATGTGGAGCTTTATGTTTGATTTGTCAAACCTCTGGTTGTGGGAGAACTGACAAATCAACACAAATATATTCAGATCATTTGTTTTGTTTCTCAAAGGTTTTATTTCTTTTAAGCCCATTACTCTTTGGTCTGTGTCATCACTCTTTAGATTCTTATACTTTGTTAAATATGACACAAACTGTTTCCTCATGTTTCCAGACAATGCTGTTGTGTATGGAAACAACATTGACGTCTACACCACAGTGGAGACTCTGCTCAGCCTCGGAGTCCGTGGATCTTGTATCCACGTCGTCCTCCCCCGTTCTGAACCTGGCATCTCCTGCTTCAGCGACCCGGCTGTGGAGAAAGCTGTGGCCACAGCCACAGAGAAGGCCGGCGTCCAGGTCCACCGTAACTGCCTGCTGGCCTTGATGAACAACGGCGACGACCCGGAGCCCCTTACCTCGGTGACGTTCACCACGGACGGACAGCCGCTCCACCTGCGCTGTGCGGTGAGTGTCCTGGATGCCACAGTTTCTGCAAACTTTTAAAAACAATGATTTCTCTGTTATTTTCTGACAAAACAACCTGATCACCAGACAATGGAGGATCTCCGCCAAGCTGGGCGAGCAGCAGCAGATGTTGGGTCTATGTTCATTCTCCTCCTGGAAGCAGAGTGTCTGTCACACACAATGATTCTGGAGACATTTCCATTCACATTGTTTGAGAGAGAATGTGTTGTTCTGTTGTTCTGTGTAATCGGTGGAAGAACTGATTTTCTGTGAGAGCATTCATGGAGTGTGATGGAGAGAAACATTCATACAAACAGAAAACCCCAGAGATTCAGGAACTGAATGGCGTGAAGGATCACCTCTGTGCAGGATCTGTTCTGCACCAAACAGAGACTTTGACAGATGAGAGTGACAACACCGGCAGAGGAACTTGTACCTTTATTAAATCTGAACACATAATCTTCCTCCTTAGGTGTTCATCAACCTTTCCAACAGAGGAGTCGACTACGATGTCTTCTCCACCGTCACTCGCTCCTTCCTGGTCTTCGACAGCAGACTGGTCATCAATGCCTCTTTCCTCACCAGCGACCCGCACATCTACGGAGCCGGATCCGTCACCAAATTCTCCCGGGGCTACCACTCAGACGAGTGGTCACACGCCAGCTTCAACTCCAAGGAAGTGGGCCAGGAGCTGGCGGCCGCGTTGCTTCTGCTCATCGACCCAACGCAGGAGCCCGTGGACAAACCTCCGACTGACATGGGCCGTCTGGTGCCGCTGTACAAACAGGCCAAGATTAGAGGTGGGTCATCTTCAGTGTTCAGTTCCAGCTCTTCCTCCTCCTCTGTCAGCAGATATTTACGTGCACAGGATCCTTCAGCGTTTGTCAGTTGACCTCCACGCTGTTGTCTGCTGTTATCTGAGAGAATTTGTGCTGCCGATATTTTTCATTAGGCTTTTGTGAATCATTTTCCAGTATTTCACCAGCGCTCCCCCTGCTGACGTTATTGTGGCGGACACTTGAATCAAGGCAGGGCGTAACAATGCCGCGCATTCAGAGTGACCAAGGGCGCCCAACAGGTTCCACAAACTCAGCAGCCACTGAGCTTTGCTCGGCGCACACACATGAACTTTTCAGTGTTCGGGTGGAGCAGAGAAGGTTTTTCTCTGTGGGAGGAAGCTCACGCTGAAACCTGTCCTGTGATTACTCCGCTGCTGTGGAGCTTGTTCATGTGAGCTCCTGGGTGGAGGCATCTCACGTCACGTGTCCATGTTCTGATTCATGAAATCTAACTGTTCCCCATGGTCAGGTGGGAAGCTGCCGGGAGGATTCAACTACCTGCACGTGACTGAACCCGCTCCCACCGGCCGGGCGAAGCCTCCTGCCCATCGAGTAAGATTTGACTGTTCTGTCTTTCCTGTGCACTCTGAATTCTAAATTCTGTTTGGGTCTGTTCAGTGACAAACATTGTGTGTTTGTCGATGTGAAGCTGGAGGACAGAGTGGTTGTGACCGGAGGAGTGGACACGGGGAATTACTTCTGTTTGCACCTCGACTGCCTCGAACGGGTGGCAGCGATCACCTGCTTCTCTCTGGAGCCCATCCCCGTCTCCAATTACCTGATCCTGTACGGGAAAGTCCAGCAGCTGCTGGGCCAGATGTGGAAGTGCTACCACCAGGGCCTGATCCCAGACATGTACAGGTGAGACCAGCAGGTGCAGCACAGGAATGACCTGTTAGTGTTAGCACCGATGGACAAATGTTGACAGCGAGTTAGGATCCAGTAAGAAAGAGAGGATTCTCCTGCAGCTCAGGAGTTGGACAAACCTCGGACACTAACACTAAACTAATACTTTGTCCAGCTCCTGCAGGGACAGGTTCACACTCATGTATTGTTCAGCTCTTCTGCTGGGTTTTTCAAATATCTGTTTTCATATCTAACTTTAAAACACAGACTGTCTGAAGCTGACAGGAAGTGGTGTCAGTGTCTCCTGACTCTGACTGATGGACTCACACGAGCACAGAGGGACAGAGATTTATGTCCAGTGTCTTTGTCCTCGAGATGTGAGTGTGTGTGTGTTTGTCAAACAGCGGGTGACCTGCTTCTGAGGTTTCAACACAAATGACCCCCAGACATGGACGTCTATTGTCCCCGCCTCCTAATCTGTTTATGCAGCTCGCCAATCTGTCTTTGTGGCCAGCGGAGGACGAGACAAAGCCGGGGCCTCCCCGCTGCCGGGGCCCGATTCCTCACTTACACTGCTCGCTCAGCTGACTCGTAAAGTCATTGTGGAAGCCGCCAGAGCGTCGCGAGCCGTTAAAATCATCGATTGACCGTGTGGCGGCTGGGGCTTTGTGGGGGGGGTCATACCAGGAGTGTTTGTTGACTCTTCATGCAGGAGGGAACGTTTCATAGAAACCTTCCAGACTCTCGCTCTGTTTAGCTGATGACCCCTGACTGTGTGTTTTCTTCTCAGCTTCCTCAGGCAGCGTGAGCTGTTGCCCATTTACCACGACAGATTCTCTGACTTCCACCAGGAGCTGCAGCAGAAGATGTCAGACCCGCAGGTTTGTTTTCATTTGACTCGTCGAAGATTTAACATCAAACCTATGAAAGGTAAAAACCAAGAGGACGTTGTCCCTGCAGAGCGATGGGGCCAAGACTCAGGCAGACATGAGAAGCAGCGTGGTGAAATATCTGCACTACAACAGCAACCTGCTGCCCATGTTCGCCTGTGGGGGACAACTGGAACCAGCAGGAGAGCGCCTCGCCCCCGACGACCAGCCCTAACGCCCCCCCATCTTTGAAACACTCGAACATAACATAAAATATATTCAACATATTCCTGTTGTTATCTCCTGTTGTTGTCTGTAATGTGCCAACTGTAGCCGACCTCTGACCCCCGTGACTCTGCAGCAGCGTGACCAATCACAGCGGCTGCACATAAAAGTGTGTGTGCTTTATGTGTGTGGTGGGGGGGTGTAACTCTACAGCTGTATGCTAATGAGGCTGAACTGAAGTCTGTCAGGAAAATAACCCCACTCACACACACACACACTCCACTCAGTTGCAGACTGATTCAAAATATTTCTGATGCACATTATGTGTTCGTTTCTATGACGTCTTATAGTGATTATATTTCATTTTAGTCACCAGTGCTTGTTTGTGTCTGTGCATGGTTTTTTAAATCCTGCACAGTTTCAAGTTTTATCGGATTCAGTAATTACTGAGTTTCTTTATTTCTCCTGTGAGGTTCTGACGATCGTCTGAATCATCAGAACCTCACACTGTAAAGCCTGGATCTCTGACGGGTTCTGATGGAGTTCTCAGTTCAGATTTGGATCCATTAGAGTCTGAGGTGTGACCAGTGAAACTGGAACCTGCGCTATATGACACAAGTTCAGCTCCCATGATGCCGTGTTGATGACGTGTCCTGACCGGGTCAGTCTGGCCGTGCTGGAATTGGGTTTGATGTTTTTCTCCTTCTAATCTCGGTTTGGCCCATTTGGAAGCAGAAAGAGCGCACTAATTACGCGCAGCACGCGCCGACAGTATCTAGGGGCCAGATTGCTCCTTGCCCGTGCCCCCCCCCCCCCCCCCCCCCAGGAACCCCCCCACCCGCTTTCTTTAACTGCAATTTCCTTTCCAATCACGGCAGCTTGCACAAGAGCGGCCATTGTGATGCAAAGCAGGAAGCTGCGGGTCATTATGTATGCGTGACGTGACGGGTGAGTGTGTGCGGAGTGTGAACTGTCACGAGCTGCGCGATGTTCCGCGTGTTTTCCTGATCTTTGGATCCAGAACTTCGAACGTTTTCAAACCCTGAGAACGGGACCCGAACAGTGACATGAGATGAGTTCAGGAGTCCAGCGGGGACATGTCCACTGATGTGTCCCCTCGGTGTCCAATCAGAGGGGACATAGTGGACAGGCACGTGCAGATTTCTATACAGAGTCATCAGACCGTAAAAGCAGGAGGCTCCTGGCGTGTGCCCGAGAGGAGGGGGGAAAGGGAGGAGGGAGAGAGGGAGGGAGGGACACAATAAAACCCCTCAGGTACATCTGCTTTGCAATCTGCACCCCCCTCCCTCCTCCTCCTCCTCCTCCTCTCCATCCTCCCACACCCACTCTCCCAATCCACAGGGACCCGGCTCCTCCTGATTGGTCGGGGGTGAAGCGGCGAGGGGCCGAGGAACAATGTCATCATGTGTGTTAAAAAGAAGAGTTGAGCTATGCTGAGGAGGAACATGCTCCGGAGGAGGACACGGACTGAGGGACGCACCGACTAAGCCTGGATCTGTCCTCCGTCCACAGTGCCTTCAGCCGCCGACATGCCCCGAGGGTTCCTGGTGAAGAGGAGCAGGAGGACCAACCCGGTGTCCTACCGGGTCCGGTCCGATGAGGAGGAAGCTGAGCCGGCGGCTGCAGACGCGCCTCTATCTCTGCCTCCGTCCTCCTCCTCCTCCTCCTCCTCCTCCTGCTCCTCGGCGACTCCCCGTCCCCTCTCCGTCCCGGGCCGAGCGCAGACGCCGACGCCCACCTGCGGGGCGGCGGCCACGGCTCCGGAGCGGGACGCTAACCCGGTCCAGTTCGGGAACCCGGAGGCGGTGCACCAGGCTCTGTACAGCCCGACCCGCCCCGTCAGCCGAGACCACGACCGCTGCTACTTGGAGCGGCGCTTCAGCCTCGGGTCGCCGGTCTCCGCGGAGTCGTTCCCCACCCCCGCGGCGCTCACCGCCCTGGACCACCTCTTCGCCCCGGTGGACCTGAAGCTCGCCTCCAGCATCAGCAGCCGCACCGGCACCGGAGCTTCCTCCTCCTCCTCCTCCTCCGCCGCCGCCGCCGCCGGGACCAAGAGACCGTCCAGCGACACCGAGCGGAAAAACAAACCCGCGTCCAAGAAAACCAAAGCCACCCGGAAACTGCACTTTGAGGATGATGTCACCACGTCCCCGGTTCTGGGGCTGAAGATCAAAGAGGCTCCGGTGGACCAGAAGCCCCCCAGACCTCCGCCCGCCGGGGGGGAGCACCACCCGCTGGGGGAGTTCGTATGCCAGCTGTGCCGGGAGGCGTACCCGGACCCGTTCGCTCTGGCGCAACACAAGTGCTCCCGGATCATCCGGGTCGAGTACCGGTGCCCGGAGTGCGACAAGGTGTTCAGCTGCCCGGCCAACCTGGCCTCGCACCGCCGGTGGCACAAGCCGAAGCAGCAGAGCCCGGCGGAGGGAGACAAGGGCCCCGCGTCCGGTAAACCCGCAGCGGCGGAGGAGGCGGCGAAGGACTCCAGTGACAGGGACACACCCAGTCCCGGGCCGTCCGAGTCCGGCTCCGAGGAGGGACTGTACGACTGCCTCCGCTGCGGGAAGAAGTTCAAACGCCAGGCGTACCTGCGCAAACACCTGGCGTCCCAGCACGGAGCCAGGCCGGCGGAGGCGGAGGAGGAGGACGAGGAGGCGGCGGAGGAGCAGAGCGCGGCGCCCCTCAACCTGAGCTCCTCCACCGGCCTCCTGTGCCCGGTGTGCGGGGAGAGCTTCAGCAGCCGCGGCGGCCAGGAGCGGCACATCCGCCTGCTGCACTCCGCACAGGTGTACCCGTGCAAGTACTGCCCCGCCGTGTTCTACAGCTCCCCGGGACTCACCAGACACATCAACAAGTGCCACCCGTCCGAGAACCGGCAGGTGATCCTGCTGCAGGTGCCGCTGCGCCCCGCCTGCTGATCCGGGCCCGGTTCGACAGCGTGCGACAGTGTGGACTGGAACGCCTCATGCCAGGGACTCCCCCTGTGAAGGTGTCAGCTCTGTTAGTCTGAAAAACACCAGAAGAAGAAAAGAAGGGTGGACTTTCGTTTTTCCCACTTTTAATGGGACGAAGACAGAACTCCCAACATCCACGCACCCACTTTTCAAAAGGTCAGAGGTCAAAGGAGTTCAGTGCCTTGCTCCAGAACACGTCAGCAGGTGCACTGGAGTTGGACTGTTGATGTATTTTTCTAGCATCTCTGCACAAGTGCTATTAGCTTCTAGACCTAAGAGGAGGGGGGGGCACCTCGTCTCTCACCATTAGCTTTAACTTAGAGCCGAGGATCTGAGGATCTGTAGCTGAGGCCCTGGAGCAGACCAGAGAGAACTAGTGTAGCCGTGAATGCCTTGATTAGAGCCTCTGCTGTACAACTGCCTTAAACTGACTCTGTGTGTGTCTGGTTCTTCACTCTATATCCAACTCCTGCCTTCTATTTATTATCTATTTATTAAATTATTTGTGTAAATTATTGCTCCCTGTGACGTGTTTCTTATTTTAACTTATTGAAGATTGGTGTGTTCAAGTGACGTCATAGCAATCAGCCGCTCTTGAATCATAACTGGATGCAATCATGGTCCTTTGTTGAAGTTTTGTTCTCCTGGTTCCGCCGTCGCCCGTAGCTCTTACGCCGCTTTGGATGTTTGCTAAATGTCCAAAAAAGAATAAAAAAAACCAAACTGAGAAACAAGTTTGTTTTCCTTCTGTTTTCTTCTGTGGCACAAACCGAGTCGTGAGCTGATTCAGGTCCTGGTACAGTGATCCGGAGACAAGTCTTCAGGAAGTCCACAATGCTGGTTCTCTGAAGAACAGGGAAACCGGAGATTTTTAACCACTGCTTGGTTGATGTATTTGTACTTACCAGGAAGTATTGAGGGAAATCATAAAATATAAAAAACCCTGACAAATATAACAAATATTTGTATTTTTCAAATGATAAAGAATCCACAGTGACTCAGTGAACACAGAGGCCCCTCTGGAGGCTGACCCCTGACAGTGTGGGTCAGAGTGGTGTACAGTGTGTGACAGAGGTCAGAGGTCATCACTCTGCATGTGAAAGACATTCCTGCACTGCTCCTCCTCCTCTTCTCCTCCTTAACCGACTCAGATCTCAACAAGAAACCCCCGAAACACCATTGCAGATCTAAAAACCTAGCTTCATCCAACCTGATCAAAACAAACTAAATCTATTTACCTTAACCTAAATTCAATGTTAAACTGGCGTCTGGTTTTCTGTGCACGTGCCTCCGCTTATCTCCGGCACGCTCGAACAGCACGGAGACAAAGAGCCGGCAGGTGCTGCTGTCAGACGCAGTGTTTGCTCTTCCTCTTCGGTCCTGCGACACGCGGCCTCAGAGGCCGGCTGAGATCACTGAGACCTGAGAGCAGCTTCTCGTTCTCTCAGGCGTTCAACATGTGAGAAACTGGAGAGCTCCCTTGATGACCCGGAGGAGAGGCCGAACCTCTCCTGTCATCGTGGAGAGGAGCTCGCTGCGCGATGCTCCTCAGGATCCAGCTGCTGTGATACCCATCTCCCTGTGATCAGCAGGGATCAAGTGAAGCCGTAATCGCCTTGTTGACTGGAGAGGCCCTGACGGAGGGAGAGCTAATTAACTGCAGGCAGCAGACGGAGGGGAACGTTCACCACCGAGGATTTTATCCCCGTTTATCTTATTATCCTTATTATCTGGAGCAGCTGGAAAATATTCTGTTGGGTTTGTGGTGAACGAAGAATGGAAGTGGGAGAGGTACACAAAAACCAGAATGGTTCTGAGCGTCTGTGGAGACAGAGGATGTCATTTATAACCCGGCTGAGTGATGGGTGAAAACATTCTGACACAGACTCCCAGACCTGAGCGGCTTCTCTGCGGCACATCACTGAGCTCTGCTTTTGTTCAGAGGGCGGGGGTAATGGGTGGGGCAGAGGGCTGTGTGTGGAGGTGAGGGGGGGGGGGTGGCAGCTGATTTGAGGGCCCTGGCGAACACAAAGGGGCCGGGACCTCCTCCACACATGCCCGACACAATGCCCCGGCCCTAATGCTTGTAAATCTATTCACACATCCAGAGGCCACAGATAATAACAAGCTGTTCAGGATGAATCTCTAATGAACGCCACTGGAACCCTCAGTCTGGGTCTGAGGCCAACACATGCCCAACCTTTGTGTGTGTCGCTCAGACACTCAACCATACCTGGGCCAGGTTTGTTTATCATCCACCGGCACACACCGTGAAGCAGGGTCACCAGAGGTCGCGATGGCTCCGCCCCCTCACTGCTGCAGGAAGCACTCGCATCATTAAACACCAGAGCTGCAGATTCTCTGATTGCTTCCATGTCGAAGCCGCGGCGACCCTCACTCCACGACTCGACTTTAATCACTGGTAAATACAGTGAAACTCTTGCTGTGACACAGCAGTGTGGGGAGGCGGGGGGTGGGGGGTGAAAGAGGGGGACCCAGGCCCCTGACTGACAGTGGCGGTCTGTCAGGCTGAGGGGCCGTCTGGCGTCCAGGCCCAGCCCCCTTGCGGTAAGCTGGCAGCCCGTCTGAGGCGTGACCAATCTCTGAAAGAAACGTCCACGAGGCCGCGCTCTAGAACACCTGAGCCCACAGGATGGCCCCGAGCCCGGGCCAAGTTTGACCCCAACAGCGACAAATACAAACGTTTCAATCGGTTATCCCTGGGCGGAGGCTGCGGAGTGGGTCAGTCATTACTCAGAAGATTCTTCTGGACCCCTGATGTCACATATGAGGCGAGGTCTTCGAGCATCGTCCTGTTCCACAGCCCTGGATATTTCTGCTGCTGCTGCTTAGCAACCCGAAGCTCACCAGCGGACTGCACAGCCATGAAATAAAAAGCCCAAATCACACTTCACAGACGACGTTCAGAAAATGGACTCCCACTCAAAACAAAGCAATCAGCAGCGTTAAACTGAGGCATGATGGGACTGTGTTTGTGTTCGTGAGTCATCCTGAGAGCTTTGCTCCATTTTCTGCAGTTAAAAATAAAAACAGCTCAACTTCAGCCCAGTCAGCCAGTTCATGTGGACCCATCCTGACTCAGGGATAGGAGCATTAGAGCCCTGCAGTGGCGTGTGTGCGCGCGTGTGTATGAATCAATAAGGGTCAGGAGATAAAGGCCTGTCTGAAGTCTCCATAAACTGGAGGAGGTCTGAAAGGTGGCAGCTGAGCCCCACGGTCGTCTGTGGAGCTGCGGGCAGGGGGGATTATTCCGATGGCGGACCATGACGAGAGGTCGGCCCCTGACAGGTCATTATCTCTGCTGCTCCCTCTGTCTCTAACCTTGAGTCCCCCGCGCTACCTTCGGCCTGGGGTCACATGTCACCAGAGGTGATGCCAGACAGAGGAGAGTCCACCGGAGGAATTCAAGTGCACGTGAAGAGGGCGGAGCATGTTCACGGAGACATGTCCTTGAAATCAAGAAGCAAGACGAACCTGTGACGGACAAACTGCGGTGAATCCGCACGCAGTGACATGAGCGGACGGCGTTTAGGCAGAAGAGCCGATGGACTTCTGTATTTTCCCCACAATGCCTTGCTGCAGCGACACCAGAGCAGATTTCAGCCCCGTGTTGTTTCCACTGATCCAGGACCAGAGGTGTCTCAGATGGCTCGGAGTTGAAATCTGCTCTAATCTAATTTCCATCTCCATTCCCCCAATAAATCAGAAGATTAAATCTCCGTCTGCGTCCAGGGTTTAGGAAATGAAGACGCTGCTGTAACAGAGATGAGGCTGACGCTGCTAATGTGATTGTGAGCGCGGTGGTTCGGAGGAAAACAAAATCAATCTGAAACCATCATCAGAGTGCTTCATTATTTATTTCTGGAGAAAAAAAAAAACAAGACGAGAGACAA
Organism: Pseudorhombus dupliciocellatus; assembly: GCA_016785235.1. Lineage (NCBI taxonomy): Eukaryota > Metazoa > Chordata > Actinopteri > Pleuronectiformes > Paralichthyidae > Pseudorhombus > Pseudorhombus dupliciocellatus. The sequence continues at coordinate 2,496,810 of JAFBJW010000131.1, read as the reverse complement.
GATTCAAAACTTTCATCCGAAAGCTGCAGACGAGAGTTTTGAGAATTTCGTGGTTTGAAGTTTAATTGCTTTAAAATATGTCTCTGTCCCCGGGTCAAAAAAGAGAGAGCTGCACTGAGACATCTGAGAGACGACAGACATGTCTCCGTCACTCTCTGGATCCAGACCACCATCCCTGCACTGAGGGTTCCAGTGAAGTAACAAGACCAGTGGAGACATGACCTCACTGAGGTGATAAAACCTGCAGCCACAGGAACGTGTTGCCAAACACTCAGGGTGTGTGTGTGTGTGTGTGTGTGTGTGCATCCTGCTGAGCACCCTTCAGCTTCCACCCTGTCTGGACATGCCAACGCCCGAGCGTCTCGTTAAAGGTTCTGGTGGACTCGTGGGGGAACAGTGTGCCGCTCCCCGAACGCTGGACTAACAAACCACATAACAGCACACGGAGCTGCTCCGGTGATCATTAGAGAGGCTTCTCCCTGAGGTTCCACGCCACGCAGCAACCACGGCGGCCCGCCGCTCCAGCAGGCGGCTAATGAAGGCTGAGAGGACCTGTGGTGGCCCGCTAATTGAACCCCGGGGACATTCTCTCACTCTACATCAGCATCCTGCTCTCCTGAAGTTACACTCAGCCTCCTGCTGCTGCTGCTGCTCGGGGACGGGCTTACGTGTGGGACGCCGGGTTCGCAGCTCGTCTCCTGTGACACGAGGTCACGAGTGCCAAAGTCTCCTTTGTTCGCGAGTCAACGCGAAAAACCAAATGATGCAGTTGGGCCTAACATGAAGACGTGTGGACATGCAGGTGTCTGTGGAGACGTGAAGGTCACGCGATCCGGCGCCCCGCTCCTGTCGGCGACGGTCGTTCGTCACGCTTGAGCAGACATGTGACTAAACGTGACTCGGTGCCATCGCTTCCTGGCACCATCACAACCAGACAAGCTGGGGGACGTCTTCGTGTCTGTCCCACAGATGGCCCAGCCCCTCTGTCCTCTGGCTCCACCGTCCCTCCGCTGGACGCCATGTCTCTGCCAAATCATCTCCCTGTCTGCTCCTGGCAGCGGAGCCTCCTCGCGTCTCCTCTGACTGCTTCTGTAAATAAATAACAACAACAAAATAGCAACAAGAGGGCGACACCCGCTCGTCCATATGGGACCGGCAAGCTGAAAGTGTTTGGCGGCCTGCTCGTCACAGATGGTCGCTCAACCCCCTCCGCCCTCCCACATTTTTCTGGGCTGCTGTGCTTTTAGGTCGTCCCCGATCAACAACCAGCCTTTTATAAACTAATTTTTTTGATTGTTGACACAGGCTCAGATGGGAGAAGCACAACAGCAAATCATTAACCAGAGGGCGCTGAATTAAAGGGGACTGACAAAGAGACGGGTGGCGATGACTCACTCTGCATCAGGCCTCTTTGAAGACGTCCCCGGCGGCTCGGGCATTAAAAGCCTGAGCGTCTTGGCACCTTGCTCAATAGAAGAGCAGGCGGCTGATCTGCGCTGCATTAGCGCCGAGCCGCTGTCCTCCCAGAGGGATGTCAAATGGAGAGACGGCTCCCTGAGACATTTTATAGATACTTTCCCCTCAAAGGCAGCTGAGCTCCGGCTGGATGAAGACGGCTCAGGGAGAATTAAAGCTGCAACTATTCCATTCATCCGTCTGTAAACACGCACTGAGACGACTCATGGGTCCAACCCGAGGACTCCGTGTGTGTGTGTGTGTGTCTCTGGTTAAACGCTCTGTGTGTGTACAGGAGGAGATGAATGGTTTCACTACAGCAGCTCAGGAGCTGTGTAAACATGAGGGAGACATTGTCCACATTAGCCTGAAACTGTTCTGCCCCTAATGTAACTGTACGTTAAAGTACATTAAAGTACAGGGGTGTCTTGTGATTCTTACTGTAGTTCCACCCAGTCGGCCTGCTGCCACCTGCCGGCTCCGCCCTCCCCCCTGAGGACGGTTACCTGGCAGCCAGAGGAGGATGAAGGTCCCTGAACGCAGCAGCACTCAGCCTCCTCCTCCTCCTCCTCCTCCTCCTCAGCGGAGGACGGAACAGAGGACGGAGAGGCTGCAGTGTTTGGGTCTGACCCCTGGTTCTGTTCTTAGAGAGTGAAAAAACACTTTGGACTCATCACAGAAAGCAACATCGCTCCTGGACTCCTGTGTCTGAAGGAGTGTGTGTGTTTGTTAAAGAGGGGTGGGGGGGTGGGGGGGTGAAAGAAAATGGACTCCTGTGCCTGCAACAGCGTCCTCTAATCCCCGCCCCGAGCCGCACCATGCACTGGAGCAGGCTATTACACGGCACCAATTAGGAGGCTGGAGGCAGCACCTGGTCCTCGCCGTCCTCCGGCCTTCAGCAGCAGCTGACGATGCACTGCCCCCCCCCCCACCAGGTGTTTCCACTTCAATCACATTAGCTAGTCACTGTAGGGTTAATAAAGGGCCTGCTGCCCCCCCCCCCCCCCCCCCCCCCAACCCCCCAACCCCACCCCTCTACTCGCTCCACTTCTTTTCTGAAGCAGATCTACAGACGGATCATTTTAAAACTCGTTAAAACTGAGATCCCTGCGCCGGATAATTAAAGCAGAGAGAGAAAGAGAGAGAGAGAGAGAGCACTCCTTGGAATCCACTGTTTCAGGAGGGAAAGGGGGGGACTGTGCCTATGGGAGGTGGTGGGGGTCCCTATACGCTTAGTAGTCCATTTGTACAAAGAGCAGAGGATCATAATGGACCTTTTCATGGACAGACAAAACAGATGGAGGCTGACTGAAATGAGACGGCAGAGGACTGTACGTTTCTGCCCGGTGCCTGGAGATGTGCAGCGATTCACAAAAACAGGCTCGGCCTTTTGTTCGTTATCGCACTCAAACCTGTAAATAAAGAAGTTTAAACCAAAAGTGTCCGACTCAGAATCAACAGTCACGCTAACACGGGCTAACACTTGTTGTGCTTTTTACTGACTTTTGTTTGAAACCCTGTTTTTTTTTAAAGGACTTAAACTGTTTAATAATTTATTTCCCTTTAATTAACATAAAGATTTGGTCTGGGTTTAATGTGTTTAAATCCACCTGTTGAAGATCCAGTTTTACTTCTTCTCTTTAACAGGATTAGATATTTTTAATCAAATAACTGGAACATACACAGAGTGAAATTTATAAATTAAATTAAAAAGAAAAGAAAAAGGCCTTTTCAGTTTTGAGAGGAAATGTTCACAGTTAGAATAATATTGAATTTCTTGTTGCCTGTTATTTGTTTATTTTCAGGTTGTATTTATTAAAAAACAAATAGAAGCAGTTTGTGAAACTGTTTTATTTTCTCCAGTTATCCCTGACATTTGTTTCCTCTACATCTATCTTCTGACTGTTGATCTTTGCACATTTAGATTTTCTACCTATAGCCATGAGACACTGATCCTCAGGGTGTTGACTCATGAAGTAAATGTGATGTCTCTGTGGACGCATGCTGCTGTACTCCATGTTCCTCAGAAGCATCACGAGACAAATCAAAGCCCCGAGGCCGGGGTGGAAGAGGGGAGGAGGATTGGGGCGGGGGGGGGTGGGGGGGGGTTGAAGGGAGGAGGAGGAGGTGCAGGATGCCCACACTTTAATCTTCTTTATCCGCTGATGTGAGGACAAACCATCTCAAATTCCATTTCTAAGAGAAATACTGCAAAGAGGACGTTAGAGCGCAGTGAACAAATTGGGATGCAAATGCGAAGCCTTTGAAGTGTGTAAAGTGGAATAATGGGATGATCCATAAATTATTAATCAGTGCCGGTTTAGAGCCGAACCCAGAGGACGACTGACATCACCACAGACGAGTGGTTCGCTCCCCCGGCGTTTCACCGGCGAACGGTTCGCTGCAAAAATCTCACGTGTGGAAGCTTAACAAAGCAAACGTGAACAATGAGAATAAACAGACGAACGTTTTTTTAAATGATCGTCTGAACACATTCAACGACTGAAATGGTTTTAAAGGAAATGTCTTTACGTTCACATTCCTTTCTAAACGAAACCCGAAAGTCTCTGTCACCTGCTGATCTTTGGTTTTTAAGACAAATGAGATTCACATTTCTCAAACAGATGACTCTTGTTAAACTCATCAAGCTAATTAAAGTGACTCTTTGTGTTCTCTGCAGGTGAAGAGCAGCCGAAGCTTTGGCCAGGATTGAGATGAATCTCTGCTGCACAAAGAAACGCCTCTAATCTCCTTCTACCTGCTCGCGGGGCCTCCCCCATTGTTTGGGAAGCTGGATTAGCGTCGCTCCAACTGACTCGGCATTATTGCACTGCGTTGTGGAACTCCGACGCTGACTTTCCACGGGGGATCCGCCGCACGCTGTCCGCGCTAGCGCAGCAGCTAGGGGGCAGCGCAGCCAGCGTGGAGGCTGGCTGGTTGGCAGGCCGCCGGGTCCACTGGGCCGCTGGGCCAGGGCCCGCTGCACGGAACAAAGAATTCGCTCTCCTCATCATGAAGAGCCGTGGCCGGTGCTGACTTCCTCATCCTGACATTTTTTACAGCGTGCCTGTGGTGGCCAGACTCGGAGCAGCTGGTCAGTTAGCAGGCCGCAGCAGCGTCAGGCCGCCTCCCCGATAATGGGATTAGTTTAAGCCAGGCAGCGGGGAAAGCGAGGGCTGGGGGGGTGGGGGTGGGGGGGGTTCCCCACTGTAAACACACAACGCAGGCTTCACTTAAACCCCCGAAACCCTGCGCCTCATAGCTACACACTGCAGGAGGAGCAGGAGCCTCAGAAATATTCTGTTCAGTTCCGGTTGTTTTTGTGAAATGTTTTCATGCTCCACTGTTCATCTCTCTGCTGCAGCTCCTCTCTGCAGCTTCTGTCTCAAACACCTGGTTTACGCGACCGTCTCTTTAAGACACTCCCCCCCCCCCCCCATGATGAAGTCTGCTCTGATTGGTCCACCACCTGTCGCGGTCAAGCTGGACTCGGGATGAATCCTCTCGCATCTGAACTTTTTTAAAGTCCGATTGTTTCCGGCTCAAACCTCCGTGAAAGGTTTTGGGTGCGATGGTTCTCGCAGCATGCAGCTCACCCACGGCGGTGGCGGCGGTTGAACCTCACCGGGCTCTAATAGATTCGCAGCAGCTCTATTATCTTCTCAGTAGATTGCGGCACCGACCGCAGCTTTAATGGCTGGAGTCTTTGCCGAGGAGGAGGAGGACGCTAATAATGGCATCAGCTGCAATTTGGCTGTGATGACCAGTCGACACCTTCCTTCCTCTGAAGCAGCAGCAGGAGCGCCGCCTCATAATCCCCCTAAAAGCCAGAGGGGGACAGATCTGTGAGAGCGGAGCTGTCCATCGATTTCAGGACGCCATGATAACAGAGGGTCAGCACTCCTTCGTCCCTTCGTCTTTAATCAGAGCAGAGATTTTCTCTGAGACGTCCTGAGTGAAATGAGAGATGTTTCGCAGAAGGTGGGGACAACTGGTGGGACATCGCTGCACTCAGAGACAAAGGTGTGAAGAGGACGGACGGCTGTCCCCACCCTGAGTGATGCTATTTGGATTAAAAGCTTCTCAAACATGTCTCCACTCTCACAAATGTCCCAATTTTACAAAATTACCCCAAAAAAGCAACGTTTCCTAAAAACCCCCTCAGTCCCTCAGTCTGTCCCCCGTGTCCCCAGGTCCAAATCAGTACTCCCAGCTCAAAAACATCTTAACGTCAAAGATAATCACTCTCTCTCTCCAAAAGGATTCTTCATCTCTGTCCTCAGAGACATGTCCCTAAGACTGTCTAGTTCCTCATGTTCGAGAACATTCTAAAAGTTTTTATGAAATTATTCCAAAACATCTCTGACCAACGTGTCCATGCCCCCGACCAAATCTATTCATTTATATAATGTCCTCAAATGTCCTTGTGAGAGGTCCAGGGTGTACAAAATGTCCAACACAGACCAAAACACTGCTGCACACACACACACACACACACACACACACTCACACATCATTTCCCATGAGGCACCTGACACATGCAGCTGCCTGTGTGTCTGACATGTTCAAACATGTCATTCCAACATGCTGCTGAACCCACACACACACACACACACACACACACACACACACACTTGGTCTTGACGTCAACGTTCAACAGTTCCGTTACAAACTGGAATAAGAAAAAGCAGCAGGAACAGATCAGGTCCAAAGTGCATGTGTGTGTGTGTGTGTGTTGACCTTCGAGGACTCACATGAGATCAGATTCATGATTTTACCTCACAGATTTGTTAGAATTAGAATCAGCACCTGATGACTTGTTGTCACATGATCATATTTTAGTCACGTGTTTCCAGGTATGGGGTAGGGGCAGGGAGGGGGGGGGGGGGTCAAAGGTCACAGCGTGTTCTTGCAGATGATGATGGTGTAATGATCAGAGTCATCCCAGGAGCTGCAGCAGGGGCTTCTGGGAGACTGACAGCTCCAGGGAGAGGGGGGGGGGGGGGGGGGGGGGGGGGGGGGGTGGGGTGGGAGGAGGGGGGCGGCCCCCCCCCCCCCCCCCCCCCCCTCCCTCAACCAGCAGTGTCTTTGTCTGGCATGTCCACATGCATCTGTTCTGCATGGCAGCTCCGGCACTGACAGTCTGCTATTGTTGCCCCCCCACCACAGGAGACACAGGCACAGTTTGTGGTAATTGCTGGTCCTAATTAGTTCTCACACACACACACGCACGCATGCACACACATTTGCCAAAAGTGCTGATTAAAGTCTGAACCCAATTAAAGGAACGCTTCCCTGAAACAATGACCATTGTTCTGTTTTTAAAGTGATACACACGAAGTTCATGAGGACACTCGTGTCCAGTGGATATGGGGACAGTTTGGCCAAACCCTCCAACTTCCAATGGGTGCAGATGGGCGCATTCCCCCCGGCTCCACCCACTGCTCATTGCTTCAGGTGACATCACGTTGCGTTACAGGTCAGCGTGGACACGCCTTTCATCAGAGCTCGACTCCTCCCACAGGAATTGACCTCTCTGTGAAGACCTGTGACTTTCAGCTAGAGGTTGTCGTCACGGACGCTGTCACGTGTGTGAGCGCCACCACTGGTAATCGTCGCTGTAGCGAGGCCTGGTTATCTCCCAGAAGCGTCTGCGCCGCTGTGAGATCAAATTTTCCACATTATCACATGGGAAATAAGAATACACACCTCCCACCTTTCACAGCACAGGTGTGGCGGAAGGGTCTGACCTCGGGAGGTGATGTCAGGCACACGAGGTGACCTTTGACCTCCACGCGGCATGTGTTTCAATCGTATAATAATTTAAATGACTATGTCATCATCTATTTTGCTGAAACGTGAGGACTCGGTCATGAGTGAAACCAGACTCATTGTTCAAACCGCAGCGCCCCCTGCAGGCGAACACAGGGAGGTTCATAGAGAAGAGCAGAAATCCGAGGAAACTTCTCGTGAAAGACTCGAACACGTGTTTAAAAACTGAAATGAGACGAGCTGAACAAAGACTGATCTGGACTGGTGTTCGTCTGAATCTGAATCAGTTATTTGTTTCAATATCAATATCAATTCACCAGCACTCATTGAATCTTTGAGTCTCCTCCAGCTGCAGAGCCGCGCCGTCACCGGCAGGTGGCGCTAAAAGACCAGGGATGGAGACGGTGACGCGACAGGAAGTCTCAGGTTGTACCGAGCACGCGCACATCCCGCGGCTCCTCTCAGGTCTCCACGAGCTCCGAGCAGAATGGTGAGTCCGATCTTTACTGGTTTAGATTGAGGACTTACAAGCTTTCTCCTGAGGAGCAGGAGCAGGAGGAGGAGGAGGGGGGGGGGGGGGGGGGGGGGGGGAGGAGGGGGGGGGGGAGTGTCATGTTCTCCCCCAGGAGTCAGCTCAAACTGTGACTGTGTCCTTTGGGAAGAGTTCCAAATATTTGAGAAACTTGTTGAAAATATTAAACCCAGTCACTGAAGAACTTAAATTGTTTCAAACAAATGTGAAGTGATGTTTTTGAACATGAATCTCAGGTCACATGACACCCCCCCCCCCTCCTCTCCCGTAGGGCCAGAGGTCATGGCTGCTGTTTGGTTTAACACATTGATCCTGTTAGAGCTGAATGGATGACCACACACACACACACACACACACACACACACACTCCTCTCCAGCTGATTGGACGAGCTGAACAAACTTTGGCCAGATTCAGATTTGAGTCTTAACGGAGGTCGTCTGTAACGAGCGTCTCGTTAAGGCTCAGTGGACAGAAACCTCTGGAGGTGTTTGACCTTGACTCGGGGTCAGAGACTCACAGTTAATAATTTTCTCATCTGGTTTCATTCTTTAAGTCAAACAGACTGAACGTCTCATTCCGTTTCCCAGAGTTCAGCTGGGGGGGGTTCGGCCCTGGAGGTCCACGCGGTGCGGTTCGGCCCGGGTCAGGAGCTGCTGGGATCTCTGCAGGCGTTTGTTCAGGAGCGGCGTCTGCGAGCGCCGTTCATCCTCACCTGCGTGGGCAGCGTCACCAAGGCGACGCTCCGGCTGGCAAACGCCACGGCAGCGAACACAAACGAGGTTCTTGTGCAGAAGTTCTGGAGGCGCAGCGTCCTCTCTGCGTCCCATGCACGTGACACAATCATGTTTGACCTTGACCTGCAGTGACACGTCTCCATGACTCCTCCCTCAGACCATCCACCTCAGTGGTCGGTACGAGATCGTGTCCCTGGTCGGCACCATGAGCCCGGAGGCCCACCTCCACATCTGCCTGTCGGACGGGGCGGGCGGGACCATCGGGGGCCACGTGCTGGGGGATCTGGAGGTGTTCACCACGGCCGAGGTCGTGGTCGGGGACGCGGTCGACCTGCAGTTCACCAGAGAGCTGGACGCGCGCACGGGGTTCCCCGAGCTGATGGTGGAGCGGCGCTCGCAGGCGGAGAAATGACGTCAGCGGAGGTGGAGGAGCAACGAGAGGAGAAGAAGAGGTTCTAGACACAGGAAGTGAGGACACAAAATGTTTTCATTTTTTAAATTAGATTTTTTTAAACATCTTCACACACACACAGCCAGTAGCAACATCTGTGTGTGTGTGTGTGTGGGGGGGGGGGCTTTTAGCTTTCTGCTAATTGATGTTAAACTGAGCCGCAGAGTCTCAGACCCTCCGACCTCGGTGGAAACGATACAAAGCTGCAGCTCCTCCGGGGATTAACCATGACCGTGATGAAGAGGGGAGGGGCGGCTGTAGAAGTTTCATCACTCGACGTGTTTTAATGGAAACTGATTTCCTCCAATTAAAGAGGGTTCATTTATTCACTTTACTAGAATTTCATTAAAAACTTCAACCAGACTTTTTCTACGGGAGCCGGAGGACAGCGCTGACGGAGCGATGTCCCCCCTCAGCACAGCGATGTGTCCCTCACAGTTTGAGTCGCCTCACATTAAAGCCAGCTACAAAGCGACCCGCTGCAGCTTTGTGCTTTTGTTTTGCTGTGTTGACGCAGCATGGTGGCCGAAACGCGTTGGTGGTCTGCCCCAGTGCCCCCTGGGAGACCGTTTTAGACGCCAACTAAAGCCGCTCGGTTCTCTTTGCTGACAAATTAGGAGGCGACGCAGCGGCACAGAGCACATGTTCTGGATTTCAAACCCGGCGTTTGATCTAAAGTCTGTTCTCCATCCGCAGCTTTCTTCTTCTTCTCTCTAAATGGTGCATGTGTGAAGCGGAGGTGATTAAACCGCGACCAGTCTTGTTTTTCTTGTGCTTACGTGCACTTGTTAGACTTTCACAGGCAGATGTGAGCTGTTGGTGAACGACATGTAGAAGTAGCGTTTGTTGTTTGTTAATGCTCCGGCAGCGTTGGCCGGCGGCCTCCAGCTGTGAGGCACCAATTACATTTTACTGTCATGCTCCAGCTCCACAAAGACCGGACTTTAATCTGCTCAGCGAGGCCGGGTTCTCCCTGCCGCTCATGCTCACTCCGCCGGCGCGGACGGACAGAGGGGATTTGGTTTGATCCAGACTCATCCGCAGTCGCTTCCTGATTCTCTCTGACGTGAGAGAAAGTAAAGAACACGTTTGTTCATCTGGAAGTTTTCCAATCAAAGTGGTTTCATTATATACTCAGCTTTTCTGGTTCAGGAAGAGGCAGAAATACCAGAGATACCCAGGCCCTCTCAGGTAATAGCCCCCCCCCCCAGGTGAACCTCCTCCTGCTGCAGTGTGTGTGAGCGAGGAGCAGCGGAGCTAGTGAGGAGGCTCGATGGTGATTCTCAGGATCATTAGTGATTTGCCTGTGGAGTAATGAGTCGCCGCACTTCTAACGACACCAGCCCAGGTCGTTTGGAAGCTGCATGTTCCCGTTTAGGGAAACAGTGTATGACCCCCCCCACCCTTTTCCCCCGATCAAGCAGCTTTCATGTGGCAGCAGAAGACGTTCCAGGCTAATGACACGGAGCTGTGTTTGAATGTCTCAGCATGAGGCGGGGGACGAGACGCAGATCAAAACAACGGGAAGTTACCACCAAGTTTGGTGACTTGTGACACACACACACACACACAGTCAACAACACTGCGTCTGATTCAGAAAGTTTGTCCACAGAGGACAAAACCGAACTGTTTCCTGGAGAGACGGCGTCCTGCGTTCTGAGTTCAGAGGTCAAAGACGGTCGTGATGAAGACGAGCAGAACTGAGGTTTTCTGACGTTAAAAGTTAAAATGACACGACGCCGACGTGTCCACGACCATGTCAGCTCTGACTGGAATCAGGAAGAAGACGGAGGATATGATCATGGACCATTTAACCCCGCTGCAGGTCCAAAGTCTGGGAGGCTTAAGGAGATCACCCTGCTCTGACCAGCAATAACATGTCCAGTTTGAAATCATCTGAATTTGTGGGTTTACATGAAAATTCACTCATTCATCTCACGCCGCCGCTGCCCACCACCAGGGGGCAGCAAGTGTCAAGGATTCTGTCAGAGGAGGAGGATGAAGATGAGGGTTTCGGGTCTTGATGCTAACAGCGCTACACACGGTGTAACCACATGTGATTCAGATGTCAGCCTGCAGGGGGAAGCACTGACGCTGGCCAACGTTGTTTTACTTTGAAATGTTTGCGTAACTTTCCCTCCGCAGCAGATAAAAGCCTCCGTTTTAAAACGTGTGCCGAACTTCCATTAACGATAATTGAGTCCCACTCTAGTGAGGAGGGAAGGGGGGGGCGGTGCTGTTGTTATTAAAATGGCTTCTCCTCTAATGTGCAGGTAAGGGCCCCTCACCGCGGCTCCTCAACAGGCCCGGGCCGCGTCTCGCTCTAAAGTGAGAACCTTAATTGAGACAAATTTAGCTCAATTAACCCACTTTACCTCTGACGAGTGTTTCACAGCGTCCGCGCCGCACGGCGGCCTTTTCAATTAGTCTCCGCGAGCAGATACACCGCTGATCCGTAATTGTTTGGATCTGAATGTCCTTAATGGAGATCAGTGACACGTCCACGCCTCAGTCAGGAAACAGAATAAACAAACAAATGATTTGATCTTTAAAAGGGAAGATGTGTTTCCCTTTAACCAGGTAAACATGTCACCTTACTAGTTTACATCAAACTGCCGACTACAGTATTGTTTGAGTACATTTCCAATAGTAGTACTTGTCAAGTTATTTACTCGGGGTTAGGACCCAGCCCCCTTGGGTCCGTGGAATCATTTCCTCAGGCGTCTCAGTGTTTGGTCCAAAGTAATGAGAAGTCAAATGTGTGTTTCACTGGACAGATGAAAAACTGAAACCCAGCAGGTTTTTATTCCCGCAGCACAATCTGACTCAAAGAGGCGGAGATGTGAAGACATTCTGCGCCTGCCGAGGACACGTCGCTACCTTGGAGACACAAATTGCTGCATTATATCATGTGCATGCCTGCTGAGCTTTTCATGTGCAGGCTAAAGGGATCAGCTAATGAAAGGCGCGAGGAGGAAGGAGCGCTCGCACGTTTAGGCCGTGTCTTTGTTAGCATGGAACCACAGAGGAGGAGTCTGAATTAAACATGACAGGAAGGAGACGCTTCTCTTATTGAACCTGTTTTATTCACATTCTAATCGAACACTCTGCTCATAACGTCTTAATCATAATCACGCTCTGAAAAGATTGGTGTGGAAACATGGCGTGTGTGCGTGTTGGTGAGTTGCTGCTGCAGCTTACTGGTCTGTTTCAAAGAATTACTGGGTATAATGGTAATGGTCCACCAGATGAGGGCGCTCTCCCTCTGTCACTCCTTTGGACATTTAGGAACCATCATCTCATTTACAGACAGAACAGCTTCAACCTTCATGTTTCATCTGATTTCATCCCGAAATAAAATCTGTTTCTGCTCCGGCCTCGAGAACTGAAGCATGAAAATCTGCTCAGTTACTTTAGCTCGCAATTAGATCTTCAGACCAAGGTGTTAATAGCGATAAGTGTGTGTGTGTGTGTGCGTGTGCGTGTGCGTGCATGCCTCCACGGTGTGGGGGATATTTCAACGTGTGGGAGGCTGGAGTTTTTCCCCCATCTGTGATTTGCATCTGATTTCCTTCATCTCCTCACTTTCTCTCCACGAGCTCTGAAACGGCGGCACCATTCTCTCACCTGCAGCTCCAGTGTAAATGTTTATGGAAATGGCCCTGTCGGAGCGGGCCAAGTGTTTTCCATCAGCGGCTCTTTGCAGTAATAACACTGCAGTGTTGGTGTCAGATCCAGCCTGCATGAAGAGGGAGGCTAATGCCCCCCCCACCCACCCCCTCATCACCACCCCTGATGAATACAGCAGTGAGCAGCCGAGAAAAAAACACGTAATTCACCTTAAATGTGGCGCTGCAGGCTGGGGAGTGAGAGGGCATCTGTTCAGTGACGTTCTCCATTAAAGGAACATTATGTCAGATCACATGCTGATGGTGGAGATTCAATCATGAGATGATTACGAGTCTAGAAACACATTCAGGCATTTACTGTTGAAAACACCATTTAACAACAGTGATGACAATTGCTTCAATAAAAAGCAAGACGTTATTCTTTTTATTATAATATGAATGTAATGTTAGTCACATGGTCACACCAGCTAACCAGTGATGTATGTTCTAATTAACTTGGTGTATGTTGTTTATTTTAGTGAAAGTTTTCAAGTTAAAGTAAAAATATTAATAACTGTAGCCTCAGTTTACTCCTCAGTTTACCTCTGTGGTCTGTTTAAAGCGACTTTAATGTCATAAAATATAAATAATAATGATAAATGTTGTTTTTTGGAAGATGGTTTAAAATACATTTCTGGTTAAATGAAGATATTCAGAGATTCATTTTATATATTTATTTTTATTTTTATTTTTTTGATGCCGATGATTTGTGTTACCTTGTTATTAATTTTATAATTGTATGTGTAGGGTGCTGTTGCCTGCTAGTTCTACTCCTCACCGCTGGGGTCGCTGTGGGTAACGCGGCTCTATGAAGAGCAACAGAAAACATCCGGCGTGAACCGGAAGGAGAATACATCGGCCATCAGTGGTAGCAAGTAGCCGCTTCGCTGCACTGACAAACAACGTGTTTTAACTTGGAGATTTTAACTGTTCCACACGAGTTCATGTTTTAGTAATATACCGACTCACACATTCTTCACTGGAAATGGGAGTCCCGGCGTTTTTCCGTTGGCTGAGCCGAAAATACCCGTCCATCATTGTTCACTGTGTGGAGGAGAAGGTATGTGTTAGCATGTTAGCTAGCAGCAGAGCCCGTTCAGCTTTGAATTAACACTTATTTGTGTTCTGCTTGGTTCAGTTGTTAAACTGTTTTGATGTTATGTCCCTGGCACTCGACGCAGTTTTGTCTTCGGTTTGTTTCGTGTCAATGGTCGTGGTTCGTCTCGAATCCGCTTCGGAACAACTGCGGAAGTTATGTGGAAGCATGGTGTAAACAACCCCCCCCCCCCCCGAACTTTACCCGGTCACACTTGGAGACGCTTACTGTGTGTGTTGCAGTGTTTACAATAACCTGGCGTTCTCTGCTAATTTAATTCTTTATGTTTTACATTCTCGGGTGAATGACATGTGCTCTGTCTCTTTTCTTGTGTTACACTGATAGAGAATTCCAAACTACAGTACAACTTGTACAATCACGTGTTCAGGACCATCTAAAGCATTTAACTTCCTGTAACTCATGGGCACTGAGGACGAGCTTCGTCGCTACATGTGTTGATTGAGTTACTCAACAACAGTGGCAACAGTTCATATATTCATTATTGATCATTTTGCTGATTCCATGTCCAATGCACCCACAGAGCAGAGTGATCTCTTGTGATTTCAAGCTCATCCCAACCTTTGACCTGTAAAATGAGTGAGGTCTAGTTTAAATGGTCCATGATTATATCAAGATACATTTCTGTAATTATTCTGATCGCAGTTACTATCCCCCTAAAGATTTCAATCTGTTTAAAGGCTGAATGAAGGTTGTGCTTTTTTGGAGGCAATTAATTAAATGTCACCTCCTCACTGCGCTTCTACAATGCTTGAGATTGTTGTATTTATATATAGGTTATTATGAAAATGCGAAGCAATTATTATTGGTATTGTATTTTGCAGTCCTTAAATCAGATGTTAATTGACTTTAAAAAGTTAGTATTTCCACAGAACAGATTAGGTCTGTGAGTAAATTTGTTTGTATTTTCTCCGCTTCCACAGGGGAAAGAATGCAACGGAGTCCGCATTCCCGTTGACACAACCAAGCCCAACCCCAACGAGGTGGAGTTTGACAATTTGTACTTGGACATGAATGGCATCATTCACCCATGTACACATCCAGAAGACAAGTAAGCCAAAGATTCAGTGCATGTCTCCACAACAAGAGCACAAGTGACGTGGATTCTGTGGATAAAATGTCAAATGTTTTAACAGGCCTGCTCCCAAGAATGAAGATGAGATGATGGTCGCTATTTTCGAGTACATTGACCGCCTGTTTAATATCGTGAGGCCCCGGAGAGTTCTTTACATGGCCATTGATGGAGTGGTGAGTCACGTTCAGGAGTTCAAACCTTTCCCACCATTTATGTTCATATTGGCAACAATAGGTTGTAGAGACAGTTGTCAATAATTTCCTTCTCTGGTGGTTTTCCTGTTTATCTTGCCCAATAAATACATAGATAATAAAAATGAAATGCACAATAAGCGTTGATGTATTCACATCTCACCAGGCTCCACGTGCCAAAATGAACCAGCAGCGCTCTCGACGTTTTCGTGCCTCAAAAGAAGGTGTGGAGTTGGCAGATGAGAAACAACGCATGAGGGAGGAGATCATCCAGAGAGGTGTGTGTTTTAGATCTTTCAGCGTGTCCATCTCTTTCTATACTGAGTACAAACGTTATATAGTAATGTGACCCAACTTGAATTTTTGTATTGTTCTTCAGGGGGTTATCTCCCACCTGAGGAGATTAAGGAGAGGTTTGACAGCAACTGCATCACCCCAGTGAGTTAACTACGTTCTTCTTTTCACAAACAATTTTAGTTATTTTTTTGGACATGAAGGAACTACATTTTTGTTATAAATCTGTTACGGAATTGAATCTTCTTTGTCTAGGGAACAGAGTTTATGGACAACCTGGCACAGTGTCTTCGATACTACGTTGCAGACCGACTCAGTAACGATCCCGGATGGAAGAATGTCACAGTGAGTGAAACTGAAAGTTTGTAATTGTTTACAGTAGAAATTGTGATTAAGATTGCTGATTATATATTTTAGTTTGGAGCTTTTGGCTGTTGACATGTTGAAACTCTCTGTCCGCTGCAGGTCATCTTGTCTGACGCCAGTGTCCCAGGTGAAGGTGAACACAAGATTATGGATTACATCAGAAGACAGAGAGGTGCAGCTCCTTAACACATACTAAAGATGTTGCAACACACACGCATTCAGAAACAACATGAACTAATGTTTGTGATTACCTGTCACAGCTCAACCCAACCACGACCCCAACACTCACCACTGCCTGTGTGGAGCCGACGGTGAGGCGCCATCTGAAATGTAGAATATGAGGAAATAAAAACACCTGCTTGTGTAACGTTACAGTAAAATGAGTGAACTGGTCCTAATGGTTTTCCTGTTGTCACCAGCTGACCTGATCATGCTGGGCCTGGCCACACACGAGCCAAACTTCACCATCATCAGAGAGGAGTTCAAACCCAACAAGCCGCGGCCCTGTGCTCTCTGCAGTCAGATGGGACATGAAATCAAGGACTGCCAGGGGACGGCCAGAGAGAAAAAGGGAGAGGTGAGGGTTCACACATGTCGGACTGCTGCAGTCTAATGAAGATTAAAGACATAGACGTTTCTACGGTCAGAGCAAAGAGTACAGATATGGACCATTTGTCTTTCAGCACGATGAATTCGCTGACACGATGCCAGTGTCTGAGCAGGAGTTCATCTTCATCAGGCTGTGTGTGCTGCGGGAGGTCAGTTCACCTGTTCCTTTGAGAATGTCCCTGTTTCATAAAGTAAAGCAGCCTAGAACTTAACCCCTTTTCCGTCCTCCTTCTTACCTTCAGTACCTCGCCAGAGAGCTGACCATGGCCAGTCTGCCATTTCCCTTTGACTTTGAGAGGAGTGTTGACGACTGGGTTTTCATGTGCTTCTTTGTTGGCAACGACTTTCTGCCTCATCTGCCGTCCTTAGAAATCAGGTGAGCTTCAGGACAAGTCTTGTGCCTCACATCAGTTTGAATGTTCTAAACTGTGGAAGCAGTCCTGTCAGTTGGTTTGGGTCTAAAATCAAAAATATTATTTTAAACATTCATTTATTGTTTCTGCGGTTACAGGATTGTTTCCCTCTCTCTTCTTGATTATTCGGCTTCCCTGTCGAAGCAGCAGCTTTCTCTAAGCTTCACAAAAACGGGGTTGATTGTATTGTTGTGTTGCTTCATGCAGTGCAGGTGTTTTCTCAGCTGAAGATGGCTTGATTACTCCCGCTCACTGTAATCCTTCCACCACTTCACTTTAACCTCTGACCCTGATCAGCCTGAGGTCCGGCAGAGAGGGTCAGGCTCCCGCTGATCTGTTTCACCTCTTGTTGGTTGATTACCTGCCAGTGAGGCCGGTGAAACTGCCGTTGAAGACAAATTGCAGTTTTCAGCTCAATTTCCTGTCCTGATTAACCAGTTCAGTCTACACTGAATGACCCGTCTTGAATTATCCACTGTGTTACAGGGAGGGAGCCATTGACCGGCTGGTCGGCATCTACAAAGACGTTGTGCACAAGACAGGAGTGAGTGTCATGGCTGTCTGAGTTTTTCAAAGAGGCAGAGCAGAAAGAAAGAGAAATGTAGGACACTGATGAACACGTTTAATTTGTAGGGCTACCTGACGCAGAACGGCTACGTCAACCTGGAGCGAGTGGAGCTGATCATGCAGGCGGTGGGCGTTGCCGAGGACAACATCTTCAAGAAACGCAAAGAGGATGATGTGAGGTTTCACCATCGTTAGATTAGGTTCTTTAAAAGATGAGGTCGTTGTTTCACTCAATCGTATCGTCGCCTCTTCTGTGTGTAGGAAGGCTTCAAGAGAAGAATGAAAGAGAAACGAAAGAGGATGAAGGTGCGTAAAACTGAAGTGAAGCAGATGATTCAACACATTGATGATATAAACCTGCAGGGGGCTCTATACAGATGGGAGTGTACTGAATTGTCAGAGGTGTGTCTCCTGTTTCTGTCCATGTGTCTTAAGGCGGAGCAACGTGGCCCCGCCTACATGACCACCGGCCAGTTTGCCCCACAGGCCCTGGGGCGAAGAGACCGACCCGATGCTGTCCAGAACGCTCGCCACCAGGCCTACGACATGAGGATGCAGAACAGGGAGCAACCCAACAGGGTGGGGCTACTTACAGGTTTAATTACTGAATGAAGTCATACAGGCTGAAACTGAGGGCACGAAGGGAAATCTGACCATTAAAAAAAGAAACTAACAATAAGTGTGTTTTCCTCCAGGATGCTGCTCAGTCTCTGAAGGCCATGATGAGGAATGGAGGCAATGTAAGTTCTCACTGAAATTAAGAACTAGGCTGATGACCAATAGAGTTCATATCCCAAAACTCTGCACCAACACTGTCTCACTGTGTGGACACGTTTCTTCAACATTTTAGATTCAGGTAAACTCCTGAAACAGCTCCCTGTCGACCCTCCCCCTCATTTAACATCAACCCGAGGCTTGCGTTTGACATTTCTTAGAACTGAACAAAACCTGAAGCATGTAGCTGTTTCCACCTGAAGGGGGCGGGCTTCCTAAAGATGTCAGAGACCGCGCTCCCAGAGTTTTCGCTGTCGGTCATTAGAGGACGAGAGTTCATTTAGCTTTTACGCACAATATTTTTTTAATGTTAACTTAAACACCAAAGGTCTTTGATGGAAGCAGCGCACAGGAAACAGAATCCATTCATTCTGTCCCTCAGCTGATTCACGTGTTAAACACCGTCTCCTTTTCTTATGGAGATTTCAGGTTGGACTGCGTTTGTGCGGCCTGTGTGAATGTGGGTGCTGCCTATAGCTCAGTTCAAGGTCATGTTTCTATTTCATGTGAATCTTGAATTCTCTGCCCGTTGCCTCAACAGGAGTCTCTGTATTAGCACATGAATGGAAGAAACCAAAGGTTAAGTAGTCGAGGCAGTGGTTTTTATTCTTCCGTTTTCTGCTTTTCATCAGATTCCGTCATAGAAACATGTTTTTATGCAGAGCAGCTGCGAACGACAGGAGATACAGATCCATCAATATATGGACAGAGGCTTAATTCTGTTAATTTGCCTCAGTACACAATCACGTTGAATCTGAAGAAAGACTTCAAGGGATTTAACGTAAACCTATCATGATTACATCTTATCGGCTGTTTCATTTGTTTTGGAATTTTTCTTTTACAACTCAGGATTGTTATCGTCTAAACTCTTTCGGGGATACTGGTTACTAGTGTTTGTGTCATGTAAATGTTTGTGTGTCAGCAATTTGTCGCCCTGTCCAGTCCTCTGCAGGACCCAGTGACGGAGACAACAGGGGAGTGAAGAGAAAAGCAGAGGACAGCGACAGCGAGCCAGAGCCTGAGGACAACGTCAGGTAATTCACAGGGCTGCCACAAGAAGTGGAGGAGCCGATGTCGTGTTGGGCATTTTATGACCGTCAAAGCAGCTTCAGGTGCTAAGGAAGGCCTCAAAAAATCAGAAGCAAAGATTTATTAATGGCCAAGCCCCCCCCCCGTGAGCAGCTCCCACCGCCTCGGTACGTGATTAATATGGAAAGCAGCAACATTCGAGTAAATTCCTCTGTGACGCACTTGTCAAAGCTGCTAAATCCATCGGGCTAAATTGGTATTCATGGAGGTTTTCCTCTCAGGAGTTAGCGCTCCCCGTGGGCCGCTCTGAGGAGCCACAGCACAGATGCTGGACGGCCTTGATTATATGTGCAGAACACCACTGCCCCCCTGAATCTACCAAGAAGTCAAAGCCATTAAACTATTCCAGGAAGTTTCAGGCTTCAGGCAGTTTTTCAAACACATAATTTAGATTTATTTACACCATAACAATCAGGGTGGAGACATAAGCTCCTCGATGATGTCCATGAAGATGACACAGCCCTGTCCTCCTGTGCTGCAGGTTGTGGGAGGAAGGCTGGAAGCAGAGGTACTACAAGACCAAGTTTGATGTGGAAGTCACGGACGAAGATTTCAGGAAGAGGGTGGTGAAGTCGTACGTGGAAGGTCTGTGCTGGGTGCTGCGCTATTATTACCAGGTATGTTCCACAAACACCCACACCTGCGTGTCACCGTGACTCCCGCTGCCACGCACGCTCTCAGAGCTCAACACAGAAAGTAACTCCTCTGGTAAATTCTATAGAAAATGTCTCCTCCTTTCACTCGAACAGGAGCTTTTGTCCGATATGCAGCAGGTGTAGGCGACTGAAAACAAAGGAACTCACTTAACAAAATATTGACGGAACACATTTAATGGTTGACAAGTGTTTTTGGGGGAGCGTCATTTTTTCCCTCTAAAAAGTCAAGCTCTCCTTGTCGAGGAGTGCTTCACCCTCATCTTCCTCCGGCAGTCTCACACCTCCAGTTACTGTTTGCAGTGTGATTGTGCCCTAAATCGTTTTGCTGTTGTAAAATATTGATCTTTATCTTGAAATGAAATAATCAGCTGTGGGCCCTCTCCAGAAGAGCCGGGGCGTCTCAGGCTGAGCCGCTGGGATTTGTTTGAGCTGATAGTGCTCTCGGCGTGCGCACGCTCCGCATTGACTCCGCGCGCTCGCCAATCCAAAGCCCGTCTCATGGGGCCGCTCTGGATGAATTCGTTAGCAGGTCCTTGACGGACCGCGCGACGTGTCTGCTCTCTGCTGCCGCGCATTCACGCTTCTGTCCGCCATCGCAGAGTTATGATCAAACACACCTCAGAGAGCTGGGTTCCACCTAAACACAAAACAGAGCCAGAGGAAGAGAGCCCCACTTTGTCTCTGCGTCCCAGATCTTCAGATGAGTTTTCTTACAAAAGTGTTAAAGACCTGTTACCTTGTTTTTTATCCTTTACAGTAGAACATCACAGTAGTGATTTATCGCCTGGCTGAGAACTTGTCGGTATCAGGGATACATTTTTATCCTTCACAATGAAAAATGCAATAAAATCTGCTCATTTATGTTTAGAAATTATTATTTCTCTGTATTCTAGTTCTATTCATTTGGATAGATTATGGCTATTAAAAAATACTATATATATATCTCCAGGTGTAGGAAATATTTGGTCAGGTTTTAGATGTGTGTGTCTTTATTCAGCAGCAGTAAATATATGTAATATTCTTAGTCCAGGTCTGTGGTCTTTGACCCTTGCCGGCCACAGTCACAAATGAGTTTCTCATCGAGACAAAGCACGCCGTCATATTACCATAAATGATCTGTGCGATTATTTTAATGTGGAGGCCGGAGCCTCCTCCACCTTTTATTATGGTAAAGTCCCATATTATCATTTGAATGAACGTCTTTGATAATAGAGTGCTGGGCTTTGAAAGGACATTGGTGGATTTATCAGGACCGCCTCAGAGGTGGATTGTGGGAAGTGAAGGTCGTTCTTTGGTGTGAGGCGTGTTTGCTCAGGAAGGATAAATAAATAAATGGTCAAAATGCAAGATATGCATGGTTATATATTTTTATAAATAAAACACACGCACACTTCTTCTATCCTGAGTCTCAACATTCAGAAATCGGAGAAGGGGAATTTAAGGCGCTTCAGGTCACTCCAGTGTCTGGATTGGTTTCTGCTCCAGTGTGAAAGTAAAACAACAACAGATGGAAATCACAGCCTGTCGTCGCGGCAGGACTTTTAGAACGAAACGCACCGTGCGATCGGGATTCAGGCTCGTTAAGGTTTCTAAATGTCAGATTGGATTTAAAGATTTGTACGGCACTGGACGGTTTGTGAGAAAAAAGGGCAAAGAAAATCTTTTTCATTCCATTTCCTTTTAATGTTTCTTTTTGTCTCCAGCTTCTTAGTCTTAAAATGATCTGTAGCAGACCGAGTAGAGCGCTGAGTCTGCACCGGCCGCCACCAAGGAGCCGTTAAATCAAATGATTCAATTCAACTGAATCCCTGTCAGATAATTCTCTCGCTCTGTTTCCGCCTTCAGCTCCTCTGATACACTCCCTAATCCTCGACTTATCAGTCACCAGGCTAATTATTGCAGCTGTAATACAATAACCTGCTGATAAGAACAGATATTAACCAATTATGTAAAGTTGTTTGTAACTTGGAGGCAAGTATCAGAGTTGTCACCCGCAAACATCAGTGTTCAGCGTCTGTTCTGTGCTGTCTCCAGGGCTGTGCCTCCTGGAAGTGGTACTTCCCCTTTCATTACGCCCCGTTCGCCTCCGACTTCAAAGAAATCAAAGATATGTTCACAGAGTTCGAGAAGGACACCAAACCGGTAAGAATGTCTTTCTTCGACGCTTACTTCTCTTCTCTTTGTTTAAAGTTTGGTGTTTGTTGAACCTGTCGGTTCACTTGACTTGAGTTCATGTAGTGCCATGCAGCAATGAAGAGTTTCACAAAATTTTTCTGTTAATTACTCATGTGATGCTTCGTCTGCAGTTTAAGCCACTGGAGCAACTGATGGGAGTGTTTCCTGCTGCCAGCGGCAACTTCCTGCCTTCGACATGGCGGAGCCTCATGAGCAACCCGGTAAGTGAGAGGAGGTGTTAAAAGTCTGAAAGGTCTATTGAACATGACATCTGCAAAGAATTAAAATCTGAAACAATTATTAAATCATTTAAGCTGCCTTAAAGTCAGATAAGTCACTAAATCACTCTTCATCTTTTAAACTCAGGACTCTTCCATCATCGACTTCTATCCCGAGGACTTCGCCATCGATCTCAACGGCAAGAAATATGCCTGGCAAGGTGAGTCCCTGCCCTGCTCAGCCAACCCGATGTCAGATCTGGGCCCTCTATGTACAGAGTCCTGAGATGATGTTATGATTATGATTCAACGCAATTCAAACAAACTGTAATTCTTCATTTTGAAGGTGTGGCCTTGTTACCTTTTGTGGACGAACGTCGGTTGAGGGCGGCTCTGGCCGACGTCTACCCAGACCTCACATCTGAGGAAGGTGAGTCGACATCATAGGACAAGTGGCCTTTTTTGATTCTCTCCAGTAAACTGTGTAGTTCCGTCTCATCCCATTGTCTCTTCGCTGTTGCAGTGAAAAGAAACAGCCTGGGGAGTGACGTTTTGTTTCTCGGCAAATCTCATCCGCTCTTCGACTTCATCCATGAACTGTACCGCACAGAGGCTCGGGAGGTAACACACACACACACACACACACACACACACACACACACTCTCACACACACTCTCTCTCTCAGCTGCTTTGTCAACACTGTTTTTTTCTGAGGTTCTGTGAGATCTAGTGAAAACATCTGCATCACTTGCACTGTCACTCTGCTGCAGGTGTCGTGTTGATGATGCATCTGTGAAAGTGTTTGATGTTTATTTTTAGCCACTGGGTAAAAACTTTGTAATTATCAAAATTAACAGCCAGAATTGAATCCCATTTAAAAAAAATCTATTATCTTCCAAAGTGTAACAACAATGGTCTGTCTCCTCAGGGCACTGAGATCCCTGCAGAGCTGTGTCATGGAATCCAAGGTGAAATAAAGCTCGATGACAACCCGATTCTACCAGATAAGTAAGAGCTGCCTCTTTATCTCTGGGTTTAAAAATGTTTTTAACAAATGACTCAACCTCATTTCTTCATGTTTATTCTCCAGCACGGTGCCGTCGCCCATCCCGATGCTGAGGGACATTTCAGTGAACAGCTCGATCGGGTAAGAGCCGTGGATCTGTCATTTCAACGCAGCCTCCTCCATGTTAGAGTACAGGACAAATTTCAAGCTCATCACTGAGTTTAATTATCTGTTATTCACTCTGCAGACCAGTTTTAAATTCTCATAACAAACCATCACATGCATCTTAGATCACGATGAGAATAAATCGACACATGTAATTTATGTAAACAAACTGTTCCAGTCCCTGATGCAGTCTCACTCACGCGTTAACTGCGCAGCTGCAGATGACTTTAATACACATCAGGCATCGTGTTGTGTATCAAAAACCTCTCATCACGACGCAGCGTGCGGTCTTCTGAGGCTGATGAGGTGTTCAGCAACATTTGGAAACCACAGTACTCCTAAACATCTCAAACTCAGTGTGGAAGGGGAGATTTTCCTTTTTAAATGTTTTCATGTGAAGATGATTGTCCTCTTGTTTCCAGAGTGAAGTATAAGGATCCACAGTTTGCAGAAGGCTTTGTGTTCCAGGCTGTCCTCCTGCCTGAAGCCAAGTGAGACTTTCTTTCCTGCTAATCTCAGAAAACATCTTTGTCTTCTGATATGAAGTTTAGAATCATGATTATTCACCAGGTTATTTCCTGGCAGCCTTCAGATAGGGCGAACAGACAAATCAACCTTTATTCACTTTTAACTGTGATGATGTTTCCTGCTCCTCAGGTTGCCTAATAAGGTCCTGAAACCAGGCGACTGGGAGAGAGGGAACAGGGAACCATGGCGGCCACAGCTTGGCTTCAACCCAAACAGGCATCAAGCTCACCTGGACCAGTCGTCCTTCAGAGCTCTGGGGTGAGTTTATACATCTGCATCTAATGCAACAACCATTAGAGCACAGAAGACTTTTTCTTTGTGCACACAGCATCTGAATTTCTGCTGCTGCTGCTGAGAGTAATTTTTCTGCATTTGGACCAAAAGACAAACGTCTAAAACTCAACAAGCACACGTTCATGAGGATGACAGTGACGTGCATTAGAGACAGTTGGTCAAATGTAGGCCCAAATGCACACTTTGTGGCTCTGAGGTTGTGGTGAGAAGAATTTAAAAATGTGTTTAAATGTTTGAACCCCCCCCCCCCCCCCCCCCCCCCCCCCCTTAAATGTTTGACCCCCCCCCCCCGCCCCCAAGCATTCCCCATTAACCAGCCGTCCTTGATTATGATCGGAGCTCTCTCTCCACACATTGATATTATCATTAAGGAAATGTGAATAATTGAACATCTGGCTCCGTCCGACTGTGCCGTGTTGGGGAATTAATTATGCACAGATTTGAAAGAACGCCACAAATTCTAATTTCTTTCTTTTTCTCCTGATAAACCCAAGTCGGATCAGTAAATCAGGCAGTTATGTGCCTTGATGGGGCCAAACAGGCAGCTGCTGACGGAACATTGTAGTTTGGATTCTAAATCAAATAGCATGTGTTGTGCAGAGCGTTGGGCCGCAGCCTGATTACAGCCGCAGAAAGAAGTTTAGCTGCTATGGTTTAAACCCTGACGTTGTTCCTTTCACAGTTGGCAAAAAGATGATTAAAGATTTATTTATTAAACCTTAGGAACTTAGTCAGTAGGACAACGATGGGATTGAATCGACTTAAATGACCTTTTGATATTGTTTTGTGTTTGGAGGAATAACGACATTTAACCAATATGAAACAAATGAAGACGTCAGCATGTTTCAATGTCTCAGATAATGAACGCGGCCGTACACAAATTTTCCATCTGACAGCCTCTTGTCCTCCTGCAGGCACAGTCTGAACAGAAACCAGCGCGGGGGAGGACAGTACAGCAGCGCGCCGCCACCCAACAGCTACCAGCAAGGAAACTACCGTCCCCCACACAGCGGCGGCCATCACCATTATCCACGTAAGAACACACACACACACACACGCGTTCACACTAACATGGCGGAAAACACAAGGGTTTTTAGCCTCTTAAACTGAGATGTTTGGGACGTACTTGAACTCACCAGAGGAAGTGGGATTCAACGCTGTAACCTCTGCTGAGCAATGCTACTCGCAGCATCAGTCCTTTTAGATTTGATTCATGACAGAAAGAAGGACACTCTGAGAATCTCTGAAGTCACCATGAACCTTTGCTGTTCTTGACAGTTATCAACCTTAGACTGCATGACTGAAACTAAAGAACTGGTGATTGTCAGTTATCATCACCTTATCAACGATTTACAAAAGAAAAAGAGACGGTGTTGAGTTCAAACATGGACATCAGTTTTATATGAGTCACAGGTTGGTGTGTTCATGGTGCGTTCATGGTTTGAGCGGCTCGTCACACACAGAGGGAGAATGTCTCTCCCCACTCCATCACGCTCTGCTCGTCCTCAGCCTCCTGCTCCTCTGCCAGCTCTCCTCCAGTTTGACTTTCATGTGCCAATTTGCAAGCAGATGAATAATCTCCTCTGCCCGCTGATGGCGTGCGGGGGAGTCGTGGTGGCACTTGATGCAAATGGGGGCTCGGGGCTCCTCCAGATTGCAGCAGCACCTCCCCTGGCCTCTGCCGCTCGTTCTTAATGTTAAACTTGCCAATTAGCCGTTCAGGACGTTCTCTTTTTAATCTCGCTCGCTCTATATTTTTCCCGGCGTTCATGAGGAAGTAGTTATTTTAATAAATGGGAATCAGTGCAAATCTCCAACGTGGCCCGGCTGTGGTTCTCGGCCTGTTTCTGGTGACAGAGGAGGATTTTTATTTGATCAACTCAAGTACCTGGAACAGAAACGTGTCTGGGTTCACGTTTAGGTTTTATTTCTGATGATTTTTGTTAAAGTTCTGAACTTTTGACAGTTTCCACTGTTTTAGTGAAAATTTTAATTAATCTCTGAAGTACTCAAGCGTTTTAAAAGGATAAGTGACTCGGGGAAGAAAATGGATTTGTCCGGTTTTAATTTTGTGATTATCAGGAGAAGTCGGCCTCCTACAGCAGGAGGCCTGAGACTTTGCTTTTGTCCATGTTGTACTTTCTCAGGGCCGGTCCTCTGCTCGGTCAGTAATCACCTCTGGCCTTTGTGATTTTTGTTGCGATGTGTGTGTGTGTGTGTGTGTGTGTGTGTGTGTGTGTGTGTGTGGCGGGGGGGGGGGCTGATTAGCATTGTGGGAGACCGAAGCCGGTAATGAGACTGTCGAGTGGCTCCGCTGGACACAGTGGCCCCTCGGATGAAAGCGTCCGGGAGGATCCCATTTGATTGGCCGCGCGATGCGCTCTGAAGAGGGTTGAAACCAAAGTTAACTTTGTCCTTTGACGACGCAGCTACCTCCTGCGGTGATGTGTCAACATGCTGCCTCAGAAACATGCTGCGGGGCTTTGTGCGCCGAGGCCGGAGCAGCTGGAGTTTAATAACCAGCCGGGGAGTCTCTGCTGGTGGCCATTATTGTCTTTACACTCAGTGACACCAAATTTTACCCAGGGCAGCAGAGTAACGGCTCGGTGCCACGACCACAGCGGTTGATAAGCCCCAAAGTCTTCAGCCACTTGAGAGAAACAACTGCACATAAAAGCTGCTCACTCTGGTGAGGAGGCAACACACACGTACACACGACGCCTCGGTGATGAAAGGTTCTCTGTCCTTTCTGTCGTCTCATTCAGTTTTTACAGATTTAAAGTTTTTTAAAATAGAAATCATTCAGAGGAGTTTTAGTTTCACTTTCAATTTTTAAAAAATATTTTTTTAAGTTGATTGAAGTCTTTAAAAAATATAAACTATATATAAATAGTCAAATAAAGTAATTTATTTATTTTTATTTTATTCAGAGTTTATTTTTGAACTGTAAACTTTTGTTCTTTTGTTATAAAGTTTTGAGAATTATTTCAGAATTCAACCCCAAAATATCCATGTGGGTCTGAATCTGTTCAACAAACCAGTGAGCGAGTCAGTTTAACTTCCTTTTTTGTAGAACTACTTTTTGTAGACTGTGTTTTAATTAAGTGAAATTTCAGCATTTTTAAAAAAGTTTGGTTGAAATGAAACCAAAGGACACTTTTTTTCTAAATTGCTGATTGATTTGTGAGTCCTGAGGAGCTGTGGAATGAAGCTGCGTTGGTCGTCTTTGTCCAGCGGACAGAAGACACACTGTCCTGCTGTCGGACCTGAGCCCAGTGGACGGGAGCTGAGTCAAACAGTCGCTGAACTAATTGAAAAGAGGTGGAGAGAGACGTTTAGTTGTTTAGCGGGGTTGTAATCCAGGCGTTAATACAGTGGACACAGCGTCTTTTAAGGATTTAAAGCGTAATCCTTTGTTGGCTTTTGTCCGGCGCAGACTGGAGGTCTATACACTTTCAGATCATTGTTAATTAAGGAGATTGACAGGTGTCCACTTGTAATTCTGTCCTTTGAGTCATCGCTGCCGACCAGGGAAAGAAGAGCAGGACGTTGCAGAGTTATAATTGGAGCCCGGCTGGGTGGTCCACTTAAGGTTTGTTGGCAGAGGAGATAATCAAACATGAAAACTGAATGACAAAAACAAAATGATAATGTGGCGACAGCAGTCTGCCGGCTGGCCGCTAAGTGTGTGGTTTTAGTGGCCTCAGCAGAAAACTGCGGGAATATTCCCTCTTGACTTCCTGCTACTGTTTCAGGCCGTAAACACCAAATGTTTAGTTTGATCTCGTTTTAATGATCGTTCCGAATCATCTTTGGTCTTATGATGAAGTTCCCCCATAAATAATGTTACGCCTTTGTTTAATTTACATTAAACCAAATACCAAAAGTTTTGGTGGAATTTATGGTCGATGTCAGCACAGATGTTCTCAGTTATTACCCAGTCATGTGCTTTGTTAAGAATTGCTGTTTACTATGTTCTGATATTAGCACGTTACCTGTGTCTCCTCTGAAGCTTTTGTCTCGACTGTGATGAGCCTCAGTCCCTGTGTTTATATGTCGACGGTAGCAGAGTGAGGTTGTTGAGGATTAATTGATCCACTATTATTATTAGAATTAACAGAGATGCAGAACCCATGTTGTTTCAGACCAAAGCTCAAAGGTAAAGAAAACAAATCAACATTTTATTCGACAACCTCCATGTCATATTATATTGTAATATTTCTCTTTTTGAAATAATACCGTGAGCCTTTAATGATAAACCCTGCTGATAAATACCTTTGTGGTTTTAAATCACCACCTCACTTGTCAGGTTTGTTGATATGAACCTCCAGGTCCTTCTCACGTTACCCTTCACCCACCCGGAGCCCAGCCACTCAGCAGGCCTGCCCCTATAAACAAACAAGTCCGCAGCTCGCAGCTGGTCATCGCCTTGGCAACAGTGAATCTGGAAGAAGCTGTTCGCTCCTCTCTCTTTTTTTTTTTTGTATTTTTTTTTTTTTAAGTGTGTCTTTGTGAAGGGCTCGCAGCGATGGAACCGCGGTACTTGAGGCGTCCACAATGCTGCCGGCTGAATGCTTATTTCATTTTCTGAACAAAAATGCAAATGTGGCGCTGCCGCTCTCGGCGTCCCACCTCCCTCTCCACCTCCACAGGCCGCGGTGATTTGACGTTTGAAAGAACTTAATTTTCTCATGACAACGGATTTGTTCTGTATCCATGACAAAAATGAAACAGTTGGTGTTTTTTTCCTTCTCCTTTTAATCTTGGGGGTTACGGCTGACGTGAAAGGGGTTAATTAGTCTCCGCGTTTAATGTCAAATCTGCAGTTTCGGCTTCTAAACAGTCACATCTGCGGGTTTCATCGCAAAATGAAACTTTTCTCGAAGTAAAACAGCAGAAATAGAATCTAAACCTCGTCCTGCTGCACTCAGACCAGCTGGTGTCCTCAGAGAAACAAAACAAGAAGAAACTTTAAACTGGGCTCTTCAGAACCGCCCCTCAACGTGTCCTCTTTTGTTCTGTGCAGATTCCAGGCAGCACAGTTTGCTGGGAGCGCCTCCCCCCTCCTACCAGTCCCAGTATCCAAGGTGAGTGGCCAGGTTTGTTCCTGACAGGTCTCAAAGAAGGGCAGAACCAGCTGAGATGTAGTTTCCTTCTCTCTCGTCTATGGACGATGGACGGCAGAGCTGCTGTGAATTAAACATGTGGACCCTGCTCTGTGGTGATTTTAGCTCATCTCCATTTAAATCCCTCCACACATTTCCTGCCTTTTTACTCGAGCACTCTGCCTTCCTCTGTCGAGAGGCTTTCCTGCCGCTGCCGCCGCTGAATTAAGATTTTTCCCTCTCGCTTTAAAGCAAATTTCTCTCGAGGAGGTTTGTGCAACTTAATGAGGCGGCACTAACGCTGTCAGAAGCTGCGGCGTTAACCGCTCTGCGGCCGCGGCGTCCGCACAGAGCGGCCATTGATTCTGGCGCCAGGCAACTCCAAAAAGTCCTAATCAGGTTCTGCGGTTCAACTTTTCAGGCCCATTGTGGCTCCGTGTCACCCCAGGTCAGTAGTTATTAGCAGCCACTGAACACAGTTTCTTTAGCGGCTCAGGAGCGCAGCAGATGAAATGCAGGAGGAACTTGAAGAGTGGGGATTAGAGATGCCGGCGCCGGGTTAAGTCCGGCTCTGGTCCGAGTGTGACATGGTTCAGTAATGAGGGATGGGGCGGCCGCTCTCGCTTCTTTGTTCCTGAGAAGAGACTTTTAATATCACCGCTGGGCTGACACATTGTCCACTGGCCGTTTGGAGGGCCTCTGTGCACCGGCTCCCACGGACGCAGGGCCTCGTCTTGTTTGAGGGACGAGGTCGAGCCCGACCATATGTGAATATGGTTCATTTCATACTCTGCTCTTTGATGTGCGCGGACGCCCCGTCGTCTCTGAGGAGAGGGCGCTTTATCTCTTTGAGCGTTGGATCCCTCGGCAAACGCAAGTCGATGGGGATTTTAGGGAGGTCACGCCAGAGCAGAATGAAGAGCCTCTTCAGGAAGTTCAGGATTTCGATTCAGTTTGTTTTCAATCGGAAAACTCTGTTAAACTTTCTTTATTTTATTTTTTTATAACAGTGAATGAATAAATGTTCAGAAACAATTATAGTGAAGTGAACTAAAGTGAAAAAACTTCCTGATGAACCACCTTATTAAAACATATGTTTTATTTTTTTATTTTTTATATTATACTGATTTAATTTTTTTTAATTTCAGGAACTAGATTAAAAGATATCTCTTTTTTTACAAATGGAACCCAAATTAATTTTATATAAAGAAACAAACACATATTAGTTCATTATTGTTAATATTCAGCAGCTTCTCTGAAAATATATCTGAGAGAAAATGACTCAAATTATAATTTTTAACTTCCTTTAAGCCTTTGTAACAATATCAAATGATTCAGCAAATGTTTATTGATAATAAGAAAAAAGAGACAACTTGGATCATCTTATATATATTGTTTTGGTTCAAACTGGCAGAAACAAAAACTCGATATTTTGATGCTTTTTTTTTTTTTTTTATTGTTTCCCACTGAAAATAGAGAAATTATTATTGGGTTGTTATTATTTTCCTGGTAGTCAGTTTTTGTTTTTGAAGATAAAGCGTTTTTATTTCGAGAGTAAAGCTAAATAAACTATGAAGAAGCTGCGACACTTTAATTTTCTGCTCCTAAACGATAGCATGAGGTCGGAACTGTTTCAGCTTGAAGATCCTTGCTCCATGTCTTTAAATCCTCTTCAGAACCAGAACTTTTTGAGTCGTGACTGGTGTGATATGTTCTCATCTCCAGGAACCACCATCAGCCGTACGGTGGAGGCGGGGGTCATGGCTGGGATCGCTCCATGCAGGCACAGCAGTCAGCGTACCAGCAGAACATGAACCGCGGGCGGGGAGGAGGAGGCGGCGGCGGCGGCGGCGGCGGCGGCGGCGGCGGCGGCGGCTACCAGCACCGATATGATAACCGCAGAGAGGACTGGCAGGACCGCAGGAACAACTGGGGCCAACAGGTACGAGACTCCACCTCTGTGACATCACAGCTGAGGGCTTGAATTATAAAATCTTTGCCATGTGGGCGGGGCTGCGGCTTCTGATTCGTCAGGTTGTAGTTTAAAAATAGTTTTAAGAACTTTGTGAATCTTGAACTTGAAGTCTGTTAGCTTCATGTTTTATTTTTCAAGCTGATGAAACATGATCAGATGATTCCTTATTACCTCCTTGTTCTGGAGATGAATTAATTTAGGGATTGTAAAAATAGATAAAATTAAAACAGAAAGCCTGAGGACTGCCAACGATCTCAAGCATGAAAATTAAAATAAAGAATCTTCAGCGGTGATGCTGAACCAGCAAATATTAGAATTAGTAAACATCTGAAACAATAAAATCCTTCATTTGCTGATTGATTTGTGAGTCCGCAAGTCCCGAAGAGGCAGAATTTAGATTTTTATTTGACACAGAAACTCAAATAAAACCCAACAGAATCACTGAACCAGCACGGATATACAGGTCCTCGCAGACTTTGAAATCCAACTGACTCCAGAACCGTTTTGTGTTAGTGTCAGAAAAAGAGGAACTGCTCCACACATGATTCTGAACTTGTCCACTTCAGTTCCATTTGTTCTCAAACTGAATCATCCAGTTTGGAATTTTTATCATTGAAGCCTGTGGTGCATTAAAGGGTTAATTTATCCGGAACAACTAATCTTTCTTCTGTCGGTTTCATCGGGTTTAATTTTCCACTTTGTTTCTGAGCCGCACAGTCGATGCTCCTCTGAATTATTTAATCTCTTCCTTTTATTAGTAGTATTTTAGTATATTTTAGTATTTTTTGTTTCATCAATCTCTTTTCCTGAAACTGCTTCCAACACATTCTCCAAATAGAATTAAAGTTTTACTTCATTTTAAGAAACTTGTGAAGCCACAAATATTGTTGGTTAGTATTTCCCTTTAGAGCAGAAATTATTTTAATTCTTGTGTTTTTAGGCCGTGGATTTAAATACTTGGATTTTAAAATATCTTGGGAACACATATAAAATGAAATGAACTTCCTTTTTCTGCAAATGCTTATTATTTTTCTCTCACTGTTGTTTTGTGTTTCAGGGCCACGGCTCCGGCAGAGGTTACCCTCCTCCTCCTCCCTCCAGGAAACACAACTACTAGATATGGGAATAAAGATGGACTGTGATGGGACAGGGACATTTTTAGGACTTTTTTTTTTTTTTCATTTTATGACTTGTATAATTGTTTTCTTTTTTTCCTACTTTCAAAAACAACTTCTTGTGTAACTTTTATTTTTAAGACAATATGTGTAAAACAATACAAGTGAGTCAAGGACAAAGTGTCCTACTGTGTTGAATTTTGAGAGAAATCTCCAAAACAGTCCATGTGTTTTTGCCAAGAGACAAAAAAAAACCTGATGAAATAAAATAACATCTGGATGGAGATTTTATTTGTTTAAGAAAATATGCTGTTTTAATTTTTTAAAAGAGAGAAACAGATTTTTTTGTCTTGCAGGTTAAACTGCTGCAGATTTTCTTCAGATATTTAAGGCCTCTTGTTCTACATCCATCCAAACTTTAAACATCAAATACGTTTTTAAACCTTAAGATTTCACAATTTAAAAGACGATGAAGAGCTTCAAATGAAAATATTATTTATTCAAAACAAAATCAGCTGCAACAAAGACGATTTCAGGACGTTTCTGAGCTGGGTTGTGAACTGTGTTGTTTTTAAACCTATTGCTTCACCTTGCGTTGACCCCGAATAGAAACCTGCAATAACTTATGTTGTCCGGAGTAGTGTCCTCCTCCGGAACCTCCTCTGGTCAGTGCGTCCGTTTATGGTCATTTATATAAAAAAGACGAAGAAAGGAGAGTCATCAGTCTAATTACAGTTTCTCTGGCTCCGTGTCCTCTGAGTCCCCGCAGGACCCGCAACCTACAGATCCATCCCGGGAGTGTTACCGCAGGCCCGTCCTCCTCCCGGGTCCCCTACCAAGTCCTTCCGTACAGTAAATTGGAGCCGATCATGCTGTTGGTGTATTCAATGAGCGCCGCGTCCGTTTGCGTCATGTTCATCTGCCCGTGATGTCCCATCGGAGGACTGGGGGACATGTCCTCCAGCTCCTCTGTGGACGACATGTGGCTCATCTGCTGCGGGGTCGGCGTGAGCTCCTCCCCCGAGCCGCGCTGTCGGGTCCCGGTGTGGTTGGAGCCGTCGGAGTCGGTGCGGCAACTCTTCCCGGTCTTGGACAGAACCGGAGACACGGAGGAAGAAGAGCGGCGGTTCGAGGAGCAAAGGCCTCCTCCTCCTCCTCCTCCTCCCCCCGCTGTGTCCTGCTGCACGGCCTTGTCCTTGGACTGCCGCTTGAGTTTGTAGCGGTGGTTCTGGAACCAGATCTTCACTTGGTTCGGGGACAGGTGGATGAGCCCGGCCAGGTGCTCCCTCTCTGGGGCGGACAGGTACTTCTGCTGCTTGAAGCGTCGCTCCAGCTCGAACACCTGCGCCTGGGAGAAGAGCACGCGCCGCTTCCTGCGCGGGGCCGCGTGCAGCGACACCACGGACTTGGCCGCCGGGTCCATCCCGGCCAGAGAGCCCACCATCCCGGGCACGTTCATCCCGCCGGACGGGCTCATGAATCTGGAAACTGAAGGGAGAGAGAAGGGCTAACGATAAGAAGATCTCTCAGTGGAATTTAACTCCTCACAATCCTCGATTTTCCATTAATTAATTCAAGAATCAAACACAATGACAGACTTGGAAAATATGGAATATATTACAGCTTAATTAAAATGTAATTAAAATGTAGCTGAAAGTTTTTTTTTTTTTTTTTTTTCAATCCAAAAAATCGAATTTGTCTCGGCCAAAAAACATTGATTCAAATTTAAATCAGAGTTCAGATCCTTGTCGATCAGTGATGGAAGATCTGACTTTTTAAATTCGCTAGATAATTAAAATACTGATTTTTTTTTTTTTAAGGCAGAAGTTCGGAACTATTCGAAGTGTCCGGAGTCTCCAGTGGAACTTGAGTAAATTGAGTTGGAGTAAAATCATTTCAGGAAACTCCATTAATTTAATTCGAACTTTTTTTTTTTTTTTTTAATCTTCAGTCTCAGGGGCCGAGCGTCCTCGAACCTGTGACACGTTAGGGAGGAAGCTCGGACTCTTACTGGTCGGGTATCTTGGCTCCGGGTTACTGTACCAAGCCGCCGCTCCTCCGCCTCTCACCGTGTCCTGGTAGGACGGAAGCTCGCCCACGTTCCCGATGCCGCCGTTACAGAACCCCCCGACGGGCCCGGAGAACTGCGGCACCCCGTGGGGCACGTGGTAGGGCCCGCCGGGTCCCAGGGCCGCTGCAGTGGGGCCCGAGGCTGAGGAAGAGGAGGAGGATGAAGATGAGGACATGTGGTGGTGGTGGTGGTGGTGGTGCAGATGATTTGGCGGATGCTGCTGCGGCTGGTGCTGAGGCTGCGTACCGGGCTGGGAGACCTGCGGCTGCCTGTAGGCGCCCAGCGGGGACCCGAGGCTCCCCGCGGCGGGGTCCATGCCTCCGAACCTCCGGTAGCTGTCCTCCATCGGGCTCAGAATGTCGGTGACTGAGAAGGGGGTGGAGTGCTTGGGGCTGAAGGACATGGTGCGGCCACGTCGGGCCTCTGCTGAGCTGCTCCGGCTGGATGTGCTCGGGCTGGTCGGGCGCGTCTCTGCCTGCGTCCCCCTCCCTCCCTCCGGCTTCCTGCCTCCTCCGCGTCCCTGATGGAGTCCAGCTGATCGGCGGCGGGAGGAGTGGAGCTGCCCTTATCCCGCCGGACTCACACACGGGGGGGGCGGAGCGACGCGGACAATGACAGTTGACATGTGAGGAGAATGTTCGGATCTACTTTCTGCTGCCGCCGCGGCTCAGAGCGGGTGACCCAGAGAGAGAGAGAGAGAGAGAGAGGAGAGGGAGAGACAGATTCCTTCAGACGGAGGGCCTGGGGTCACATGTTCCACTTCACAACAATTAAAACAACTTGATCAGAGATCACATAATTGATCACCACAACCTTCATCATCATCATGTCTTGCTCTTCTTCATCACAGTGTTTCAGTTTGTCTGCTCTCTTCATCATAATAATGTTTCAGTCTGCTCCTCTTCATCGCTCCCTGACAGCTCACACTATCGTTAGTGGTGCGTGTGCGTGCGCGTGCGTGTGGGCGCGTGTTGTCTCACTTTCATTGCCATTTGCGCGTGAATGGATCTAACTGTCCGCGTGACGTCAGGCTTCAGCTGCAGCTCTGCGTTGAAACGTTCAAGTTCCGGAGTTCCTCAATGAGCCATGTTCATTCAGGCTCAAAGAAGAGACCAAAGAACCAAAAAGCTGACAGCTTCTGCAGCTTCAGGGTTTTATTCCTCTCTCTCGATGCTGAGAGACACGAAATGTTTAGTACTTTCTATTTTTGTCTTTAAATCATTTACATGTATTTTGTGTTGATTTATTTTATTATATTAAACGAGTATTACACCATTTTTACATTGAAGTCACTCATTCAATTTAAAATGTAATTGAGTCATTCATGCTTCTATGAAATCTGCTTTAATAATGATTCATTATCTTAGTGTTTCCTCTTTACAAGTAAAACATCTAAAAATCCCCTCATCTGTTAAATTAATTTAAAATTGAACCGAATTATAAATAAGTCTAAAGCACAGATCTCATTTTGTCGGTTCATGTTCAGTAATCAGAGACCAGGATTCGAACCTGCAGCTTCAAATTAGCTGGTCACGTGCTGACCTGCAGCGTCACGTCCTGAGCTTTTAAAACCGGAGACTGACTTGACGCGCAGAGCAGCTGGATCCGGACCGAGGCCAGAACCGGATCAGACCGAGGCCTGGGCGGGAGTCTGGAGCCAGATGTGAGGAGGCCTCCAGATGTTTACAGGTGGTTATTCCTCCAACATCTGGATTATATTTGTTAGCAAGGGTTTTATGTCATTTAACATGATAGTTTCCTCAGAAACATTTTGTGATGTTGAAAGTGAATTTAATTCTGATTTAATTTCACATTTGTTGCCTCTGTTTTTCTGTTATTATTTTTAAAATGATTTAAAAAAAAACATTATTTCTGTAAATTATGTGATGATGATCATTTTATTTTATTATTTAACTGTTTAAGCTTTAATAACATCTTGACACCCAACTCTGATCCTTCGCTGACTTTAATCAACTTTCCGCTGTTCAAAGACTTTGGTGAATTTTTATTTTCATGTTCTGTGTTTTTTCAGGATAATGATGAATTTGATCCCTCTCTAATCTTCTTTGGTAAGTTTATTTTATAAATTATTTCTCTATATTAACTGAGAGTGCATTATTTAACATTTATCTTTATTAAAGGAAGTTAAATAATAAATGTTTAATTCAACTGTAAACTGTTGGTGTTGAATGAATAATTTCTGTCATGAATTTTGTGACAGTAAATATTGGTGGAGTTTTATATCAGAACATATATGTATTTAAATGTACATAAATGTTATGATATTATTAATATTAAACATTACAGCTTGCACATTTCTGGATGTTTCTGGATGTTGACTTCAGTATTTCTACATTTTTCTGTCATATTTGCAACAAGAACATTTTCAAACCACTGCTGGTTTGTTCCTGTTTTCCTCAGTTCACAAACAATAATCTGATCACAATAACTTGTGTTCTTATTTTTTCTTTTCCATGAAGCTACAGATGTTTAATGTTTGATAATTAAATATTTTTCTGTCAGTTGATGTTTGTTCAAGTGTCTCTGATGCGTGTGGTTTTTATTAGTGCTATAACAATGGGTTGAGTCTGACCCCTGATTGGTCGATCACTGCTGCATGACGTCACCCAAACAAGATGGCAGCTTTGTGTCTGAGACATTTTGGCTTCATCTGCATGTGGAGGTGCCGACATGAGTCCATGAAACTTCACGCTGCAGGTTTCAGTGTTCTGTCTTCGTCCGTCAACGTCCTGTCCACCCTGGTCTGCTCTCCTTGGCTCCTCCTGGTTTTTCTGTTTTTGAGGAAACCGAAAATTCAGTCAAACTTTTATTGAATTTGTTTCCAGCTCAGATTCTTCTTCATTTGGTTGGAGCCAAACCACCTGTGGAGGCGCCTGCTGACTGAGCGAGGCTGAAGGTGGAGGAGGCTGAGGAGAGGAAGGGGGCGGGGGGGCTCTCTTCTCTCATGGTTTCCTTTCACTTCCCTTCCACAGACTCTCCGTCCGTCTTCCCTCGGCCTAATCCCTTGCTCTCTGGACGAGCATTAGGCCGAGCAGCTGGGGCCCCTGAATGACTCTCGAAAAAAAGGCCGGCCACTCCAGGCGGGGGGAGGGAGGAGATGAGGAGGGTGGGGAGGGGACGTCCAGACCACCTGGCTCCTGTAATGTAGAGAAATCCATCGACCTTTAATGTCACATGAGGACAAGCAGGAGAAGTTCATCCTTTCGTAATTCTGAATAATGAATCAATAAAGTCTTTTAAATGCTCTGTTTCATTTGTGACACCACGGAAGTTTCCAGCTGCTCCGGCAACAAACCCTCAGTTTGACCTGTTACAGTTTCCAGTCAGAGGTCAGAGGTCACGCGTCCACAAGTGTTCTTCAGAAACCATCCAGTGCGTCTGTGTGTACGGCCACGCCATCGCTGCCCCACTTAAAGACACACTAGGAGCCGTGTGTGAGTGTGAGTCTAACAGTAGTGTAAGACACACTGCAGCCCCACAGCGCCATCATTAGGTTGGTTATGGAATTTATTTATTTGTATTGTAAACGCTTTTTATATTATCATTGACATATGAATAAATAATTTGTCAGGTGATACTTGATTACTTTGAATTTTTGGATGAATCATTCCTTTAATGATTATCGCTGTTGTGCTGTGACGTCATCAACACCAGCCGAAAATTGAAACACCTGCGCGTCATCTCTGTTTACACTCCAGTCCAGCAGGGGGCGAGAAGTAGCCACTGTCTCGTGACGCAGCTGGCACCTTAGCAGGTGCGTGCCTGTGCGCGTGTGTGTCAGGAAACCGGCCGCTGCGGGTCAGTGTTTATCTCTGCCACTTGTGTTAGCTTAGCCGCTAATGGTCCCTCCTGTCCCTCTGACGTCAGGGTGAGAGAATTGAAAGACTATAATCCTCATGATTGATGCTTGATTGATATTTTATCAGATTCAGTTTGAGTTGAGATATTGATAATATCAGACTTAATTAAAACTACTTCATAGCTAACATTAACATTAACGTTAGCACTGCCGAGCGACTGGTTAGCAGATGAAGAAACGATGCTAACATGCGGAGGCAAATTACCACAGCCTGTTTATTACCATCATTAGCTAACGTTAGCATGTTAAAGCTAACATCACAGTATTCTGTTTGTGTTATTGTGTCTTCTCATTAAGTAGCTGCAGTACTATTTTTCATGTGGCAGTACTTCACAGTATATTCTGTGTTTTATTGTACATCGTTTCCTGAATGTGTAGTTTATTGGAATATATTTAGAGCTGGTTTAATACTGGTCACTGTAATACTAATTGCTGCTTCTCTCTGTGTGTAATGTCTTTGCGTCACTGCCACACATCCACGACACATCATGTAACAATGTGACGTCAGTGAAACACGTCTGTAAACACTGAGAACCCCGCCCACCGTCCAGGATGAAGCGGATCTGCACACATGAACATTTGAAGACATGAAGTTGGCGTTTGAGGAGGGGGAGGAGCTGCACACACGTCAGTTCCACTATGGTGAGTCAGCCTCCACTTCCAATCACCTGACCTGTGGTATCATCACATGGTTCATTAAACCATCAGTGAACGAGCTGAAATCTGAAATATAAAACTACAGAAGCTGCTTTCGACACAAGTCAGACATTTCGATCCACATATCTGTGGATTCATAGAAATGGTCTCAGCCAAAGAATAAATAAGAATACATTTTGTTTAGTTCTGTTTTGGAAAGGGAGTGGTGAAGTAAGAGTTTGTCCTTGTGATCGTGTGCGAGCATGTCTGTGATGTCTATGGTGATGGAATCTTTAGTCAAGCTTCTGCTGCCACCTGCTGGCTGCATGAATCTGGTGTCTGTTTACAATTCTGTGCATTCTGAGTGGAACTGTAGATGTGTGCGTCATGAACACAGTGGACATCAAGAGGAAAATACATTTTAATAATAGATCATAAAATACACAGCACGACCACTATCACAATAAATTGGAAAAAATAAAGCAAAATAAGGTCTCATACAACTTACTGTAACATTAAATTAAACCATTATACAATAATAATAATAATGAAATGTTCTTGACAATGTTCTCAACATAAAGCAGATCAAATATGCACTCTTTGTCCCACACTGTATGAGGTCGAGTGAAAGTGAGACTGCTGCAGAAACACTTCACATTGTGTGTGTAGAAGTACTTTGATTTCGGACACAGTAATAAGTTGTTATTAGTGGAGGACGTAATATATATATTCTAATATCACCATTTTATTATTAATGTGTTGAGTTCCTTCTTCTTTTCCTCTTTTGTGACACTTTCTCAAAGCTTTGACCCTACTGCCCCCCCCCCCCCCCCCCCCCCCCCCACACACACACACACACACACACACATCATCCCCCTAAGATGAGCTGACCTTTAACCACCCCCCAAACACATACATGCAGGGGGTCTTTCTCTCCTTTGTCATGTCACAGTAAATGAGACGTTTAATCCGTTTAAAAAGAGGAAAGCGCAAACTTCACAAACTAAATCCTCAAGGTTTAAACCTATGACCTCATCACATCTGATGAGTCGTTATCAGGCAGCTGGGAAATGTTATTATTCCCTCAGTGATAGACAGAATGAGATATCAACAGAAATTAATAAAACCAGTTTACCACGGCGAAAACACAGGTTTCGATACTTTAATGTTTGTTATTACTATAAAGTTTGTAACTGCTGCCTGCAATTGGACGCCAAATATGCAGCAGTAAAAATAACGGAATCAACTTCAGATCCCCACAAAAATCTTGAGGCTCCAGTTTTTCTCTGCTCCCTGAAATTATTCCTGAAACAACATTCTAACATTTTTACTGCTCATTTCATTTGAAGGGTTTTTTTGACAACGCAAAGAAAACATTTCGAAATGTGAGTTATCTTTTATTTATTTCTAAGAAATCGTGCTAACATTAAGCATCTTTCTCTTTTTATTATTCGTCTAAACACCAGATCTTTAATTGCTCGTGATTCGCACTCATCCAGTGTGGCAGGTCAAAATAAATCCTCCAAAGTCAATTTAAATGCGTTTGGAGGGTTTTAAGAATTCAACATTTTTTTCACGTGTACAACCATCCAACTCCTGGAAACAGCTTCTGTAAAGTTTAAAACTTTAAATGCTGTAAGAATAATAATTTATTTGTAACAATCCAAACATTCATATCTGAGAACCTTTAATATCGTCTGAAATGAAATCACACCAGGTCCAAGTTTTATTCACGTCATAAATATCCAGTTTATTACAAAACACTGCACGATCAACATTATAAATAGATTTTATAAAACACAGGGAACAGAAGTCACAACATCCTACAACAGAATCAGAACCTTCTGCTCATTCAGCAGGAAGCAGTGCAGATGTCTGAGAGGGTTTCAACATCTGGGCCAAAGAAGCCAGAGAAGAATCGATAGGTTTCCAGTGAGATGACAACACAGAGTTTTAGAGCAAGAACATTTCAACCACCAGAACGGAGTCTTGTTTTTTAAGTGTGCTTTAACTTGACATTTATTTTCCTCAAAGACCCCGGGGTCCATCTGTTTAAACACTGCTGGGACATGTCTCACTCATGGGTTCTGTCTCTGGTCCTCATTGGTTCACCAGCTCCAGTGGTACATGTGCGCCAGCTGCTGCTGCGGCAGGCCGGGGTGCTCGGGCCCGTAGGGGTGCAGCAGCGGGGAGTAGGCACACAGAGGCAGGGTCAGGCCGGACCGGAGCGGACCTTCCAGGTCCTGAGCACCGATCCGGTCGCACGGCTTCCCGTCCTGCACCAGCACCGGGATGGCGACCCTGCGGGCCGGCAGAAGCTGCAGCGCCTCCAGGCTGCGCTCGGCCCGGGCTCGCTTCATCTTGTAGCG
Organism: Pseudorhombus dupliciocellatus; assembly: GCA_016785235.1. Lineage (NCBI taxonomy): Eukaryota > Metazoa > Chordata > Actinopteri > Pleuronectiformes > Paralichthyidae > Pseudorhombus > Pseudorhombus dupliciocellatus. Next base: position 2,455,511 of record JAFBJW010000131.1, on the reverse strand, counting down.
GTGGTTCTGGAACCAGATCTTCACCTGGTTCGGGGTGAGGCGGATCATGCCGGCCAGGTGCTCCCTCTCCGGGGCGGACAGGTAGCGCTGCTGTCGGAAGCGCCGCTCCAGCTCGAAGGTTTGCGCCTTGGAGAAGAGCACGCGCCGCTTCCGACTGCGGCTCTTCTGCGCCTCTGCCGCCGCCGAGTCCCGCTCCGGGTCCCGCTCCGGGTCCGGGGACTCGTTCGCAAAGAGCTCCGGGCACTTGGATTCGGTTCGAGGCTTTAAGGAGAGACCATGTACTGCAGGCAGAGGGAAAGTAATCGGATTACTCTGAAACTGAAAACAGACTTTTATATTTGCTCAGAGCAAAAAACTCAAGATCATAATTATTATTCAATTTTTTACAGGACGAAGAGTCAATACATCAAATTCATGATTAATAGTATGAAATGTTCCAGTTAACTGGATTAGAGCAGTTTCACTCAGCCTGGTTTAACTTTGAGAGTCACGCATGAGATAACGTCCAACAGGATGAATTTATTCCATCATGATTATCACAGTCGAAATAAATGTGCTCACGTGAGAAGTGCAGGCTCCCGGCCCCGCGGCTCCAGCGGCCCAGGCTCCCCGCGCCTCCGCCGCTGCGCTCACTCGAACCCCGCCCGGTAAATCCCAGTTTGTGTGGGTTCTCTGAGCCTGACACCTCCGGGTCGTCCTCCTCCGTCTCCTCGGTGCCGGAGCCGCCGCTGGACCTCCCCGTCGGGTCCGGGAGATCCAGGATGTCCCGCACGGAGAATCCAGTTTTTGCGTTTGTGCCAAAAGACATGACGCGCGTAAAGGGAAGAGAGGCGAGAGAAAGAAGGGGGGGGGGGTTTCAGGTTCGAGTCCGCGATGAGTCACCGGCTGCAGCCCGTTACTGAGGAGCAGACACCGGAGGTTCTGCGTCCATGGATGTTGTTAAATGATGCGGGAGCCCAGAGCTGCTCGGGCCGACCGGGGGAGAGTGTCCAACGGCATGGACAGTCATGAGTGGGGGGGGGACCTGAGGAGCGTGTGCCCTCTGTCCTTTTAACGACGCGCGTGTGTGTGTGAGTGTGAACCGTTAAAAGGGATGGAGGCGGGTCCCGGGAGTCAAGAGGAGAGGGTGTGAAGCACAGCACCGGGATCAGATCAGGGAGGAGATGAATGTTTAATGATGAGGATTAGAAATGGAATGGACACTGATCCGCTCCAACTACAGCAGAACGTTTAAAGAAATACACGAGCCAAAGCTAAATTCCTAAAAAAAAAAAAAATCAAATAAAATAAAACGAAAAGCACAGGATGCATCAAAGATTTCTTTACCCCAAAAATTCATCTATTATTTCAAATGGACATTAACATTCATGTGAATAAATGAATAATACGGAGATGAACCAGTTCCTCTGACCTGTAATATTTTTATAATGAACTCAGAGAACTTACATTATATTAAAAGTGAAAGTTTCCCAGCAGACTGAGCTCTGTGGGTTCTGGATGCTGGAGGAGTGTTTGTTGGAGGATTAACTGAAGAGTGTGTTTGTTAATCATATGATCCTTTGATTCTCATCAGGGCAAACAGGCCCCGACCTTTTTAGCTTGTTTCTCCTGGATCTGCTCTGAGGCTTTTTCATTCTCTGTTTTTTACGAACCTGTGACGAGTGTATCTCCATCTGACTCTTTATTGAACAGACGAGGGAGCACCGAGATACAGTAAAAAAAAACAAACAACACATTTAGATCACAAACAATTCTTCATGTTAACGTATGGACACTCACAAGTTGAAGCCGTTAAGTTAAATAGTTGATACACATTTCAACTATGATTTGGTCCTTTTGTCCCAAAACCCAAAACAAATCACTTATTTTCTTATTATTATCAAAAATGTCTGAGGCAGAAAAATGTCCAGTGGAAAAAAAACACCACATATATATTTATATACATATATCATAGTCAATTAAAGAGTTAGCTGTTAGTTAAAAGTTTTAAAATGTTTGAGACAGATTTTGTAAATACAGCTTCTTTGAGAATTTTTCATTTACTGTTTGGGCAGTTCACTGTGTGACGTGTGTGTCAATGAGCTAAGCCGTGTGTGTGTGTGTGTGTGTGTGTGTGTGTGTGTGTGTGTGTGTGTGTGTGTGTGTGTGTGTGTGTGTGTGTGTGTGTGTGTGTGTGTGTGTGTGCGTGCGTGCGTGCGTGCGTGCGTGCGTGCACTGGTGTGCGCCTGCTGGGTGGTCGAACTCTGCAAACAAACACACGACGAGCCGACAGCCACAAAGACTGCACAGCCTCCACATTTATCCCATTTATTCCCCCTGAACACTTTATAATGGTCCAACTGACACACACACACACTGGGAATACATGTGAGGCTGCTGGGAGTTGTCATGGTATTCAATGGACTGTCCTCTATATTCATGACCACACACAGCCGTACACGCACCAGTTTAGTTCACTTGAACAAAAATAATAGAAAAACACTTTAAAGAAGTATAAATTTGTATTTAAACTGAATCAGTTATTAAATGTTGAGCAAGAAGAATTTACTAGATGTGATATACGTTCATAATACAAACTGAATCAAATGAGATAATAAGGAAACAAATAGTATAATGAAATAATATAATTGAGATAAAGTGTAAAATGTAATAGAAATGATAAAAATGACATAACAAATTTACATAAAATAAGTTTGAAACAATTAACAAAAGTGAATAAAAATGTATCTCAATTCGTCATTAAAAATACAATTATAAATATAATTGGACAAAATAAACGAAATATATTAAAAGAAACAAATGTAATTATTCACCGTTTTTATTTTTTGGAATAAAACAAATCAGGTGAATCTGGTTGAAACCAGAATTTTAAAAAGCATCTCATAAATGAAGTGTAATAAATATAGTTTAGAAGTTTTATGATCTTCGTTTTTTTTTCAACAAGACGTCAGTGACAGAAGGTTTTGTGATTTTTTTTTTTTAATTGTTCACGTTTGTTTTGACTCTGATTTCTTTAAACCATTTTTTTTTTTAATTTCTTGCTTCCGTTGTTTTTAAAAATCCCTTTATTCTCCAATCTGTTCACAGATGAAGAACATTTAAATCAAACACAAAAATAACAAATTCGTCCCTAAAAACAGAATAAACAAAAGACAGGGGTTATATCTTGGTCCTCTCATAAATGTTATTTTGAGACGCAGACCCTCCCCTGACCTCCAGGGGACCCCTCTGTTCAAACCTGAGCTCAGACTGCCCCCTGGTGTCTGAATGAAGAATAGCAGAGGAGAGCTGTGATGCTGGAGTTAGACCAGTAGAAGGCGCTGTTGTATTATAGATAAACAGGAAGTCAGCGTTTCCAGAAACTTACCCGTTCATCCACGTCCCCTAAAGAGACACAGGTCATGTGACTTATGTATGTCTCTTTGTTGTCTTTGATGTTTAAATTTCCAAAACAGAAAATCGGGAGAACAAATACATTATTTTGTGTTTTGGTGTAGTTATATGAAAACTATTTCCCACTTTAAGTGAATCTCGTTTCCTTTTAAACGTTCAAAGTTTCTTCCTCTGAAGGCATCATGTGGTTTGATTAAGTTGTTAATTGTTGTTAATTAAGAAATTAATTGTCTCTGTTCTCCTCCTGCTTCTGATTGGTTGGAATCAAACCACCAGCCAATGAGTAACCTGTACAATGGCCGGGCCCTGACGTCATTTCAAGAATCACTTATGCTGAAGTGGACCAATCACAGAGCGAGAAGGAACGGGATTGGTTGAAATAGAGACTTCTGCAGGTGAAAGAAAGAGAGAGTGAGTGAGAGAGCGAGAGAAGAGGAGGAGAGAGTCTGAAAGAAAGAGCAGGTGAACGAGAGGTGAGAGCTGTTTGTTTTTAACTCATTAAAATTCACTCATGTGATTTCATTTGTTTAAAATCAACTGATTCATTTAATCATCAATCAGTCATTTTACAATCAGCAGAATCATGTTTAATATTTAAAACAAATCTATAAATTAAACTAGCAATCTCCTGTAAATAGTAATAATTAACTAATATTCATTACTGATTGGATGCATGTTGAAGTTTCGTTAAATTTGTTTCAATGTTCTAAATTAAACTTGTAACTGCTGCTTTAATGGAAATGTTCCAAAATATTATCTGTGACGGTTTCCTCTGCTGAGTCGGTTTGCTCACAAACGTGGTGAACATCTCGTCTCTGTGTCAGGATGATTCGCCCGCTGCTGCTGTGTTTCTTCTTCTGCGTCGTGTTCTGCAGCAGCAAACCGACAGAGAGGAAGAGTCGAGTGATCCAGGAGGAGCCGCTCAGTCAGCGCGAGCACGATGACGGCAACGGCTTCGAATACGACCACGAACTTTTTCTGGGTGATGATGAAGCGAAGATCTTTGACCAGCTCCCCCAAGAGGAGAGCGTGAGACGACTCGGGTGAGTAGAATTCTAGAGTTGAAACAAACCTGATTCAGGTGAAATCCTTCAGATGAAACGGGCTCTGGATCTGTGTATGTGTCATCCAGGGTTCAGGCGTGTCTTTCTGTAAATGTGCCGTCTCCCGGGAAACGTTCAGGTTGTAACTTCCTGCTCCGCGAGTTTACGTGAACTCGACACGTCCAACAAGTTCAACCAGATGTTGAGCTTTTCTGACACACACTGAAAAAAGACTGAACTTTATTCCAAAGGACACAACAAGAATCAAACACGGAGGAGGAGGAGTGAAAGCACATGTTAAAGAGTCTGATAGTCATGATCAACACGTTGCAATCAAGCAGCAACACTGAATGATGACGTCATCCTGTGTCTCTGCAGCCTCATCGTGGACAGAATCGACATCAACAAAGACAATTTGATCTCAGAGGACGAACTGAAGGCTTGGATCGAAAGCGTCCAGAGGAACCACTCTCTGGACGAAATGATGAGTCAGTGGAAAGATTACGACGCCGACCAAGACGGCCTGATCAGCTGGGACGAGTACAATCGCACCAAGTTCAGCGGTAAGGCCTTTAACGCCGAGTCAGTCTCACGTCGGCAGAGGCGGGTTCTGACGGGTTCTGATTGATCCTCTGCTCCGACAGAGCACATGATGACGCTGTCAGAGTACAACCACACCGTCGTGTTGCTGCGGGAGGAGCGCCGCTTCAGAACCGCCGACACAGACGGGGATTTAAAAGCAAACAAACAAGAGTTCCACGCTTTCCTTCATCCTGAAAACTACCCCCACATGAGAGAGCTCCTGGTTCAGGTGAGTGATGTCGCCGTGACGCCGCCGACCCGTGTTCGCGCTTTTAATTTAAATCGATCGCTTTGATTCGTGTGAACAGGAAACGATAGAGGAAATCGACAAGAACGGAGACGGATTCATCGACCTGAAAGAGTTCTTGGGTAAAAGGTTTTTAACATCACATTTAAAACGTTAACGGTTTCATCGTTTAATACGTCTGACTCCCTGGTAATCTGATTACTTGGCTGCAGATGATTTGCACAACCCAGACAGCGATGAAAGCGCTCCGGACTGGCTGGAAACCGAACGCCAGATGTTCCTGGATGTGAAAGACAAAAACAAAGACGGGAAGTTGGACAAACATGAAACCATGGACTGGATTCTCTCCCCTGATTTGAGCTACGCTCACGCTGAAGCCAAACACCTGCTGACGGAGTCCGACGTCGACAAGGTCAGAACGTTCTGTCGACTCGACCTCGGCTCGTTTCAGCCTCGTCTGTTCAGGTCCTTCACCTGCTGCCCTCCTTCTCTGCAGGACGGAAATCTGACCAAGGCGGAGATTCTTAACAACCACGACATGTTTGTTGGAAGTCAGGTGACGAACTACGGAGCCGCCCTACGCCGACACGAGGAGTTCTAGATGTTCTAGATCTGTAGTTTTTTAGGGAGATTTCTTTTACCTCCTGTTTTTCCCTGGCTCATGAATCTGGTTTAATCTTCAGGTGATGTGTTCACTGATCCGTTTGTTGTTTTCAGGTTGAATGTCATCTGGCATAAACAATAAAAGCAAAGAACATTCCTAAATGCCTATTGGTCGTTTTCTAGAGTCTCAGCTTCTGTCCAGATTAAAGCACAGGCCTCTGATTGACACGCTCACACGTCGAAGTGGTGTGAGGACGTCACGTAGGTGAGTTTCAAAGTTTCAAAGTTCCCACTGTTCCTGAACTCGCGGCTCATTTGTCTCCTCTCTTTGTTCCTGAACAGGAGCAGAGCAGGCAGATGTTCGGAGGAACAGCTGGACGTGTGGTGAGTGTTTCTCTGTTTTGCACGTACGGCCGCGGCGGCTAAGCGCCGTGAGCCGAACAGAAGCAAACAGCTTTACAGAGGCTTTAGTCGCCGTGGCAGGAAATGACTTTGCAGCTCCTCCATCATTAATATTGGACTTGGGAGTGTGACACGGCAGCTGGTCGTCGTAACGAGGCGCCTCAGCCGCCATCGCAGTTCCAGACTTAGAGGGATTTCTCCTCCAGATTCCCATTTGGACGCTAGACAGAGGCGTCACGCCGCTGAATGCAGAATGAGAGGAAACGTTAAGGCGGAGCATGTCATATCCTTATTCCCTTATTATTAATCCCTTTCTTAGTGGCAGCCATTTAAAACATGTGTGGACACATGACAGTGGCTTTTATCTGGACTTTATTTCCATGCTTTAAAAAAAGAGTCCGTCCTCTGTGTCTTCATGAACCTGTCTCTGCCGCCTGAGGCCTGAGAGGCTGAGGAGTCGAAGCCCAGGAGGCTCTGTGAAAGACCTGTGTTAGTGCAGCTTGTCCAGCAGATGGAGCCACTGAATCACCTCCTCTCTGCTGCGACGCAGAACCCTCACCTCCTCTCCAAAACGCTTCACCTCTGGATCCCGGTGAGGCGAATGAATGAAGCGATAACTTGAATAATCCTGCAAAATGTTCAGTGAGAGAAGAAATAATTATCTAATGACGAAGCTGGATGATCATTCAGTGAGAACCTGAGTCAGAGCATGAACCTTGATTTGGAGAAGCTCCAATGATTGAGCTGCTTTTCGAATTACTCGTTCATTGATGGCCAGTTATTTTGTGTTTAACATTTCAATCTCATTCAAAAAAATGAAAAAAAAAAAATGTTTTCATACATTTTTTTTTATTTTTTCTCTGATGGGGAAGAGGAGAATTTTTTTTAAATATCTCCTGACCAGGTAATTTAGGTGTTTTTGTTATTTAAAAAAAAAGCTTTTTAAAATTATCCTAAAAGCAGCCAGTCAAACATCACGTTGTTTTTGTCTGTATATTTATTTAATCAGCTCAATTATAATCACGAGTCTATCTGAGACACACACACACACACACACACACACACCCACCCACCCACCTTGACATTAATCACATCCTTCATGTGGAGAAACCTTTGGGGACGTTTTGCATGAAGCAGCTGTTTCTTGTCATTTAAACAAACATCTGGATGGATTGTTCTCTTCCTTCATTGATCCCAGGAAGATTTTCAGGTTTTGAAGGTGAAGCCGGAGAAGAAGCTCCTTCACATCACGTTTCTCAGTTCAAACAAAATTCTTCCCAATGTAAGAAAGCGAGAACCTGCCGGAAACATTCACAGGATGTTTTCCTTTGATTGAATCTTTCCTCCATTATTTGATAATGGATAATGAATAAAATGACTCTGTAACAACCATTTAAAATTAATGTCTCGTCTTGACACAAATTTGAGCAAATTTTTGATTTTTACTTTGAAAAAGAAATTAGGGCGCAGGTTGATCCTCGGAGCTCTCGCACTCTTTGTCCGGGACTTCTCGTCGCTCCCTCAGTGTTTGCGGCCTCGTTTAACAAAGAGCCAGTAATCTGCTGATAACATCCAGCACAGATGTGTTTATCAGCGCTCCGCGTGCTTTACATTCAGTGACCCGAGCCGCGTGTTAAGTGGAGGTCGGAAGCGTTGGCAGCGGGGGGGGGGGGCTGGTGTTAATGTGGAGGCCTTTGTATGGAGAGGGAGCAGATTATCATCTGAGGGGCAGCCAGATCAGAAATTCTCCAAATGCTTTAGAAACCTTCACCTAAAATAAATCTCAAAAGGGTGATGTGGGCCCTGGTGTTGCTGAGGTTATTACGTAGCGTTGAGGCGAAGAGCTCAGCTTTAATAAGTCGCTTGGTTCGTTTGATTGTTGTGGTGATGGAGGTTCTGGGGGCCTCTGCTGTGTGTGGACTGGGCCTGAACACGCTGGTTCCTGCCAGAAGCCGTTTGGAGACCCGATTTAGAAGCTCCCGCAGATTCTGCTGTTGGGAACATGTCTCGCTGAACAGATTTCAGATCAGTCGTCGAATCCCAGCAACACGGCTCTATGGTGGTGTCTGGAGGTCTGCCGTGTGTGGGCTGGTTCATGGGAAGATGTTATTGTTCCATTTCCTGTTTCACCGTCAAGACCAAATGAATGATCTCAGGCAGAATCCTGAAGAACAGATTTCTCTTTGAAACGTCTCAAACCCGTAAATAAAAGAGGGAAATTGAAGTCTGCGGTTCCATATTTGTGCACCTTGTGTCGCGGGAAATCTTTAATAATCTCCGGTAAAAGATTTCGGGGAGCGTTTGGTGATGGGTGGCCCGCCCCCTCGGCTTAAAGCAATTAATTCAGCTTTCTGACATCAAACTGTTGGCTCAGCTCGACAGCTTGGAGCTGAAATGAAAAAATAAAAAAAGGCAAGTTCTCCTGGGAACAGAGTAAAGATGGCAGGCTCCTTTCTCCACTGTTTGCTCAGTGGCTCTGAGAGCAATCTTCCCCCCCTCCAGCCTCAATGAAATGCGAGGGCACAAACAATGTGGTGGAGGAGAGAAAGGGCCGGCAGGGAATGAACAGTTTGGAGTATTTGCTCAGTGGAGGAGCCGCCACAAAGGCAGAGCCTCGGCTTTCCCATGAATCAAGGCGCCGTCTCAGGCGCCTTTTTGTTGCGGCGGCTCTGCGTCGCCAGCTATTAGTCAACGGCACATATAACTGGTTTCATGTCATTTAAAGCCTTTTCTCTGTGAAACTGTACCGTCAGGTGACCTGCCGCTGACTTGTTGTATTTGGCCGCCCGGCGTGGAGGCAGCCGGCCGAGTTTAGCGCCGCACGTGGCGCTGCAGCTCACCTTCAGAGGAATATTTAGCCACAGTGCTCACACTTCAGATTCAGGAGAGCGAGGACGACATCTTGGCCGATAACTCGGCCGTTTAGCCGCGGTTGACGGTTTCCCCGCCAGTTTTCATCCCGCCGTAAAGCCCCAGATCCAGAGCTCTCTGGGTGGCCGGGCCTGAGGTCTGAAAGGCACCAGATTGACTCTTAAGCTCTTTTCGCCTTAAGAAAGCGTCATTGTACATGTCCATGAATGGCAAACTGCTCTTTATCTCACACGGACTTTTGAATTATCAGTGGTTCAAAGGCGCCCCCCCGCTGAGAGACCTCAGCTTCTGTGTTTGTTCTCAACACGTCCACATCACAGCACCAAGCTTCTCTCACTCACACATCAAAGAGGGGACATTCTGCTCATTTTAATCGTCTTCTGAGGCGTCGTGGACGTGTCCTCAGGACGCATTCTCACTCTGACGCATTCTCGTTCGTCATCGCAGCTTGCTTCAGCTTGCTTCAGCTTTGATAAGAACATCCTTCTTCTTTACTGGGTTTATTAATTTATACTGCTCCCTATTCCTATACATTTCTATAGTTGTACTTAAACACAAACCTACTGCAGTAAAATCTTTCATTGGAACTAAATTCAGATGAATTATATCATGTTTCAGGCTCCTTCAGAGTTTCAGTGGTCGCTCTGACTGACAGCTCCTGGTGAAGCTCTGACTCAAGCTGTGACTCATCAGTCACACGTGTGACAGTAGAATCTGATGGAGTGTATTATATTAGATCCCCATCATCACATGACTTCACCGGCGACGTCTGCTGGGTCTCGGCTGGCCGCAGCGTCACTCCCTCCACCGGTCGGTTTCTTCCTGGAACCATTCGAGGGCCAACATAAGCAACATAAGGGCAAACATAAGGAAGGTGTGGAGGTTTACTCAGGGAGCAAGTGGTCCGGCAGCAGCCGCAGCAGCAGAGGAGAAACCCGGATGCAGCGAGGTCAAGGCAGGAACAGTCTGTTTCGGAGCAGGTGTGAAAAACAAAACCCCGTGGTCACAGTTTCCTCATCCTCGAATGTCCTTCATGCCAAAATATTCAACGTAGAAAACTCAGTATCTTGCAAACACCTGACGGCTCTTTGTGACGGTGTCTGTCTGATGATCATTTTTCTATTTTGTAACGCTCCTGTTGTGGATCCAGGAATTCTTGGTTCACTTTATTTAACACGGTTTGAGGTTCACAGCCTTTTCTTAGATTATCATGGATCTATTTTAAATATTGGATGTGTTTAGAGGTGTGAATGTTCTGTCTCTGTCTCCTCGTTTGTGTCTCGTCCTTATCGCTGTGGTCATTTCGTGTCTTTTTGGTTCCTTTGTGCATTGCATCTCTTCAAGGTCACACTTCCTCTTTCGAACGTGGAAATATGGACGGACCCCTCACACGGCGATACCCAGCGGGCCGGTCCTTTAATCCGTCCATGTGGACAACTGCAGGCTTTGACCTGCTGGTCACGACAGATAAAAAGGATCCTGGGATTCGACCAGACGCACATATTCATTTGGTTTACACGCCGGGGACACGTCAACCGGCAGACGAGACACAAACCGCTTCGATCACTTGGTTCTGTTCTGGTCTGCTTCTGAAGGGCTGGAGCTGGACTGTGGGAGGAGCCGTGCGTGCAGAGCTTAAGACAGGACATCCCTCATATGTATGCGTGTGTGTGTGTGTGGTAAACACTCCTTGTCCAAACACAGCATCGCTGGCTAAGCCCTGACCTCGACCAGCTCCGCATGCAGCCTTCCCATTATTCCTCCTCAGAAACGGGTCATTATTATTCATAACGTGCTGATTGGTTTCTTAAGCAAACGGAGACGCTCTGCGGCACCGAGCTGTAGGAAACCGCCCCTCACACCTCCGCTATGATATCAGCCTTTGTTTTTCAGAATTATCCACGGCCAGATTGCATTTTCCTGCTCAGGGTATTTCTCTGGAGTCTTTACACCTTCAAACCTCCATGTTTGTTACCTCAGCGGCTAACACACGCCTGTGTTCCCCAGAGGCTGAACCCTGTGAAATTGGTGCTTCTGGCAGGTCAACGCGTTGCCTCATAAAATATTTATATTCTGACCAAAACTGAATTTCTTAGATTCTCAGTTACGATAAATGAGTCATTGAATCAGCAGCAGGTCGATTGATTGTCTGCGTCACAGTTTGGAACATGTCTCCTGATGCTAATCCATCAGAAGCTGTGTGGGTTGTCTAATCATGGTGATTTGAGGCCGTTGATGCTTTTTGAGTTTTGAGGCTGGCGCAGCAGTCTCTGCAACAAACAGCTCCGTATATTCTTGTACTGAATCAGTTAACGTATAGGTTGATAATGACGTAGCTGCAGTATTCCCAGTACCTTGTGTGTACAGATACTTCTCGGTTCTGAGGTTTGCTGTAAATCCCTGATTGATGTTGTGTGGGAAGTTAATCAACAACCTGCTCTGAGACTCCGACAGCGTCCACCTCCTGCGTGACTGGACACTAAAGGACAGGTCTCTGGCTTCTGGACGGTCTGCAGTAATGGGCTCTGTGCTCGGAGAAGCTTTAGACTTTTTCATATTTTATTCTAAGACATAAAAAACATCAGTGAATACCTCGGTTGTGATTTATTTCAGGTTTCTCGTGTCTTAAAAAGTGATTTGACAACAGGACGCCACATGAGACACCTCAGGTGGACAGAGGTTTTCTGACAGTCTGTGACTCCCTCCCTCTGTCCAGAAACAAAGCCTGAAGGCTGCCAGATGACATCACCTGTCTGCCGAGTGGCGATAGGGGGACGGAGCCGTGGTATCGCGATCCCGTCGGCACACATGTTTGACCAATCAGGCGTCAGTCTCAGCTGTCAATCATGTCTCTGTCTGCTGTTGTCATATCATTAAAAAACAAATTAAAACCAAACGGATCAGAAACACGTGAACAAACATCAGGGAGATAAGAACGACCTAAAAGGACAGAAACGTCTTTGAGAGGGTGGGGGTGGTGGGGTGGGGTGGGGCATCCATGTCCCATCTGCTAACATGGAGGAGTCGGTTAAAGACCACAGTCGCGTTGTGTCGTCCATATAATGTCTATAAAGTCTGATCTGTGGCCTTTATTGTAGACAGGCGTCCATCTTTGTTTACAGTCTGTGAACATGTTGAGCATCTCAGGACGGATATGTGTCCTCAGCTGGGAGACATCTTTTCTCTGTGGTGTTAATGGGATTTAAGGGGACACTTTTTATCCATGTCTGCAGGACATCATTGGTGTGTGTGTGTGTGTGTGTGTGTGTGTGTGCGCTCACTCTAGTGTTGTAATTCAAAAGAAGAAAAATAATAAGACCCTCTGCTTTTCCTTTAGTTTAATTAAAACACTTTAAACTACAGGCCCTCAGTCTGACATCACCTAGAAATATCCTTGAAGTTTACCTTCACTACTGTCTGATCTGTTTCATGCTCAGTATTTTATTTATTGGTGTGCCATGTGTCAGCTCTTTCATATGTTCTCAGATGGAGCCTTGGCACCCTTTAAATAAAAAGTGTGAAAGTGAGAGTGATGAAGGAAAAGCTGTGTGTGTGTGTGTGTGGATGTAGAACAGTTTGAGGCCTCTCAGTCTTTACTCCAGGAGGGAGGGGGGCCCAGGGGGCCCTCAGGAGTTGTTCATGATGGGTCTGTACACACTGTGGTAGTAGCTGGTGTCGGTGTGGGGGACGTCCAGGCCCGGTTTCATGGCCACCAGCGGGGCAGTGGGCACCGGACAGCTGTACCCTCCGAACTGCGGCTCGGACATGAGGTTGTTGATGGAGAAGGGGTGGTTGAAGGAGTGGTGGGGGTGCTGATGCTGATGATGGTGGTGGTGGGGGTCTGGTTTCAGGTGAGCAGCCTCGTGCATGAGCAGCGCGTGGTGGTGGTGGTGGTGGTGGTGATGATGGGAGAACAGCTGCTGCGTGTGCGCGAGAGGGGAGGGCACGCGCACGGGGCTGGAGGCCAGGTGAGCTTTGACCCCGGAGCTCTTCACCTCTGAGGCCGCGGGGGAGGAGGAGGAGCAGGCCGGGGAGAGCTGGGAGTCCGAGCCGGGGCTGGTGCTGGTGACCGAGCCGCCCTCCGAACCCGGCCTCCCGGCTCCTGTGGCTGCCGTGGCCGCCGCCGCAGCCTCCCGGGCCCCGGCCCCGGCTCCGGCCCCTGCCCCGGGCCTCCTCCCGGTCTTGAAGCGCTTCTGCCGCCGCAGGTAGCAGCCGTTCTCGAACATGTTCCCGGAGTCCGGGTGCAGGGCCCAGAAGGAGCCCTTCCCGGGCCGGTCCGGGGAGCGGGGCACCTTGATGAAGCAGTCGTTGAAGGACAGCGAGTGTCGGATGGAGTTCTGCCAGCGCTGCTGGTTCTGCCGGTAGAACGGGAACAGGTCGGTGATCCACTGGTAGATCTCGTTCAGGGTTAGCCTCTTGGCGGCCGCCTGCTGGATCGCCATCGTGATCAGGGAGATGTACGAGTACGGAGGCTTCGCGTGCGTGTAGCTCCTGCGGTACGGCTTGGGCTCCCGGGAGCGGAGGCTGCAGGCCTGGCCGTACACCGGGCTCATCATGCCGCCGTACGGCGGCGGGCTGAGGGAGTTCAGGCCCGGTGTCATCCCGGCGCCTTGGTGCGCCGCGGCCCCGGGGCTCTGACACATCCCGCCCGGTACCGACGAGTGGCCGACCCCCACCGGGTTCACGTAGGGCGCGTTCATGGTGCCGGGGCCGGTCAGGCCCGGCGCGCTCACGTAGCTGCTCATGGAGTTCATGGATAGACCCGCGTTCATGTAGCACTGAAACACACAGGTGTTCTGGTCTGGTGATACGTTATCATCATCATCAACGACAACAACACAGAGATAAACAAACACCACGGTGATTCAATCTTGAATGAGGGTATTATTTCGTTCTTAACTCTGATGTTGGGTTCAGCTCTAAATGTATGTTTGCTTATTGAACTTTTGATTTAATCCAAGAGAGGAGAGTTAAACGATCCTCTCACTCTAAATATTATATTCGCTTTATTTTATGGTGATAAAATCCTGATGTTCATGATTTCAGGGGTTTAAAGTCCAGAGCCTCAAATCTGATTTAACCCCCCCCCCCCTTTTTTTTATTGTTATACTTGTAACTATAATCATCATTTATCAAAATGGTTTCTCGTGGATATTTGACACACATGTATAATTTTATATAAACAACCTTAGATATGAACAATAAAATCGTAGAATAGAAATATAATTACACTTTAAGCTGAATCAAACTGCTCTGCAGGAGAAAACCATTTGACTGAAGTATATTTAAAGTATAATATTAATGTAATTATATATTTTTTACATGAGGAAATAAAGGTTTTTGATTTGACAGAAGTTATAAACTCCTCAGGTCAGATCTTCGGCCTGTTGTTATCAAGAAAGATTCAAATGATTGGATCACAATCATCAGGTAAAGTGTGTGAACTGGATTTTAGTTATAGTTAGATACTATAGTTAAAGGTCAGTGGAAAAAAACATGCGCACAATTATTGTTTGATTTTTATTTTAAGCTAATTTAAAGCTGTTTATTTTGTTGGTGTTATTTAATTATACTGAACATTAAATAAATTAATGGTCTCAGAAAAAAGGATTGCAAAGTTTCAGGAAAACTTTTCTTCACTTTTTGGACAAACCAAGCTTTAACTGCAGGGATTAAATTCAGGTGAACAAATACTGAAGCAGATGAAGTGTCAGATTAAAAAAAATACTACCGATAAAAACACAGTAAGATATGCATAAATACATGTATAATTATTAAAGGATTATTCAATGTTTAACACTAATTCTCATGATAAGATGATGCAGAACTTTCACTGTAAAACATTGTCACTTGTTCACTTTTCAGAACGTGGCCTTGGTGTGACTTGATTATGGATTTTTATTTCTTAGAAACATTAAAACCAGATTTTATAAACTCAAAAATAAATAACTCAAATTGCCTACAGAACAAATCTTAAATGACTAAATATTGTCAATTCTCATGCAGGGAATTGGCTGCACTGGAACTGGAATGTAAAATAAAATATCATCGACTGAAGATGGGTTTTTACAATTGAAAATTAAAAGCTCGTATTTGAGTGTGGACAGTAAAGATGAGAGAAGCTCTCGGGTTAATGCAGAGCAGAATGAGAAGTCGTTTTCGAACAGATGTAGAACTTATAATAATACATAAATGACTGACTTTTCATTTAAGGTACATTCGGTTTGATATGAAACTAATGCAAGTTCAGCTCCGTGTTTCTCTCGTCAATAACTGGTCGGTACTGTCGGAACCCGTGGCTCCGCACCACCGTGCACACACCTCGGTCTCTCCGTAGTAGCCGCTGCCGCTCCAGTCCGGGTGATCGTGCGCCTCCATCTTAAAGGCACTCAGCATCGTGCACGTTCATCCAGGCCGCTGCGAACACGCGTGGCTGGACCGGACCAGTGCGCCGTCGTCCCCCAGCGCCGCGGTTCGTCCTCACCGGTTATCGCCGGGACTCGTAGCTCATCGTGACCGCGACGCACGAGCTCCGCGCGCTGACTGGACTGTGCCACCTGCGCTCGCGCTGCAAACTGCGGGGCCCGCGACCAATCAGGGGCCTCCCTCTCTGCCCCCTCCCGAACGGTCGACACCTCGACACGTGACCCCCCCCCGGTGACCGTAAATAATGACGTCATCCCCGATTTGTGAGTCTTTTGGGGATTTGATATTCGAAAGTAACTGAGTCAGAATTCAGCGGTCAGAAAATAAACATCTTGAAGGCTTTTTTTCTCAATGTTTTCTCCATGTCTTGTTCTAGAGGAGGAACAAGGAGAAAGAGGAGAGAGTCAGGATTCCTCCTCCCCCCCCCCCCCCCCCCCCCCCCCCCCCCCCCCCCCCCTCCCCACTGGCTACAGGGCGACTGTTTGTGGTCCCACACAGTGTGTATTTACCTGCTGGTGAGTGTGAAAGGACGACCTGACAGACGTGCACAGAGCCGAGGTGAGGGGAGCAGGACCACCATGCTCTCTGCACACTCTCAAGCCTGTCTCTCCCTTTGTCGACGTCAAACAACCCAGAATGCCTTTCACTGCAGGGTCACTGCTGCGGACACAGAAACAACAGGTTCTTAAAGTGTGGTAGGTTGAGGATCATAGACCTGCAGCTGTACTTATTATTTCGGTTTGCGTCTCATGCAGAAGAACCTCAGACTGTAAATAAACATCTCCACTTCCTCTCACTGTAACCAAGCAAAATATGTTGAGTGCCATTTTTATTGATTTATTTCTCTTGCCCCAGTCATCGAAGTGATTCTGAGCAAGGTTTTTTTATTTTCTTATTTAAATGATCCAAGTAGGATTTTATGAAACGAGGGTCAGCAACGATAACAAAAACAACAGCAGCAGCCTCGGGAAACTCTGGTTCGTCCATGCGGTAGTTTTCTCCGCAGCTGCTTCCTCTGGAATCAAACTACAGATGTTTGAGTTTGTCAACTGAAGCTTTCAGCCATAGACTGACACCTGCTGGTGAGCTCCTGCCACTGCAGCCAGAGTAAATCGCAAACAAGTGTGTTTTGATCCAAGCAGGCTTCCGTACCTGAGAGGTTTGTTGTTACTTTTTATTGGCTTTAAGCATAGGTCGTTAACTGTTTGCGGCCATCCCTGCCATTATGCTAGCTGTTAGCGTCGCCTCATAAATCCCGTCTGTGTTCGCGGGAAGTTTATCTTAGCTTCTTTTAGGTCGCAGGCTTCCTTAGCCATTAGCAGCTAGCTTCCATTAGCTTCAGTAGTGCAGCACGAGGGGCGTCGGGAACACGTGACTTTGTGTTGAACTCTGAAGGTGAGCGCAGATCTTTTTCATCAGTCTTGACACGAGTGTGTGTGTGTGTCTGTGTTTGAACCGGAGGCGCTAACCTGTGCGTATCTCTAAGTGTGTGTTGCGATGGCCCCTCCCCCTCGGAGCCGCAGGCTGGTGAAGGCGGTGATCGCGGCGGAGCTGCTGGGTCTGTGCGGAGCCTACGGTCTGTTTCACATGATGAACAGCAGCAGAGGTGACGAGCAGATAATGTTCATGTTCATGCTCACGTTGATTCTAAAAAAGTTCCTTTGTTAAACATCTTTTGGTGGTTTAACGTTTAGTCTCTTTGCTCCTCCTCATAAAACCTGTCCTGTCTCTGCATCGTGTGTGAACTGAAGCTTTTATTGGACTTTGTTCGGTCATCCCACTCTTAGTGCCTCGTTCTGTTTTCCACAGATTTCAGAAACAGCGTGAACAGATGGTTCCCGTCAATTCTAGAAGGTGAGTGAGTCACCTGGGCCCCACCCCAACGAAGACACGAGTGTGATGAGGTTAAAATAGAAGAAAAGATGTTTAATAAACTTTAAACACACAATAATCAGGAAGTAATGTCCCAGAAACTCGCTCTGTGCAGCTTCGATCTCGTCAGTGAGACAGAAGTCAAACATGTGACCAGTCTCTCTTCCCCTCAGTTTACTACCGGTCCAACGAGTGGGCGGGGCTGAACGGGATCCGAGAGAGGGACCTCGAAGCCTGGTCGGCCAAGAAGGACTGAAGACGTCCATCTCTATAAAGTCCACATGTACAGGTGTTACTTCTTCCTCTTCTTGTTCCCGAACGTCCTGCCTCCCGTCCTGGCTCGGCCGAACATCGTCTTCCTCTTGTTGAACGCCGTCTTTTTCCTACGCAGTGTCTGGGCGTCGCGCCCGTGGATCCAGTCGTCGCGCTGAGCCTCCCACTTCAGCTGCTTCACGCCTGCAGGGGTCGAGTGTCAGAGGTCAACCTGACTTCTAAGAACCTGACTTTTGAATTTCTCCCTGGAGATGTTATTAAACTCAGCTGGTGTCCAGCAAACCTGACCCGTGTCTCTCAGTGTACTCGGGTGTCTGCTGTCTCACCTGCTTTGTCCCTGTTGGCCATGGCGTTCAGCCCAATGTTGTCAAACTTGGCACCGGCGTTCTCGTCCAGCAGGGAGCCAAACTGGGGAACAGCAAATCCAAAAGTTTCAGATGGCAGAAATGGTTGCGAGTTTCCTCAGAAAATTAAAAAAAACCTGCGCTAGTCAGAGAGGCTGAACACGATTTAGCTGAATAAATTAGTGGCGAATACAAACAAACAGAATAATAATATAAATCAGTTTCACCTGTTCAGCAGAAGCAAACATGGCCGTGTCTTTCTTCCCTTTCCTCCTCTTCCCTGGTTTAGATTCTGAGACCAGAAAACAGAATTAACTGTATTTAAAAAACGATCAGATGTGATATTATATATTTTATTTAAATGAACTTGGCGCCGACCTAAAGATCCAGAGAAGTCAAGCTCCCCTGAGGACTTCCTCTTCTTCTTCTTGGTGGGAGGAGTCTCCATCTCCTCGTCTGAATCTGCAGAGAAACGATCGTGAAACATTGATTCTGATGTTTTATTATTTAATTTGTTTATTTCTGTAATATTAAAATTAACGGGATGGAAATGTGCGTTTTCTATAAATGGACCTTTTCAGCGACTACTCTAAAATAGCTGGTTTTGTAAAACCTGGGCGGAGCCACAGTCAGACAACAGGAGAGTCGCTCTCACCATCGAACGCAGCGTCGTCGTCCTCCAGCTCTGGAACTGAAACAGCAGAGAGACACATTTATCCAGTCGTCAGCTGGAAGCTCTAACAAATCCTGAAACACAGATCACCCACCAGAGTGAGTCTAACAAACAGCAAACTACCTTCATCATCATCATCGTCTCCGTCAGGATCCATGAACGCTCCCCCTTCGTCCTCCAGCTCGTCTCCGAAGTCTTCCTCGTCCATGCTGCCCAGAGACACCTCCTCGTCGTCCAGGTCGTCCATGTCCGAGTCGTCTG
This sequence comes from Pseudorhombus dupliciocellatus, assembly GCA_016785235.1. Taxonomy (NCBI): domain Eukaryota; kingdom Metazoa; phylum Chordata; class Actinopteri; order Pleuronectiformes; family Paralichthyidae; genus Pseudorhombus; species Pseudorhombus dupliciocellatus. The sequence continues at coordinate 2,436,521 of JAFBJW010000131.1, read as the reverse complement.
AGTCAGAGACGTCGTCGCCTTTCTTACCTTTTTTACTCTTCGCGTTGCTGAGAAACGTCGACAGGAGTCAGTCAGGTTAACGCGACCCGACAGGAATGATCATTAAATCAAAACTCACCCTGCGAAGTCCAGATCATCAACTCCCAGGTTGGTGAAGTACGAGTCTCCCTCACAGGAATCTGCTCGACAGCGCAGTTCAGAAGTCTGCGCCACCATCTCAACTCTTCATGCAAGAGCTCTGTCTCTGGTTCAGTCAGAAGCCGTGAACTCACCCAGTAATTTCTCGAACTCTTCATCGTCCACTTCGTCCACGCTCTCGTTGTCTCCGTCCCGGCGAGGACGACGAACCTGCTTCTCCTGCTGACGTTTCTTGAAGAAGCTGCGGAGGAGATGAAGAAAGGAGGACATGAAGTCGTCGCAGGTTCTTCTCCCCCCGGAAGCTCCTTCCTTTGTTTGCTGACTCACCGATGGAAGAAGACTTCGTCCACAGGGACCTGACTTTCTTCTTTGCTCAGGAACTCCTCACAGTTCACTGGAGACGGACAGAAGACCGTCACTGACTAAATGTTCTGACAGAGAACAGGAGGAGAGGACTGAGTTTGCACTGACCTGGTAGAGAGTGGAACGGCAGCCTCTGTCTGGGCATGAGCGCTGCAGCGTCGGTGTTCTCTGAGGAATTCAAACATGAGTTTGTGTTAAATGAAATCCCATCTGTCTGTCTTTGACACTGAATCATCGACGACCACAGAGGAGTTCGTTACGTTTGCCCTTCAGCTGTTTGGGGTTCCTGAAGACGAACCGGTCCAGGAAGCGGATGAGGGTGAAGTCCTGCAGAGGGTCGCCGCTGTACGCGATGAATCCTCCCTGTGGAGGGAGAGCACCACTGTTCACTGTCTGTCACGATCATATGATGACATGTCCAACGACAACAGGACGGGAGAAGTTGGTTTTTACCTCCAGGATGGTTTTTGCAAACAGAGACACGGAGGGATGGAAGTGCAGAGTGAGCTGCAGAGACACAGGGACAGTTTGAAGTCATCATTACTATTATTATTATTATTATGAGGACACATTTGTGTTTACTGTGATTGTCCCACCCTCTGTAGTTCCCACAGTGTTGTGTGGTCGGCGCCGCAGAACAGCGGGTTCCTGTGCAGCGGGTCGTAGATCTGCTTCTGTTTCCCTCCTGGGAGGAAACAACCAATCAGCTGATGTGACATCATCAATCACACGCAGGTAGGGGTCGGGCGCCTCAGATCACCGACCTTCTAGGTTCTGATGATGTACCCACGACGCTGTCGGTTTGGGCTCCGCCTTCTCTGCGCTCGGCTCTTCCTGCAGTTTGTCAGCGTCCACAAAGCGCTCCTCTTCATCACCATCCTCGTCTTCTTCAGCGAGGTCTTTGAACTCCTCCTCCTCTCCGTCCTGAGAGAACATGGTCCGTTTAAATCAAACGTCAACTTCTAAGCTCTTATTTATATTGACTAGTTTATATTTTGGTCCAGAGTTTAATGGATGAGTTGGCTCCAGCGTCTCACCCCGTCCTCCTGCAGCAGGATCTTCAGGCCCGGTTTGGCCTTCATGACCTCCGACACCAGGAACAGCGCCCCGCAGGCGAAGCTGGCGCTCTGCTCGGCGCTGACCTGCAGCAGGCGCTTCACGAAGGCTTTGACGCGCCGCAGCACGATGTCGGCCTTCAGCGACTTGTACAGCAGGTTGAGGAACATGCTCTGCCTGGAGGACGACGTCAGCCCCGAGTCCAGCAGCTTCCTGCGGAGAAGAAGAGATGAAGTCACGTCAGAAGCTGAGACCCAGCGGCGGTTCGCAGCACCCGACCTTCTCACCTGTACAGAGCCACATAGAAGCGGTCAGAGATGGTCTGCTGCGAGTCCATCACCTGGAACAGCAGCATGAGCGCCTGCACGGCCGTGTTGAACTTCACCAGGTGCACCACTTTGAACAGCGTGTCCAGCTGCTCCTTCACCTTCTCGTCCCCGGCGCTGGCGTAGGGATACGCCCTGTTCACGCCCGACAGCAGCGCGCTCAGCATCTTCGACTCGATGTCCTTATTCTTGATGCAGGAGCGGAAGAAGGAGAAGTAGATGGTGATGAGCTTGGCGGCGAGCTCCGCCTCTTCGTGGCTCAGCATCACCTGGCTGAGGAAGCAGACGGCGTAGTACTGCGCCTTCGGGCTGATGTTGGGCCGGAACATGAGCCGCTCCACCTCGCAGCACACCACCGCCTTCATGTTGGGGTGTTTGTGCAGCAGCGTCTCCAGCAGGTACGACGCTTTCGCCGCCGTCTTGTACTCGGGGTCGCCCAGCTTGTTGACGACCTGGATGAGCAGCGCCTTCTCCTGCTCCGGGCGGCTGCTCAGCAGCTCGTGGGCGGTGGCCAGCGCCTTGGCCTTGGTGGCGGCCACCGTGTCGTGAGCCACCGTGTCCAGAGCCGTCACGAACTCGGCCACTTGGTGCTTCAGCTGGTGCTCGAAGTACCACAGGACGAGGCGGCGGTCGCGGGCGTCCCTGTTGCCGCTGGCCTTCTCCTCCAGCTGGTCGAACGGGTGCTGGGCGAAGGTGCGCAGCTTCCTGTGCTCCGGCAGCAGGTCGGACAGCAGCAGCTCTCGCAGCGTGTCCAGCGCCATCAGACCCATCCGCCGGCTGCCCTTCTTCTTCACCATGGACACCAGGCCTTCCACGTGCTCCAGCGTGTGCACCGCGGCGTCCTGGATCAGAACCGTCATGGCCGCCATCCGGTCGGCCAGCACACCAGTGGAGACGACGCTCTTCATCCAGGTGGAGTTGGCTCCTTTCTGCAGGTTCTTCTTGGTCTTGTAGAGCGCCACCTCCGCCTCAAAGAGCTGCTGGGCCAGCGCCTTGTACTGGGACACCAGGTGTGGATCCTGGGCGGTGGCAGAACCCTCTGCGCTGTATTCCAGGTCGAACCACTTCCCTCCGGGTTTGATCAGCAGAACCTGCCGCTGCTGAAACTCAAACACGTTCGCGCTCTGTTTGGCCTTCTTACTGGTGACCTGGGTGGTTTTCTTGGTCTTCTGTGTGTCTCCTGCCGGCTGGTCACTCTTCGTCTTCTTCAGGGGGCTGGATGCTGGTTCCTCTCTGGACTCCTGCTGAGCTTTGACCTGTTCTGGTTCCTTTTGGCTGGATTCTCCCGTGTCTTCACCCTCGGGCTCGTCTGGAATGACGTTCTGTCCGGCAAACGCCCGGATGCCCAGTTTGTTGATGAACTTCTCCAGCTCGCCCTCCTCCAGGTCGTCTATGGCTCCTTTTTTGCCGCCATCCACCAGCTCGCAGGTGTCGTCCAGGGAGGCGAGGAGGACGTAGTCAGCCTGGACGCAGAGGACAGGACACGAAACACAGGAAGCTATTCATCACAACTTCATCAGCAGATTTATGGTTATTATAAATACATTAGTCATATTACTAAGTGTTCGGCTGAGTCTGTCAGTGGGTAAACGTGAGTTTTACTTTTTTTTTCATTAGTTTCAATGTGTTTCAATTATTGGGAACATGCGAGTTAAATTAGTGAAAATCTCTATTAGGTTCTGAACGGTTTGTTACCTGAGTTCCTCCGAGCCTCAGCACCTCCTCCAGACTGAACTCGTCTTCTCCTCCTTTATCTTTCCTCCCTCTCTCTTCCCCTCCATCCTCCTCCTCCTCCTCTCTTTCTCCTTCTCCGCCGTAGTGTCCATCCTCCTCTCCGTTTCCTTCATATTTGAATCCCACTTTATTTTTCCTGCGCTGTTTGCTTCTCGCCATGTTGCTGCCGCAGCATGAGGACCGTGACCCGGAAGAAGAAGAAGTGATGTCACTGCAGTTTCCGTAAGTTCTTCCCTCGTGTCAATCAAATTAAATAAAACAAGACAACTCAAATCGAAGTTTCGAAATTCTTTCTGTTTATTTTTTTCTGAAAAAGCGAAATATTAAAACGCAGAGTATTTAATGCACGTGGTTTCTCTGACCTACGTCATCACAGACCATCCAATCAGAGCGTTTGTTGTCACCGATTTGGGAACATTTTTTCAAAATAAAGCAAACGTTTTTTCACCACGTGTTGAAATAATATAAAATAAATTATGCTATGATTAGACAAGGTAAGTTGAGATAAGATGAGATAAGTTAAGATAAGATCAGATAAAATGAGATGAAACTTTATCTGTCCAAAGTCTTTTTCAGAAACCTGTTTGTCTTCATCACTACTATTTTGAATGGATATCGCCCTTAATTTGAAAGCTTTACCGGATATAGCTTTCGTCTCACCCGCTTCTTACCCTTAGCGTTTAGCTGCTGCACGTGAACTCTGCAGGTTCGATCAGCAATAAACACCAGTCAGATTCAACCCAACGTCACTACCTGTTTATAGTTTCTACCTGAGCATAAAACCTTTTTCCGTTTTTTGTTTCCAGCTCTTTTATGACGCGTCGAGGCTCATGCTAACCGGCTAGCGGCTAACCCTGGGGGGAGCAGGGCTTGAGGTGAGCTTTCAGGTTTCACATGAAAATCCAGAAGAATGAGAAGTTTCCTCGCATTCAAAACTCAGCAGCTGCTCAGCAGAGGCTTCAGGTCGTCATCGGCAGGTGACGTCATCTCTGATTTATCTTTTAGACATTTAGAGTTTAGAATTTAAATAAACTGGAATGTTACTGAGTGGAGCTGACGTAAACTGTGCCTGCTTCAGGATTCTGTTCTTATAGTTACTGGCTGTTTATGAATCTCTGTCCAAATTATCTGTTTGTCCCTTAAAGCCTTTAACGTTATCTTAATGATCATCTCTCAGCCAAACGTCTTGATTTGTCTGAACATCAGTCTCAAGTATCTCAAATTGATATCCTTCTTCATTCAAACACAAAAGATGAGTTGTAAAAACGTCCGCTTAAGTTTTATTTTTCTAACTTCTAGTGCGATGGCGAGCAGCTCAGACCCGACTCCTCTGCAGCTCCTCCCCCGATGAAGCGGAGCGCCGACCGTCCATGCTGCGCCACCTGACCTCCAAACTGAAAGCCACGGGTCCGATCTCAGTGGCCGAGTACATGCGGGAGGTTCTCACCAACCCAGTGACGGTAAATCAGTCGGCCTCAGCCCATGCTCAAAACCTGAGTGCTGTCTTTTATGCTGACTCAGACTGTTTCTTAGGGCTATTATGTGAGGAGGAACATGCTCGGACCAGATGGAGATTTCATCACATCGCCTGAAATCAGTCAGGTCTTTGGAGAGGTGAGGCTGAAGTAGAAACCAGAAACAAGTATGCGCTCAGAGGTCTGCTCAGTGGGATTAGAACACCTCCCTCTCCTGTGTAAATCTGTTGTTCTCCAGCTGCTCGGCGTCTGGATCCTTAGCGAGTGGATGGGAGCAGGTCGACCCAAACAGCTGCAGCTGGTCGAGCTCGGACCCGGGAAAGGATCGTTGGCCAGCGACGTCCTCAGAGTGAGAACTCAGACGTCTTAGATCTCCGGGTCATTCAATATTTACAGATGATCTCTGAACCTTGTCATCTTTATACTTAAGACTCTTCATCTGGGACAATATAATAATATCAAATACACGTGTGTGTGTTTCCCTCAGGTGTTCAGTCAGCTGCGATCAGTTCTGAGTGACGCCTCTGTGTCTCTCCACCTGGTCGAGGTGAGTCCGGTTCTGAGTCGGCTGCAGGCACAGACTCTGGCTGTGGACGGCAGCCAGGAGGCGGACTCAGAGGACGAGCTGGTTTACCGACGAGGTGAAACGGCAGCCGGCTTCCCGGTGTCCTGGTACCGCCGCTTAGACGACGTCCCCACAGGTACGCGTCAAACACCAGAGACGCTCCTGTATGTCTTTCTTCATGAGAAAACTTTATTCATACTCTGCCATCCTTCTTCTCTCAGGTTTCAGCATCTTCATCGCTCACGAGTTCTTCGACGCTCTGCCCATCCACAAGTTTCAGGTAAAGTCACCAAGCATAAAACTTAAATGTGATTATAACATTTTTTTTTTTACCAGGATCTGTTTGTTGAATGGAAATTAATAATTAAGTTCATTCATCAGAGTCCTGTAGTTCGTCCAGTGTCACTTGTTATATATATTTCTACCACCAGGTGGTGGTAAAAGTCAAATAAAATCCTCCACGCTTCTTCAACATGAAATGAACAAAGAGATGTTAATAGATTTGACTTTTCTCATTTCTCTATGAACTTTTACTTTGAATTTTGTCCAGTTGTGTTTATTTTATTGAGTAACTAAGTAAACACTGTTCATTGCTGTGCTCAGAGGACGGTGAAAGGCTGGAGGGAGGTTCTGGTGGACATCGATCCGGAGAAATCTGACCAGCTGAGGTTCGTGGTGACTCCGTCTCCCACGCTGGCCTCGTCCACACTCGTGCACGTAAGTACCCGAACAAGTGTCTGGTCCCACAGTGGGACGCTGGGACACCGTCCATGTACGTGGACAAACCGTTGCTCACAGACGGCATGAACCTCCTAAACTTTGTGGGAATAAAATGACTGAGCCAAACTCTTTAAGGTTTGTCTCTTAGTCCCCGTCTGGATTTTATTGCCCATATTTGGGCATCTATACGTCCGCAGCCTGTTTGATCAGCGGTGCCACTTGGAACTTGGTGCCAGACGCCTGATGCAGCTTCTGTTTATATCCACCCAGGTGTGAAGTAGGATTCATTCATCTGGCTTTTCAAAAGTCAGACAATGAGAAGGAACATCATCGGGTTGTAATAAAGAAATACAGGAATATAATGTGTGTGTGTGTCAGGCCGATGAAAGACGGGAACACGTGGAGGTGTGTGCAGAGGGCGGGGTCGTCGTCCAGCAGCTGGCCCGGAGGATCGCACAGGACGGCGGGGCGGCGCTGATCGCAGACTACGGCCACGACGGAACCAAGACGGACACGTTCAGAGTACTGTCTGTTTTTTTTTTTTTTATCTGTGTTTCCATAGATCAGATGAGCCTGTGTGGTTCTGTTGGACACATGGTTTGGTTCAGTTGCCAAATAAATGATAAAACTAAGTGAGATAAACGTAATTACTCAGTATTTTAACTTTGAGGTAAAACTTCATCATGATTCCTCAGCTGTTGAGGAACGTTTATCCAGAAGCCTCAGGTTCTTGTAGACCAGTTTGAGATTTGGCCCTCGCTCTGTCCGGTCGTCTCTTCAGTTACAGTTGAAGGAAGCAGATGCAGGAAGTAGTGAAGCTCCTCTGCTGCAAACGGGGGGGGGGGGCCAGGCCCGACTGAGTCATCGTTCCTCTTCCTCCGCTCCTCTCTGATATTGTTTACCCATAATGCACTTCCTTAATACATCACAGGCTCAGCCCTCCCTGATGTTTTTATCCTCTCTGTCATCCGTCAGGGTTTCAAAGGTCACCAGCTCCATGACGTCCTGGCCTCCCCCGGCTCGGCGGACCTCACCGCCGACGTCGACTTCAGCTACCTGCGGAGGATGGCTGGCAGGGGCGTGGTCTGTCTGGGACCCGTCACTCAGAGGGTGTTCCTGAAGAACATGGGCATCGACACGCGAATGCAGGTGAAGCGGCTCTCGGCTGTTTTTAATGGTAACGTCTGGATCAGAACCAGAAATGCGTCTCACCTCCAGGTGTTAACGCTCCCCCTGCAGGTCCTGCTGAGGAATTGCAGCGACCTGGCCACCAGGAAGCAGCTGATCAGCAGCTACGACGAGCTGACCAACCCCGCCAAGATGGGCGAGCGCTTCCACTTCTTCAGCCTGCTGCACCGCAGCCGCCTCGCCAAACCCAAGACGGCGACGGGGATGACGCTGGAGAAGACGAGCCCGGCACCGCTGCCCGTGGCCGGATTCACTGAGCTCAGCTTCTCCTAGAGCAGCGGAAGCGTCTGGAAACAACTGGACACCTGTCAGATGTTTTCTAGTCAAGTAGGTGAGGGAGCTGAAACACACCCTTCTTTAATACCCAGTGTTCACCAGGGCAGCTGCCAGGGGGCGCTGTTGAGCAGCAAAACTCACGTGTTGCTTTAAATGTGTCTCTGAAGAAGAGGCAGCATCTCTGAGCAAAAAACATTTCTGTTGAAGTTGGTTTTTAAAAACACTTTCAGGTAAAGGTTAAAGAATAAATTGAAGAGACACTTTTCTTTTTTTTCCACTCTGTGTTCGAGCTGGGGCGCCTGACGTTAAACTGAAAAGGTCAAAGGTCATCCCGCTGCGGGAGGATCTCTTTCCCTCCGCGCCGCCTGCTTCCAACCACATCTTGAAGTGGTTAGCCGAGCTCCCAGTTGCTGTGCAGCCATTCGCAGCGAGCGCCTCCGGTAGCAATTAAAAGATCGAGTTACACGCGGTGGGGGGTCGTCCTGCAGAGGGGCGGCAGGGCGAGCCGCTTGCGTTCAGGATTTGGTTAATTAAGAGATGGCTTCCAAACATCCTGCTTTGTTGAATTTGATGAGTCTGACTCAAACGTTTGAAAGAAGTTACAGGATTTTATTGAGCTGAAGAAACCAGACAACGTAAATCTGTTTCTCAGTCAGTTAAATACAGTCGACTCATCAAAATCCACGCGACACAAAGGGTCTTGCAAAAATAGAAAACGGGACATAAAATTCTCAGGCTGGAGTCAGATGTGGATCAACGATCGCGGATTGATTCATGTTACAGAGGAACAAACCAAAAGCGAATTTCTTATTTTTAAAAGATTTCCCCGAAAGTGCAAAAATCAACAAAAACATAAAAGTCATAATTTCCTTCAGACGTGTTTGTTTCTTCTAAGTTCGTTGAACTAAAAGTTGAAACGGCTTCATGGTAAAAACGGACGGTGGGCGTGTCCTTGGTGGAGCCCCTCTGTGGCTGTAGTTTTAAAAGTCTGAAAATGAAATCTCCAGTTCTCAGGATGATTCTTAAAGTTTGGGAAGAAAGAATTAAGAAAGATGAAATGCACTGAAAATGTCCCCTGGACCTGACGTCTCGGCGCGTGGCTGACCGGCACGGCCTCAGCACCCACGCTGTCCCGCGCTGCCGACCGCCGTCTGTCTCCATGGGGACAGTGACCAAGGTCAGCTGAGGGGCTCCTCCTCTGCTGCTTCATCGTAGGAAGTGTCCTACGTCCTCTTGCAGCCACTAGGGGTCCTCCTCCATGTCGTCCAAGTTAGGGGACATGATGAAGTGTTTGGGGTAGTACAGCCCCCTCTCGTCGGCGTGCTCCTCCCAGCGGGCGTCGTCACTTTCGTGGGTGATGTAGCGCTCGCCTCGGCGGGTCTCAAACTCCCGGAGGTCGAGCCAGGTCTGGTAGTCCTGCAGGACAAGGACAGCAGCGGTGACGCTACCATTCAAACCAAACTCTGGGACCATGTGGTGCTGCGGCAGTCTGTTACCTGCAGCCAGGGGTGACTCAGCGACTTGTCCACGCTGTAGCGCTTCCTCATCTTCACCTGCAGCAGGTTGTTGATCAGGTCTGTGGCTGGAAACCATGGCGGACAGGGCGCCAGTTATTAACCGACTCGTCGTTCCCTAAGGATATACCTGCACCTGCTCTCCGTCTGTGACTCGTCTCGTCTTACCCTGCTCCGAGATCTCCTTCCAAGGGTTGGGCGGGTACATGAAGGCGGCGTTCTGGATCTGCTGGTCGATCTCTTCGGCTTCGTTGAAGGGAAACGTCCCACTCAGGCTGACGTAGACGATAACGCCGACCGACCACATGTCCAGGGATCGGTTGTAGCCTTTGCTGCGAAGAACCTCTGGCGCCAAATACGCCGGGGTGCCGACCACCGAGCGACGGAAAGACTTCTCCCCGATGATGCGAGCGAAGCCGAAGTCGCAGAGTTTCACCTGGAGGGAAGAAGCAGAGGTGGATGAAAGTGGCGCCAAAGAAGAAAGAGACAGTGACCCACTTTGAAGGCGATTCGGTTCGAACCTGAGGAAACGGTTCCGCTGAGGCCAGGAGGACGTTCTCGGGCTTCAGGTCACAGTGGACGATGTTCTTGAAGTGAAGATGTCTGAGCGCCACGAGGATCTGGAGACACGGCAACACAGTCGAAACTCGTCCGCAGAAAAATTCCCTGCACCAAACGAACGTAGACGTTTCTGCACCCGACCTGCGTGACCAGGAACTTGGTGAGACGTTCAGGGAGTCGACTCTTCTCGCTGGATAGAATCATCTCCAGCATGTCGCCGTGCAGCTTCTCCATGACGACAAACACCTGCTCCGGCGTCTCGAACATGCACTCCAGGTTGACCACGCCGCGGTGGTGGAGGTTCTGTCACAAACAGAACCAGTCACACGTCGCTGACCTCAGAACTGAGTTCTGAGTTCTGCTGATCTGTTGATCGTACCTGGAGGATGGCCACCTCGTTCCTCAGCTGACTCTCCTGCTTGGTGGGGAACCTCATTTTGTCGATGATTTTAATCGCCACGTCTCTGCCGCTCTTCCTGTGCTTTCCTGCAGAGGTCGACGGGGAAGAGATTCAACCCTGGCATTTATGAACGGACCCTTTTAGTGCACTCGTTTCAAGCCACACCTCCGTAAACGATCCCAAACTGTCCGGAGCCGAGGACGTCGTCTGCGAAGATCTGATACACTGAGCTGATGTCCTGACAGAGGGAGCACAGTCACTCAGACAGCAGACTCATGAACGGACAAATAATAAAAAAAAAATGAATAACCACTTCCTGCTGTGTCACTCACCACATTCTCTTGGATCTGGGAGTTGGACACTGATATGCTGATGGACAGTTCCTCTGCGGGGAACAGACAAAACAGAGAATGAGAAATGGCATACATTTGAAGTTCAGAGAAGACGTGGAATTATTTCATAATTTAAATCTGAATTCCTCTCAGTAAAATGAAAAGCAGCGGGGACGTGCGGGGCTTTTATTTTTCTAACCTCGGTGTCATTAAAACCTCATTTCATTCCTTCCCTTGTTTAATAAAGGATGAGATTTCCAGCTGAGATCAAGCCGACATGAAAGAGCGGAGAGGATGAGTCCCGCTGCTGCCCCCTCCTCGAATCCTCCTCCAGGTTCAGAAAAATAAAAGCCTCAGTTTCCTGTCCCCGCGGTTACTACGCTCCTCTGTCACAGCTCTGCCGCTGAGTTTCCACTCATGAGCTGCTATTGATTTCCGATTGGTCAGCCGGGGTTTTGATCGGGTCACTGCCCTGCGATCGATGCCTGCAGTCTGATGTAGGTGCACGGTCTCCGCATATTCAGGTCACGGGTTGGGTCACGATTCAGCGTTTCCGTAACTTCATGAGCGGTGAGACGTTCGCGTCCATCAGAAACATTTACTCGTCTTCTGGTTTGACGGTCACGAAGATCCTCTGTGTCTGTCCGTCTCCGAAAGCCTGGTTACATCATGCGTCCATTAACTTATTGATGTGTGTTGCTGGGATTTCAACATGAAATTCTCAATCTGACGGCCGGGTCTGAAGTGCAGCTATTTAAAGCCAGCGGAGTCTGTCCCTGCAGCTAATGGTTATTAATTTAATACCACCACGTCCATTTGGTCATTTAGTGCTGGAAGCCTCATTTTGTGGTGAAACTTAAAAAACACTTTACGCGGAGGTGAATCTGAGCGAGATGAGGCGGAAAATCCTCTGAAATCCCTTCAATTACGTTAAAACGTCAGCGAGCGGGCGCGCCCGTTTCATTTTGGACAAATCCACAACGTTTCAGAGTCTCCATCGCATCGCCGCTAAAACTGTCTCTGAGCGTTGACGTGTTACAGGACACGTGTGGGGACACTTCACACTGACGTACGCAAAACCTCCTGAACATTCATGAGGAGGAAGTGATCCAAGGTCGGCCTGAATGGACCTGAGGACAGTTTGACCCGAGCGGAGGGAACACACAGTTCAGTTAATTCAATCAGCTAATGAGGCGTGCGCTCCCTCAGCACGGACGTGGCCTCAGGTCCAAATGGACCCGCTGGGATCTTTGGACGTTTCATTAATGCTGTGAAGAATCCTGTGTGGATCTTTAATCTGGAGTCTGTTACTCACTGTGGTCCTTCCCTTTGCCGGGCCCGGTGCCGACGCTGGCCTTGGGCGTGACGGGCATCAGAGCGTGACGGATGGCCTTCTCCCAGCTCTGGCCCACGTCCCGTCCCACAGCAGACGCAGCCTGGACGGGGTTGTGGTACGGGCCGCCGTTGTTCTCGCCGACGTAGTACACCATGTTGGCCGTGGTCACCTCGAAGCAGTGGGGGTTGCTGTCCGGCGGCAGGCTGCCGAATTCCTTCGCCGGCTCCACCTGCAGGATCTCGGACAGCGGGATCTCCTGAGGTGCGACCAAACAGGAAGTGATTACAGGACAGGAGGTGGATCGTTCCTCCTCACCCCTCCCTCTTTTGTGAAACTTTCTGTGAGTCTCAGATCCATTCCTCCACCCTCTGCCCCCGGGGTTTTAAACCCCTTCCCCCCCCCCCCGCCCCCCCCCCCCCCCCCACTGTAAAAAAAACCCTGAGCCCTGCCAGATCAAACATTCGAAGAACGACTTTCTGAACTTCTTGTGTTTTGCCAAGTTTGTGCCACAGACCAGCCGCACCCTCCCATCATCATCAATTCATCCTGTGATTAAAAGCCAGGACGCGCCTCAGCCACGGGAAGAGGAGGGATCCTGCCCCGCCTCCCTGTGCCACTCACGTTCAAAGGTTCTGCAGCGCTTTGTGGTAAAGGTCAGACACACCACGGACAGGGGAGGAGGACCGGGTCCCACCCACACATCTGCCCGAGTCAGTCTCAGCCGTCAATCATGATGAAAATAACTAATTAAAACTAAACTGTGTCCCAGCTGCTAACATGACGGAGGTCCAGTTCATGATCCCAGCCACCAGGGGGCGGGGCTTCATCGGTCTAAACCAGCAGCTGAGTGAAAATGTCTCCATGAGGACTTCCTGTCCTTCGTGCGTTACGGGTTACTCTTGGATGTTGACGGTGAAAGGTGGCGACCGCACATTCTGATCCTGATCTGATTAATAAACGGGGATGAAGCCGAGGGTCACGGTTTAAACCCGACTCCCTCGCGGCGCCGCTTTGTTTGGCCGAGCCGCTGAAACTGGACCCGACTGGCTCTCCTACCTTGTAAAACTTGGCTCCACTTTCATTCTGAAACAGCGTCAGACTCTTACTGTCCAGCCTCCAGTAATGTCTCTTCCTCTGCAGGGACGAAGCACATAGTTGAATTAGAGCACTCATAAAGACGACAGTGAGGATGTCGTCAAGAAAGTAGCGAATTTAAGAAATTAGAGGAAAGTGTTTCATCATGTCACCAGATCACATTGTCTTCTTATTGTGTTGACGTGTGTGTGTGTGTGTTTGTGTGCGCTGTCACCAGGTTGTCCCGGCTGGTGAAGTGGACCATCCATCCTTCCTTCACCACCGTGGAGCTTTTCCTCTTGGTGTGCTTGATGGACTGAACCACTCGCATCAGGGGGATGTTGCTGCTGGTGGACGGGCTGCGTGGGCACCGACACACACTCATTAACACAGCGAGGTTTATGGACGCTACACAGATCTGTGACTGTAACGTCAAACAAGTTTTAAAACAACTAAAATATTTGTGAGCACATCAACTGTTTGTTTGTGTTTTTAAAATCCAAACCACGCGTGGGAGGAGACTCGTCACCTGATGGCCCTGAGCGTCTCGTCGTCCTTCTCGCTGTCCGTGCACGGACCCTCGATGAAGAAGAGCTTGTCCTCGGGGGTGGACGGCTCGTCCTGCTCGTCCATGCTCTGGCCTCCGTCGCTGTTGACGTCGCAGTTGTCCACCTCCATGGTCGCCTCGGAGTCCAGACTGGGACTGGCGGGTTCTGCAGAAACACAGAATCCGAGTCAGGAAACAAAACGAAAGAGCTCGACTCCTCGTACGAGAAACCGCCTCACCTCCGTTAAAGTCGACCTCGCCCAGGCAGTCTCGAGGAACTTTGGCAGAACATCTCTTGTGGCAGTTAAATTTACAATCTGAGGAAACAGAACGGACCCGTGAACCCGGAGAACGGATGGTTCTGATGGTTCCGATGGAACCCTCAGAGAGCACCGTCACCTTTGCACTGCATCCCCTGGCGGAAGAGTCCCTTCAGCAGCCGCTTGCAGAACTGGCAGATGGTGGGACGAGTGTACGTGTGCACGGAGAAGGTGTGAGGGACCTTGACCCGGCCCAGGACCATCTTCTCCATCCAGATGGGCCGACCACTGAGCAGGGAGTTGCGCTTCGCGGCGCCCAGGAGGGGGCGCTGCTTTTGGACGGGGAGAGGAGAGAGAGAGAGAATGAAATGATTGATTGATTTCTGCTCCTCAGCTCACGGGACATGAACCCACCTCCTCCTGCGGCGTCGGCGTGAACTCGGTGGAAGGAGGACGAGCGATGGACATGACGGCGCCCGGCAGAGACACGTTGGACAGCCGCCTCTTTTTCACGCCGGTGCAGTTGTTGGGGATCTTGAATGCACATCGCTTGTGGTAGTTCAGTCCACATCCTGCGGAGGAGAAACTCACTTTGACCTCCGTGCGTGCTCCTCCTGCAGCTCAGGGCTCAGACAAACAACTCTAAAACCTTCCGAGGAGGAATCTCACCTTCACATTTGAGGCCCTGTCTGACAAGCCCCCACAGCATCTCCCCGCAGTCGTCGCAGAACGCCGGCGCCTTGTAGGAGTGCACGTAGAGCGTGTGAGGGCGGATCTGGAAATCCTCGGCTGTGGCGAGCGCTGAAACGAACATGAAAGATTCTTTCTTCACTTCTTGGAGACAGAATGTTGAGAGTGTGACTGGATGGAAACACTCGCGAGGACAGAGCTGCTTTTGGTTTGAAAACGTAGTGTGAAGGGGGCGTGGCCTGCCATCTGATCTTCGCAGCTCCGTTTGGAAACGTTCTTAATTGATTCTTGTTCATCGCGTTGATTGATCGTTGACGGTGTGAAGACGTTTGAGGAACTGGAACAGGTTCAGTTTCACAGGTTTCAGGTTCTGTTGCTTTGATTGGCGGCTGGCGTCCAGGTTAGAGCTCCATTGCTGCCACCTACTTTTATTTTATTTTGTCGTTCTTCTTCTTCTTCTTCTTCTTCTCCTGAGAGCTCTCACTTCCTCGTGGTCTCACGTCCTGGTCGTTATACGCGTATAGTTACAGTTGTTTAACACAGATGTGAGTTCTGTTTCAACGTCTCTTTGTTCATTTGAACTTAATTATCGTCACCACCAACATCTGGTTCCATGTTGGGTCGTAACGTTGCTGTCAGGCTGAGCCTCTGGTGCCAGAGGCAGCGTGAACGCTGTTTAAGAAATAAACGAGCGAGACGTGCATGGCTGCAGCAGCCGGAGGAGGAAGTGGTCGTTGTGGCTCGAGCCGCCACGTTGTTTTCCTCCGCTGCGGCGTGGAGCTGCTCAGATGTCGGCCTCAGGTGGAACACACGAGTCAGGGAACATACTAGATGTTACGACTGGGGGTTATTTGGGGTCAGTGGGGACTGTGGGATTTCCAGCTATGGTGAAAAGTGGTGAATGGTGTGAGGAAAAGTGTGGTGATTTACCGGAGAGCACCACCTCCACCAGGTCGCCCTCGTGGATCTCCTCTGCAGACGTCAGCCGCTGCAGGATGTTGTCCGAGTTCAGGTCGTGACGGAAGAGGAGGATCTTGTCGTACATCCCGAAGAATCCACATTCTGGGAACTGAGGAAGAAGAGATGGTTAAAATAAAACAGGAGGTAACACTCTGAACACTTTAAATGAACAAAAAGTTTACTTCATGAATAAATGTAAAGGTTCTCCTGAGGGTGGCGCTGGAACTTTGCTCCTGCCTCCTGACCTTTGACTCCTTCGCCTAATAGTCCTCCGCGCCCCGGAGCAGCAGTGTGAAGTTTCCCTCTTCATGACTCTTCCATGAGCGTCACCCCACTGAACTCATGATGCCTTGATAACAACCGGCAGCTCTAACGGCATGAGTCAGTTTCCACAGAACAACCGTCTGTTTATTACAAATCTGATGTTCTGGAGATGTTGAGGTTTCACTGCAGTTCGAGCTCACTTCACACAGAACCTGTGTGTGTGTGTGTGTGTGTGCGCGCGTGCAGGTGGAGCAGCTTCCTGCCCCGAGCTGCTCGGTGTCAGCAGGATGTTAGCAGAGTGCAGGGAGCGTGGTGCAGGCTCACAGCAGGAAACTCAGCCGACAGGTGACAAGGCACAAGCTGCTCAGGTCACATGAACACACACACACATACACACACACAGGGGCCGTCATGAATTATGGCTGAGGCCCTGTCACTGAAGCCCTGCGGTCATTACCCCTGTGGCTGCACTGTTCAAACACACACACACACATCAAACCTGGATTAAAGCAGAAGAAGAAAGAGACGGCGGCGAAAGCTGCAGTGACGACACATCTGGGCTGCGTCCAATCACGTCTGTCCCACCGTCTCTGAGGTGAGCAGAGACGCACTGAGAGTCCAGTTAATGGACAAGAGTGTGTGTTTAATACACACACTGATCCTCTCATTTATGGTTAATCCTCCATTAACCAGGCTTAACCTCCACACACACACGCGCTCCCCCGTTCACGCTCTCTGACTCTTCGGCGACGCCCCTCACCCAACTGAAGCCAGACTTTTTTCTTGCCACCTCACTTTGGCCGTCAGGGTCACAGAGGCCAAAAAACAAAGCCTCAGGCCCTCCTGCGATCTTTGACCCCTCCTGCAGGAACTGGGGTGGGGGCTCTCGTCCTGTGATGTTCGGCCATGTTTTCACCGTGAGGAGGGGGGGCTGGGGGCTTGGTTGGGGGGGGGGGGGGGGGGGGGGGGGGGGGGGGGGGTAATCTGTGCTGCACTCATGGCATTATCAGAGAGACTAAGTGTTCATGGAGCCCAGTAATCCTGGGTCTGAAAGAGACGCCGACACGTTAACCCCACCAAGGCACCACGGCAGGAAGTTTACGATGACATCATCAGAAGAAACGTCGTTAATGATCAGAGCAACAATCAGCCTTTGTGTTTCTGCTCCTCCAGCCGGAAACACTCCATTGTGTTGAGAGTCGGTTCTCTCTGGTGCTCGGGTTCTACTCCACGTCCTGGTCACAGACACGGTGGACGCCTCTGATCGTGTCCTCGACCTGGGACGCCGCCGCCCACAGGACGACGTATTTAAACTGAGCTATTTCAGTGCATGTTTAAAGGCCCCGCCCTTCGATTCTCCAGCGCCCCCTGTTGGAGGCGTCTGACTCTGAGGGCGACGCTAAAAGCACCAGGAAACTTTTAGCATGGAACAACAAACAGGAAGTTACATCACACGGTGTCCTCGCCCCCACACGCAAACATCTGGACCGGCAGCGATGTGAAGAGCACAAACAGAAACCTGCCGTTATCTTCTGCTGCACAACGCAGGCTGGCCTTTCAGCGCCAATAAACCTCTCCAGCCCTCCGCTGCACATGTGCACTTAGCCTGGAGACATGGCCCTGAAATGGGCTGATGGGAAATAATGGGGGGTAAACGGCCACCGCTCCTTGTTTTCCTCCACAACAGGAAACAACAGCACTGAGTCGGTCAAAGTTTCTTTCGTGTTCTTTGTCCAAAGGCTGAGCGGAGCGGCAGCCTCGTTAAAGGGAATTAACTCCTCGTCAGTTTTGGAGAAATAAAAGCAGCTCAGGTCCCAGAGAGACCAACTTTGATTTTATGACATGACGAGACATTCAGAGTTTTTAATCTGAAGCTAAGCCGGATGCTTTAAAAAAAACAAAACAAAGTTGAGTGATGGTTGAATGAGATTCAGTTAATGTTCATTAATTCACCGTCAGAGTTAATCCCCAACATCAGAACACAGAGCGAAGTCCTGCAGCACCTGCTTTACACGCAGGACACCCCTGTCCTGTTCATAGTTTCTGAGGAAGGATTTTATCAAAATCCGAGCATGAGCCAGTGTCCATACAACTCTGTGTTTCAGAGCTTTGTAAACGGGTCGAGCAACCACTGAAAAACACCAACATCCCTCTCTCTCCTCCACCTGAAGCACCACCTGGCCTTGGTAACCGTGGAGACCAGCGCAGTGGAGGACGCAAGGTCCTCCCGTCACCATGGTGACAGAGAGACACTCTGTCTTGATGGTCCAGGTGCACTTGACTTTCATCTGGCATTTTTCTAGTTTTAAACTATCGGAAGATGTCCAGAATCACATTAACTCCCTGACTTTGTCTGTTAGCTGCAGCTGGAAATGATGAGGCTGAACCACAACCGCAATAAACCAGCACGATGACCCCCCCTACACACACACACACACACGCGCGCTTGCCTCTACAAACACGAGCGCACACACAGCACTGAGGTGACATAACAGCAGTAAATCAGTAATTAAGCTTCCGCCCCCCTCGGTCGCAGCTCGCAGCCTCGTGATGTGGACACAAAAGGAGGAAAAAGAGAATTCCATTGGTCACGTCATTGCTCTAACTCCGCCCCAAGAGACTCCTGCTGTGGGTTCGAGCTCAGCTGAAAAAGCGTCAGGTAGCTGTGACGTTAGATGCAGACGGGGCTTTATGAGTTTCAGGGTGCTACGACTGTACGATACAAACGCTCGAACCCGTGTTGACTCTTCCTCCTGTGGGTGGGGTCAGTTATAGAACCCGTGTCTGTAGCCAGAGTGTGAACTTCTTCTGTCTCCTGCACAGAACAGAGCTCAGCCCAGTTTCATTTGCACAGTGATTTCACTTCCTCTAAAGTGTGTGGACGTCGAGCGAGCGCTCCGTGAAACGAGGTTCAGGGATGTTAATGGCAGCCGAACAACACGGCTCACAGCTGAGAGGAAGCTTGGAGCGCTTACGCAGTGACGACCAGGAAATGACCTTCCTGTGAAAAGCCTTTTCCTCCAATGAGTTGAAAACACGAGAGTACGTGAGAGAGGGTCCAGAGGAAAGTGTCCGCGCGGCCACTGGGAGTCCAATCAATCAATCACTCAATCAAATCAAAGAACCAATGAAAAGTTGGAAAAGCAACAAGCATTTCATCACACACTGCGGCAGAGAGCAGAGAAGTGTGTGTGTGTGTGTGTGTGGGGGGGGGGGGGGGGGGGGGGGGGGGGGGGGGGGGGGGGGCTCTTGGGTGTGACTGAGACCAACCCTCTGGGTCATGTGACCTTGGATCTGAATCACTTCGAAACACAGAACAAGATTTTCTCCGAAAGCAGATTTGGAAGATTTTCCCATAATTCTGATGCTTTTTTTCCATTTCTCATTTTCAGAGGAAATGTCGAAGCACATGGAGGAAACAATGTGAGAGAAGCACAGCGGCTGAATTTACCTTCTGGTCCACGATGGAGCAGACGAGCTCCCTGATGGCCGGGAGGGAGTGGTCTCCAGGGTCGAGGGTCACCGTCTCCCTGGTGAGTCCGATCTGCAGCAGGAAGGAGACGCCTTGGATGGAGCCACGTGAGTTTGTGCGGCTGGGCGCTGTCTGGCTGCCATTGGACAGCCGGCCGCAGAGGGTGGCGGGCGGGCTGGGTGATGGCGAAGGAGTGGGCGGGGCCATGTGCTGAGGGAGGGTAGGGAAAAGGCGGGGCGAGGCCGGCGGCGGCGAGCTATTGTCGGCCGACATTGGCGGTTATCTGTGATGTCGCCCAGGCAGGAGAAGGTCAATCGTCCACAGAAAGAAAAACGCTCTGAATGTTCGATTCTTGCGGTTCAGTCGTCAGCGGATCGTCTCTGGCGTCCTCTGCCTCGACTCATAACTCCGGAATCCTGCAAGAAAAGTTCCCTCTCACTGTCGGACATCTTGGAAAAAAATGAATCAATAATAATAAATCAATAATAGAACCTGCGAAACAAAATTTGTGATCCTCTCGCCTCATGCTGGACGAAACTCACATGTGCAGCCGCGGTGGGAGAATGCTGCCGATCTTTGGTTTGCTGTCAGCAGCAGCATCTGTGGAGGTAAAGACGACTTGTTAAAGGATCAGTGTCTCAGTTTGACCTCCGCATCTGTAACCGCCGCAGTGTGGGCTGTGACCAACAGGGGGCAGGGGCAGAAAGCCAACAGGAAGTCAGATGCGTGTGCGTCTACGAGGTGCTACCGTTTTCAGATACTTTTGTGAAGTGAAAACAAAAATCCACATGACCTCCATCTCGAGTTTAACGTGAACTCTTCAAATGTCAGTTTTAGTTCACATGTTGCTTAAATTCTCTAAATCCAACACTCGTCTACAGCGTTTCCAAGACAACGTTACTTCACAGCTCCTGAACTCATGAGGCAGAACAATCAATAAAAACAAACAAAGACAATGTTGGATTAAAAAAACAGTGAACTCAACGATTAAAACACATTCGTTCATGAATGAAAACTGAAAGGATTCTCTTGTACTGAATATTTGAGCCGCGTTTAAAACACTAAGATGAAAATCTGTTTCTGGTTAACAAAGCTTTAACCTGAAGAGTTTAAAGAAGACCTGTACCTTTGAAATCTTACATATTCACGAATATTAAATCAGTGTAATTCAGTATCACATAGGAACAATAACACTGTTTATACATTAAATTACGTCTCTGTGTTCTGGGCAGACTCAGAGGGCTTTGATATAATCAGCTTCAGGCTCTTTAACTCAATTTATGTTCATTATTTTGTGTTTTTTTTTTCTTAGCAACTTTTTTTCTTAGAGGTGATAATTACTGTGCCAGTTTTACTGCAGTGGTAATTCTACTCTGTTTGTTACCACCAGCATGAACTGAAGTGAAGAATAATCTTTTCTCCTTCTTCTTGTTTCTGGATCTGAATCCGTTATTTCCATCCAAAAACAAGTCTCATATTTGAATCTTTATGTATTTATATAAAGTTGAGTTAACATATATGTTTCTAACTCATTTGACCTTTCCCCTGATAACTACGGTTATATTTAAACTATCACCTGAGTTAGCTGCAGAAAACCAAATGACATTAACAACAAACCCAGAGGTTCAGTTTGGATCACTTCACACATCTGGACCCCGGCTCATCGGATCCAGATGTGCTCCTGAGTTCACACCTCAGGCCGTGGATTGAAAGTTTTCTCACCGACAGAGAGGCTCGATCCTCGGTCACTGCCTCGGAGAACAGGCCGGGTCCTCCGCGTCCATCGCGGCTCGAGCAGAGGAAACGGTCCGTCGAGCTTCATCCAGCGGCCGAGTCTCACGCACCGCGCCCGGGTTCGCTGCCCTCCGGGGGGGGGTTGGTGCTCCGGGTCTGGGGGAGTGGAGAGGACCGGGCAGCGGCTCCGTGTCCGGGGGCAGATTCTCCGGAGTGAGTGAGAAAGTTTCCCGGAGCTGCCGCTTCATGAGGATCCGATTAACGGCGGAGCGCAGGCAGAGAGCAGCGGACACTGCGAGAGCTCTCACTCTGACTGGAAACCGGGGGACCGCAGCCCGAGCGGAAGTACGGGGGAGAGGAGCACACGTGTCAGAGGATGAGGACTCATGCATCATTAGGTGATTCATGTTTTCATAGATGAACCATTGAACGGTTGATTATCTGAGGACCTTTAACTGTTACTCCACCTGGAAATAATTCACAATAATAAACACACAATAATACATAAAGAACAATTGCTGTTGCTTTTTGTGTGTACGAATGTGAAGCATTACATTATATTGATCATATTTATGTATTCATATGAATCTGCTGTGTCATACAGATCAACTGAGTGCAGCTCTGTCTCCATTCTGAGGGAATCCTGCATCGAACTCCTGACCCTCTGGTTGATGATCGACCCAATCTCTTGGAGGAGAAAGTCGAGAAGGAAGCAGAACATGAGTGAATGACTTCATTTTACTGATGAGGACCCACAAAGGTCAGGTTAGAACCTATCACGGTTTTAGACCTCAGAGTGATTCACGCGTCCATAGACGATCTCTGCGTCAGTGGCCTATCCATCACATGAGTCCGTGGCGCCCCCCTTCGGTGGAAACACTCCATCAGCCAGAGCAGGGGGCTCCAGATGTGGAGCCTTGCTCCTCCAGCTGCTGAGAGACATCCATGGTTCGAGTTCATTCTGAAAAACACACGAATCAAATTTACATTTACAGATTTTAAGGTTTATTTCCGCTTGATGTGAATAAAACCCAACTGTGTCCTGTGTTGGTTGAACATGTGTGTTCATGTCATGCCAGCGGGGGGCAGAGTTTACATGTGTTGGGGGACACGAGGACTCCGGGTTCTCGTGAAGACAGATGTTGATGTTTAGTTCAGTAAAAAGTCACAAATACACACAACATGGATGAGACTATGTGCTTGTAAAATAATACATCAAATGGTAACTATGAATTATTCTTATTATATTAATCAACACAAGGAACAAAACAGGAAGTTAAAATAAACTATTTTGTTCCTATATTTCTCACAGCACCCGAAGGCATCATGCAGATGCTCTCCTGTAATTGGATGCGCAGGGGGCAGGGGCGTGGTTCAGGCACCGGTAACCGGACACCGTGCTCACGCGCCTCTGTGCTGTTGCTTCTCATAAACTTCTGTGCGCGAGACCCGTCGGTCAGAGGCGCCGGACCGTCGGCGCGTGGAGTCTGCGCGTCCCCGTGCGCTTGCCCCGCGGACCATGCGGGATTAGCGGAGTCAGTGAGGAGGAGCAGGAGCAGCCATGGAGGCGGTCAGCGAGTGGAGCCCGCAGCAGGTTCTGGACTGGATCAGAGGTGAGCCGGACCCGACAGCGGCCGAACTTAGCACCAGTTTGAACCCGAGTCAGTGGGAGCAGAGCTGGTCTGAGGTCAGGGGTGAAACAGCTTCTTAGCAGAGAAACCCTGAAAATGTTAAAGTTCAAACCGATGATCTGAATCACGCGTCGAGATGGTTCTGTTCGGTTTTTATCATCATCATCGGTTGGATCCGTCCTGTTACTGACATTGAGTTTTTTTTAATCTAACCCCGAATTTATCATTTACATTCGAGAGAACTTTAATCAGTTCAGTGAAAGTTGTGTTTGAACCAGGTGTGTTTGTGTGCGTGGCGCGTGAGTGTGTGTGCGCGCGCGCGCGCGCTGAAGCGCCAACATCATGGAGGTGTTCCCTCCTTCCCACCTGAGGCCCCTCTGCTCGATGGGACCTCGGGGGCGGCAGATTTATTATAACGTTCATATCCATGATCTGTGGTTCAGCAGTGAACTGGTCAGACTGGTTCCTGCCTGATCGTCACCCAGTCAAAACCTGGAGCAGTTTGTGGCGCTCCAGCTCCGAGCTGGTGTATGACACACAGGACAGGTCCGATGTCCACAGAGACAGAAACACCTGCAGCTGCTGTCAGACCTGCACTGAAGTCTGGACATGTTCCTGCTCTGGACATTTCCTGGATCTTCTCCTGCAGCCTCTCAGCTGGACTCGACGCAGCAGGGCTCTCCTGAATGTTATTCAGAAACTCTGGAGTTAATTTCTCAAACATTTCTCACATTCCACGTCTGTTTTATTGGAGTGGAAACATCGTCTTGTGACTCTTTGTTCTGAAGCGTTCGAGAGGGCATCAGGGCGACCCATGTCTTTGTGTCCGCTGGATTCACTGCGTCCTCTCAGCACAGAGACATGTGTCCCGACGCAGCAGAGACAAAGACGGGCCGAGCTTTTGAAGATTCAGAGGACAGCAGCTTGGCCCAGAGGTCGCCCTCCTGCAGGGGGCCAGGTTCAGAGGTCGCCGTGGCGCACCGCCGGGGTGACGCTCTCTGAGGGGACAGAGGTCGGTCCCATGACCTGGATTAAGAGCTTAGAGTAAACAACGTTGAACTTTAAATGATAAACAACAAACTGCAAGTTGGACTCATTTGACTCTGAAAGTTGTGGTTGACCCAGATCCTGCAGTTTTAATTACGTGTGTGTGTGTGTGTGTGTGTGTTCGGTTCAGTCCTGATAAAGTCCTTTAGTCTGATGTGGCTTAGAGACACAGAGACATCAGAGACGTTGGATTTTTTTTTTTTCAAGGCAAAACCTTAAATCTGGAGGTCAAGGACTAATGGTGATTCTCTTTTGACACTTGGAGCTTCAGCTGCACGAGTCTCATCTGTCCAGGTACAAGAACACGTCAAGGTGTCCTCGTTTAAAGTGACAGATCCAGGATCAGAGGCTGAACCCTGAGGCCTTTTCCTCGACCACTGCTGTGAGCCGATTGGACGGAGCTGTGGCTCCGAGGCCAACGCGTACGTCAGGAGGCGAACCTGGCGTGTTGAGGCACAGCCACATACCAGTCACCGCTCCGGCAGGTGCAGCCCGTCACATGACAGCGAACATGACGGCAGGTCGGAGGAACGAAGTGAAAACAGGTCCGTCATGTGTCAGAAACGCCATCAACACCCAGATGACCCACTGACTGACTCATGAAGAAACAACAGAATATGAACATGAGTCCTGTTGGGGGGGGGGGGTTAACCTTTGACCTTAAAGATCCAAATAGAAATCTCCACCTCTGACGAGCTGGATCGAGTCCACATCTGTGGGAGCAGATCCCAGATTCCCACAGGATCCTGCAGCTGTTTGTCGAGAGGGAGGAGAACCTGATGCCGAGGTCGCCGGGGTTGGCGTTTAATTTCCCAGAGACATGGGAAGAGTTGTGGTCGGAGACGGCTCCATCTGAACCGTCAACAAACCGGCTCTCGTTCCCCGACGGTGGGGGGGGGTGCTGACTCAGCGTTGGTCTTTATCTGCGGTGGCAGGAAACAGATCCTGTCCTCACGTCTGAGAGCGACAGTGTTCGCCGACCCTCGACACACGGAGAGCGTTAGCGTTTCTGTCTGCAGGGCCTCTGGGCCGAGGTCAGAAACACGGCTTCGGGATTCCGGGAGTGTCTCAGAAAGACGTGTCCCTGTCAGACAGGCGAAGCTCTGATTCAGGAGCTGACCTGCGTGGCCTCAGGTTCCAGCTCTGGGGTCGATGCTCTCTCTCCGCTCTGCAAACGCTGAACAATCCGGGTTTGTTTAGTTCTGTAACAGTGTGGAACTCAAGGAAATCCTTTTTCCTCCTGACCCCTCCTCCTCCTCCTCCTCCTCCTTCTCTGTGATAAAGGCCCAGGGCAGCTATGAATAGCCTCCGTGCTCCTTTCCCATTCTCCCTCTCCACCCTCGTCCTGTTTGTGTGGTGGTGGGGGTCAGCGCTGCAGCATTGGAGCTTTGATCCAAAATGTCGAACAGCAGCAAACACCTGTCAGTTTGAACAATTATTCACTTTTTCCTCAAACTTATCTGAAAGTGAAACGACGACAGGATTGGAAGCCCTCGTCCCCTCGGACCCTGCGAGACTCACGTCCTGTTTGTTTTCATCTTTCTCACTAATGATTAACTGGAGTGTTTACGAGCAGCTGGAGTTCCACCTGCGCCTCTTCACGACCCGCGTCCTCACGTGGTCCCCAGGGACCTCCCCCCTAACGACTGAGCGACGGGAATTCAGACGACGACGATGCTCAAACCGCCACCTGAACCCGCGCCAGTGGAGCGAGAGAGTGTCGGCACGCGGAGAGTGACGGAGGCAAGCGCCAGACGAGTCTGAGAAGCTCCTGGTGCAGTGGTGACTAAAGTAAACGGGAAACACTGGAAACCACAGCTCGGGCCCCTGGAGCGCTCCAGGACGTTTCACCTGTTTCTTATCGCCTGAGAGAATTTATCTGGAGTTGGTGTTGAGGAGAAGCAGGAGCTCGGTGGGAAAGTCGTGGACTTTCAGAGTACCCGTGCACTTCGGCCCGTGTCCAACACGGAGTCAACAAACAGGTTGTTTTCACCTAGAGCAAAGACCCAGGTCAGAACTGACCTCAGATCTGAGCACGGTTTGATGGTGAAGCTCTGACTCTGTGTCCCCTGAGACACTCTCCACAGGGTTTTGGGTCCCAAACCCGACAAACCCGACTGATGTTCAGAATGAGCAGCTCCACTGTCACTTACAAATGAAAGCCATTAAGTCTGAACCCTCAGCACAACATTGGATCCAGGGGGTTCTAAAGGTTCTGGTGCCTTTGCATAAAACCTGACCTCAGTTCAGCGTGTTTGTTAGCAGCTGATTTGGCGGTGGCGTGACATCTATCCGACCCCGCGGTGCCGCTCGGAGCTTATCGGCCTCCTCGGGTGTCAGTAATGTGATCCTAGCTGTCGCCAACACATTCCTGTCGACCACGGGCGCTTGGCCCGCCACCGCCGCCCGGGCCATGACAGCAGCGAGCGTGGCTTTGTGTGGAACGTGCGAGGGAGGGAGGGAGGGGCGGGGCTGGCCTGATTCCACCCAAAACAAACACAGGGACAGACGTCCAGGCTGCTGACGGTCAGATAAATCGATCATTACAAGGTTGCCTGCGTCGAGCTGCACAGACTCTGATCACCTGACCTCTGAGCTGAGTCCTGAGTGTTTGTTTGCTGCCGTAAATCGAGGCGATGAAAGCCGACGATCGTCTCCATCAGTTCTCCGAATGTCTAAGCTATTTCTCATCCGCTCCGTCACCAGTTGAGCGTCGGGATGTCACCGTGTTCTGAGCGAGGCAGGAATGTTCAGGCTCGGCCATCTGTCTCTGCTGGGGGCCTCATGCTGGGCCACTTGGTTCCTCCTCCTCTGTTCACACCAGCTCAGGCGTTTTGTTGCCAGCTGCTTGCGCGACATGTTGCCCAGCGGCTCCCAGAGCCGACCATTTGGTCAGAGAGGAATCCCCCGGAGCCGGAGGTCATCAAAACTTCACAGGCCCATTTGTTCAGGCTTCAGGCTTCAGCTCAGATTTTAGTTTTTAACAAATCATTTCTGCTTTAGGCAACGCTCAGTCGTTTCATGACAGATTTCACTTTGAAACCAGAAAATGAGGGTTGTGGTTGTGGTCTGATTTGAAATGTCTTCACGTTTTTAGAATCTAGAATAGAAAGCCTTTATTGTCCATGTTCACGGGTAAACACAAGATTAGTAAACAACATAACGAAAATAAAGTAGTGGTGGTGATGTGAGTGGTGGGAACTCTTTTATCTCGTGTCCCATCTTCACACAGAGGTCAGGGGTCAAAGTTCAGGGGCGGACACAGAGCGGCGCCGGCGGTGTCTCGCCTGCGCTCACATCATGAGGTCAGGGGGGATCCAGCCGGTTCAGGACACAATCACCAATTTATCAGCTGGAGATTTCCCCCGATTAAAAGATTATTTGTCCCGTCTAATGTCTTTAAACGTCTCCTAAATACCCGTCCTGGTGAAGCGGCGGTTCCAGGGTGAGTGTGACGGATCAGTCAAACAGAGGCTGTTGACTCAGCCGCTGTGTTTGCTGTCACACCTGAAAGGATCATAACTGACTCTCGGTGAAACTGGTCCCGTCTCCAATGACATGTGTCCTGATGTGCTGTCCTCTGTGTCCCTCAGGCCTGGACGACAGCCTGCAGCAGTACATGCCGTCGTTCCAGCGGCAGAAGGTGGACGGGGAGAGGCTGCTGAGGATGTCCCACCAGGAGCTGCTGGCTCTGGGCGTGTCCCGGGTCGGACACCAGGAGCTGCTCCTGGAGGCCGTGGACCTGCTGTGCGCTCTGGTCAGTGACGTCATCGCTGCTGCGTTCACTTTCACATGCGGTTTGGAATGTTTTCATTAATGATAAGCACACATTTGAACAAAGCTTGTTCAAGGCAAATTAAACTGAAAGAGGATCAAAGCAAATAACTAAATATGAAATACACGGTCAGATTTTAATGTGGAGCTGTTCAGTTTCTGTCTCGTGTGTTTGCCTGAAACTCGGTTGTTTGACGAAGACGTTCACACGGGCGTGTTGACTCCCAGAGTGCAGTGGGGTGGAGCTCGCCGCCGCACCAACATCTGGGTGTTATTGCACTGCAGATTCATGCTGACGAGCTGTTGGAGGCAGCTTCTTGTCGACCGTAAATCAAACTGCGTCCGGCTCCTGAAACTGGAAACTGCGCTCCATACCAGAGAATGTGCTGATGTGAACATAGCTGAGCATCAGACTCCTACTGAACTCAGAAGCACAGAACATTAGCATATTAAGTGGGTGGGTGTGTCTCAGACTTGTAGAGGACGAGGAGATTCCAGATGTATTGGTGACCCTGGCGTGAACCAGCTGTAAACAACAACAACCCTGTTCTTTGCTCCGCCTCCTTTGGCTCTGCAGGCACCACTGTTTTCAAATTGAAAACCTTTGTTGACAAACGAATTTTAACTGAAACGAGCAGTGGAGGAATTTCACCTTTTAAAAATGTTGGCTTTGCCTTATTTGACGGAGCCTGTCTCTGCCGGGAGTGGGACAGAGTCCCTCAGTCTGCTGTTTACGACACCGTCTGTGTCGCAGTGAAAGGATTTACAGTCGAGGTTTACTGGTTTAACACGGGTCAGTAGGAAGCAGCCGACACACACACAACAAATGGTCCAGAGCTTACTGCTGTGGACTGTGCATTTGAGGGAACTTTACTTTGAAGGAATCAGGACGTAATGAGCAGATTAGGTGTTTTATTTTTAAATGTGCCGATGTCATGACGTGTTGCCACACAATGGTTCCCTGTGTTGACGTGAAGCAGATTAACTCAATCTCCTCTGGGCGAGTTCAGTGCTCCAATCAACACAGCAGTGGTGCATTGTGGGAAACACAAAGGGCACAATAAACTTTTCCAAAACGAACGTCAGCAGCTCCAGTTTCCTGTGAATCTGAATCGAAGGTCGAGTTTCTTTTTGTGGAGTTAACGTCAGGAAACAGATGTGATCTGTGCTACCTGTCAGAGACCCCCTCCCTTCCCCTCACACACACACACACACACACACACTCTGTTGTTCCTGCTGTTTCCGGCAGCTGACCCACAGTCAGTTTTCCCCAGCAGAGACACTTTCTCTTTCTCCACTTTCTAAGCTCACAGCTAAAGGAACATTGACTCATTTGTTCCTCGGCCCTGATCTCATGATGAACTTCAAAGTAGAAACACACTAACTTCAACATGAGCATTGTTGTGTGTTTACTGCTGCACCCAAACCAGCCTGTTCACAAAACCTTCCTATTTTAGACTTGATGAGGTGAACTCCATCGTCCTAATAATGACCAAGGATTGTATCTGGGAGGAAACTGAGGCCTCGGCGGCTGCAGGAGCCGAGCATCTGTCCTGAAATGAGACTAACGCGTGTCATGTGACTCCAGGCACACGGCTCTGAGATCACGTTACTCTGAACACGGCCGCCTCAGATCGGGTTGGGCCGAACACGCCCGCTCCTCTGTCAGGTGTCGTGTTGTTTTCGCTCGCTGCGCTGCGTCGACAGGTGGAATGTCAGTTTGGCAGCAGATGTTTTTATTGGCTCTGAGCGTCACAGCGCCTCGGGGCGAGACGGAGCAGGAGAACCTGCTCAGATCTGTGGAGACGGATCAGCTGCCGTTATCGATCAGATTATTGGTTGACTAAATGAAAAGTGAACCTCTGTCATTTCACACAGAACTACGGCGTGGAGTCCGACAACCTGAAGACTCTGGTGGGGAAGATGAGAGCGGCTCACCACAACCTGAGCGGCGCTGTGTCGCAGCGCAGGAAGAACCCGGCCTACCACAGCAAAAACTCCCATCAGCCCACCAACGAGTTCCTGACGGCCGTGGTGGAGCTGATCGCCGCCGCCAAGAGTCTGCTGGCCTGGCTGGACAGGTACACACACCCACACAGTTAAAGCTGCATCCCGTGTGTGTGTGTGTGTGTCAGCTTGTATCAGCTTGAAGAACATTCCTGTCGCCCTGACGCTCATAAACACTCCTGACAGACGCCACACGAGCTTCAGCGCCACGTGTTGACGTGTGATCGCCAAAGACCACGCCCCCTGACCCTTTGAACAACCAATCAAATCTGTTCCTCTCGTTTCAGGACTCCTCTGACGAGCCCCAGCGACTTCACCTCCACCAAAAGCCGAATCATCCAGCTCTGCCTGGAGCTCACCTCCACGGTGCAGAAGGTCAGTGTGGCTGGGAAACCTCTCCTCCGTGTTGTCATGGAAACGGCGGCCACAGTCCTCCGGACCTCTGGCTGTTTATTGTTTCAGCTCTGATGATGAAGCTGATGACTTCAGATATCTTGAGTTTACACAAGTCGTGCTTATCGGCCACAGATTTCTCTGAACCGAAGTCAAACATCTGAAGCTTTGTCCCTTTAAATCGGAGCAAACAGAGATGAGCCTCAGACAGACTCTTCATCACAGGATGTTTGAGGGTTTGGGTTAAAGCTTAGCTACAGAAAAAAAGATTCTTAACTTTTTATCTCGGTCCCAGAGCTCGTGTCTCCCCGCGGCTCGGAGGCGTCGCCCGGCCGCTGTCATGCAATCATCCTGTCAGCCCGTTCGCAGGGAGCCGTTATTTGTGCGACCGCAGGAGGAATCCTGTCAGTGTCTGTGGGCGGCGCCGGCGGTGGGTCCCTCCCTCTGGTTTCACTCTCCCGTCATTTCTCAAATATTTGCTCTCCCGCTGATTCCTCTCGTCTGGTTTACCGCCGTCAGCGCTTTCCTCTCCGAAACAGAGAAATGCCTCGTTAGACGAGGAAGAGGTTCCGTGTGGTGACGTCTGACACAGACCTTTACAGAAGCATAAATCCCCTCTGTGGGCTTTACCCAGAATGCACGGCTGAATTGTTGTTTTCAGTAAATACGGATCTCAAATGGCTGGAGGTTCCCAAGAAATGTAATTGGTGCTTTGACAGATTCATGTCGCACAGGCTAAGAGCCAAAGAGCAGCAGCTCTGTGGTGGTGAAATATCAATTCTTCTTATTCTTCATGTGGTGCGTGCATCAGCGGGGCTCCTTACTTTCTGTCAGCCTCAGTGCGTGTCTGCATGTCGGTGCACGTCGGGGGAGGTCTGAATAATTTACCTGACGCTCAGAACCTCAACGTGATCTGACACCTTTATCAGCTGTGGTTTTAATTCTCAGCTTCAGCATGAATCTGGGTTTTATAATCAAATAATTAAAAACGTGAACTTATTCCCAGAAAACGACAGGACCTGAAATGGGCCCAAAAGGCTGAAATGAAAGTTGTGTTGTTTCGGACAAAGCTCGTCTTTGTCCCGAAGACACGGTGAAAAGTCGAGGCACGAGACTTTGATCTTCACATAAATAGAATCGGAAGTGAATCAGTGTGTAATCGCCTGCTGTCCAGGAACATTTTGAGGTTCTGCTGACTGTGTCTGGACTGAGTCGTGGTCACTCAGGGTCTCTGTCGTTTCAGGACTGTACGGTCTACGAGATGGAGGAGAAGATTCTGGAAGTGGTGAGTCCTGCTGCTCTGCATGGAGACGCCAGTCTGAAACATGGAACGCGCACTTCCTGTTTATTCAGTTCACTTCCTGTCTGAGATAATATCACTTCCTGTTGGGTTTCTGAGGAATACAGAGTTCAGTCACGTTTCAGATTTAACCTCTGACCTCTGATGTTTGAGTTCAGTTGATGAAACAAATGACACGACCATGAAATAAAAACGTCATGAGTGGACCTCACACGCACACACACACACACACACAGGTAGTGGGGCGTCTTAGACTGTGGTTTATAAAATGATGTTAAGTAATGAAAGTTTCAGACGGAGTGAGTCGAATTCATTAAACCAGGAGCTCGTTTCCTGGTTTACGTGTAATTTCCTGTCAGTTTATCTGATGTCCTCGGTGACCCCGCCCCCCGCTGCGGTCTGGTCAGCGCGATGCTGACGACGTGAGACCAGGCCTCAGGCTGCGGCAGCGTCCTGTCTGCGACTCAGTGGCCGCGGTCGGGGCGGCTTCAGGACAACAGCCGCTGACCTCCGCGCCGTCTCCTCGTGTGTGTTCCAGTCCCGAGCTCTGAACGGCATCTGCGAGCAGACGGCCCAGGTGACCTCCGACCCGTCGAAGAGCGAGATGTCGTGTCTGGAGGAGGTGCACATCACCAACGTCAAACCCGGAGAGGGACTGGTGAGTCAAGTTAAAGAACTAGAGGATCTGGCTCAGCTCCCGGCCCCCTGCTGACTGTGACCTTGACCTTTCTCCCATTGTGCTTGTCTTCACGAGGTTCGACCGTGTTGTAAATCTTTGCCTTTGAAAACATCCGCTCCTTCTCCCATTGTGAGCTATATTTACGCCCCCTCCTCCTGAGAGAGAGCGGAGCTGCACTTAAAGCTAAAGAAACCCTCAGCGTCACTGACGCTCAGATCGTGTCAGCTGTGAAACACTCTGACCAGAGTTCCCCTGAGAAACACAAACATGTAGTTTAGTGAGCCACACTCGGAGGAAAACAGAAACAGACGTAGGTCCTCAGGGGAAAAACCCTCAACCACCACGGCAACGGGGAATTAGAGAGAAACCACGAGGACGTGTCCCCGCAGAAGATTCATGTGTTCGCTGTCCAAACGCTGAGGCTTTGAATCTGTTTCATCCTCCAGGGGATTTACATCAAATCCACGTACGACGGACTCCACGTCATCACGGGAACCACCGAGAACGTGAGTGTCATCGCAACGTGTCAGAGGTTCAGTCCTGAAGGAGCTTTCTGCCTCTGCCGTGGAGTTCTGACTCGTCCTGACGCAAGCTTTGATTGCTGTGGTTCACAGTCTCCTGCGGATAAGACGCAGAGGATTCACGCCGGAGACGAAGTGGTCGTGGTCAACAAACAGACGGTGGTGAGTTCAGCACCAGACAAACGGGGGGTCAGGTTTAGGTGAAGGGCAGGTTTGAATCGATGAATAAAATAACATCATTACGCTAGCTGTTATATCGCCCCCCCCCCCCCGGAGGTGGTAGCCGTTATTGCAGCTCAGCGTCCTGCTCTGTGATTGGTCCAGGTGGGCTGGCAGCTGAAACACCTGGTGGAGGCGTTGAGGGCGGAGACTGGAAGCGTCGCCCTGGTGGTGAAGAAGAGGCCGTGCAGCGTCTCCAGCGGCTTCGCACCCGCGCCTCTGAAGAACCTGCGCTGGAGACCGCCCCTCGTTCAGGTGACACATAAACACACCCTCTCACACCAGGCTCCGCCTCCTGTACTACACAACACATTTACCTCAGGTCTGGCAGTTTGTGGTTATTGTGACCCGGTGGGCGGCTCCTCTGAGGCATCAGGCTGAACAATGGATTCCTTCTGGACTTTTCCTGGAAAACATCCCGGGACAGGAAACCCTGTGAACATCACGCTGCGTTGATGATGTCACACCTTGTACGACTCACGTTGCTCTTCAACGTGACGATCCTGAATTCAACCTGCCACCTTTTGCCGGGTGTCCAGTCGATGAGCTCCGCCTCTAATCTGAGGTCTGTACGTCATCGCCATGAAGGAAATCAGGGTTAACGTTGTCCCTGAACTCAGCGCCGCCTCAGTCTGGACTATATGGACATATAGAAAAGTACCTTTTAACTGTCAGCAGCGGAGCGTGTCTCGCTCCTTCAGCCGTGGTTGTGAGACGCAGCAGAGACGGAGTGGATTTCCTGTGTTTATGGAAATGCAGCAGCTCTGGAGGAAGGAAGGAGAAAAGCTTTGTCGGCTGTTCCTCGTCCTGAGCTGGAACGTCTCTGTTGTTTCGCGATAAACGTTGTTGCGTGATGGAATCTCTCACTGACACTTCCCGTCCTCCTTCCTGCAGACGTCTCAGAGGTCCTCCGGACTCTTCAGACCGCCACCGCCGGAAACTTCAGATGCTCCCGGGACCAGAGGGAGAGCAGCCATCTTAGATCTGTACATCCCTCCTCCTCCTGCAGTGCCGTACGCTCCGACGTGAGTAACAGACGCTGACGTTGCTACCGTTTGGTCCTCTCGAGTCACCTGTTGGTAATAGTCCGACTCTGTTGTTGTCTGCAGGGACGGGAACGCCCACCTGTCTCCAAGTGTCAAACTGAGGCCCAAGTCTCCAAACTCGTGTCTGGACTCGGACACACAGCGTCGTGTCTCTGTAGCCGACGACATCAGGACGCCTGAACGCAGCCAGCCCGTCCCTGTCCTCGTTCGCCAGCGCTCCTCTGCACGCTGTGAGCGCACACACGCGCACACACACACACACAGTGGTTCCACTCTGTCTGATTGACAGCATCAGCTGCAGCACGTGTCTCACTTTTCGTTTCGTCCCTGCAGGTAAACCTCGACCCGTCTCCATGCCGGCGGAGGCGTTCTCGGGCGTGTCCTACAGACCCGGATCTCAGGGAAGGAAGGGTAAGCCCCGCCCACCCGTCTCAGTCGGCTGCCGCGCCAGTAATCTGAGCGTTATCAGCGGCGGCCGCCTGTCTGCGGAGTCCAGGGGCGAGCTGCGTGCTTTGAATTTAGACCTGGTGGATTATTAACCCGGAGAAACTGATGCCGCACCGGCGGAGTGTGACTGCGCTTCACCTTGAGGAGCGAGTGTGTGTAAATGTGTGTGAGATAACGGGCTGTTAATGGGTCCTGGAGTCAGAACGGTTAAATACAGACGCATTAGGAGCTGGCCTGTTTTTCCACTGACGCCTGAACGGACTCTGACAACAGAACTAATCTGACTGGGTGTTTATGAAGCTGATTCATGTTTCACATGTTTCAGCTTCTCTGGGTTTTCTTTGGTATCGACGGTGAAGCAATACTTGTAAAAACGGCTCCGGTGCCAAAAACAATGGCCGACAGTCTAAAGCAGATTGTTGGTTCACTTGTTAACTCCTCAGTTTGAAATGAGCTGAACTCGAATCTGATGTTGAAACTCTGAACAGACCCGTGTTACGTTTCAGAGTGAAAGATTTAAAGCAGAATCACGCATGAGCGACTCCCGGAGATCCCTTGACAGTGAAACCACCGTGAACTCGTTGTTCTCGTCTCGAACAGGTCCGGACGTTCTCCACAGATATCTGAGTAACGAGGGCATCAGCACCATCACGGAGGAGGAGCCGTGCTTCCCGCTGCCGTACCGCGGACACCCGTCCGTCCGGGGCGTCGACCACATCAGAGGCAGCCAGTGCTTCATCAACACAAACCTGCACAACAGCGCCACCATCCCCTACCAGGAGGCGGCCTCCAAAAAGTCCTCCTCCTCCTCCTCGCACGCCACCGCCCCGCCTCCTCAGGCCGCGACCAAGCAGCCGACGTCGCTGCTCGGAGGCTGGCTGGCTCGTCTCAGGCTGCTCAGCCACTGACTGAGGAGGAACCGGATCTGATCTCCTCCTCCTCCTCGTCGACACTGTCGCTTCTTCTCAGCTGAAGACCCTCATCAAGGATTTTAAGACGTTCGACATCAAATTTACACTGGTGGCAACTCGTTGTGAGGATCGCTCAAGTCGTACTGGAGAGTCTGGTCACTGGCTCATAATCAATAGCAGAAAACATGGAACCTGTTTGCTTTGGCCTTCTACTGTTTTCCGACGCCTCGCCGTGCCTCAGACGACAGACAGCAGTTTCAGCCTGACGCTTTAAAAAGTCCTCGAAAGTAAAGACCAAGAGATTTCAAGTGGATCTGCAGGACGGAGACAGTCACGGTCCCCAGAGGAAGACTCACGTTCATCTTGACATATCTGGAGAGCTGCAGACGCAATCGTGATTCATCTCATCTTGTGACCACAGATCTGTAAAGTCTAAAAACATTCCCATCATGTCTGAAAACAAACAGCGTTGATGACGAACGTCAGATTTAAGTATCTGTAGTCTAAAAAGATCAAAGCAACCTTAAACGTTTGAGCAGTTTCCCTTTGATCTCAGGAGCTGCTAGTCTCGTACACTTTTTATTTGTTGTAACAGAAACAACTTGTAAAAAAATTGCAGCTTTTAGTTTTTATGGTCTCTGCCAGTCATATATGATTTTATATATATGAAAAAGGGCTCTTCAGAGTATATTAGCTTATGAGGGGGTAAAAGAGCTAAAAATTAAAAAAAAATATGCACTAACACTCAAACCAAAACACACTAACAAAGTTTTTCCAGCTTTTACAACAGATATTTTAAGAACTAGATTGGCAGGTTGTTTTTATTGAAACCGTTTCCCTGTAACAATACGTAGTATAAGTGTCCACATGTTTCATAAACAGAGTTGTTTCCTCAGACCCTTTACTTTGTAAAACAGCAAAACATTATCCAGGTGCTGTGCGCTCGATGATCAGAGTCCTCATTTTGTAACAGTTTAATTGAGAGGTTTGGTTACTGAAACTTTATTTTGGTCAAAATGGAGAAATTTCTCACTTTCATCTTGCAAATAAGCAGTGGAAGGGATTGTGGTAAATGTCGTGCTGTGTGCCAACAACCTGGAATTACCACTTCTGGCCACAGGGGCTGCTGTTGAGTTAAAGTTACATGTTTGTCATTCAAACGTGAGCTGGTGCGTTACTAAACTACAAGAATCATTTGAATTGATTGTTTTGAGTCGTTGTGTTTTATTCTGAAATGTTGATGTGATCTGCAGTAACCTGTCACTATCAAAATAAAGTTCTGTTTTCAAGTCTTCTGCTGTTCAGTTTTTACCTCTGGAGAACCTGAACTAGTAAAACTAGGTAATTTACATTCTTGATATTTAATGCAAATTGAATAGAAGTTAGAGACAGTTCAAGGTCTTATCTTCGTGTGAACTTTTTAAAGACAAGTTCCTGAGCTCTTTATAATGCTACTGCTCCACCTAATGGAGAATCTCAGAAGTAGAGTCAACAAGATCCTGATTGGTGGGGAAATGCAAGGTTAAAGAGTTTAGTTGATTGGCTGACTGAGCTGTAGAAAATTAGTTCAAGCCAACAACATGGTTTGATGGCTTTGTATGGAAACAAACGTCTCCACTAGGAATGATGGGACACAAACATGGACAGTAAACAAATTTATTTTGTCATCTGCATTTACAGCTGGAACTCAGGGAATTCAAAGACAACATCTTTGCCTGTGAGCTTCTTGTAGACACCGGAGAAGGTCTCCACCTGAAAGATGAGGACATGGACATTAACTTCAGTTTTACCATCACGATTAATCCGTCTCCAACTGAGTTTAAAAAGGACAATTATCTTCGAATGAACACGATTTGTGCAGCAGAACTAACAACAACAGCAAGTTCATAACGTTTGTGCACTGCATGGTTTAGCTCCCCAGTCACCGCCCCAGAGGGACTCTGGGAAGATGTAGGAATATGCAGGACGCTCGTCCTCACCAGCCAGAGGCCGGGGACAGAGCTTTGTCTCCGACATTGTGGAACGGGACTGGACGTCTCAGCTCAGGGCTACGCTCCCATACGCCACCAGGACAGAGCCAGGAAAGCAGGTCCTGGATGTCCACGTCGGATGTTGCCATAAAAACCAGTTTGTCATCTGAACACTCAGGTTGGTCCAAACTTACTTTGTGTTCAACGTTGTTCTGCTGAGCCTTGTCCAGATGGACCTTGATGAGTCTGCTGCTGTCGAGTTTGACTCTGATCCTCTTTCCCACAATCTCACTAGGGAACACCAGGTCCTCCAGGATGGCGTCATGGACCGAGGTCAGAGTACGACTGGAGGAAGGAAGGAAGGAAAAACAGATGTCTGAATCCTGAAGAGTTCTGCTCACAACAGCATCAACATCATAAGGTATGTGCACTGCATGGTTTAGCTCCCCAGTCACCGCCCCAGAGGGACTCTGGGAAGATGTAGGAATATGCAGGACGCTTGTCCTCACCAGCCAGAGGCCGGGGACAGAGCTTTGTCTCCGACATTGTGGAACGGGACTGTACGTCTCAGCTCAGGGCTACGCTCCCATACGCCACCAGGACAGAGCCAGGAAAGCAGGTCCTGGATGTCCATGTCGGCCAAAATGGCTCAAACATTTCAACAAAACAAACGTCTCATGTTCTGTCAAGCTTCTGAAATGAGACAATTTGGTGCTTTTCTTTGTCCAACGGGATAAACCTCAGATTGGGGATTTTAGATGATTCCTCTAAAAACAGTTTAAAAAGGTCAACTGCATGTTTGGGGGAAAAAAAGCAACTTTCAAAACTTTAGATATTAGGCTGTCTTCAGGAAATGACCCACAGATGAACTGCTTAAAATTTAAATCACTGTTTGGAGCCTCAACAAGATCAAAGTCACAGAATGATGTAGTCAGTCCCCCAGTAAATTAAACGGTTCCTGATAAACTTCAGAGAAGAGTAACATCACAACCTTTAATGGCTGTTGATTGTTCTTAGCTGAAACATCCCAATCAGAAAACGAACCATTTTAAATTTAACTCAGACTCACCTCCTGGGACGCTTCTGCTTATTCTTTGTGCGGCTTTTCCTGGTGGGTTTGGGCAGAATTCTCCTCTGAAAGTTCACAACATCCTCAGATTAATTTCTGATCTTGATTTACAAACACATGAACAAACTGGGTCAGGGTCAGACTGGTGTTCTGGTCGCTACCGGATATGATCTGCAATCACTGTCACGTTACTCCAAGTTAAAAGTAAGACGTTTTCTCACAAGCTTCAGACCTGTCCTCAAATATGAGCAAAGTCTGGATTGCGAAATTGCACTAACATTAAGAAGTGAAGCATCCAGTATATGCAGCAGCCAGATTAGTCCAACCCTGAAGTAAGGTAAAGATGGTGTGCACTGCATGGTTTAGCTCCCCAGTCACCGCCCCAGAGGGACTCTGGGAAGATGTAGGAATATGCAGGACGCTCGTCCTCACCAGCCAGAGGCCGGGGACAGAGCTTCGTCTTCGACATTGTGGAACGGGACTGTACGTCTCAGCTCAGGGCTACGCTCCCATACGCCACCAGGACAGAGCCAGGAAAGCAGGTCCTGGATGTCCACGTCGGACAATGACAGACAGGAACCCAGTGAAGCCAGCGTCACCATCCTCACCTGTGCGATGAAGACCACGTGCTTTCCGCTGAACTTCTTCTCCAGCTCCCTCACCAGTCGCACCTGAATCTTCTGGAAGGACTTCAGCTGAGGAACGGGAACAAAGATGATGATGGCTTTCCTGCTGCCACCAACCTCGATTTCCTGGAAACAAAACAAACTTGGCTTAATGAAGAGAAAAAGATGCTGAAATACCTACTTGATGCAAAGACACAGGTGGACTGACGGCCCGGTTAACCAGTAGAGAGACAGATGGACCAGACCACTGAAGAACTAATTGATGGCATCTTAGTGTGCACTGCATGGTTTAGCTCCCCAGTCACTGCCCCAGAGGGACTCTGGGAAGATGTAGGAATATGCAGGACGCTCGTCCTCACCAGCCAGAGGCCGGGGACAGAGCTTTGTCTCTGACATTGTGGAACGGGACTGTACGTCTC
Organism: Pseudorhombus dupliciocellatus; assembly: GCA_016785235.1. Taxonomy (NCBI): domain Eukaryota; kingdom Metazoa; phylum Chordata; class Actinopteri; order Pleuronectiformes; family Paralichthyidae; genus Pseudorhombus; species Pseudorhombus dupliciocellatus. The sequence continues at coordinate 2,397,477 of JAFBJW010000131.1, read as the reverse complement.
AGCTCAGGGCTACGCTCCCATACGCCACCAGGACAGAGCCAGGAAAGCAGGTCCTGGATGTCCACGTCAGTTTAGTAAAGACAGTTCAATGCTACTTGAGGCAATGAGCAATCCAACAATCTGTCGAAAGAGACGAGCGACTCACCTTTGCTGCAGTGATGTTCAGCTCTCTCAGCTGAGCCTTCAGGTCGGAGTTCATCTCCAGCTCGAGCAGAGCCTGCAGGGAGACGGATTAATCAGCCTGGAACATCTGCATTTCTAAAGTCGAGCATAAGAGCAAAATCACTGAAATAAAAGATGTCTTTGGTGGACATAAGGGCTCTGACAGATTCGCATCCACCCAGGCGTCTTTTAAGACCGTGATTTTTGAACAGCAGAAAAATCTTCACAACCCCCTCGGCTTTAATTCAAACGTACATGACGTGATGGCTGGTCATCTTACCTGAGAGATCCCAGACTCGAACTCATCTGGCTTCTCGCCATTAGGCTTCACTATCTTGGCGCTGGTACTGAACATGGCCTTTGTCTCTGCAGGGAAACAAAATCACAAGTGAATCTCTCACAACAGGCAGACACATTAACACAGCTCAGTGTCACTGTGATTGAGTACACCGCTTCACGATCTGTTACTCTGTATTAATGTGTGTCCAGTGCTGCTGACAGTGGAACAGCTCTGTGCAGGGACAGTCTTGTGGTTGCTCAGGTCTCCTCTAGATCATTTGCCCTGCATGTCTCCATCATTAGCAGGCTGATGTCTGAACTCCCTCTGGATTCCTCCAGTATCTCCAACAGGAGCCAGGCTGAGCCAACACGCTTCAATGCTAACTGGGGTTCAACGCACATCACTATAATAACGCACAAATTGAATATGAGTCTAGTACATGTATGATACACACATGACACTGTCGGCTAGCTTAACCACACTTCTGGTTGTCTAGGCTAGCCCATGTTGAGGCAATGTTTAGCTATTTTAGCTTAGCCGGCTGTCATTTAACGCTCGAGTGGAAATAACTTGTAGTTTGAGAAATGTAATGTATTTGTTGAAAAGGTCTCGTGCGCACATAGGGATGAATCCAGTGAGCTCCAGTCGGAACACATGTACGGCCTGCTAACGGCTAACCGCTAACAGAAAGCCTGTCCGTCAGCGGCTCCAGTTCACGACCTAAAACAACCATCCGCTCCCGCAAACTATCAAATCTAACGCATCACATGTTCAACGAACTTAGCGATGCGTTAATCTGACGATAAACCATGATAAACGTACGTTTTAGAGCAGATGATCCCGACCAGCGGAAAATCACTCTACTCACCTCTGTCAACGACGGCCAAGGAAGAGACCGAGACATCGCGAGAGTTGAGTTAAATCCAATGCGAGGCACACACACAAACATCGCGAGGCTTGGAGGCGGCCCCGCTGAGAGCGAGACTGATGCGTTCAAATGATGGGAGAAAAAAAGTTACTCATCTGATTGACTCTCACACAATGTTTAGCTAAATGAATGTGTTTCAATTGAAGTAAATATCTATATACACAAAACTTTAACGTTTTATTTGTCAAATGCTGTTAAAATTGTTTGGCAAGAATAGACTCAGAAGGCTGAATTTAGGAGCTCAGAAGGCTGTCAATAGTTAAAATATTTACTATAACAATTGATATGCACTACGAAACTAAAACTGTCTCGTTAAAATGAATGTGTGTGTTTGTTTACATTATTGGTGTGTTTTCTATATACATGTATTTTAATGGATATTTAACTTGTTTGTTTTAAGTTTCTGTGATCATTGACAAGGCTATGGCGTTGAACGAGGCAGTGAATGCGGTATTTAGAACGCCTGCAGAGGGCAGTAGTGAAACACAGCGGCTACATAACTGGCGTCACAGCTCTGAGAGGAAAAGAAGAAGAAGAAGAAGACGACGAAGAAGAAGAAGAAGAAGAAGAAGAAGAAACCTAGTATCGCGAGAGTACGCTGCTAACTGTTTATCACTGTTTTGTTTGCGGCTTCACTTTTTAGATTGAAACAAACCATGAACCGTGAGCTTCTAAATATGGGAGGTGTCTTCCGGTGATGGCATCGCGTTTAGGGATCACGTTCGAGTCAGTAGTGTGAATCGGCGGAGGCTAACGGGTTAGCGAGCAGGCAGCTGATTTAAGACCATTTAAGGTTGAAAAGGTTTAGATTCAGAGAAACCGACTCTGGGGAATTTAGATGAAATGTAGTCGAATTAGCTCGACGGCCTGGTGCGGTGGTTGCACGTGGCGCGTCCACGGACAGTGATGTTCAGGCTGCCTGCTGTTTACAGACTAGCTTACAGGAGCGTCTGCTGCGCCGCTGGAGAGATGGCGAAGGGCAAGTTCTTCTACGCAGTTCAGAAAGGATTCAAACCCGGAGTCTACAAGTCCTGGTGAGACCTCTCAGAGCCGAATGTTTCGACCGGCTCCTGTCTAGTCTGATTCCTGTGAGAAATCACAGCCAGACTCAGATTCAAATTTTCGTGGTTCATAATTATGTTGTATTTATTTAACGCAAAACAACAAAAAATATCAGTGTGGTAGTGTTTCGAAATCTTTATAACCCCGAAGTCTGAATGTTTCACTAAAGAACGATGCATGATATATTTATCATTTATTTTCTTCCTTTCAGGGATGAATGTAAGAGTCAGGTGGATAAATTCCCCTCTGCCTCTTTCAAGAAGTTTGCATCAGAGCGAGACGCCTGGGCGTTCGTTAGAGGAGTGGAAGTGTCCTCCGCTCCAGAGGTGAAGAAGGGTACGCTGATGGAGACAAATTTCATTTTATTTCCTTCTGCTTCTAACCACACAGAAACCCCCTGATGTATTCTGGAGGTAGTAAACCGGGGAGCGACCAATTGGGGGTCTATGTCTGCAAGGAGAAGAAGCTAAATAAAATAGAACCTACACAGAACCATCAGTCACATTTTAAATGAGAAACCTGACTTGAATCTATTTGTGTTTTTTGGTTTTCAGCTGTTCAGAGTTTTGAGCCTGCTCCCCTTCTTCCTAAAAGAGGCCCGGAGCCCCTGGAGTACATCCCTCTGGGGAAGAAGAGAGGCCACTCAGATGAGGAGGCGGCGGCCCCCCCCAAACGGGTCAAAGAAGCAGAGAGCTCCTCTTCACAGAGTGCTGATGGATTCACGTACATGGGTGAGACATTCCAGCTGTCTGTGGGAAATAATAAGTGATCTGATTTGGTCACACAGTGGGTAACACCATCTCAAACCCCCCCACCCTCCAGGTAACGCTGTGGTCGTCTACACCGACGGCTGCTGTTCAGGAAATGGATTGTCCTCCCCCCGAGCCGGCATCGGAGTCTACTGGGGTCCCAACCACCCTCTGTCAGGAAACACACACACATGCACAGGCAGTAACTGAATCACAGACACAAACACAACAATGAAATCAATGTCAGATATCGATTTCATTGTTTCTGTGCCGTCCTGCAGGAACGTTGCCAAGCGACTTCACGGAAGACAAACCAACCAACGGGCAGAGCTGCAGGTAAATGTCTTATCACATGGAAGCTTCAGCGTTAAGACTCAGACGTTATGCTGCCCGTGTGTGTGTGTGTGTAAACCAGGCTGCCTGCAAAGCACTGCAACAAGCCAAGGAGGCGGACATCAAGAAGTTGGTTCTTTACACCGACAGCAAGTTCACAATCAATGGTGAGGTTTCTAAACATGGAACCATGTTGATCTGTCTAAATTTCACCACATGAGACCATAAAAACAACTTCCTGTTTATTTCAACCGGGCACATTTCCCATAATGCCATTTTATCAGTTGCTCGTTTCATTCGTATTCTGTGTGTGTGTGTGTTCCTGCAGGCGTGACCAAGTGGGTGAAGAACTGGAAGCTGAATGGCTGGAGGCTGGCATCTGGAGGGATGGTCACCAACAAAGCCGACTTTGAGAAGCTGGACGCTCTGAACGCAGAGCTGGAGGTCGTCTGGGTAAATCCACGTCTATATATTTATTTATATTTCTGTGTCGTCAGGTCACACAGAAGAGTCCGTCTGACTCTAAACAGAATAAATCCACAATGCCTCTGCAGCCTGTCCACAGGAGGCGCTAGAGGCCCGTTACATTCAGAATAACTAGGCGTGAAAGTGGAACCAGCTAAAGGTAGCATTTCTCCTCCTCCAGCTGCATATTCCAGGTCACGCTGGCTACAAAGGCAACGAGGAGGCCGACAGACTCTCGAGAGAAGGAGCCGCGAAGCATCTACATGATGGCGGTGACGATGACAGTGACATCTCTGACTAGAAAGAGTCGGGTCACATGCTTCTGGATTTGGACTTTTTTGTTTTCCCTCACAGCGGCTTTGATGAACCCAGAAACTCAGAGGAGGGAAGTGTGTGCCTGTCTCTGTTCAATGTTCTGTTCTTAATAAAGTTTGTGTTGAAGTGTCAACTGAAAACAAAGTCAAGTGATGATTTCTTCCAAGTGTTCTTTTTTTTTTTCTTGTTTTGTTTTTTGAGGATCGGAAAGAAGGAGCCGAAGACAGAAGGAGGAGAGTGGAGGAGAGTTTGGATGGTCAGCTTTGACAGAGGTGAATACAAATACAAATCCAAAATACAAAAACCAGAAAAGGGAAATAAGAGAAAGTGACTGAGTAAGAAGATTAAGACTTGTCTGTTTGTAGTTCAGCCTCTCATCCAGCAGGGGGCTCCATGACAGGTTCAGGTTTTATTAGCAAGTCAGTCGATGCTCATTGTTTTACACATTAAATGATGAATGATGTAAATACACTTTACATTTACAGTTAAGCCCTCCTTTAGACTTATTTAAATAAGGAGTTTTATTTTTAAATGTAACACCACTTTACAATGTAATTTCGGTCTACACTACTGTAAAATTTATCAGATGTTGTGAAATGTCATATTTCGTAAATAATTTGTACTCCAGTAAAAAAGTGCTACAGAGCTCCAGGTTAGATTTTATGATCTATACTACACACACACACACACACATTCATATATATATATATATATATATATAAATGCAATATTTTTCTGTGTATTTTTCATCAATCCATCTTTACAAATTCAAAGCGCTGCTTTCCCAGACAGAATTTTATTTCTATTCTATTTTACTTTGTTACTTTTCAGTCGATAAAATCTGACATTTGTGGTGTTGAGACGGGTTTATACAATTTGCTGCAGATAATCAGAATCTCTTTTTCCTTTTATTTTTCAATTTGAAGAGCGAGGCAGACGTTTGCCCTCGGCGGAGGGGTGTGCTCTATGGAGCGTTCCACTTCAGACTTTTAGGATTTTTGAAAAGATGTGAAATAATCTGATCAGTTCAGTTATCTTTTTTAGAATAAATGTAAATAGTTCTCACGTGTTTAAAGTCAAGCACAGACATTTACGCTGCTTTAAAATTAGGATGAGTGTTTCTGCCACTAGGATCGTTTCTATTATATTCATTTTAGGATGTAGTTATACAGAAATATGTTTATGAGATTGATTTATCCCCTGAATGCCTTAACTATTTCTAAAACTAAAAGACCAATTGTACATGAATATCTCAGCAATGGGAAACTGATAAGAAATAAGTATTTCTAAATTAATGTATCTATTCTATCATCTGTGCATGTTGGTAAAAATCAGCTCCAGCTCCTTTCTTCTGCTGATGGAAACACAGAGAGAGAGAAATTAAGAGACTCACCCTCCTCTTCCTCCTCCGTCCTCCTGCAGCCAGTCAATTGGTCGGTGTCGATGTTGGAAACAGCAGGACGGAGGCTCGGGGTCCTCGCCCTGACCTCCACTGCTGCCTCGCGGCAAGCGTGGGCCACCACGACCCCACCGGAGGCAGACCAGTCTGAGAGAGAACGCCTCTAGGAGGTCAAAGGTCGCCCCTTGGCAGCTTCACCTCCTCGCTGGCTGAGCCTCGTTAGCACTCTCCCTCAACACACACACACACACACACACACACACGCATGCCTCCTCAGCAGACGGAGCTCTGGCATCAGTCCGCCGCTGCCCTGCTGGAGGGGAGGAAGACCGAGCAAAGTGTAAAGAAACTTAACAAACCAGACATTAGAAACATCCTGCTCACATTTCACTCAGAGGTTTTGTCAATTTTTAGACCAGCAGTCTAAAATAAACCAGAGTGTTCTGCTGGGGTTGAAGAACTCTCTGACACCTCCAACCATCTGACACAGAGCGGGGGCTGTTCGCTAAAGCGCTCGCAGTGATGATGGGGAAGGAAGAAAACTTCACGCAGACGCTCGCTTTGACAGACAATGCACTCCGGACACAGAAGTTGGAGTCCAGTCGCTAACGTCCAATTTGTGCAAAGTTGGAGACAGAGTCGGTGTCATGGGAACGTGGTGTCCGAGCCGCTGTGGTTGATCGTTGGGTTTGAGTTCACGTCTGAGCCCCTGAGATCAGGACAAGTTTGCGTCCACGTCGCTGAAGCCACTGATTTGAGAGAGAGTTGCTGCGGTCACGTCAGAGTCATGTCTAAACTGCGCATGATGCCAAGAGGCCGTAAGAAAAGAGATCATGTCCGTGTCGAAGTCATCATGTCTGGAGTTTCCAGGGCCACAAGTTAATTTGTCAAGTTGCACAGTTCTCGTCTGACGTGGTCATGTTCGAGTCTCAGCACATGCTGAAGGTCGTGTTTTGAGTTTTGGAGGTCGCGTCGATGTTGACGAGCTCATGTCCGAGTCTCTGAGGTCGTATCTGGAGAGGACAGGCTTCAGTCTGATGCCATTTTGCTCTGAAGATGCACAACTCTCATCTCGCGCACGGAAGAACTCACTTTTCTCATCGCACATCTGGCGGTGAGGACGTAGCCCCTGAGCCCGCTCCTTCTCGCCGCCCCCAGCGCTTGAGATCTTGAGACCATTTCCTCATCGAGTCCCGAAAACCGTGTCTGCCGGTTCTTCCTTTCTGATCCGCCATCAAGGAGACGCAGGGCTCAGCACGCCGCCGATGGAGGAGGCACAGGAGGAGTCGCAATCAAAGATGGCAAGAAGAACAAAGTGGCATCTGTTTCCTTGACAGCTGTCTACATCCAGCTCTGAAACCAGCTCCCCCAACTCCAGCGCTGCCGACGCGCTGTTTGATTTATTTAGAAAGAGCAGTGTTCTTAGAGGTTTGTTCGATTCCAGCACAGGTTCTGTTTTCTAGATGAGGCTTAATGGCTCAGAGGCCGCTCTGTTCTGTTACATCAGGTTGTCATCTCTTGTTTTTCACTGCGAACCAAACCCCAAAGCGGCCGAGCTGAAGATGTGTTGGAACGTCACCGGAGGTCAGAGAGAAGAAGGAACCTGCCGACGGAAAAAGAACGGACTCATCTTTGGAACACAATCTCAGACTTTTCCTGTCAATTCTCTCCGCTTTAAACAATTACAAATTAATTCAACATCCAACAACAAAACTTACCCCATAACCTTTAAAACTGAGAAATACATTTTAATTTGGTGACTTGATCCATTGAGCCTCAGCTAATAAGCACGCGGACAGAACATCCCCGAACCCTTGATGGACAAAGTTTGCAACAACAAAGACTCGATTCTGCTGTTTTTCTCTCAGTCAGCCAGGTCAGCGAACGCACCGCGGGTCTCTCTCAGGCTGATCAATCTTTTCTTTATTTCAGAGCTTCATTATCTCGTCTCCCTGCTGATTTACATGGTGGACAGAAACGTATGAATCAATCTGTGCCCTCGTGGAAAGTTTGGCTTGCTCTGCACCCTGAAGCCATCTGTGTATTTACAAAGTTCCACTCCAAAATGAGATTTTCAGCATTTGGAAATTGTGACGCCTACTCTGAAGAGGAAACATAAAAAAAAAAAAAAAAAAAAAAATCAAATATTGGCATGAAAGTAAAACTCATTATGGAAATACATTGAACTTATTGACTATTCATGAAATTTGCCTGCAATCGAGGAGACGGTTTCCAGGATGGTGTCTGAGTTTGAGAAACAGAGGTGAAGTTTGTTACTCTCTTAATGAGTTTGAATCAGTCGGTAATTACTTCTTCTGGATGAGTTTAATTACAGTCAGTCTCTGTCATGTGAAGCAGCATCAGTCACATTCTGTATTTTTATAACTCCTCCGCTGGGGGCAGAGCCAGTAATGGTCCAACTGGTGGACGGGGCCCAGCAGGGAGTGAAGGTGGCTCTTTGGAGACAAAGGGGGAGCTGCGAGGGAGCTTGATGTGGCTGAGGCCAAGAGGAGCCTCAGGAACAGGCTACGTTGGACGAGACAGCGGACCCCTTCAGGAGCAGGCTGGGCACGGGGACAAACAAGAGAGACTCGGACACGACTGGACCTAATGTTGGCCGGGGTGCGGCCCCGGTGCTGGGCAGTGAGGGCGTTGAGCCGGTGGGCAAAAGAAAGGAGCGACATCCTTGAACTGGTGATTCCTCGGGGAGATAATGAGGCGGCTTCTGCTGGAGGCCCTCAGGACCCGCTTTCACCTCCCAACCAAAACCAACTCATAAACTCCCTTTAATTGAATTTGGCACCGCGACTGCCCGGCGTCCTCATTACGAGGGGAGGTGAGTTGTGGGTAGACGCGGCGGGTGGTGCGACGGCCCGCTGTGAGCGCTGATGTTTCAGAAGGCAGGGGAGGAAGGAGACGGAAAAGAGGACAGACATGACGGGAGGAAAAAAAGATGAGAGAGGAAAGAGGAGCTGGGGAGGGAATCGGAGGAGGTTTGAGGGGGGGAAAAAAAGCCCTAAAAAAAGAAGCTGAAACCGAGAGAACAGGGAGGAGGAAAAAAGGAAGGTGGTCGAGGGAATGGAAGGGGATGGCTGATGGAGAAAGAAAAGGGAGAGCGGAATGAATAGAAAGTGATTCCAGGAACAAAATGTGTCCCACAACGGCGCCTGCTGCCTGTGAAGAGAAGGAGGATTTGCATACACTGGGATTTCTAAAGGTGAAAGAGAAACATCAGAAACCTGAATAATGAAACTAGACAGATGGATGGATGGATAGTATCTATCAAGTACAATCACAGATGACCTCTGACCTTCAAACAACCCAGTCAGTTCCTTGGTCGCCTGTAGAGTTGTGAGAGTTTTATGTTTATTTATATTTATATATTTACTGTTCCCTGGAAATGGTGCAACGGCAGCAGAGATATCATAATAACATCAGCTGTCAAAGTAATTAGTTGAGAATATACAGTATTTTTCGATATTCCAGTCTTTGTCCACACGTCTGTCTCTATTCTGTCCCATTGTCTCCAGACTCTGTTGCTCAGGACCCGAGGGGACACTGTGTCGACCGGAAAGTTATTTGGCTGAAAAGTTTCTCAGGAAAATCAAGATTCATTCGTTTATTTCACACTGCAAACTGCACTGTTGCCACGGTAACCGTTTTTTCTGTTTCTTTCATTCTTTCTTTTTTTTTTTTTTTTTATTATCAAGATACAACACGGTCGCACTCCGGCTCATCACCAACCAATGTCTGCAACGTGCACAACACCTGGGACACCGACCTGGTAAATATCTGACTCTGCAGACAGCTGCTGGACAAATGTCCGGTGGAGATGAGAAAGTGTCCCACACTCCTGCCTGGGAAGGGAAGCAGAGACGCCTCAGCACTGTGGCAGTAACCGCACTTTGCTCTGAGCTCGTCTCTGGTAGAAATGGGACACCGCGATGCTGCGAGCTGCCTGCTGGCTGTTAAAATGCTGCTCAGGTCTGCAGCAGGCTGCCATCCAGCGAGGCAGCAGAGGCAGACGGCCTGAATCCCAAACACACAGAACACATCTTCATCTCCACGCTGGCCAGACACACTGGCCAAATCAGCACGGACGCATCGAGCGGACAGAAACAGACAAAGTGAAACAAACAGAGCCGCTCGGGGGGAGGGGGACATGAGCTGGGCTCCGTCCTCATCAGGGGGGGCTGATGGGAAGCCGGCTCTTAATTTGGCAGAGCACCACCTCTGACGATGCGAGGACGTCGCTCCCGCTCACCGCCTGATCACAGGGAGGTGAAGAGGAGGTCTCTGGGGTCTGCCTCAGGCCACCCAGCACATCTTTGCATTCATTACCTTCTCATTTCTTTACTGGGGTTCAAGTGTTTCACATTATTCGCTCCTCTGATTCTGCTCCCAGTTATCAGACAAATTATCATTATTACTATCGTAATTATTGTTTAACTGACGACGAACCCAAACTCTCAAGAACACCAGGAAGTTTCGGTTTCCGTCTCAAAGGATCTTCGCGTGATCTGTCTCATCGCCGCTGACCTTTGGAAGACCATTTCTTTTGATTTAGCGTCACTTTGTGTCGCATGAACTTCTAAGTGAGTCAAATAAGCCTCCGTTGTGCTTCCTCTCCACAGTAATAATAATAATAATATCCGACGCAGACGTCACTGCAGGACTGAGGAGAGCAGCATGTACGTTTGGATCACTATAGAAACAGACGTCTGTGAGCTCTCTGCAGCTCAGAGATCTTGGATGCCGTATGTTAGGAGGGTATAGAGGAGTTTATATGGATATATTATATGTGTTTATATAGAAATAGAGATGGTAGAGTGGAGCCGCAGCCCAGTCATGGCTCACTGAAGTTTTAAAGCATTTATCTATATCAAATTTAAACCAAAACTATCATTGGAACGCCAGTGTGATGTAATCAGGACAATGTTGACTGACGTTAGGAAGTGACCGGGAGGGACTGACCGCCAGTGGAGTCGCCCCCTGCTGGTCAGAGCGAAAACACGGACGCTGCGCCTTTACTTTCTGAACCCGGAGTCTCGAACGTTTGAATTAAAAGTCTATATTAAAAACTGAAAATGGATCATTAACGTTCAGTAAAGGTGAAGAAGAAGGAAACCGGTGCGTTCCTTCAGTAACGTGTCTCCGTCTGTCTCCGTCTCTCGCTTGTATTAAATGTTAATCAGCCTCCTGCAGACTCAGCTGCTCTCGCCGGCTTAATGTTTCTTAATTCATCTCCAAATATTCTCCTCATTCTTTATGCAAAAATCAGCCCCGAAAAATCTTTTCAAAGCCAGAACCCCTCAGAGACGCTGCGCGCTCCCAGATTACACAGGACACGCATAGACTGACAGGTGGCTGTCCTCCGAGGGCGGACGGTTGTCCTGTCCTCAAAGGGGCGGCAGAGGAAAGGTCATGGGGTCAGAGAGCGTATGAGAAACCACACAGTCAGATTCCTGCCCGTGGATCAATGCAGCGTGATGTTGACATCCCTGTCCTACTGCGTGTCGGATCAGATGTCCCGTCCCCCCAGGAAACCACAGCTTGATTGACGGGTGCCACATTCACGCCATCGGCTTCCCTGTGAGAATCCAAAATGGCTTCCCGTTTCCACAGAGACAACAGAAAACTCCCGGTGGTTGTATTTTTGAGTGTAACTGTACGTTCGGTTGCTGACTCAGCTTTCAGTGATTGAGGTGGAGCCGTTACTGGCAGGAAGTCCCCGACTGTTGTTGGAGGAGCCAGGCGTTACCGTAGCAACAGTGATTAGTGCTAAAAAGCTGTCATTGTGGGTGTGGCCCAGGGGAGGTCAGAGTTACCGCCCCCAGGTGTGTCGGTAGTTTTATTTGGTTTATTTGGAATCACTTCTCGATTAGCAACAGATCAGAAAATTCTGAAGTGAACCAGTGAGCACGAAAGTTTCATCTTCATCGCTACCTCCTCTTCCTGTCGGCGGTGATTGAGTGTGTCTGTCTTCTTCCTCCAACGCCACGGCCGTGCGAGATAGGAAGTGACCTACATAGACTCCCTCGCCTCGGCTGTCGTTTGCATTTCAAGGGGAGATAAATAATTCACACGCACACACACTCGGATCCATATTTGAATTTAGTTATCTAATGTTATTGAGGCCTGTCATGTTGCAATGGGATGTATACATCCAATGTTCAGGAATTGTGTGTGTGTGTGTGTGTTATACAGGAGGTGGTGAGTTCTTTGAGGAGGTGTTGGGAGGAGGATCTGTAGCCTAAGGCGCCAATGCATGAAACTTTCTGTATGGAGTGAAAGGAGAAGACGAGAGAGAGAGAGAGAGAGAGAGAGGGGAGGAGATGAGAAGAGGAAACAAGAAAGAGGAGAAGAAAGAGGGGTAGGTGAAAAGGAGAAGGTGACAACAGAGGAAAGGTGAGAAGAGGATAAAATGAGAGAAGAGGAAAGGATGAAGAATGAGTTGCTGTATAAAGATGAGTGAACATGTCGGAAGAGGAGGAGGAGGAAGGAGGAGATGAGGAGCGAATAAGAAAAGAAATCATTCTTTGATCTTTGAAACCTGCCCTGCTGGGCCAGCTGTGAGCACGGATCTTATTTAGCCAGCACATGCTGCCGTCAGTGCACGGTCCTGAATGTGCAAACCAGACTCTGGGCCCCTGTGGGCCCCTGGCCTGACATGTAGCGCTGCTGTGTCTCACTCGTGGCCCAGAACAGGAGCCGACCTGAGAGAGAGTGGCGGGCGGTGGGAGACACACAGGTGCAGTTTCATGGATACTTAAACGGCAGTAATAATCCCTGGGAGATGAATTGTGTGGTAATAAGAGCAGCTCTATATGGTCCGAGTGTTTGGTTATGGAGGTGCAGTGTGTGTGTGTGGGGTGTGTGTGGGTGGGGGGGGGGGGGGGGGGGGGGGGGGGGGGGGGGGCTGTGTATCGGTGCATTGGGAGGTGAGAGGAGGTATATGCTGTTATCAGCTCCCCACAGGAGGAGCAGTTATTAGCTCCAGTCTGGCGCTCAGTCTCTGACTCCAGGAACACGAGCAGTGTGTGACCTCAGCTGACCTCATCCTCTAACCCCCCCAAATTCAGCTTCATCACCAGGACGGTGGGGGGACAACAGATTCAGTGACCAGAACCTCCCCCAGTACCTCCTCCCCAACACCACCTTAAAAAGATAAAGTTTGAATGTTGTCACGGAACAAAACAATCGAGCGAAACAACAGGACTCAACTTGTGGTACTTTTGGTTCTGGATGAGGAGCCACTTTGCATTTGCACTTTTTATATTAAAGTAGTTGTGATACTTTCCCGTGGAATGAATGAATCACCCTTCAACTCTGTGAGCAGCCTGCAGATTTACATGTTCTAATATTATAGATCCAACCTCGGAGTCCATAAAAGTAATCGATAGCAAACTTGCGTGCTGAAGCAGATGGTATCAAAGATTAACCGTCACCACATCTGCTCTTTTGTGTTCCGCTCTCAGTCTGAGCCGCGCTCCGCCGCAGCTTCGCCCGCTCTGTGTCTGAAAGATGCGCGGGGGCAAAGTGCAGCGCTCGCGGCCTGCGCATGCAGTCGGGGGAGCACTCGGCGGCAGCCATCTTTACGTTCTTATCTCCCACCCATACGCCCCCCCGCAGGCCAGGCTCAGCCCTGCTGTAATTGACTTTCTCCCACTGAGCCCAGCGGAGGCTTCAGGCTGCGGAGCTGCACTGAAAAACCCATTACACACTGCCGCACACCTACACACTGCAGCCCTATAGAGCAAGCGTGTCTCTGGATCTATCCAGTCGACAGCATGTGTCTCCTGGTTCAGATCCAAACAGGTAGGAACGGTGGAAATCTGATTAAGCAGCTTAGATCAGTGTGTGTGTGTATGTATGTGTGTTTCCTGCAGAAGCTTCAAACTCATAATCTATCACAGTTAACATCATTTCTGCCATTATTGTCGGAGTCTGATCGCGTAAAAAGAAATTCCTGCAGCTGACGGGGGGGGGGGTGGCAAGGTCACGTCCTGCTAGTTCATCTCTAAAGGGTGGGACAGTAAAAACAGACGTCCCTCGTGTTGTTTCCATTGCTGACAGACTGACCGCGGCTCCACTTGGGGGCAAATACTCCCCCTCTCCCATCCTCTGGATGGAGCTCCCACACTTTTCTCCTCACAGATCTGTCCTCATGTTTGAATTAACTGGTGTGGCTTTGATGTGAGAACAACTCCAACATCTGGTTCCTTCACTCTGATTGGTCACCGAGTCGCGGCGACCTCGCCGTTTTTTTTAACCGCGCCGGTGGCCTCGAGCAGGTGAATCTTTTCACGGCTGCCTCTTGTTGCCTTCCAGTGTCGGCGTCCAGAGTGAGACGCTTCCACGTCACAGTCGTATCCACCTGGTTTGAACTTCAGTGACCTCCAGTCCCACAGGAGGCCTCGGGGGCGTGGTCGAGCGGGAGCTGACCAGTCAGCAGCGATTATGTGACGAGTCAACATGGAGCTGAAGATCAGAGGAACGGCAGAATCAACTGAGGCTGACAACCAGAGGAAACACACATGGTATGTATGTGAACCTGACACACACACACACGCACACGTGTATTTATGTATATATATTTATATATGGAGAAGGACCTGCGTGTTTCTTTTCTCAGTCTTAATATTTTATTACAGGGAGAGTCTAACTAGGTCAGCCTGTTCAAACCAGGCTCGCTCCACCATTCTCTCTCTCCGTCTCCGTGTCCTCACATCACTCCTGTCTGCTGTCAAAGCAGCGAGACGGAGCGAAGACGAGGAGACGGACAGAGGTGGAAGAGGAGAGAAATGGAGAGATGACTGAGTGGAGATAGCGATAGAGAGAGCTGAGAGAGAGGGAAAGATGGGTGGGAAGCTGATGGGCAGAGGATCCGAAGAACGAGGAGGGAAGGAGGGAAAGTTAGGATGGAAGGAGAGAAGAGAGGGAGGATAGAAAATCTAAATCTAAATCTAAATTCTTTTTCTTTGAATTAGATTTTTTTTTTTGTTCACAGGAAACTGCGGAGAAAAACCAAATAATGTCAAAATAAAACTGGTGGGTGGAGTCTGTTGAGATGATCCAGCTCCCACCAGGTTCTCCTCCTCCTCAGCTCCCTGATCCACAACCCTCTGGGTCTTCGTCCTCAGCAGACAGACGTCCACTGGCCTCGCTGTTACCTGTTTATTCACAGTCTTACAGAGGGACGTGTCCCAGATTCTGCTTTACTTTGACCCCCATCTGCCGGGTTCAGAGATGTTGAGAAGATGGAGCATCATCAGGTTCCTTTGTTCCCCTCTGTAGCTCCACTGAAGGACAGTGTGGACACTGTGCTGGACTCAGTCTGAGACATGCAGTGACTCGTCCCTATGCACCTTTAAAGGTTCAGTGTTTCCTGTTGAGCAGAGCGCAGGTCGAGCAGGTGGAGGAGAAACACCAACCACCATCATTTCAGCCACTGACTCACAGATCCAACTCATCATGAAGTTAACGTGCACGAGCCCAACTCACACAGATGAACAAAGGGAGTTACACACTGAACCGCGTGCGTGCGCGAACTCAAAACAACAGCCAGGGACTGACTGCAGGGCTCACGCACGCACGCACACACGCTACACGCCTGGAATGCATTGGCACTCTTGGAACCTGCATGCGCGCGCCCCCGCCCCCTCTCCATCGGTCTGTGCGCATCACCGGGTTTGCGTGCGCGCTCCCGTGGAATAAAGGAAAAAAGGGGTATGGGGGGTGAGAATGAGAAAGAGAGACAGAGAAAGAGAGAGAGAGAGAGAGAGGTAAACCCGTCTTCTTCTTCTGCTGCAGTGTCTGATTCTCCCTCCACCACCTTCATCATCGTCACCATCATCATCCTCCCTCCCTCCATCCCGTCTGTCTGGGTCCCCCTCCTCCGCCTCTTTCCCCTCCTCCTCCTCCTCCTCCTCCATCTCTCTCCACCACTGAAGGCATGGCCACATATCACGGCGACAAAAAAGAGAGAGCGAGGGAGAGGGGGGAGAGACCGTGACGAAGAGAGAGAGAGAGAGAAAGAGAGAGAGAGAGGGAGAAGGAAGGCGGCTGCAGACTCTCCATCCACAGAGGAAGAGGAGAGGAGGAGGAAGAGACGGAGGTAGAGGAGTCTCCATCTTCGCCATTCCCAGTATGTTTCTCTCTCTTTATTCTCACATTATTATAGCGACGCGCCTCTCGCGCTCTCTGCGCCTCTCTCACGCGCGTTGTGTTCTCCTCCGTCATGTGCTCCTCCTGTGCTCCTCCTGAGCTGCTCCGGTGTCCTTCCTGCTCCTGTTGTGTCTGTCATGCCGCCGCTCTCCGGGTGTTTGCGTGACTTTGTGTGTCTGTGCGCGTCACGTCTGCTGTGACCTTACTGCACCTCTCTGGCAGAAGCGTGGCCGTGCACCTGCGTGGTTCTGTTTAATCTGTGATCCGGTGATCCTGTCTCCCGCTCCGGTGCCTCCTCGGTGGGCTGGAGTGAGTCTGTCTGCAGTGACCTTATGGCACCCGCTTTTATTAAGAGCATCCCCTTCGTGTTCTCCGGGACGTTCCGGCAGCCTCTATATTAAAATACATTAATGTAATGATTCCCTCATGTTAAATTCATAAGTTCATAAGCTGGTGTGAGTCTGTGGAGTCATAGTGTTTGTGTCGGTGCAGCGACAGTATGGAATGATTAGGAAATCCAATTAGACGATGAATGAAAACCCAACTTTAATGGTTCCCAGCTGCAGGAAGATGATGTATGTTCCAGTGTTCTGGGCTGACACGGTGCTAATGTTCTTCTGTTGCTCTGGGGAAATAGTTTTTATATTCTAGGGGGTAAGAGAACCTCTGCTCTGCACTGTGAAGACTCTAATTTCTAACATTTAGCATCTGTGTGCCGGGAGCAGAGAGAAAAGAGCAACATCACACATTGATCAGGGTTTTAAAATTCTAATATATGGAATCATCACGTTTCATTATTTTCCTAAAGAAAAGTTCAATCAGCTAAATCCAGCATCTTTAAAAGACAAATATTTGTTCTTTAAACGTGAGACGTGACCGTGCTCCGCAGCAGAGCTGAAGACACAAATTTGTCCTTCCACATCAGACTCAAACTCTCTCTTCTCATGTAGAATATTTTTTTGGGGATGTCCCTGAAAACGAAGCCCGAGGCTGCAGCTGAGGAGCGTCCCTCCGGACCGAGGACGGCGACTTTACCTGATAAATATTCAGCTCAACTAAAGAAATGTAGAAGTGCACGTCGGCTCGGTGAAGTTGTGAAGCTCCACGGGAGAAACCGACTCAAGATCGGATTCAAAATGATCTCTACTTTCTAAGTCCCATAACAAAGAAATCTGCTTGGGTTTCTATTACATAATTCTTAAATTAAAAAGTTTTGAAGCTGTCAGAAGTAATGAATGATAATCTGAAACATTCAAACAAACAAACACGACGCCCGTTATGTGTTAATTAAAATGACGGGTACGAACTTCCACCGAGGCCCAAAAGTTCCCTTTTCAAATTAAATCTCCATTCTTCAGATTGTGATTTTAATTTGGATCTGAACCAAATCCTGAAGATCTTTTCCCTGAACGGGCTTCACAGTTTCTCATCAAGATTCAAATTAAAATGTGGGGAAACGCCACAATGTTAAACAAAGAGCTGGGGAAAGCCCTGGACGCCGTGATGGAATGACCTCTCCCTGACCACGTCTCCTACGTCAGACGAACTCGGCTGCAAAGTATGAAAGAGAAACAGTGCTCGGAGCAGCAGAACACAGAGCATCCTCGTCTGTCTGTGTGTCCCTCAGTCTGTCTGTCCCTGGTTTATTAGATCTGAATTGATGCCAAGACACCCATCAATCTGATTATCTCTGTCTGATCAAAAGAATTCAGCAGCTCACACACACACACACACTTTTAGTGATTCATCGTGAGCAGATTTTACTCTTCATGAAGTTTTTCCAACTTTTTACATTTGCTTGTCGGCTGTGACCTTTGACCTCCCCTCACAATTGATGGGAGGCCGGTTTGTTTGTGTTGGTGTGAGATGACGGAGATTTCTTTTCAGAAACAGACGGTTTCGGTTCATAGTGAGAAGCCATAAATTAACGACACACACACACACACACACACACAGCCTAATTCAAAGAGCTGTAACGACTGTTGATCTCTGAAGCCACTGACGAGCGGCCTCGGCTGCTTGTTACAGATCATTAAAGCTTCACACCCAGACCACATCCAGCCCTCCTGACCTGTCAATCACTCACACCCCCGCCCGCCCACTCCGCAGTGAGCAGAGGTGAATGATGGGAGGTCGAAGAGCAAATCCACAATTACACTGTGAGGGTGTCAATGCGGTTGAGTCTTGGCGTGAACTGTTGCCCACCAGCAGAAACACCCCCACATTGGATTGGCCGAAAAGACGAGGTTGAGATTGACAGCTGAGACTGATTTGTCATGTTTCGACAAGACGAGATTGACGGGACGGCTCTGCACCGCGCAGAACCCCGAATATTTCGAAAGCACAACCTACTTCCTGTTTTCGTGAGTGGTCATGTGACCAGATGTGTTTGTGTGGGCGGAGATCGTTAATTGAATTGTTATGAAATGCGCTTCTTCAACTTAACCGGAGGAAACTCTGAGTGTGCGTCACCTGGTTGCCATGGTAACCCCAGGGCAGTGGCCGAGCGGTCAAAGGTCGCAGTCTGCGTTCAGATCCCACTAGTGACATCATCTTTTGAAAATGTCCCCATAGTGGGACAAAGGATGGACTTTCAATTCAGTCACGAGCAGCATCTATAGTACTCCAAAGCATCACAGTACTCCACAGTACTACAATACTCCACACTAGTTGCTGAGGTTCTCAGGCTGGACTCAGGGCAGGCGGATGGTCAGTGTAAATATTGTTGTTTGAAGTTAATATTCTCTTAAATGTCTGGAGTAGGGCAGCAACATTCCCAGTTAACACATTCAGCTGCACGAGACAAGCACGTGTAAAAATAAATCCATACTTTCATCGCGACGTAATTATCAAACTGTCCCTGGAGTAAAATCGTCTCATTGACACGCGTGTGAAGACTCCGAGGCGTCAGGTGACACATGTTTAGACTGTGATGACTCACAGGGACCAGTCCCTCGCTGACCTCTCTTTAAGTTCAGAGTGACCTCTCCGCTGCTGGACGTCTCAAACGCGTGTCCACGCCCTCCGGTTCGAGGAGCTCCAGGTCTGACAGAGGGAGGTCTGAGGGCTGAGGAGGACTCAGCTCCTCAAGTGCTGACGTGACTCCACAGACCTGGTGGAGGTGTGTAGGAGGAGGAGGAGGAGGAGGAGGTGGCCGTGTGGGGGGGGGTGCTTTCTTATTTTTCTTATTCACGGGGTTTAAAGGAGGAACATGAAGTGGATCAGAAATCTTAGTCGCCTTTTTCCTCCAGGAAGCAACTTTAAAACAAAAATGGAAATCACAAACTAATTTGATTTTTTTTCAGCCCAAACAACAGATTTAATTCCTGATGATTTTTCCCTTTTTAATATTTTTGCATTTTTCGAGATTCACTTTGAAATTAAAAAAATGTAAACACCAAATCAACAGAGAGTTGGTTATAGAAGACCAAAGAAATGACAGAAGTAAAAAAAATTGCTCCGAGTTGTTCATGTCCCATCCGTCTAACGATCAGCCCCCATCGCTCCCAGTATAACTGGCTTTGCTCGTGTGTGACTCCCGTTGACTCCCGCTGTAACTCCATCGTTTCCGGCCGTCGTACCAGGCACTCACACGTCTGGACGTCCGTGGCTCTCGTACCTGCGGGTCTCTTCCATGTTTGTTCAGAGGTTAATTGACGTGGCTAATCATGATCAGTCTCCATGGAAACCAGGTGTGGTGCTGTTGTAGGAAGGGGGGGGGCTGAGCTGCTGCAGAACAGTTTGTGCTCCAGTGTGTCACCGTCAAATTAAAGGTCCGTGTTTCAGTCTAAGAAAAGTCTTAATATTATTATTGTAATGGGTTTAAATTCAGTTCTATTTGTTATTTATTATTTATCTGTGATCGTATCAATTTGGTGGGAAATAGGTCACATGGGACACGGGGGGGGGGGGGGTTAATATGAGCGCCTGTTCACCTTTGTTTGTGTGCACGTGTGAACGTTCCGTAATATAAGTCTCAGCGAATTTCAGTCCATCGCACAGTTTCAATTTAAATGCATGTGAAAATATTTTCAGTCGAAGATGAAACGTCAACGTTGAAATTCTCTACTGAAGCTAATGTGAAGAAATATTTTAATGTAAGCAAAGGGTTTTCCATCTTATTGTGCAGACACATGGTTTCATTGTTTAAACATGTATATCAACCATATACACACATATCGACATATAGTTATATGCATATAAATACAACTGTATATAAATATAAAACATGTTACTGTAGAGCCATGCGTGACCTATGCTGAGCTGATGTACAACAGACGAAATGTACAGGCGGACACTGTGTGTTTGTGTGTGTGTGTGTGTGTCAGTCGCGTTGTTCGGTCTGTGCGCTGCTGTCTCACATCACACACACCAGATGTTTCTGTTTGCTCGGTTTGATAAAAATCCTCCGCTGTAATAATTTGCTGAGCTGCTGTCTGGCTCTGCCTCAGACACACACCTCACCTGGCTGCTGTGTGTGTGTGTGTGTGTGTGTGTGTGTTTTTTGGGCTCACAAACATTTGCCTGTGAGTGTCGTGTTTGTGTCCTTGTGTTGTTGGGCCCTTTTTCCTTGTGTCTCTGGTTGTAAAGTAAATTTTTGATTTTCTGTATCTGCACCAGCTCGACGCCATCACTGCAGCTGCTACACACGTCTCTTTAATTAAAGCACCTCTGTGCAGATGTTGACACGCACTGAGTAGTTTGCCACAGAGCCACACGGCCTCTGTCCACCATGGAAACGACTGCTGTTGTCCAACAGGGACAATCAGTGTGGTGGCTTCTTGTTTTGTTGCAACAGTCAGAGTTTGTTTGATCATCAGCGTTAACCATGTGGTCATCAAGGTAACCATGGTGATCAAGATTCCCTCATCTCTGACAAAGACCTGAAACTAGAGACGGAGACAGAAACTCCCAAGGACAATGTTGACATGAAAAGTGGAGACATTCTATCAGAGGAGTCGCCCCCTGCTGGTCAGAGAGCGAGTGAGCGAGAGAGAGAGTGACAGGCTTCAGTCACTTCCTCTTTGGCTTCACTTTTGGAACGCCCTCTGTTGGTGATTGGCTGGAACATTCAGAAGCAGTGTGTGAACACTAGAATGGCCAATTAGCATGAATTAAGCAGAAGAGAACATGATCTATGCTGTTAAAGAACATGTAACCATGGCAACAGCACCACTGCTTCAGGCTCTGTTACCTGGCTGCTGAAACTTACCTGAGCGTGAGTGAAGCCAACTTTAAACAACGAGTTGCATTCAAACTCTCTCTCTCTCTCTCTCTCTCTCTCTCTCTCGCTCTCTCTCCTGGAACTTTCATGTTAGTGAGGAATGATACTTGTCGTGCTCGTGAGGTGCCATGTTAGCGGTGACCCACAGGGGGCGCAGCATCTGTTGAAATGACACAGGTACAGAGTGTACGTTTCTGGAGCTCGGGGATGGGGGGGGGGTGCTGCTGTGTTAGTCTGTGTGTGTGTGTGTGTGTGTGTAGCTCAGTTCAGTATAGGAGAGCTCTGCATCATATTGTACCAGACAGACAAAGTGTCGGGCTGAATACTAAACAGCAGCCAGCTCTTCTTCACACAGCACTAATCCAGCCATATAGGACACCGTGGTTTTTACATTTTGTTTTAAAGGTACAGATTGGCTTTTTTAAAATCCAAATTAATAGTTAAAAGATTTAATTTCCGGAATGATTCCTGAGATCTGAGACCAAATTTTCATCTATTCAAAGGAATTACTTTTTCTTAAGTTTTCAATTTCATGCACCCGTTCTGAAATTTCAAATTAAATTCTGACTTTATAAATATTTTCCAGCTTTTCCCCAAAATGCCCCCACGTCCTGATAATTTTCCATAGACGTCTTACATAAAAAAAAAAAAAAAAAAATCCTAATTTCCCAGAATTGTCCTCATTTGTCCTAACTGTAGACGAGGTTCCGTCCGCGCTGTGAGTGACAATCCGACATGTCCTCACAGAGATGGAAGCACAGGAGACACACACACTCAGGCGGGCAGAGGCGGAGCAAGGACACAGCCTATAGAAACACACACACTGCAGCAAACACACACACACACACTGCAGCACACGCTCTCAGCCCACTCACTAGTATAGTTTCCAGGGAGGTGGAGTTTTTTTTTTTTTCTCGGCTGGCTGGGGGTGGGAGGGAGGAGGGGGGCTGTTTGATGTAGGGTGCGTTGGAGCACACTCGGTGGAGTGGCGGCCTCAGATGCACCCGGCCTCGGCAGGCTGTGGAAACATAATGGGAGTCGGCTGAGGGTTCAGGCGAGGCTGTCCAGAATTTACATTTATATTAACGCTGCAAACCCCCCGAGCTGCACTGCAGCCGAGCGCAGAGGAGCACGCCGCACCGCCGCGTTCACATCTTCATCATCACACTGTTGTTTCACTGCTGTCCTGCCGGCTTCCATGTTGCCGCCTGTGTTGAGACGCTCAGAGCCGGATCCCACGGAGTTTGGTTGTGATTGTTTCGACTCAAAGGGAGAGCTCAGCGTTATTTACAGTTCGGAGACAGTAAAATAAAATGCATCGGATTTGTTTGGATGCGAGTTGAGTTTCTGTAGATTTGCATCAGGTTCAACATGAGTCACATTCCCAGTCGTGCAGCGGCTCCGCGGTCGCTGCATCACGGTTCTCCGCTGTTTCATTTTCTTTGTTCTTAATATCATTAATAATCCTCAACATCTCCTGGAGATTAGCACAACGAAGTTTGGACCAGATTTTTAGATATTACAATACCCATGATGACCTTCAGCTGCTGTTGCTATGGAGAGGGAACCAGGCGGAGGAACGAATCATAACCCAAGGAAACTCGCAGGACTCTGTCTTGACAGCTGGCATCGAAACTTAAGAATCTGAAACTGAGATGATTCAAACTGCCGGATATTTAATGAGTGCTTAATCAGCTCATGATCTAATGCTTCCAATCAGAAGGAGTAGTAGTACTGATAATACAACAAGAATAGTAGTGGTACTTCACCCGAATAAACAGAATCCTTTGTAAGTGCACTCTAGCTCTCTGCTCCTTCAAAATAAAGCATCTCCAGTGGCTATGGGTCAAGGTCTATGAATGGATGGACTCTTCTTTTAGCTTCGTTCTCAGGTCGTGTTGTGGGTCACTGAGACGGCTTCAACCCGACTGACAGAATGAATGAAATGTAAAAGCCTGGAGTTTTTGAATGGAGGAAGTGGTGAGAAGTTTGATTCCCGACACGCTTTGTCTCTGCAGATCATGACTTTGGAGGACGACGTCTGAAACGGCGTACGGTGCAAAGACTCTTCAGCTTCCAGACCAGAAACAGACCTGAGCTCCGTCCAGGTACACCGTCACCACATTCACCTGCGCTACGTCTTTAAGCGCTTTCACTCTTGAATGGTAGCTTGTGACGTCCTAGCTTGGTGGTGTTGTCATTCGTGTTTCATGACGTGGTTGCTAAGTGTATCTGACCTTCAGGAAAAATAACATTTTTTCCAAGGTGGTTGTTTGCCATTTCATTTCAAACAGTTGCTAAGTGACTAGCCTGTCATTACGTCGTTGGTGCATTGTTAAAGCTAAGTAGTATCCATTTGACTTGGCTTTATGCTATGAACTAAAACGCTCTATTCTTGGTATGTGATTTCCAGATGGAGGCGAATGCTGCGGAAAAACGCCATCGAACACGATCCAAAGGAGTTCGAGGTACGAGTAGACTCGAAACTCTGCTCCCTGTTCACCGCAAACTAGCTCAACTGGTGCTAACTGCATGATTAGCGCAGTGTCTAAAGAAACTAAAGAAAACTCTGACATCCAGTGCGTGTGTGTTGTGTTTAACTGTGATCATCGCAAACAGAGCACGTGGTTAGCGGCTGAGGATGGAAGTGGTTACCACGCTAATCGTTTTTCTCTCGTCTGTCTGCAGCTGCTGTGGAGGCCGTGACACAGGAGCTATTCAGGTGGGTGAACCTCAGCTACTGCTCCCGCATTTTGGTGCATTGAGCAATTTATGCTGAGTCACTTCTACTTAACAGCGTCTCGTTAAGGAGCAAATAGGCTGCGTATGATTGAGAATAACGGACGTCCATCAGTAGCTATACTGCCTCTCTGGGGAGACAAACACTCATAACCACGGACAAGCTGCGTGTCTTTGGACTTTGGGAGGAAAACCCACAGGCACTGAAGCACACTGGTACACCATCAGTTTGAACCCCTGACAATTATTGTTGCTAACCACTGACCCACCGTGCCGCACCCAGTAAACCTACGTAATTCGTGTGTGAGAGTACGGAGGCTGCAGCTGGGACTTTCAGGCGATGGATTCAAAATTCTGACTGTGAGTCTGGGGTGTGTCATGCTCACATGTGACCCTGTTCTGTAATTTGTGAGCAGACTGGATCAAAATAGACAAACTGCTCGTTTGGTTTTGACGCTTGCTGGAGACGGTGTTAACGTCGCTGCCACCTGAGTGTGAAGGGAACGTTTCTGCTTCAGTTAATCTCATTTAGTGAAACTGACAAATATTGGTGTGTGCAGCAGATTACGTCTGAACCCAGTTGGATCCAGGTCAGCACTTTACTGTAAACAACATGTCCCGTCTGCACCGAGCGAGCTTCGAGTGCAGGAGCCGGAGAATCTCCCTGGATTTACATCCGACGCCGTGAGCCAGCATGGACAGATCTGACTCCTGGTGTAAATGCTGTGATACTCTCATTAAGTCTGGAGACATCTCCGCGTGTTTTCATCATTTTTATTTATTTCATCACAGTCACTGACTAATCCGACTAATCTTCAGGGATTAACATGTACAAATTAATTTGCGATTGTGGTGTGATGTGGCAGATTTGGGTTAAAAAGAAACACGTGGCTGTGATATGAAAAGTCTTCCATGACTTCATTTGAATTGCTAAATAAACACATCACATCCGTGGGAGTCAGAGCTGCAGCTCCAAGCTCAGAGTTTTAACTCTGTCTCCAGGTTGGTGCTGAATGAACCCGTCCTGGCAGCCAGGCTGACTAACAAGCTGCGCTAATGAGCCTCACGTAGTTTAGTCGAGGATGAGCTCTAATGTTTTTCCCGACACTTTGACCTTTCTGTCTCGCGGGATTGGGACAAATCCCGATCCACATCCCATGGTGCTGTTTACATTTTTGACTGCTGCTTGATGATGAGATGTCTCAAAATTGGAGAAAATAAACCGAACCAAGAAGGTTCTGGAATCTGCTGATTAGTAACAGAGTGATTCCAAATAACAGAACATGTGTTGGTTGATATTGTGTGTTTTGGTTGTCTGCGGCTCTCAGCTCTGAACCGGCGGAGACGTAATGGCTCTGAAATGTTGATAATGTTTTCATCAAGCATCTGTCAGACAGGAGGAGACGTTTGTCTACTGGTCCTCTGCCCAGCATTTATTATAATAGTAATATGAATAATTATCAATTCCTTTCCATGAAACTGTCTCTAACTATCTATAACTACCTGCTTAACTACATCAGATTTAAATAATTATATATATATATATATTTTATTAATACAACATCTTTTACATCAGCTTTAGATTCTTCACAACCAAACAAAATGTCTGTTTTTTATTGTTTAAGGGTGATTTTTAAGGCTTGACACAGAGTGTGATGCATTCTGGGACTACACACACTCGAGCTGCAATCGATAAGGCTACACTATCAGTCTCTGCTCCAACACTAATTGATGAGCTTCCTCACCTTGAACAAAACCTCTCCTCCTCTTCTTCCTCTTTTTCCCCACTGGCTACTCGTCCATTTCTCTACCACCCCTGTTCTTCCTCTTCTCTTCTTCAGCCTCTTTTCGATTTTTTACATCACTTCATCCTCTTCCATCTCATTTCCTCACACTGCTTCTCTTCTCCCCCTCCGCCTCCTACAGCTCTTTGTAATTTACCTTTTTTACCTGTCTCCTCATCTTCCCCTTCCTTCTCCACCACTTTGTCCTTTTCCTTCTTCCCCTTCCACTGCTTCTCACTTGTTGTCATGCTGTTAGCTGTTTTATTTCTCAATCCTCTTCCTCCTTTACCTTCCTTGATTTTATCATTTTCTCCTCCTCCTCCTCCTCCTCTCTGCACTCGTGATGGTAAACCTTCACCTCCGTCTTCGTGCGGCTCCATTTATATCCTGCCATGAGAGCGAGTATAAATCAGGTGGTGCTGGGTGGAGGGTGGGTGGAGCTCGTCAGCGCGGGGTCAGAGGTCGTGGGTGTGGAGTCCCTGAAGCCAAGCGGTGTGCGTTGGCTGGCGGTCTGAGTGTCTTCAGGTCAGAGCGGCCTGAACGCTGCAGCAGAGTGACTCAGAGCTCTGGAGAGTTCTGCAGCCACAATCCAAAAAAAAAAAAAACCCTCAGACAGAAAGAACCAGCTGAATGAGACGATTCTCATGGAACCCCAACACTCAACAGGGTGAGGTCAAAATTCATACGAGTCGGTTAAAGCACTCAACAAAAAACAGAGACAAACAACAAAATAAGAGCGAAAAGATAAAATGACCTCTCAGATGAAAAATAAATCGATAGTACCAGAAAAAACAGGAAAGGGACCAAGAAAGAAGAAGAAAGGGATAAAAACAAACGTAGGAGACAGGAAATAAGAGCCTGAACACGTTCCCGTGTCTGAGGCGTGTGGTTTATCATGTGCACCAGGTTCTAACTTTGTGTTTTTCCCTCCTCAGCTGTCCCACCCCTGGCTGTGATGGCAGCGGACACGTCAGCGGCAAGTACGCCCGACACCGCAGGTACGAAAACATCACAATGCAATTTATTTAAAACAATTCTAAAAGTCTGAAGAAAAGAACTGTGGAACGTTGAGACACTCTCCCGCCTGAGCTTGATGCAGAAAATGTGATGGAGTCTGAGCCCGTTTGAAGTTAATAGTCAAATGAAACTTGCATGTTGTGTTAAAAAGAATGCATGCAGAATTCTGAGGAATTAGAAAACATTGTTTTAATAGCTGAAGCATGTTTTCTAAAAGTGAAACCTCCTCAGTCGGCAGCTCGTTGCCTCCAGTCAGTGCCTCTGGTCGGCGGCTCTGGCGTTCTGTCACAGGGCCGCAGATAGAAAAACCAATCAGGCTGAGCAGGGGGCTGTGAAGTCCCTGGGTCACGCTGAACGATGGCCGTCCCTCAGGCAGCGGGAAGGATGGTCCCTGCCTCCGATCTCTGTCGCTTCAGGAGAGACTGCGGGCTGCTGCGCAATGTGAGCCCTCAATGAGTCACTGTTGTTGAAATTATTGTTGATAAGCTGCAAGAAATAAGAACCTTGAAAGTCATATTTATTCTGAGAGAACCAAACGTACGATTGCTGCATTTGCTGATAACGTAAACACGTTCACTCCTGGCTTGAGTGGAACAATGTGGAGCAACGTAATTCCATTGTTCTGTAACAACTCATTAAATTTGTATGAAACAGGTGAAATATATATCAAAACAAGTGTAGTATGGCAACGTTGAAGCAGAAGTGGGCCGCAGAGGTTTTTACTCAAAGAGAATAACTGGAGGAAATAAAGTAGTTTTCATTATTTAGGTAGGAAAAAAACAACAACCATTTAAACATCCATTATAAAATCAAAGCACTTGTTGAGATGTTTTAAGGTTATTTAGAAATATCTCCATGGTATTGTTTTCACCGTGGAGGATTGTGCGTGTGTGTGTGTGTGTGTGTGTGTGTGTGGGAGGCTGGCATGAGGAGGTTGCACAGCTCAGGACAGCGGTGGTTTGACGCCCGAGGTAACGCAGAGATAATGAGGAGGGGCAGGATGGCGAATCTCTGGCAGAGCAGACTGATGCTGCTGCGGAGGGCACAGAGCTTCCCCGGGAAAACTCAGCATCAGGCGTGAGGGGAGCCAAACTCCAGAATAAGAGCTCAAACATCCACAAGACACGAGAAAAAAAAAGCACACTTTCTTATAAATAATCTGGTGGAAACGTGCGAGACAGTTGATTTTGATATGATTTTAAAACTCTGTTTTCACACCACTTCACAAAGGGCTCAGGAATATTCCATGTTTTCAGATATTAAATGATGGCATCATATAAGATAAAACATAAAATCAATTTAATTTTCCTCTGGGTAAGTGTGCTTAGTGAAAATCAAAACATAAAGTCTTATATTAAGTAAATGCAGGAATCAGTAACTTTATTATTTCTAATAGAATGCCTATATATTATATTCCCACATTTCATGGAAATAAGAAAACAAGTAAAATAATTAATTTTCCTGTAATAGTAAAACGAAACGCTAAAAAAAAGAAAACCTGGATCCATCCAACATTTGTTGTCTGTTCGACAACTAAAAACTCCTGAGCCCTCAAACCAACAGTCAGAAAATGGTTTAAACCAGTCTCACGTTCATCTCACGTTCAGTTTCTCTTCCTCCTTGAACCTGACAGAGAGAGAGGTGGTTCTCTCTGGAGAACTGTGGATTGAATAACTTCATCAGTTGATCATCAGCTGATCACACGCCACTCAAGCGTCTGATTTGTACAAAGACACAGCGGCGAGGCAGAACACAGCATTCACTAATTTGTTTCCTGTCTGATTTCTTCTTGTTATTTAATTTTCTGTTTTTCTGCCGAATGCTAATCAGACTTTAAGGGCTGGGAAGTCCCCCCTGACTTCGCATGAGTCAACAATATCCGATAAAAAACCTTTGGTGAGAATTTAATTTAACATTTCACGAGCGTCTTCCCCAGAGTCGGATGAAAAGATGGATTCTGGTTTCATCCTCGCTGCTTCAAGTACAGAGAGGTCCAGAATGTGTTTAGCCCAACTTTGCATTCATGGTAATGTGAGGACTGTCAGCCTGGCTTTGTTAACACTGACAGAATACTCCTTCAAAATACTCGCTGCTGTCAGTTTCTCTGTTTTCAACGATGGCTTGGAGGAAATAGTGTACAGGGGGAAAAAAAATCCATATTCAAATCCCTGGTGTGAATCTTTATTTGGCTTCCAATGTTGACACGAAACTCCAGCGTGGCTCCAGGGACGTAAACTTCACGCAAGCCACTTTATCAGCTAACCCGCAAATTAACAGCTGACAAATGGAAGAACTCAAAGTTTCCACATTGGAATTTACAAGCTCCCGTTTTGAAACAAATCCTTATTTTACACAGGAGATGTTTCCAGTTGTTGAGAACACACGAGCAGCAGTCTGGTTCCCATGGCCCCTTCATCTCACACTTCAGCCATCCTGTCAAGAAAGATGAAAAAGTCAATTAAAAATCATTTACATTATTTTAATGAGTACATAATTTTATTATTATTAAGTTATTAGTTCTTCCCCTTAATATTTAGACTTTTTCATAATATTATGAATTAATTCTCATAACATAACTTTATTATGCCCTTCTTCTCATTCCCTCCTGTAAGTTGGCCCTCGTTGGCCCTGGTCCTCGTCTTGAATCCCTCGTCCACACACACACACAGTTTGAATCCTTCTGGGGAATGTGGATTCTGCTTCTTTCATTTTGTGGGATTCGTTGACAATAAGAAAAGTATTGTAACTTTATCTTTGAATCACAACATTCCTCCACATCACGGCTCAGTGCTGCCAGTCAATGAATGAGTTTGGTGATGAGGGGGGGGGGGGGGGGGGGGGGGGGGGGGGGGGGGTTGGGATTAAAGTCTCTCCCTCCACATCCAACGCCCTCCTTTCCTTTCTTCCTTCCTCCCCTACCTTTCTTTGTCTTTTTCTCCTTTGCTTTACATCTACCTCTCTCTCTCTCTCTCTCTCTCTCTGGAGGGTGTCACCATGGCGACAGCACTGAATGGATGCTGCAGTATGAGGACCAGGAGGGATGCAGCCTGTCTCCCATGGCAACCGCTAGTATAGGATGTGAACATTGATGTGTTCGCCCACATTACCCCCCCCCCACTCCTTCTTTCATAGCTGCCACCACCCAGTGTCACATACACACACACACACACACACATATATATATATTTCCACCCCTTTGCTAGTAAAAAAAGGTATCGCCATGACAATGAGCGAAAAGTTGGCACATGCCGTTGCCAGGAGCGATGATCTACCTAACCTCACATATCTACATGTAATTACCACAAGGCTATTTCCGTCACCTTCATTGTCACAAAGTACTGACATTAAAAAAGTGTTGGTATAAAAATGGTTGTTAAAACTTGTCGTATCCAAACCAAGTCCCTGGTTTCAATCCTTTCTCAGAAAGTCCTGGCGTTATATGAAACTGTCAGTGACTTCAGGCTTTGGCAGCACTTTAATAACTGGTGAAACTGACCTGATCACAGGTCTCAGACTACATTTTATAACGTCACGGAGGAATTAAAGCCCCTTCTCTGTCCCCTGGCTGGGCTAACTGAACAGTTTTATTTATTTGTCAGTGGAGTTAATGTGCCCTGTGAAACGAGCAGTGTTAATGCTACAATCATCCCATAATGCTACGCTGTAGAAGAATGCGTCAACTTGGTCATCTTAAAAAAAGGAAATCAACCAAAAAAACCCAGATCATGAGCGTGAAGGTCTCCAGACAGAAGTATGCCCTCCCGTATATATTCTGTAGAATCTTCACACAGATGAACTCCTGGTGGACTGTTCGATGTTCGATGATGCATCAGATCAGACTGCAGCAGATCCACTCAAAATGCGATGATAGACCCCCCCCTTCCCCACACATAATTACCATGCATAGTCTCTCGCCCTTGTCTGCAGCGTACCCTCGTTTCTGATCTGCTTTAATTACTACCGGAATTTTAATTGGCGGGAGACAGCAAGGTGGCTGAGGTCACTCTCTCTCTCTCTCTCTCTCTCTCTCTCTCTCTCCCTCTTTCTCTCTCTCACACACACACACACACACACACACACGCACACGCGCATAATCAAAAATAAAAAAACTTTTCTAATTTTTCTCTTTTTATTGAATCTGTTAACCACTTTATTTTATTTTTATATGTCTGAAATTGTGTGTGTGTGTGTGTGTGTGTGTGTGTGTGTGTGTCGACACTACTGCTGCAGTGCTGTGTGGTGAATGAAATGGATTTAATCTCGGTTTCTCTTCAAACAAAGCTCTGGTGGCGTTTCTGACATTTCTGACAAACACATTAATGTAATAATGCCTTAATGAGATTAAAGGGAATGGAATATATATATTTTTTTATTGAGAAACGCTGAAACAGAAGACGATGATCAATGGAGGTGAAAGCGCTGCATAAATCTGAAGCAGAGACGTTCTCCTTGATTTATTTTTATTAATAAGACAATAATTCAAATGATTTGAGGTAGAGCGCTGGAATCCTAATTTAATATCCCGTGAGTTAGGTGGGACTGAATTTGTGAGAAGATTTGTTTATATTATTTCAGTGACATTTTAATTTGGGGTTCCACAGGGGTTAATCCTAGGTCCTCTATTATTGCCGTTCTATGTGGAGGATGTTTCCTTAGACCTGTGAATGCGCTGACGACATCAGCTATACCAAGCTGTGTACTTCCTGCAGTAACGCCAAATACTCTGATACTTTAACGTGCCCTCAAGACAAACGCTTTCAAAGTCACCCACTGTGACAGAAAGCTAATTAATATCATCGTATTAAAGCGATAACAACTTGTAAAGGGGAGGTGTGTTGTTGATTGATAAAAGAGTGGAATGGTTTTCATTATTTAATCTGCAGGTCTGGTTTTATTCTGAAAAGCAGCGTCACCTTCTCCAGTTCATCCTCAAGCACAAAACAAACGCTTTCATATGGAAATGGTCTAATTGATTTCGTAAAATCCACATTAAAGCCGTGTATAATTGTGCTTGCTGTTTTGGAGCAATTAAAGCAGAATTTTGCCAACAGTTAATGACTATTATGGGATTTGCGTAATTGAGGCCCCGGTTGAATAAGCTTTGGCTTTTTTCGTCAGCAGCTGATTCTCCTCCTCAGTGAGAGTCAAAAAAGTGCACGTTCAGCATCTTAACATGTGAACCACAAACACTTTGACCGCTGACCTTCACCCACAGAGCCGACCCTTACCTATTCTCTGCGTCTCATCTGCACCATTTTTCAAATCAAGATCCACAAATTATTCTGAAAGAAATCAACAAACAACAAGAAAACAATGTTATAGAAAATGTATGTCTATCCAGCGTCGTGGACAGACTGCCTCTGTTTCAGTGTTTTCTATAATATAACAATTACGTGGGATCCTATTGTAAAAGTCTTTGGCTGATTGCTCCGTTGTCTCTGTGACGACTTGCCCAGATTGTGTTTGTCTTGCTGGCATTGAAGCTCACAGCACATAGCTTTACTATTTGCATGATTAAAAACTCAGACAGCTGTTGGTTTACCACAGCCTCCAGTCTCCTGTGGATTTTATGTCTCCAGTCTGGATGCTGCTGCACCCCTTCTTCCATTGACAAGTGAAATGGCTTAAATCAGGGACACACGTTTGACTCCACTGAAACGATGGAGGAAATGTGCACAGCAGTCCATGTAAATAATTTATAGCAACATCTTTTCCAGTTTTGTGACATTTTTTTAACTCATAAAAAAGACCTTCAGCCTTAATGCTGAATCTTTGCAGCTTCAAGGCAACAAGACTCCCCACTGGGACTCTTTAATATTTATACTGGGACTCGTGTTTACTCTTTGGGACAATTTCAAGTGTGACATTGGTAGAATTGCTGTTAAGTGGTTTGAGGGCGAGTAAAATAAATAGATTTCTCAATATACTAAGTTATATCAATTAAGTCCCTCTCCAGTAAAAACTCACCCACCCACCCCCACAGCGCCACCCGCAGTCAAGGAGGCTTTTCCAGCTAATTGCTCCACCCATTGGTTGATAGGATTGGTTTCTTCAGTTTGTGACATCACAAACCCGGACTGATCAAATCTGATTTTAAACATTTGTTAATTGTGGTGTAAATAATCTTAATGTGTATTTTATAAATCTCCTAGAAAGACCTTCAGACCTCCTTTGGTATTCACATTGGGGCTCATGCTGTTCTCTCTGGGACAATTTCAAATGTGGTAGAATTGCTCCAAAGTTGTCTGAGAACACAGAACAATGATATTCACATATTAAAATGTAACACACAGTGTAAATAGTAGATAGATAATTTCACAGTCCAATGATCATGATTAGATCATCTGGGCAGTGGGCTGATAGCAGAATAATATTTGTGATCTCTTCCATCTCCACCAGCTGTGGAGCTCAACTTTTATCCGTCCAGCTGTGACCTTTTGTCTAAAAAAAAACAATTGTTCCAAAAGGCCAAAATTCAAATCAGACCAAGTTAGCCCACCAAGCGGAGCTCTCATCTGAACGTCGGTGGTTTTCTGGCTGCACTGTGTTCAGAGTTAGCCAGCTCTGGCCCGCATGTGTCTGCCAGAGTTGGCTCGGTTCTCCAGACTTATCTGACCCGAGAATCAGCTGCAGTTAGCAGTAGGAGGCGAAGCTTTGGGCCGCTGAAGTTAAAGATAAAATCACGCAAATGATCAAAGAGTAGATATGAGAACAAAGATGGCCGCTGATCATGTATGCGCCCTCTGTCTCGCCTCAGTGTCTACGGCTGCCCGCTGGCCAAGAAGAGGAAGGCTCTGGAAAAACAGCCGCTGGAGCCGGCTGCCAAAAGGAGGCCCTTTCTCACCTCCTGCCCAGGCGAAGAGGAGGAGGAGGAGGAGGAGGAGGAGGAAGCCAGCGTTTACACCAGCTACAAGAATGAAGCCATAGAGGCAGGGGAGGCAGGGAAGGAGCAGCGGGAGGTAGCAGAGGACGAGGAGGAGGAGGACGGTGAGAGAGAGGGAGATGAGGAGGAGGTGGAGGATGAGTTCTCGGAGGACAACGAGGAGCAGGGCGATGAGGAGGAGGAGGAGGAGGAAGAAGATGAGGAGGTAGAGGTGGAGAGAGCGGATACAGCTGTGGGAGGGGAGCAGGCGGAGGAGGAGGAGGAGGAAGAGGAGGAGGAGGAAGGGATGGATGACGAGGAGGAAGTGGATGATGGTGATGATGAGGAGGAGCAGGAGGACGAGGGAGAAGAAGATGAGCAAGAGGACGAAGAGGAGGAAGAGGAGCATAATCGTCAACAGGGTGAGTCACAAAAATCTGATCATTCTTTTTCTTTTTGATGTGTAATTAAAATGTTTTCATTTTTAATTTAGTCCAGATGTGTGTTTATCATCTATGCTGCTTCCAGCCACCAGGGGGCGAGCCAAGTGTTTTGTCTTCACTTTTTCAATCTCTCCTTTATTTATATTTTATAAGTCACCTTAAGTGTCGGTGACGTTTGTTAAGTGAATAGATTGGGATTGAACGCTTCATTCACTCATCAACCTGGAGAGGGCGCTGTTTCCCTCTGCTCCTCTCTCTGCTGCAGTTTCATTTGATGCATTAGGATGGGGGGGGGGGTGCTCAACTTACTGCAGATGTTTTAATACAGTCCATCAGCTTGGCCCAATCACTACAGGTCACTACAGTGACTGTAGTGACTCTGAACCGGTGCTGAAGAAGTTTAGAGGAATTTTGTTGGGAGTGGGAATTGACCATTGGTCTCCACTCATTTCCAGGAGTCATCTTAACAGAGCCTGCTCTTCGTCACAGTGACTCAGTCTTCAGTTTGGTTTCCAGATGCCAAACATCTGGTCAGATCCCATCGCATTGGATTTTTTTTCCCGAAAACTGGATTCTTACAACCTGTGTGGAGCCACAGGGACGTTAGCGTAGCAGCTAATTGAACGCAGCAGTGCCAGACGGCGTCTTGAGGCCCGGCTCATATCAGCTCCAGTTCTGGGTCAACCTGGCGTCCATGCTCGGCTGCAGTGTGCGTCTGCAGTGGCAGGGAGGAGTGATGCTGAGCAGAGGCGCTGGTAGACCAGATGCTCGGCGCTCTCCCTCCCACCACGTTCCCTCGACCCCCCCCCGACACCCCCCGTGTCCTCAATCGCTTCTGACAGCGCTTCACGAATAATCGGGAGAGGAGCTCTGCTGAGTTATTAACTCTCACCCCCCCCCCCTCCCCTGTTCCCCGCCTCGTCTCGGCGGACGTGTCACATGCGCTCTGCCTCGGCTTCTCCTCCTGAGGATATTTATGGCTCCTGAATCGGAGCACCTCACACGCCTCCCTTTTCAATTTCTCTGCTCTCATTCGCCGTCTCTGTCCCCAAAATCAACAGCGAGGCTTAGCGGGGAGAGCGGCGCCGCTCGGCACAGCTCTGGGTTGTGTGTTTTCTGTGGGTAAACAGAAGATGATGATTGGGAGGGATGCAGATAATGTATTCAGGAATATCAGAAGAAAGTGGGTTCATCAGAGGATGTAGGAGCTTTGTTTCCTTTTCATCTGCAGGATTTTCTTCTTTTAATAAATGACAGACTTCATCTACAGAATAAATCCATCGCCTGTGTTCTGGACCAATTACCTGCCGTTTATGTCGTTGAGGAAACTAATGGGTAAAACCCGGCTTTGATGTGAGACGGGTTTTTTTTTTTTTTTTAAAGGTTTTTCCTCTCTTCCTCTCTCTTTCTGAAAGTAGAGAGCCACTTTAAACCCGGCGGACAATCAAAGCTCCTTCCAGGCCAGAAGGACGACAACAACAACAGCTGCACCATCGGCACCGGAAACAGCACAGGAGAAGATTACGAGAACTACGACGAACTGGTCGCCAAGTCGCTGCTCAACCTGGGCAAGATCGCAGAAGACGCCGCCTACCAGGCCATGACCGAGTCCGAGATGAACAGCAACTCCTCCAACAGCGCCGGAGAGGACGACGAGGATGAGGAGGACGAGGGCAGCGAGCGCGGCGACAGGAAGGGCGAGCTGAGCGTGGACCTGGACAGCGACGTGGTCAGGGAGACGGTGGACTCCCTGAAGCTCCTCGCGCAGGGTCACGGCGCCATGCTGCCCGAGGACGGCTACCCAGAAGGCGTCATGGTGGACGACTGCGGCCACGCTAACGGGCGGCCCGGCCTCGGGGCCAGGGGTCATGCGGACGAGAGCGAGGAGGAGGTGTGTCTCAGCAGCCTGGAGTGTCTGAGGAACCAGTGCTTCGATCTGGCTCGGAAGCTGAGCGAGACGCAGCCGTCGGATCGGCCCGCCCTCCACGCTCTGCACCAACAACTTCAACACCAGTCAGACCAGCACATGATGCATCACCAGAACAGGTGTGTCTTCTGGTCGCTTAAGAGACAAGAGATCCTGCAGGTCACGCTCAGGAGCTGTGATCAAACATATTATATTTATATATAAATAATAAACAGCACGAAAGTATCATCGTTAACGTTGTGACGCCATCAGGGAAAACACAGGATGAATGATTTTGTAGATAAAAATATCAAAAAAATAACTCACAACACAGTCAACTTTTTTATCCCTCTGTCAGGTATGAGGGCTGCCAGCAGGGGGCGCTGGACGAGCCCAGGTCCCTGGAGCGCAGCTACTCCGACATGGTGAACCTGATGAAGCTGGAGGAGCAGCTGAGCCCGGCGTCCAGAGGTTACCCCACCAGCTGCAGCCAGGAGGGCGACGAGGACACCACGTCGGTGGCCTCCGACCGCTCGGACGAGACCTTCGACATGGCCAAGGGAAATCTGTCCCTGCTGGAGAAGGCCATCGCCCTGGAATCAGAGAGGGCGAAGGTCATGAGGGACCGGATGGCCTCAGAGCACGCGCTGCCCCGGCGTGACCACCACCACCACCACCACCATCACCACGGCCACGGAGAGCACAGCTCCAGGCTGAGCAGCGGTGGAGAGGAGCGCAAGTCCAGGATGCACCACGACGGGTTGAAGAGGGCGTACTACCCTAAAGGTAAGCAGCGACGCCCACACACTGACCTCGGCAGAGCCACTATTGATCCATTTTCAGTAGAGTTGTTCGACTAAATTTTGATTTTCCAGGTTTGTGGTCACTGCTCGTGACGCCTGGACTTCCTGTGTAGCTCCGTCATCCACGGTGATTTGTTGTGCTGTGGTGGAAAGATCAGTGTTTACATCTCGTCCGCACCAAAACATCTGGAATCTCCTCGTCTTTCTTTCCGTCCCGTGTTAGAAACCTCAGAGACACTGGCTCACTGGGAAGGTTCCAGATGTTTTACCAGGAAACTGCCGGAAAATTTGGGAGCAGCTTAGCTCCTAAAATGTGCAGGAGGATTTCAGGACACGTTGTTCATTGTTCCAAACGTCATTGACACCTTCACTCGCTCGCTGAGTCATTTTCCTTCTGCACTCTCTGGACTCATCGGGACGTGTTAGCACAGGGCTGCTAGGTTTCAGGGGAACGTGCAGACTTTGGTCTGAAAGCAGATTTCGAGGATTAAAACTCAACGAAGACGTGTTTGTTCTCGACATCAAACGGGTCGGACTGCGGCTGCTGGTTGAATGGTATTCATAAAGTCATCATCTGATCAGTTTCTTCTCCAAATGCTGCCAAATTCACATCAACTTTTCATATTACATTTGACCCGAAGCAGCTTTTAATCCAAAAATCTGGACCCGGGTCAGCGGGGAGGAAGTTTATCTTGTGAGGCTGACTTATTGTAACCATCAGTGCTGCAGCCGCCTGAGGCGTCACTTCTGGATCATGAAAAAAACAACAGATAAGTGTAACTTTAATATCTGCCTCTATCCCCTGATCCCAACATTTCGCTGCACATTTCTGGCTTGAATTAGTTTCCTAACCTCCGGGCCCTTAAAACCTGTTATTTCAGAAATGCTGTGCACGACTGCCGATGAGATAATGGACGCTCGTTTTCTGCATTCAGGACCGACCCGGGTTTGTTTTGCAGATGCACGCTTCTCCTCTGACAGCAGCTTATGTTGTTAAAGGGGCTGGTGTGGGAACATCAGATGGCCAGCCTGTCAGGCATGAGTAATGGCAATCTGCACGGCCTGTTAGGAGAGCAAATCTCATCTGCGGAACCCTATCTGCAGCCTATTTCTCCAAATCCACTCAAAGGCAGCGCTGCAGTCGCTGGCAGGGAATCGGTGCGGCGCAGTAATCAGCCACGCAACGGACTCTGATTAGCTTTAGACGGCTTCATTAGAACAGAGGAATGCCTTTGTTAGCCCATAGAGGTTTTTTATTAGCGCTCAGAAAAATGTTTTCCTGGTGATGTGTCGCAAATTGGCCGAGGTCGGGATGGACACAAACATGACCCGCTTGCCGGGCGTCGATGTTCGGCCGCTATTCATCCAAAGCTGTTCACGTTTTCTCCTCCCCTCTCACTCCGTCCTCTCCAGACTCTTCCAGGGGCGAGAAGAAAGAGAGCAAGTGTCCAACGCCGGGCTGCGACGGGACAGGTCACGTGACGGGTCTATACCCACACCACCGCAGCCTGTCAGGATGTCCCCACAAAGACCGGGTCCCACCTGAGAGTAGGTCCCTGTGCTCTGAAACACTCAGATAAGAACAATCTGACAAGTCATTCCGTGGATTTCAGGACTCCAAATTTTCTGATTTATTTCATAGAAGTTAAATCAAAGGTCAAATCAGGCCGGTGTTTTGAATTTTTAATAAATGACTTGTTGGATATTTGCACATTTTGCACCTTCGTGTCCAGCATGTTGACTGTCCACCATCATGCACTCGTCCTGCACGACAACCGTGTCCTTGTGAAGTGTTTAATTTGTGCGTCATGGCTCTTCACGATTTGATATTTTAAAAATCGGAATTTGAGGAATGTGACAGAGAGAGAGCGAGAGAGAGAGAGAGAGAGAGAATATTTGGGAAGTTGATGGTTTTAAAATCATCTCAATCATTAGAGGAACAAAAATTCAAGGTAAACTCTGAAAGATGTGAAATATTATCAAGGTCCTGCGTTTCAAAGAACACAGCACTTTGAAATCTGATTTTAACACTTTCACATTTTATGTTCCCTGTGGCACAACCCTCCTTTTTTCTGCTTCATTTGTGTTTCCTCCTTGACTTCCTTCTAGTCCTCATCACACCTGTCTGATGTCTGCTTCTGGTTTCTGTGCCGCTGACGTAACGTGAACACAACCAGAACACACACACACACACACACACACACACACTGAAGCCACAGGTAAAACTCAGGTTACGGATGAGACCACTCTTAATTAATCCATCTTGATATATGAACATAAACATAAATACATAAAGTCAAAGCCTTTAAATAAATAAATAAATAAATAAATATCTCAATACAGAAATAAATGTAGACATTATACATACATTTATAAATGAAAAGCTGTTGTAGTTTAGCTGCATTAATTAATTAATTTATCCCTATTTTCAAGTTATTATATTTAACTTTAATTTAATTACAAACATAGAATGCCATAATAATAAAAATAACAACAACAATAATAATAATAATAATAATACTAATAGTAAAATACGGTTTGCAGTGTCAGAGAGAAAATGTATTTCATATAAGAACATACAACAGAAAACTCTTCCCATCAAGACCAACGGCATCATTCTAATCTCCGTGTTGCATCGTTGGTGCTGTCAGGTGTTTGTCTGTTGTCACGCGCGTGCAGCCGTTGTCTGTGCATGCCTTACCGCCGTAGCTGAGCGCCCGGTAACTCTCCTGTCTGCTCCTAACCCTCGCTGTCTTTCTCACCTTCTCCTGTCTGTCAAAGTCCTTGCCATGTATGAGAATGTTTTAAAGTGCCCCACCCCTGGCTGCTCCGGACGGGGCCATGTCAATAGCAACAGGAACTCACACCGCAGGTGAGTAAGCGAGCGGCGTCCAGGCCCGGCCGCTAACGGGTTTACAGCACAGATACTGGAGGAGTGTGTGCGTGTGCGAGGAGAGGTGGGTTGGGGTTGTCCACGATGAGTCGTTTCACTGGTGCGTGTGTGTTTCCTCGGTCAGAGGTCAGAGGTCATCAGATGTACTTTTCAGGCAACATGGTTGTCTGGATGAAGTTTCGACTGAATCCACGTTAGAGCTGGTTACAGGTTTCTCTCCACTCACCCAGATCCAAATGTTTACTCCACACGCTCATCAACATCAGGGCTCTTCTTACATCAAGGTGCGTTAATTAATCTCGGAAACATCAGCTTCTCAAAATGTAAATGAGGGAAATGATTTCCTAGATCTGCCTCCTTTTCAGTAACGTGCACTGTGGAATCCTGCGGAGCAAGTCGAGGTTTGAGCGTTGAGTGACTCAGCGTGTGGACTGTTTTCATTCTCAGCTGTTAATCGTCCGTCTCTGTGCATCCGGACCTGAGATGATGAGTCTCACTGAAGACGTGTCCCCGTTGATTCTGTTGGTCGGTCAAAGTGAAGGTTGACTTTCCTCAGCCGCGGGTTTTTAAATTCGACGCAGGAGTCTATGAGGTTGGATTCGTACATACAGTATGTATTGTACATTACATAAAATTTAAAATTATTTCCACAAAATCCTCAGTGAGTTTTCAAGTGAAGACGCACGTGGGTAACACGCTTTAATTAGAATGTTGTCGTGTTTGAGCTGAAGGTGTGTCCGCAGCACATCAGCAGTTCAGCTGTTAAACAGGCACACGCACACGCACACACACACACACACACCTGCACGCACGCACATGCACAGCCCCACACACATAGTCATTTTGAATTATGTAAAGTAATTAGGATTCACACACTCTCTCTTTCTCTCTTTCTCACACACACACATATGCACACACACAGAGCCTCATATTGCATACACTCTTTTGTGCACACAGCCTGACTGGAGCACACACACACACACACACACACAGTCAGACCCTCACAAATTAGCTCGCAGACAGCAGCACACGTGCGCTGGCAGACAGAGGAGCGCGCACAGACGTGGCTGCAGGGTGTGTTATGTAGCACAGCTCCGCTGGGAGAGGAAACAAAGCACCAGCTAGCTAGCTTAGCCGCTGTTAGCCACCAGCTCGCACTGCTTTCATCTCTGGCCGTCGCCATGGAAACTCCACCATGGCAGCTGCAGCAGCAGCAGCTGAGCTGATCCGTCACACCGTCCTCACACACACCACCATCCTGTAATAAGTGTGTGTGTGTGTGTGTGTGTGTGTGAGACAGAGGAGGATTATTTTAGCCTGAATTCACACAATGACTCTTTCATTTTAGATCTCACCTGAACACCAGCAGTACAGGTGTGTGTGTGTGTGTCAGTACAGTGTGTAACCAGCTTGTGTGCCCCCCCCCCCAGCCTGTCTGGCTGCCCCATCGCTGCCGCAGAGAAGATGGCAAAGGTTCACGAGAAGAGTCACACGCCCGACAGCGGCCCGAAGAGCAATCAGACGTCGGACCGAGTCCTCAGGTACCGACCGCTCTGAATCCCAGTCTGATACCATGTGATCATGACGTGCACGGAGGCCCCACGCTTAAGTTTAGAAGGGTGTATAACCCCAACCCCAACCCAGAGGAAAAACACCTGGCTTCAGAGCAGCACGATTCACATTGCTACTTAAATCAGGGGAGGTCGAATGGTGCAGTGAAAGTCTTAGAAGCCGTAAACCAGTTGATCACAGTAGGTCCAGTCACATCCTGTTTGTGCCATATTCACATTTCATCTCGTGTAACGCTTAATGGTGCGGTGACATCAGCAGGAGCTGTGCTGTGTTTCAGGCCCATGTGCTTCGTCAAGCAGCTGGAGATTCCACAGTACGGCTACAAAAACAACGTCCCGACCAGCACGCCGCGCTCCAACCTGGCCAAGGAGCTGGAGAAATACTCCAAGACCAGTTACGACTACGGCGGCTATGACAGCCAGCAAGGCGGCTACAGCAAGAGAGGCCCGACGAGCAAGTCCCACCACGGACGAGACACCTCCCCGAAGGGATACGATGGTGAGGAGAATCAACGCACGCCCACCAGCTCATCCACAATCCTCAGTTGTAGAATTACATTTTTTCATCTTTAGGTTTGTCTGTGGAGAA
Organism: Pseudorhombus dupliciocellatus; assembly: GCA_016785235.1. Taxonomy (NCBI): domain Eukaryota; kingdom Metazoa; phylum Chordata; class Actinopteri; order Pleuronectiformes; family Paralichthyidae; genus Pseudorhombus; species Pseudorhombus dupliciocellatus. The sequence goes on along the minus strand of JAFBJW010000131.1, from coordinate 2,355,786 downwards.
TCTGGTCCTCACTGTCTTAAACGTCGTGAGACATTTTTTCAAACCATTCACTGATTTCTCTGAAAATAATTAATTGATCTTGACGGAAAAAAGTGACGGAAAAGAAGTTTGATTTTTAACAGATCTGAATTAATACCTGAATGTAGCCCCTTTAGTTTTTTTAAAATTATTTTTTAATATTTCTTCCTGTGCCGGTGGGTGGAGGATGAGCTCACGTCGTTAATCTTCAATTCAGCACAAAGAAAGACGAGTCGCACTGTCCTTGTTTATCTGGAAAATCTGTAGAAGCTTTTTCCAAATTTCTGGTTATTCATTCACTGAATTATTCACCTGTTTAAAAGAAGTAATTTAATTCATGTTTCAGTTTAAATAACAGATGGAAGAACCTGAATTTTTTTTCAGTCTCACTGGAGGGAATACAACCTGCAAAACGCACTATGGGAGAGTTCTATTCATTTTGCTATTCTCCTGAGAACATTTTGTACTTGACGATGAAACCACACACACACACACGCTCAGCTCTCTTTGTTACAGCCCTGAAAATGCCAGTGTTTTCCACCCTCCACAGGGCTGGAGTGAAGGCAGAGCAGAGCTATGGAAATGCCAAGCTCGGAGCCTGCCTCCTCTGAGTGTGGAGGGATGGAGCGAGGGAGGAGGTGCAGATGGAGGGTTGGTGAAACAAGAGAGAGATAATGAAGGCAAGCCCTGCTTCTTTGGCCGGGAGCCATTAGTGAGACGCAGGCGGGAGGGAGGTTTTTTAGACGAGGTGTCTGCGCTCCCCGTTGTCACGACTCCCTCCTCTCCGCCGCCGTTCCCTCCATCAGCATCGCTCCAGCCTGCCGAGCCCAGAGACGCTGTGTCTTTTGTCTTCGGTCGTCCCCACACATGCAGCTTATTGAATCTGTGGTGGATTCATTTAGGATGTTACTCAATCACCAGTTCAATTTTGTCTCTATACACAAAGTAGACAAGAAGAAAATGAAGCCAATTAGGAAGCGTGTTCTCTCTCTGACCAGCAGAGGGCGACGCCCCTGGCAATTTCCCTAGGAGTCTACTTCTCACCTGAAGTGAGTAAAATGTCCTTTGAAGCCAGTTCACCTGTTCTCAGGGTGAATCGTCTGATAACGCAGAGACAGAGAGAGACAGACTGAACGCTGATAACCAGAGTTCAGCTGGACTGTAAATACGGTAACTGTAATACTGCGAGTACACAATTATCTATTTAGAGAATCATTTATTGACTTCACAGTTTCCATGAGATCTGTGAAAGACGTCCAGCTTTGAGCTCTCTCCTGCACACTCGCTCTGTTTCACTTGAATTAATCAGAAATCCTTTATTTTGAATTTACAATCCATCTGTTGCTCGCCGCCATCCGTCCAACCGCTCCCGTGCCTCCCTGCAGCTAAACGCTACTGCAAGACGTCGAGCCCGGCCAGCAGCACGACCAGCAGCTACGCGCCGAGCAGCAGCAGCAGCCTGAGCTGCGGCGGGGGAGGCGGAGGAGGAGGAGGCGGAGGTGCCGGAGGGGGCGGAGGAAGCAGCGCCAGCAGCACCTGCAGCAAGAGCAGCTTCGACTACACCCACGACATGGAGGCGGCCCACATGGCAGCCACGGCCATCCTCAACCTGTCCACGAGGTGCCGCGAGCTGCCGCATGTGCTGGGAGGGAAACAGCAGGACCTGCTGACACAGGTAGATGGAGGCGGAGCCAAAGCTCCACCGCGATGACGTCAGGAAGGCCTCAGATTATTTAAATCACGTTATCGCTACCGACGTTTACCTTTCTGGTTGTGTCCTCATCAGAGTCCGGTGGACGACCTGGACGACAGTGGCGCCGTGGACATCGGCGGTCAGCCCGGCGGCCCCGAGGGCAGCGGGACGGTGTTGACCCCCCTGGAGCCGATGTCGCCCCAGCGGCAGGCGCTGCTCAGCAGCCGCTGCTACCAGCTGAGCGAGGCCGACTGCTGGGACCTGCCCGTCGACTACACCAAGATCAAACGGCTGGGAGACGAGCAGGAGCACAAAGAGGTAACAGGAAGGCCTGCGACGCTCCACACGTGTTCCTCTGCAACAAACTGAAGCCGAAAACCAAAAGTCTTTGGTTTAGAAATGAGTAGTTGAGAAGTGGAGGTGTTTCCCAAAGAGCTTTTGGGTTTGCATCATTGAAATCTTCCAGGTTTCATTTCCTGTCCAAATGTACGGAGACGGTTTCAGTTTGAAGCATGTGAGCGTGGTCTCACTGCTCTGCCCTGGTGGTTCTGACCCGGGCCATGAATCATCCTAGCTCCTGTGTCAACACTGCAGACGACCGTGGAGTTTAGAGTTTGCTGTAAATGTTAGGAATCCTTTTGCTTCTTAGGAGAGACGACTGCAGCAGTGCTTCTGTTTCCTCTGCAGATCAACGGCCTCATGGACACAGAGACAAATGAATGGGTCTTTGGAGCTCAGTTCCCAGGTTCAGCGATGCAGAGGCAGAGCACAGAATCATTGAGCTCTTTGTTATGCACAGATTAAAGCGACGATCATTGGATCGGATACGCTCAGGACCGAAAAGTGAATCTGTTTCAGGGTAAAGTAAAACTGGACGTGCCGTCACGGTTCTGGTCAAGAGCTTTAACCACTGAATTCAGCCTGTGGATAATTAGAGGCATTAAACAGAGAGATTTTAAAGAACCCTGAGTTTGCATGAGCTGGTGCGTGTGTAGATTCCGAGATAAGCGTGGTTTGGAGCTGATGCGTGGCAGAGAAGCACCGCGCGGGGACTCTGGACTTGTGCGAGGGCGGTCTGCCGGCTGATGCTGCTGCGCATAATTTTTGCATCACTTTACATACTTAAGAGTTTGTACGTTGGGTAAAGTGTAGCAGGTGCGCGTGTGTACGTCCTCGCGAAGCAAAGGCATGAAAAACGGCAATGGAGCGACGGTTTCCTGCCAAAAAAAAGCTGCTTGTGTTTTACTTTCTCACCCTGAAGCCTCCAGATCCTGACACACGTTCAATAATGCAAACAAATAACAACACATCTGCTTCTGCAACAGAGCAGCTCGCTTTGTTCTCCAGGATAAAAAAGGTGTTGGTTAAAGCGTCCTGAGCAAATATAGAGCAATGGGAATCTAAATGATTATCTTTGTCTTTAAAAAAAAAAACAGAATCAACAGTATAGCGGCTCATATTCATCTGAGATATTTCTATTCTTCCAGTTGTGTTTTCTTATGTTTTTCAAGCATTTTGCTGAAGGAAACCTTCTGGAAAATTTCAGGAAAACTGCTTGAGTTTTCTGGAGCAATTTCAGAAGAAGAAAGGAAAAACAAACAATGATTTAGAATGCCGACTTGTTTTGTATCAGCTGATCAACGTGCATTTTTATCAATCATATGAATTTTAAGATCATTTAAAATAATAATTGAAACGAGTTTTTTTTCTTTTTTTAAATTTTATCTGCTGTTATCAGTGTGACGGGCAGCAGCTGATGGCGGCGGCTGCTGCAGGCTCAGTGCGCTCCCATGTGCACAGAAGCAGAACTTCGTCAGCTCACGCTCTGCAGCTCTGCGACGCCGAGCGACGCCTCGAACACACGAGTAAAACACGGCAGGTCGTCGGCACGCTCCAGGTCCTGGCAGGGCGATATCACGCAGAGCAATCCACGCAGCAAATTGCTACATTTGCAGCGCTGGATTTAGAGCGGCGAAGTGAAAGGTTTTAATCAGCAGAGTAATTGCGTTTGTTAATGAAGCACAACGTTGCAGAGGAGGCCGGAGCCTGGAGCCCGGTGGCTGATGGGATTTCTTCCCGCAGACAGTCAGGAACAAGATCAGCTCCCGACTGAGGAGGCGTGATGTGTGGACTACAGAGCAGACTGCGGCGCTCCTCTCCTCAGACGCTCTGCAGGAGGATATAAAGGAGCGGGTCTTCTCTCAGCTTCAGCTGAGAGAAGACTCAGTTTTCTGGGAATCATTAGGAGACAATAAGAACCTGGTTTATAGAGCTGCTGATAAAATGATGCACCACACAAACAAGTGGCTGAAACACAAAAGGACATTCATCAATGCATTAACAATAGTAGAAGTTAAAACTGAGACCTGAAAGAAAATGAAAAGTTTTATTTCACTGAATAAACAAATTGGAAATGTTTCCAATTAGGAGCCAAAAGGGAACAGATCATTGGCTGAACCCCGGAGGACAAAAGGATGGAGACAGAAAGACTGAGAACGGTTGTTGTGTTTGTCCTTTTGTGTGTGTCTTTGTCCTTCCCCCATGTTTTGTGTGTGTGTGTGTGTGTGAGTCAGGTCTACAGGTGGCGCGTGTGTGGGTTGTGTTGACACGGCAAGTTGTGTCTGCTTGCGTAAACGTGGACCGTGTACTGACTCGCTGTAGTCGGCCTTTTTCTCGTCCCTGCACCAGGGCGACGAGCTGGACCCCTTCCAGGAGCTGCTGGACGAGCAGCGCTACCCCACCGAGGTGACCATGCCCAGCCCCAAGCACCACAAGTACCCGCCCTGCAAGGAGAGCAAGAAGGAGCTCATCACGTACGTCCCCCCACACACACACGCACGCCATGACCATGAGAATCGCTTTGAATCCGCCGCATTAGCTTCATCTTGCCTCTTCACGCCACAGGTTGCTTTTGTTTGTCTCCTCCCTCCTGCAGGTTGTCCAGCTGTCAGCTGGCCGACAAGAACATCCGCGGGATGATGACGAGCAACTCGCAGGAGCTCAGGTGAGTCCAGGAGCGCCCCGCGGTCACTTTGAGTCCAGATGAAGACCAAGCCGTTCTGTCAGCTGCTGTCTCTGTGCGACGTCACGTCATAACAACAGTTGTTACGTCGTTGTGTTTGTGTCTCAGGTGTCCCACCCCCGGGTGTGATGGATCTGGACACATCACTGGAAACTACGCCTCCCACAGGAGGTATCGAAACGGCACCTTTTAAAAAAGACCCACGGCAGTTGCACATGAGACACACACACACAGGACGTCACCTGTAGGAGTCTCTTTAAACGTGTCCTCTCGTCCTCCAGCCTGTCGGGGTGTCCACGCGCCAAGAAGAGCGGCATCAAAATCGTCCACAAAGAGGACAAGGACGACCAGGAGCCAATAAAGTAAGGTTTCAGTTTCCATCAGTCTGACGCAGACCCAGAGCTCCTGGTCTGAGACAAACAAACCATCACATTCCTTTGAATCAAATCCTGCCCTTTGGATCCGCCCGAGCTTTGTCCATAATCCAGTTTTCCTGATTATCTAGGCAAAGTTTTTCCAGCAGAACCTCACAGCTGTTTGTGAGGCTGCTGACGGACTCATCCGTCTACTGGCTCTTAAAATGCCGCCTGCGTTTTCTGACCTTTCAAACTTTGGGGAAGAATATTTTAGAGGAGTTATGGTCAGTCCTTCACTTCACCTCCCTGCTCCCCACAGGCCGGGGCCCGCAAAGGTTAGAACTAAGTGAGCGTTTGACATTTGCGTTAAAGCGAGGCCATAATGTTAAACCAATACGACCCTGTGAGTAATCTAAAGTTCAGCTGGTGTCTCTCTGCAGCCAGCTGCTAGTGCCACCTCCGTCCCGCCCGCTATCATCATTAACAGCGGAATCATAATTAAGCTTAACCTGAGCCTCCCATGGACGCCCGGCTCATTCTAATCAGCACAAATGTCACCGCGGGGGGCGTTTGGGATGCAGGAGGTGGCTGGAGGTTTCTGGAAGATGAGCCGGTGTCATCGGCAGGGCGAACGTCTACCTTGCTCATCGTTAGCGGCGTGAGGATTTTTTAACCCCACAGATTCAGATCATTCCCCCCAGCCACCAGGGGGCTCGTGATATTTTGGCTTCACTAAGCAGCTTAAAGCAGCGACGCCTCTGCGTTTGTCCGTCCCCTCAGGTGTCCCGTCCCAGGCTGTGACGGACAGGGTCACGTGACGGGGAAGTACGCCTCTCACCGCAGCGCGTCGGGCTGCCCCCTGGCGGCGAAGAGGCAGAAGGACAGCTACGTCAACGGCTCGCAGTTTGTGTGGAAGTCTGGAAAGACGGACGGCATGTCCTGCCCGACCCCGGGGTGCGACGGCTCGGGACATGTCAGCGGGAGCTTCCTGACACATCGGAGGTGGGTTCCCCATTTCAGGTTTTTACAACTACAAAGTCTACAAAGTCATTGGCAGACGCTTTGATCCAAAGCAACGTACAAGTGATAGGTGCGAGCGCAAGCAAAGAGCTAGAAACGAAAGGCAACGTAAGTAAGTGCTTAGGACTGTTTGTGTCCATTAGGGCTGACAGGCAGTGCTGAACAACAAGAGCATAACAACATCACATTCATAGGTGGGCTGGTGTCAGCTCTAGGAGAGGAGGGATTCAGAGAATAGTAGAGTCTTCAGTTGTTTTTTTGAAAGTTGCGAGAGACTCAGCTGATATGAGAGAGTTTGGAAGTTACTTCCACCAGTGTGGGGTGACAGAGGAAAAGAGTCTCGGACCCCTTTGAGTTCTCTGACCCAGGCTTAATACGAGCAGCAACTGGAAGCCAGTGTAGACAGACATGAGTTCTTTTTGGTTGAAGACCAGGTGAGCTGCTGCGATCTGGATCATCTGTGGTAGTTTGACGCAACTGAACCATTTTTTTTTTTTCCTTTTTAAATCAATTAGAAATTATTCATGTTTCATCCAAAGTTTTAAATCATGGCACCGATATATAAACCTTTCGTCCCAGTTTTGTTTAAATCGGTGAGCTTCGTCAACTTCATCCTTCACAAACCTGAATCAACGCGTGTTTGTTTCATACCAGTCTCTCCGGTTGTCCCCGGGCCACCTCGGCCATGAAGAAGGCGAGAATGAGCGGCGTGGAGATGCTGACAATCAAACAGAGAGCGAGCAAAGGTCAGAGCGACGGAACCAGCTACACGATTAAAAAGTCTGATCCACTCAAACAAATGCGACAGGAGCAGAACTCACGCGTTCACGTTCGTTCCAGGCATCGAAAACGACGAGGAGATCAAACAGCTGGATGAAGAAATCAAAGACCTGAACGAGTCCAACAATCAAGTGGAGTCAGACATGATAAAGCTGAGGACACAAGTAAGACGACGCGACCTGCGCGCGTCGGCTCGGAGCATGACGACACATCCAGGCTCACTGTGGGTTTCCCTCCCTGGCAGATCACCACCATGGAGACCAGCCTGAAGTCCATGGAGGAGGAGAACAAGGTGATCGAGCAGCAGAACGACTCGCTGCTGCACGAACTCGCCAACCTCAGCCAGTCGCTCATCAACAGCTTAGCCAACATCCAGCTGCCGCAAATGGTGAGAGGAGCTGAGGGAGACGAGGGAGGGAGCTGCAGATAGAGCGCGCGCACACACACACACACACACACACACACACAAGCTAGAAGTTTGATGATGAGATCCATCAGTTGGTGAACTTTTCAAGTGTTGATGTTGAAATCTAGTTTGACCTGAGCCCACATTTAAATTAATAAATAAATAAAATGTGTTCATTTTTTTTATTCTGTGATTTTAAATGAATTTGGCTGAATTATTGTCAATTTCTGGAAAGAATTAGATACAATTTGAATAATTAATTTTTTTTTTTCTAAATTTAAAATTTAGATTAATTAACCAGGAGTTAATGATTTAGGATGCATTGTCTTCTGAGATGATAATCTTGAAATAACAGAAGTTTGGTCTCTGCTCACGGTCTGAATCCATTCAGGTGTAAAAACCGTCTCCAGCCTTTTTCTGTAGGTTCCTTTCTTCATCTGCTTCTTTCTGTTTGCCACCTCCTTTTTTCCCAGCAGTCCATGCTGTGCTTCTTCTGTGCTGTACTACGCCTCACAGAGTTTCACGTAGAAAAAAAACGTTTCAGTTCCAGTGACGTCATGTCCTCTCAGTGTAGAAAGAAGACTGGGGCTAATTGGATAATTTCCCTTAAAGCAGCTCGATAACTCTGCTTCCTGTCGCCCTCCGTGCACGAGGAAACGCTTCCTAGCACAAAGATACGTCCGTCTCAACAAGGAATCTTTCTAAATTCATATTTTCAGGTAAAGTGTAAATATAATTATGTATAGTCATATATTTTATTCTTTAACAAATCATATTGCCGAAGATAAACGTGGAAGTCAGCCGACCCTGAAACCGTCAGGCTGATTATCTGATCCAAATTGTTCTCCATGTCATGTCTGGTAGAAAATGACACGTGGGATCCGAGGTCATGATTCATTTGCTTCAGTCTGAGCTGAATTTAAAGGCGTCGAGTCGTTTTCAGTCCCGGCGGCGGCGGCGCAGTCGAAGGGAGACGCTCTTGTTCAGGCGGACGTTGTGTGTTTTCTCTCGTGTCGCCGCCGTGGGTCTAGCGGGCTAATTCACTTCTCTGTGCACCCTCTCCTGTAGAGACCGCCGCCACAGAAAGAGGCAGAGCCAGTAAAGCATAACTGCTGTTTACAGATGCCTCCCAGAGTAAGAGATCCATTTCTCCTTTATCCAATTATCCTTCTCTTCTGCACTGTCATCCCCCTCTCACACCCCCTGACACTCCTCTGGCGTCCACACATCCCAACTGTCACTCAGACTGAAATCCCAGTTTACAGACCAACAGCAGCACATGGGTTCGAGTTCCTGTCTCGATTTTTTGGAGCAAAGTTTTTTGAAAAATGTAAATGTATCAAAAACAAAATGAGCCAGTTCCAAGATTTAATGATTCAACTGTAGAAAGAAACAGAGACAATTCGGAGCCCTGGAGACGGAGCCCGATGGCGCTTGTTCGCTCCTCCCACTGAAGCTGTAACTCCGACAGTGGGCCCCGCCCCCTCTCGGGTCAGAACTGCTCCGTCTCTGATATAATTACCTGAGCCCCCCCTCAGCCCCTCTGGCTCTGAGAGGTGAACCACTAGTGTTTGTGTTTGCACATTAAGCGGCCTTCAGTTTTCTACATCCTGGTTTTGTCTCCATCGACTCATCAGCTGACCATCCCTCCTGGTTTTTGCATGGTTCAGTTTGACCACAGGCTGCAGATAGTCAAAGTATTTCAGTGAGTCAGTGTTTTCCCGACGGTGTTTCCCTCCTCCCCCGCTGCCCGCCTCCAAACCTTACCCACAATGCTTCACAGAAAACGTACCCATGTGCCCCTCCGCTTGACGTCTCACTGCCTTTTCCCTCCCTCGCAGGAGCCAATGAACGAACAGAACTTTGACACGTATGTGAGCACGCTGACAGACATGTACACCCACCAGGACCAGTACCAGAGCCCGGAGAACAAGGCGCTGCTGGAGAACATTAAACAGGCCGTTCAGGGCATCCAGGTCTGACCCGACGGAGGCCGAAGTAACGAACGCAAAAACGCCGAGAAAAAAAAACGTCAAAAGAGGGAAGGGGTTGTTTTTGCTGCGGTAATTTCCCCCCCAGTTCTTTTCTTTCTTCTGCTGTTCCGCTCTCGACTCCATGGGTATCACTTTTTTTTATTTCTTTTGTTTATTGTTGTTGCCTTGCTTTGAAAAACAACGTTTTAAACGAACTTTCACGTTTTGTACATTTTCATATGACCTAATATAATGTGATGTACTGTTTATAGCTGCTAATGTATGCACATTTTAGTGTATATGTATTTATTTATTGTAAGCTTGAATCATTTCTTATTTTCATGCGACCTCCATACGTGGAAGAAGTGGGCGTCACGGGTTAAACGGGGAGCACGGCGGCGAGGGGGAACAATCATTCTCTGAAAAGGCTTCTTCCCGCGAGCCGCAGAGCTGCCCGGTGTTTGACTGGTTCTGTAACGGTGGAAGAGTGGACCGTATGCACACGGACATTACTGTAAATCTTTAGCTAAAAATAAATCGAGAAGAACCGAGATGAGTTCAAACATCATGACACGGAAACTTACTGGTGCAAATCCCATCATCCCCTCCAGAGTGGCTTGTTTTTTTTTTTTTGTTTTTTGAAATCTTCTGTCGCTTTTCTTTGTTCACTGAAGAGTGAAATGGGAAAAAAAAAAACAAACAATGGCTACAGAAAACGTAGGAGACAATCTGCCATTCTGAATTTATGTCAGTCATTAACCTTGACTCTAGCTAACAGGACGACGTCTCAGCAATATTGGTACGATAATATTCAATCGTTTGTTTAGATATGGGATGCAATCTATATGAAAACATGTTTGGGTATATGCAATTTCTTATGAATAAAACTAGCAAAGAGCTGATAGATCTTTTTACTAACTATAAATGTATTGCGTTTTGTAAAAACCTTTTACTACAATCATGTTGTAGGAATCTGACGCGGGTGAAAGGACTTTGGTTCCGTCATGTTCGACTTTGCACAGTGACACCTTTGTTTCCATGTTTTGATGTTTTTATCGTGGATCAGAGGCGCGGGGGTTTGTAGATATGATTTTTCTTTGTAGAGGCTGATGGCTGCGCTGGACTTACAGGGTCAAACGTCCCCATCCGTAATTGTATATTGTCCTCGTCCCGTAGAAGACGTCTTTCCAATCATGCATCTTATTGTCTGAGCCGCAATGGGACATGATGCCAGACAACACGGTGACCAAGCAGTGTTCCTTTATTTTTAATCCTTTGCTTTCTGTTGAACGACGAATGAGAACTGGAGCCAGCTGTTTGTCTGTGCACCGATTTACCGACCGAGGGTTCGATCTGAATCGGCCTTAAGACGACATTGGAGCCTGAAATCACGGTACAGGCGGAGTTTGTTTTCATGCATGCACTTTACTGGAGTTTGTCAAAGTATTATCACGTGGTGAACGAAGCAAAAACTGTACAGCGAGTTTGTGGGAACTGTGACTTCGACAAGACGTTGTGCTGGTGATTCCTGTTTGAAAGAAACACAGAGAAAATTCTATGAGTTGATTTGTGAAAAGGAAAACTCCCCCTCTGGCCCCAGAGAACCAACACATCCGGATCATTCAGAAGATAAAAACTCTCTCCTGTATTACAGACATGGCTGCTGGTATTTTTGGTTAAACCGGGACAGGAAACAGAATTAAGAAGCTCCAGTAAATGAAACCTGAGGCAGTTTAAGTAAGAAATAAAAGAGTCGGGGGGCGGGGGGGTGGATTTCCTTCAAACTTGTTGTTTTAAAGACATTTTCCTGCAGAGCCTCATTCACTGACTTCACACCTCTGTCCAGAGCTTCGTGTCTGCAGCTTCCTGCCGGTCGACTTCCTGCATTCGATGGACTGACAGCTTGTTCTTTTTGACTCTTACCGATGACGAGAGGAGACGGGAGTTAAAGCACAATTCTGCCACTTAAAGACGAGTCAGTAGACTAGATATTGTAATATCAGATGTAAAAGCTAAACTGTACCTATTTACATAGAGAACTTCAGCACTAACATGTAACATGCTAGAATGCAAAAGAGAATCCATATGAATATTTGTGAGCTCATCAGTTGATTGAAGCTGTTTCTTTTCAGCCGTGCGTTGAGAAGGGGTTTTTATACAATGTTCATTTTCGTTCCTTTCGCCCCTTTTTCTCTGTCACTCGCAGACTTTCAGCAACAGTTTTCTTACCACGAGGCATGGGTTCTGTTGATATTCCTGCTGTATGTTTAAGGTCACGAGTTGCTCCGTGATATTTTCATTTGACTTGTGACGTTCGTACAGTTTTTATCATGCTGGTGTTGGCATCTCTTGCTCTGAATAAATCTTGTGTTGCAACACGGCTCTTGGCTGGTTCCTGTTTGTGAAGCCGACAATGTAGTTATACTGTACATACTTTAATACTTTTATACTTTTCACCTCTCTAGCATTGAAGACTTTATTTCATTCAAATGAAATGGACTATAAGAAGATTATTCATTTTAATTCCCCAGCTTGTATCCGGTTTAAATGTATAGTGGGGGTATCTATCAAATATTATATTATTTGAAATATATTCATCTAGATATATAATTCACATGTAAATCGAATATAGTATCATAATACTCATAATCACAATATAATTGACATATTAATTCATATCAAGTTTCTCTGGTTTTATTTGTAGATGAATACATAAGAATATGAAATATAAATGACATAAGATGTTGTTTCTCTTCGTGTAGAAAAAGCTGTTTTCACTTCTCTGTCTCGCTGCACTGCCACCGCCACCCGGCAGAGGGCGGCACTCACCCGTTAACTGCTGTTCAGACTCGCCAACCAACGCAAAGAAGAAGAACCAAATCTCGCGATATCACGGGGCTTGGAGACGCGCTGGATTCTGAAAGTAGCTGCGGTCCGAACGCAGAGTAAACAGCGAACCGGAACTGGTTTCAGACTGGTTCCAGTCTCTGGCTGCACTAGCGGGACTGTGCTGGGTCTGTGGGATGTGTCGGTGACTCTGGTGAAGATGAAGTGCGTCGTCTCCGCGTGCCCGAACCGGGTCAACCGGACGATCTTCAAACAACCACCGAAGAAGTTCTTCAGACTGCCGACGGACCCGGATAGAGTCCAGGTGTGCATGTGTATATAATAAATCCAGTAGTGATGGTTTAACTCTCAAAATCGAACTCAAGCTGTCAGGTAGTTTTAGTTAACTAAAACCTTTATTCAGGTCCGTGCCGCAGACTGTAAACATGTTCTCTGATGATGTCACTTCCTGTAGGCGTGGCTGGCCGCGCTGAGGCAGACGGACAGACCCGACCTGACGAAGCATCCTATGATCTGTGAGGACCACTTCCTGCCACAGCACATTTCCTCCAGTGGGATCAGCACCGACGCCGTCCCCATCATGCCCCAGGACCTGGACGTCCGACTGGGCGTGTCCAGCCCCTGGGGAGCGGAGTCTGAGGAGGACGGGGGGCAATGGAGCTCAGATGGAGAGGAGGAGACGCCTCCTTCAGTGGATCCACCTCAGCAGGTCACGAAGTTTCATCGTTCTCAGAGCTGTGGGATTCATTTCAAAACTTTTTAAACTTTCACTTCTGATCTCCAGGACTCAGTGGTGGAGAAATCTCCTGGGGCCAAGACGACGAGGTGAAGATAAAAAGTCTCATTCTGTTTAAACGTTGTTTATTATTGGACTCGATCTTATTAGGTGATGAAGGTTTGTTCTTCTTCTTCCTCTCCAGAGTCGAGCTGCAGGAGATGAGAGCCGACAGACAGGGTGCGTCTGATTTAACTTTAAAACACAATCAATTTCAGATTTATTCAAGTCTGGTTATAGAAACGAATGATTTAATTATACACTACCTATACTAACTATACAACTACTAAAGGTTCAAGTGAAACATCAAATAATCTGTTTTATCTACATTGATAAACTGTTGTTTTTGTCTTCACCTTAGAATGGACCATTTATATACTTAATATATATTTACTGTATTTATATACTTAATATTTAAATATTAGTCTTTACGTCTGAGCAGTTCCTGGCTCTTCATCACCTGAGTTGTTTCAGATCATCACAGACTCCAGTGATGCTTCCTCCGGAGGCAGAGGAAGGTGCTGCCGCTCCTCTTTAACTCCGTCATCCTTCACTCAGGCCGCTCCACGGAGAAGGTGACGCAGCGTTTCCTGGAGATGTTCCTGGCGGCTCCCGGCGGTTCACTGGACCTCGGGCAGGTGACGGCGGGGCTGCGAACCCACAGGCAGCGAGTGAACGACATCGCCGACGTCCTGCAGAGCGTCGGCCTGATCGAGAGGAGCTCGAACGGCGTGATCAGGTGGACGTGAGTGACCAGAGGCTCTACATCGTCACCTGAAGAACATCTCAAATGAATCATTGACACAAACACCTCTTGTATGTTATTAAACTCACGATTAGAACAAAGTTCAGGAAATGTTCTCCTGCTCTCACTCAGAGGACGAAGCCCCGTCAGCAACTTCCTGTTGAAGAGCCGGCTCCAGAGGGAGCTGCAGAACCTGCAGCTGGTGGAGGAGAAGCTGGACTCGCTCATCAAGAGCTGCAGCCGGCAGCTCTTCGTAATGACCGACGACCAGGAGAGTTCAGCATATCCTTCCTCCTCTCCGATGAGCTCGCGTTGAACCTGTGGATTTCAAAACTGTGTTGTTTTCTTTAACGTCGCCTGCACGATGGCGTACGTGACGCTTGGCGACCTCAGTCGACTCCGAGTTTTCCAGGAGCAGACGATGCTCGTCGTCAAAGCTCCAGACGAAACCACGCTGAGCATTCCTGCGCCGTCAGAGGTGAACGATGGGTCAGACTGCGGGTGTGCGTGGCGGCAGGAGCAGGAAGTTGACCTGAGTGTCTGTGTGTGTGTGTGTGTGTGTTGCAGGACAGCATCCATGTCCACCTGAAGGGGGCGGATCCCATTGTGGTGCTGACCTGTGACGTCACTGGAGGAAAGAGCGTCCGCTTTCTAACGCTGGAGGAAAGTCGAGTGACGACGTCATCGCTGTTCAAAGGTAAAAAAAAAACACAGCAAGACAAAATGGGATTTGTTTTCAGATGGAAGCGTTTCCACATATAAAATCTTTGAACCAAAAATTCTAAACCGGAACTCTGGAGCTGTTCAAGAGTACACGACTAAAAACTTAAAGAGAAGTTCAAGTCTCAAATTCAGATTGTTTTTTTGGATTTTTCAAGTGTCTGATAAAACTTAACCTCACCTTGATCTTCCTGTTTTGTTGTTGCAGACTCCTGGAATCCACAGACTGCTGCGCAGACAGTGACCAGCTGACCACCAGGAGGCACCAGTCGTCCTTGTGGTTCCGTCAAGTCTGGAAAATGGAAGCTGTGAATGTTGCCTCTAGCAGACACTGAGGAACACGGGCATCTACACCTCCTCATGTTTGTCTGAACTGCTGTAAGAAGTAATATTCTCGTCGGCAACTTCTACACTTTATATCTACTTTGTTTTGGATATGAAATGTTTTATCCACAACAAACGTCAAGTTCATAATTATGTTAATTATGTCAATGTTTATTTGATGATTCTTCTGCCGCACTTTAAAATGACTCTTGTAATTTTAGGAAATTGCTCTGACATCACGTGGTTTGTGGTACAATAAAGAAAACAACAATGTGAAACTGATCGCTTCACCACAGCACCACCCAGTGGACAGACTGCATCACTTCATCCTGATGAACACAGACACAGGGCTCGCACAGGTTTTGTGCATCTGAACACTGACACAGTAACTTGTTCGTCATTAAATAGTAAGTAAAAAAAATATATATATAGTAAAATTACTTGAATATTATGTAAAAATCTATCAAAAAGTATGTTTAATTAAATAATAAGTAAAATAATGTTAAAATGGTTGAATAGTGGGTCAAAAATATGTAAAATTCATCAAATAGTAAGGAAATAAATACAAGCATTGTATACACTTTTTGATGACTTTTACATTTTTTTTTAAAACTTACTATTCGATGATTTTTTTTTTCACTTTGATGAAATTGATGAATACGCAACGTCAATGTCTGACACAGTAATTTTCTATGGACCCCTTTCTAATGTTACCAATGACGAAATGTACTATAGCCGCACGTCATCATTCCACCACTGGTTGTCAAGGTGGTGTCCAGATAATAACATGGACTTTGTAGATAACTGGCGATCTTTTTGGGGAACAACCCGGTCCGATGAGGGGCGACTGCATACATGGCACTTTGGATGGTGCATCTCTCTCATCTCAAAATATGACGTCACTTATTAGACAGTCCACGCCATGACAAACCAGGGATGAGACCAGGAAGCAGAGATGCAGTCTTACACGCTTCTCTGGACCTCTATTCGGTCACTCTCCCGTTTTCCAATAGAAACTGTGTCTGCCTACCGACCCACTAATCCACATAATTAAATCTAGCATAAACAGGAAAGGGGAAGTACATTCAAACTTAATGAAAATAAACACAGCCAGTATATCAGGAACAAAAATTAGAACTGTAAAATGTGGTCTATTAAATATCAGGTCACTTGACACCAAATCTTTACTAATTAATGACATGATCACTGACCATATCATTGATATATTATGTCTTACTGAACCCTGGCTGCAAGATGGAGAATATGTAGGCTTAAATGAAGCGACGCCCCCCAACTCATACTAACACTCATATTGGGAGCAGCACAGGCAGAGGTGGAAGGGTTGCAGGAATATTTAAATCACATGTATCCATCAACACTACACAAAAAGATGGTTATAATTCATTCAAAAATCTAAAAATCAACCTCCATCCAAGCCTGAATTATCCAGGGGGGCAATATGTAATAACTAGGGTTTAGTTATTACATATTGCCCCCCTGCCCCCTATTCAGAATTCTGAATTCTCTTAGTCTCTGTCAGAGCTAGTTCTTAGGTCAGATGGAATTATTATTGCTGGAGATTTCAATCTTCATGTAACGACAGCCTTAGTTTGGCTTTCAAATCAATTTTAGACTCAATTGGTTTCATTCAACTAGTTATGAAATATGGCATAGATGTTGAAAATCTAGTAATATTCCGAATAACCCGATCCTGTCCGACCATTTCTTAATTACATTTGAATTTAGAATCCATGTCATGGGCTTCTATGCCGATAAAGTTATTAAGGATAAAAGCCATAGTTTTCTCCCTGTGACTGGCCCAGACACGCTGTCTAGTCCTGAAACCACAGCACTAGACTCATGTTTGAACCAGTTTTTGCTCATTGACCTTCCTGAACTGAGGTTATTAGTTTCATCATCTAAACCAACAACCTGTCAATTAGACTCGGTCCCAAGTCTAATTGACTCGCTCGGTTTTCAGATAGGACTTGTAGTTTTTGAGTTACAGGTTTGTTTGTGGGGTACTCAGAACACAGGCCTTCCCCTCTCTCTCCCTCTGTTAAGCACGTGAAGTAGCTGCACCTGTCTCTCTCTCTCCCCCCCCCCCCTCCTCCCCCACCCACACTCACAGACCTGACCATTTCCCTCCCTCTCTCCCTCTCTGCTTTTGCAAACGTGTTTCTCTCAGGGGCTCTGTGTGAGGAACATTTTTAAAGGGTACACGGCACGGAGGAGGACGTGGTCGCGTTCAAAATTTCTTTTGAAAAAAGACAAATATGGCATAGATGTTGAAAATCTAGTAATATTCCGAATAACCCGATCCTGTCCGACCATTTCTTAATTACATTTGAATTTAGAATCCATGTCATGGGCTTCTATGCCGATAAAGTTATTAAGGATAAAAGCCATAGTTTTCTCCCTGTGACTGGCCCTCACACGCTGTCTAGTCCTGAAACCACAGCACTAGACTCATGTTTGAACCAGTTTTTGCTCATTGACCTTCCTGAACTGAGGTTATTAGTTTCATCATCTAAACCAACAACCTGTCAATTAGACTCGGTCCCAACCAGGCCAAGTCTAATTGACTCGCTCGGTTTTCAGATAGGACTTGTAGTTTTTGAGTTACAGGTTTGTTTGGGGGCTACTCAAAACACAGGCCTTCCCCTCTCTCTCCCTCTGTTAAGCGCGTGAAGTAGCTGCACCTACTCTTGCTCAGTGTCTCATAACAATACCTATTCAGCAATTAAAATGTACTTTTTCACTACTGACCCTGACCCCCTGTACAGCCATTGATTGCCATTAGCTATGCAATATGGTCCATGTCTTTCTTGTCGCGCTCTCCCCCTCCCCACTGTTACACTCTTCTCCCCCTTTGCTTCCTCTCTCCTATCCTCCCTCCTTCTCTCTGCTCACCCCAACCGGTCGAGGCAGATGACCGCCCACATTGAGCCTGGTTCTGCTGGAGGTTTCTTCCTGTTGACGAGGGAGTTTTTCCTCGCCATAGTCGCCATAGTGCTTGCTCATTGTGGGGATAGTTGGGTCTCCCTACGTTTCTTATTACTTATTATTTGATGAATATTAGGTCTTTTTTCTTGACTATTTAATGACTTTTACAATATTTTTCGACTTACCATTTGATAAGTTCACAATTTTTTTTTTTTAACATTTGAAGATTTTCAAAGTATTTTTTTACTCATTATTTGATGAATTTTACTTTACTTTTTTTCTATTCTGTCATTTTTAGATAATTTCTTTGACTTACTATTCAATGACTTTTATAATTTTTTTTACTTACAATTCGATGCATCTACAATAATTTTTGACTTACTTTTAGATGAGTTTTATTTTTTATTTTTTTTTTATTTTTTTACTTACTTTTTAATACATTTTCTACTATTTGATGTTTTTTTTAAATGTTATACTGTTCATCAAATAGTAAGTGAGAAAAATATAATGAACACCAAGGAATAATGAGTAAAAACCTGTTAAAACATATATCAAATAGTAGGGAAAATATATCAAATAATTCAAACCACACCGACGCCCTGTACAAGTAGGGCCAGAGTCGCCTCCACCTCCTGAGGAGACTGAGGTCTTTTGGCGTGTGCCGGCCTCTCCTCCGGACTTTTTATGACTCTGTGGTGGCCTCTGCCATCTTCTTTGCCGTGACCTGCTGGGGCGCGGGCAGCACGGACCGGGACAGAAAGAGACTGAACAGGCTGGTCAGGAGGGCCAGCTCTGTCCTGGGCTGCCCACTGGAAACGGTGGAGGAGGTGGGGAGGAAAAGGTCACCTCCATCACCTCCATCATGGATAATAAGTCAAACCCACTGCACTTGATCGTGGAGGGACTGTACAGCTCCTTCAGCGGTAGACTCCGGCACCCACAGTGCAGGAAGGAGCGTCACCGCAGGTCCTTCATCCCCTCTGCTGTCTGTTTAAATGGACTTAATTAGTATATATAGTGCAATTAATGTCCCTGCCAGTACTACCCTACGGTTTGTTTTTCAACATCTCAAAATCGGTCTCATTACATCAGTATAATCTTTTTCTGCTCAGGGTTTTTAAATTTTGCGAGCATTTGCACATTCTGTTTTTCGTTGCACATTCTGTTTTTGTTTTGCATACCCTGTTTGTATTTAACTTCGTAATTGTTTAACTGTAAATAGGTAGGCCTTTAATAGTATTTTTTTTATCCTTACTTGTTTAAAAAAAAATCTTACTTAAACATCTTCTTTCACTGAGCTGCTGTGAATGTGTGTTTCCCCCATGGGGGAGGAATAAAAATGTTCTATTCTATTCTATTCTAAGTCAATATTCTTTTATAAAATTCATGAAATAGTAAGTAAAAAATACAAATAGTAAGTATTTAAAGTCATCAAAAACTCAGTCAAAAAAAGTAATCAAATTGAAAGGGAATAAGTAAAATAGTAAGTCAAAAAAGATAGTAAAAGTCAAGTGAGAAAAAACATATTAAAACATGTATCAAATAGTAGGGAAAAAATGAAAAAGTAATTCAAATACTATCTTAAAATCCATCAAATAGCAAGTCAAAAAAATGTAAAATTCACCAATTTGAAAGTAAAAAAGAAAGAAGGAAGAAAAAATATGAAACACAGAGTAAATTGTCAGCTCACAGTTGGATTCCCATCAATCTAGAAATGTACTTTTTTTGTTGGCACGAGGGGGCGGTCTTTTATGAACACATTATCTAAAAAAAAGAAATGATAAATTTTGTTTTGCTTCGACTTCACTTGTGCAGTCACTGGAGTAAATACTGGACAGGACAAATGTAAAAGCATCATTTCCTCTGGCTCTGATCTGGGACCATATGTTGCTCTGAGCTTTAAATAGAGCACAAGCTTCTGATACGTTGAAGTGTGTTTTTGGCCCTGACTCTGGACTGGCACCGTTTTACCTCGACTGTGATGAGCAGTCTGGAGGACGCCACACTGCCAGCTGGAGGACGCCCAGGTGGACAGCGGCCCAGAGACACATCACTCGAGTTTATGGTCGTCATTGAAACGTCTCGGTGGAGGCGGACGTCACAGAAAGATGCTCTTTTAGTTCATAAATAAATCAGGAAGCATTCATGTTCACATCTGAACAAACTGAAGTCCAGTTAGATGTTTGAGGAAAGAGTTCGGCAGAATTTGTCCCGTCAACTTTGACAGAGAGCAAAAAAATGCTCAGCCAGGGTCTATAAATAGACGGAGGAGACATATGTTGAGGTGCAGGGGGCGGGAGCTGAGGACACCCAGGGGGAGGGGCCCATCATGGCCCCAACACGCCAACCTGCATCCTGCTGCTTTCCCATCGTCAGCAGATGATCCTGCTGCCTCCGACTGCATCATATCACCGTGACGTGAAGCAGAGAAACAGAAGAACACAAGTGGAGGAATAATGTCAGAGAAACAAACCTACAGCAGCAGCTCCTCTTCCTCATGATTTCAGAATTCACAGATCCTGATCAAAACAGTTTATCAGTGAATTCATGAAATGATGAAACCATGAAAATGTGAAATTGTGTTCATACAAAGAATGCGAGGCTGAGTGTCGTCTGTATGGAGGCAAGAAGAAGACGAAGCGTTGAGGCCTTTAACGCGTCAGAGGTGGTGTGTGTGTGTTTGTGTGAGTGTGAGTGTGGTGGGGGGGGTTGTATGCATAAGCTCTCTAACTCTCGCCACAAACAAGATGGGACGTTCCAGTAAACAACCAGCAAACAATTTATCTGTGCACACATCTGGTTCTGATTTGACAAGGCTGACACACACACACACACACACACACACACACACGTGCACACACACACACACACAAAATCAGCAGTATTCCGGCAGATTTTTGTGTTTTCAGTTTTTCCTTCATTGTGACTGAGTTAAAGTTGGTCCCTCGTGTCTCTGTGTCTCGGGCGTCTTCACGGCCTCCATGTTTCTTGATGCTGTTCCAGGAAACGGAAGGAAAACTGGCCATTTCTTTAATTCCAAGCGACATCTCAGTGTGCACTACCGCTGTCAGCCCACAGGGGTCAGTGTGCAGCTGTGCTCGGCTCCTCTCCTCTTTTTTCCATCCCTCTCCTTTTCCATCATAAATTTACAGAGGACAGAAAGCGTTTCCTCCTCTCGTCCTCTTTTTGTCTCCAGTTAAAATTAGCTTGTAGTTTCTGTTCCTCTTCTTCTTCTTTTGTTTCCTCTCCATCGCTCTTCATCCATTTTCTCCATCTTCATCCTCCTCAAAACATTCCTTCTCCTCATGGAGCTGGACTCACCACATCTTTCTCCAGGTAATCTAGAAAGACTTTAGTTAGTCAAAGATCAAATAATAATTGATCACAAGAGGAAGACGAGGCTGACGTGGTTGGAGGTTCAAAGGTCAAAGGTCAAAGCTGAACATATCTCAGTATTATGTTTGGATTATGTCAGGATTACATTTTCTAATTGGGCTCAAAATATGAACTGAGAGTAAAACTGAGTTTATTTATCACTGGCTCTCATGATTCATGTCCCTTCAGTCTTCATCAGATATTTTAAAGGACGCCAGACAAACGAGGACGTTACTGGTTCTTCGACTTTAAATATTGAAATCTCGAATTCTGCTTTTTCCTTTCCTCTTTGTTTCTGCCCCTCCTCTCCTCTGTCTTCTGACCTCCTCCATTTTTAGAAATGTTCCTGCTGGCATCTCCCATAAAAAAAAAAAAAAAAATACAAATTGAGCTATCTCACTTTCCATTTGGACACACACACACACACACACACTAATTGCACCTCTTTTTTCCTGGCTGCTAAAAATGGAAACTTGTTTATTCCCATGAACAGATGCCTCTCTGACACACACACATTTGTTCATGTCTCTTGGTGTGGACTAGTCTCTTTTCTCTAACTAACTAGGACTCTAACCTGAACCTGCTGATTAACTGAGGGACAGAAAGTGACGACTAGTCAAAATGTCCCCGCTCTGTGGGTCGAAGCCTCAAAACGGTCCTCGCAAATGTGGCTGAAGAAGTCCACACGCACACACACACACAGACCACCCATGGCTGTAAATGTGTGTGTGTGTGTGATGTCGTCTGTCTCTCCAGCAGCACAGTGCAGAATCTTCTGCTGAGTGGGCGGAGCTGCGCAGCTTCAGAACGGACTGAACCACTTTCAGGCCAAATTGACCCTTTGTCAAGTCTCGCCTCTGCTCGCTCTCTCCCTGGTTACGGTTGCTAAGCAGGAGAAACAAACAGCCTGAGAGTCCGTTTCCACCGAGGACACCTGTCGATTTAATTGAGTCATATTTCTGTGCCGCCTCGTTTCGGCTGCAGCTTGAATATAACGCGGTTTCAGTGGGAGAATGTTCAGAGAACAAGTGGAAACGCAGGAAGAGACTTCAGGCCTGCTGGAGTCGAGCGGCTCCACGTGGATCGGGCTCAGTTTCCCTAACGGATCAAACACATGCTTCAGAGAGCGAGTGCAGACGATGACGACGGACAAACAAGAAACAGAGAGCCGATGGAACGGTCTGGAGGCAAATGCAGAATGAGCAGGACGATGTTTTCCTAAATGGAGCCGGAGGAGTCTGACTGTTAATTACAGCCGCTAACTGTGGTGTTACCCTCACACACACACACACACACACACACACACACACGGGGAGTCCCGCCACAGCCAGTTCACTACTAACCATTAAGTCATGTAAACAAGTCCATTTGGGCGACACACAACCTGAAATGAGCTTATATGTCCCAGCATCCCTCTGTCCCGCATCCGCCGGCCTCCACCATAGCGTGACATCGGCAAATGACTGCCGGTCGTTGAAATGATATGCTGAAGGACATCGCTGACATAATTAGTGGCTGCTGAGCACAAGACACGACGGTCTGAGAGCGTGTGCGAGAAAAGGCACGTGAAAGCACAACCAGAGAAGATATTTTTAGGAGCTGGTGATTCCCACTTCAGGAAACGACTGTGACCTCCAGCAGCGACTGGATGTTTCCAAGATGGAAAGATGGAACATTTGCAGCCGAACCTGCTTCTCTGAGTCTCATTCTTTCTGCATGAGAACCTTCAGCAGCGTCCTCCAGATTTCAGTCACTCTGTCTTCCTCAGTTTTACTGTAGATAGCCACAAACCGATCCCTCGCTCAGATAACTTATTGATTGATTGATAGTTTTCCAAAAATGTTCAGCGTGCTCTAAAACTCAAGAGAACACAGAGAAAAACAGGCTCAAAGGCAGTGGCCCACACACACACACACACACACACACACACACACTGGTCTCAGGGGAGATTTCCATATGCTCGCAGCACTGAACCATGAAAACTACGCTCACACCTCACACGGCTGTGATGAAAGTGATTCCTCCAAACACTAATCAGCACCAGAAATAACTCGCTTGATCAGCGTCTTGCGAAAGGCCGCGGGACGCAGCGACTGGAGGACAGACTGACAGAATAAATGCAAGACGACACCGACCCAGTTGTGTCAGAAAAGAAACAGAGACAGAAGTCGACAGGTAGACATATGTGGGACATGGCTAATGACAGGGAGTACATTAAAATTAGAAATAAGAGGGAGGGAGGGGGGGGGAGTCATACGTGATGAAGACTCATCAGCTGACCTTCATCAAACACCGCGCTGACAGAAAGTCACTGCAGCTTCAACAAACCACACCCACAACCACATGAAACACGAAGAGCTTCAATTCAGGGTGCAGGATTCAAATCTCAAATACTACAACAAGTACTGCAAAAATAACTGTTTTCTGATGATGAATTACTCTGTCCATACAAGTAACACCAGTATTTATTTTTATTTGAGAGGAGAAATAAAAACATTATCGAGGACATCAAAGGAACAATGATTCCCTTTGATTCGCGAACAAATTCAACACATTGATAAAGTTTTCATGAATTCTTCGTGAATTAAGAAATAAGCTGTGCGCCGCCATCCTGCATTCAGAGAAGAAAGAAGCACAGACGGACAAATGACTGTATTTATATTTATTTGAAAACAACAATCCATTTTTTTCCACTTCTACTGCGATTCCTTGTTGACGGGGTCATACATGATATTTGTATTAATTCCACGGAACACCATCACAACGTTACCCTTTTAAATGCACATTTACCTTTGTTTTTTTTTTTTGTCCTTTTTTTTTTGTATTGTCGTCATTTCTATACAACGACTTGTGCTTTGATATTGTTGAAAGAGAGAAACAGACTTGTTTAAAGACGTGGTCGGCGTCATGATAAGTGAATATAACAGAGGGAGGATCCAAATAGAAAAGAGTGGTAAGAATAAGAGGATATACTGGTCGAGTACACACCGATACAGAATACACAGATACACACTCACATTGCACCTGCCCGACTCCACCAGGACGTGAAGAGACAATCTCCTCCTCCTCCTCCCCTCTGGTTCTCCTGGTTCTAGGAGGGTTGTTAAGTACAACTGCTGTTGCCTTGCAACAAATACGCTCCCTGCTGGTGAGCAGAGCTCAGGAGAGATAATGCTTAGCTACACAAGGAAATGAAGGACTGACACATGAAGTGTTCAGGGTTCAGAACAATTCACCTTCAGGTGGCCGCGAAATAAAAAAAAGAGCAGAGAGCTCGTGTTTAGAAATATAAGGTGCATGAGTCAGAGAGCGTCGACGAAGAGTTCAGACACGACGAGAGAAAGACACGTGGGGTTCGACCGGACGCACCGACTGGAATGTTTCCCCCTTCGAAAGATCTCGTTCAAGCAAACGTCACGTGACGGAGTGTGGAGCCGCTCGGTGGCTGGTGTTGAGGGAGGAGAGGGAGGAGGAGGAGGAGGAGGGGAGCAGAATGCCACGGTGCAAGAAGGCATGTTCGTTCACTTAATGCTGAGTCTGTGCCTCGCAAATAAAAAAAAGAAGCGGAAGAAATAATACCACGGGAAAAAAAAACAAAAAAAAAGAAAAGAAAATCACAACCCGGGACGACAAAAGAGCAGCGGAGGAAATGTACAAGCTCATAAATACATCATGTGAATGTCATTCTATATGATAAGTGCAGGGAGACAGATAGATTCTATACGTTGGTTTGTTTTCATACGCTGGCTAAATATTCATCTTACTTCTATGTATATATACGAAGAGGGCGCTCACTTAGACGTATATAAATAGGTCTAACATATAAAGCCATGTTACAGTGTATATATATTTATATATCCTCGCCCTAATCTCAGCGATAGCAAAAACCCATGCTTTACTTAGAAAAAGGCATCCACGACATTTAAGAAAAATGTACAATTTATGAAACATGGTAACAATAATAAATAGTATTATATAGAACTGCCGCTGTACACAAAAAAGCCATGTTTTAAAATTTCACTCATATAAAAATATGTTTTAGTGCAACCGTACGTAACTTCACATCGCTTGTCCAGACTTTTTAAGGTGTCCAAAACGAGAGGGAGGGAGGGACAGAGGAGGGAGGGGAGGAGTTTGCATTTCATACAAAGCTGATATTATTGTATTTACATTTACCTTCCTGCTTTGTTTGCTTATCAGAATATAAGCAAAAAAAAAAGAAAAAAAAAAAAAAGGAAAAGGTTGAAAGAAAAGGCACACACGTAGCGTCCGACCGTTTGTGTTTGACGTACCGCTTCGAACCTGGCTCCCGTCTCAGCTTTTATTTCTCATCTGTGGAGCTCATGTTGTGTCCGTATATGTGTCAGCGTTTGCAGATCCTCTTTAAATAAGAAAGTGTCAGAGAGCAGGCCCCCGGTCAGAACACGCGTGTCAAGGTTCACGCGTGTTCTGTGTATGTATCTGAGTGTGTGTAAAGTGTGTGAAAGTCCTCCCCTCTCTCTCTGTTGCACTTCATCCCTTCCTATGATCCAAAAACAAAAAAAAAAAAACAATCCACAGACCCTTCTCCTCCTCTCCTCCTTCCTCTGCAGCTCTACGACACGTCTTTGCTCCTCTTTGTGCTTTCCACCTCCCTGTCTCGCTCCAGCCTCGGGGCTTTGGATGCCGTGGAGGGCTGGAGGGCGTCGGCCGCGGGGCTGTGAGGGTGAGGGGAGGAGGAGGAGGAGGAGGAGTGAGGGGAGGAGGAGGAGACCGAGGGGTGGGGAGGCCTGAGTTCCAGGCCGCTAAAGTGCTGAATCCCAGGAGGTGGTGGTGAGTGGTGAGGCTGGGAGTCGGAGGACGCAGAAGGTGGGGAGGAGGAGGAGGAGGAGGAGGAGTCTTTGCCTTCCTCCACCTTCAGTCCTCTGTCCACAGGCTCCTCGGAGTCGATGCAGAGCGACGCAATGGCGTTGGTGCACGTCTGGATGCCCTCCTCCTGCTCCTGCCTGACTCCGCCTCCCTCCCTCTCCTGCATGGACGACGCCCCCCTCACCCACTCTCCTCCGTCCCTCTCGCCGAGGGAGGGGAGGTGCGGGGCGGCAGCCTCGCCCGTGGTGGAGTCCTCCGACGCGCTCGTCTGCAGCAGCGGGCGCGGAGCACCCTGCTGAGCGAGGGGGGTGGTGATGGACGTGTGGACGGAGTGTACCATCTGGATCCCACCGATGGGGATCATCGGGTAGGGCGAACGCACCTGGAATCAGAACGAAAACGTTCAGTGATCCGTTTGAAGTTTATTTCAACTTGGTCTCACACGCACGTACGCGCGCACACACACGTGTAATATGAATAAGATGTGAAAGAAGTAACCTGGAGTTGAGAATGAAGTGGGAGGTGACTGAACAGGACTTGGTGAGGTGGGCTGGACTGGTTGCCATGGTTACTGGCCTGGCGCTGTTCCCCTGGCGATGGCGAGTCTGGACGATGTTCCTGGAAACACAGGAAGAAGAAAAATAAATTCCATGAATTAATAAATTCATTCTTCATTCTTCATTAATTTTAAATCTGACGTCGACATTAAACAATAATTACAATAGTTTTAATAACAAACTGTACTCTTGGCTTCTCGATATCTAAAAACAAATATATAAAATGAGTCTCGATCGTGGCCGAAGGTGTCGGGAGAAGAACAAAGAAGGATAATGACGCCTCAGCAGAACTTCTTGAGCCTGAAAAGGTTTTTGAAACGTGAATTTATTATAAGAAGAGCAGACGATGATCAGTTGTTGAAAGTCGGGAGCAGCGGCCGGAGCCAGAGTTTGAAGTGGAGCTCTTAAGAAGAAAAACAGCCGCGTTATTAACCACAGCACCGCCGGCCAAGATCCCATTACCACCGAAACCCAGCAGCCCCATCTTCCATCATCCCCCGGCGCTGACGCTCTATCTCGCTCTGACTCGCTCTTTATTCCCTCATCCTCTGTTTCTGCTTCCTTCTCCCCACTGTGTCCCACTGCTTCTTTCTTTCCGTCATCACTTTTAAATTTTCTGCATCGACACTTCAACCAAACGTCACAAAGTTCAGACATGAGCGCAGCGTGTTTGACGTCTGTTGCTGATTTAGAAAGGACACACATTGAAGATGGTAGAATCAAAATAATAAGAGGAACAGAGAGAAGAATCTGATTCTTACCGTTACCATTTCTGCGCTGGTTCTGCGACGTCCCAGAGAGACGAAGTCTCCCTGGGCCAGCGTCCTCAGACTCCTCGCTCCGCTCTGCTGGCTGCACAGAAACACAACAATTCATCTGTCAGCCTTTACAGGAGTTAAAAAGAAGAGTAAAGACAGAAGGAGGAGACGGAGGAGACGTCTTCAGGTCAGCATCAGCAGGATTTCCTCGTCCTCACCTTTGGGGGTGAAGGTGTTGGTGGAGTCCTCTGCGAGGGGACAGAGGCCGGAGCACGCCCCTGTGGCGGCCTCGAGGTGAAAGGTCACGCTTGTAGTCTCTTCCTCCCGGGGACGTGGGTCGAGAAAGAGGGGAGAGCAGCGAGAAGTGTCCCCTCCGGGGGGACAGCTCTCTCCTGTATCCACCCGCGCCCCCCAGGTCCCTCTTGGGGGAGATGTGCCGCAGAGGGGAGATGTCGCGCCGGGGCGAGAGGTGTCTGGCACGGGGCGACAGGTCGCGGCGTGGGGAGAGGTAGCGGCGGGCCGAGGGCGAGGAGGAAGGGGAAATGGGGGATGGGCAACCGGAGTGGTCCAGCCCAGGCGAGGACAGGCGGGAGGAGGGGGAGAGGTCAGGGGAGGGGAAGGACAAGTCTTCATCCATGGAGGAGGAGGGCGGTGCCAGCAGCCTGCTCCCCAGCGTCCTCTGCAGGCCGCGCTGGTACTCGTGACCGGACTCCCTCGCCACCGGGTCGCTGGGCGGAGCCTGCGATGTGATCTGGATGCTCGGCACGGTGGTGAAGTAACCGAACAGCGGCGGCTTGCTGGTGTTTCCCAGGAAGTCGGAAGCGGAGCGATGAGTCAGGTGAGGAGACGGGTGGGAGGCGGCCACGGCTGTGACGGACAGGGCAGGGAGGCCGTACGGCTGCGGGCTGGTGGAGCGCGAACGAGTCTTTGGAGTGGAATCGCCGTCGTAGTCGTCCTCATCGTCGTCTTCGTCGTCCACCTCATCGCCGTCCTCCTCGCCGCCGTCTGAGTCATCCGCATCGGAGAACTGGTGGTCCGCCATCACTCCTCTGGAAACCTTCTCTGCCCTCTGACCTTCGTCTCCGCCATCTGTGAAATGACGAGGAGGAGGAAGAGGAGGAGGAAGCAGAAAAGTACAGGAAACATGAGGGGATGAGAAAGAATTAGGGGAGGAAGAGGAGGAAAAGAAGGATGAAATAAACAGAGAAAGAAGAGAAAGTGGGGAATGTGATGAATAAAGCAACAAAAAAAAGAAGAAGTTCAGACGAAATAAAACCCCGTTTTCTCTCCAAACAAACGTTTGTGACGGCAGAAGAGAAAACACTAAAGAAACACTAACTGAAGCAGCAAACATCTCAGACTGCTGCTGTTGAAACGAATCGTTTCCAGCCTCGTTGTCAAGCCGTCAAGGGATTAACGCCAGCAGAATTTATTATCTGAGAATATTTCCTCCCGTCGGTCCCTCTCAGCAATAGTTTTCAGATTATTTCCATATCAGCTGATTAACGGGATGCTGGAGTCCGGCTGCGACTGAGGTGATGAACAAATATTCCTCCCGTCTCTTAAGACTGGAAAATAAAACTGTGGCTTCACATGTTCCCTGGAGGTCATGGAAATATTTTAATACTGAATAATGAGAGGGAGGTTCGACTGATTCATGTGTTGAGGGGTTGAGCTCTGCTTTCATTTCACTTCCTGCGCGACCGCTCTGAGCCGAGCCTGAGGTTGTGTGTGTGAGTGTTTGTTTACCTCCATCGTCCACCTCTGTGTCCTCAACCGAAGACATTGAGACTCCCAACTCCAGACACTTTTTCATATGAGCCTTTGACTTCATGTGCTTCGTCAGGTTTCCTACAGAACACACACACAAATGAACAAATCCCATATGATCTCTCCACACTGTGATTAACTGACTGAACCTGGTCCGACCTGCCGCAGCTGATAACAGCTTTTTAATAACCATCAGATATCGTCAGCCTCTGATATGACAGAGGCTCCAGTCGGACTCGAGCTCTCTGCATGTTTTATTCACTTCTATATTTCTGGATTTTAATTCTTCAATTAAAACCTCCATAATGAGGTTTTCTTCTGCTAAAATTAGCTCCATAAAGATGCTATTCCTCAAGAACCTGATTAGTCTTGTTCAAAAGAATGTTTCAGGGCAAATTTATGCGATGATGGATCATTCTAATTTCCTGAGGGGAAAGTAAAACTCATGTCGAGCACTGGGTATGAGCTGGTGACTGCCGCCCTACCTTTCGTCTTGAAGGCGAAGTTGCAGAACTTGCAGACGTATGGCCGCACGTCGGTGTGCGTTCGGATGTGTTTCTTCAACATGCTCGGCTTCTTGCAGCGGATACCGCATTCCTCGCAGATGTACTTCCCTCGGCCGCGACCACGAACGTACACGTAGTCCTCGTTGGATTTGTAGCTGGAAGAAAGGAAAGAAACGTTATCTTCGATTTCACAGGCTTACACGGAGCTAAGTGGAAATATAACACATTCTCCAAGACAGAGAGAGGCTTAGATCCTCATCTCTCTCTGCAGAGAGGTCAGAGGTCAAGGTCTGAGATCAGAGGTCAGCCGCCCTGCAGCCGGTACAGATTCACAGTCTTGCTCTGGGACTCGGATATATGCTGACGTTCTTCTAAAATAAAGCTGAAACCAGGTTTTCTCTCTGCTGGACTGCAGCCGAGGAATACTGAGCTCAGAGTGAACTAGCAGCAAGACTGAAGGGAGACAGGAGCACCGACGAGATGAACGAGGAAACAGATTAACACTGAGAGTCGGAGAGGATGAAAACGTATGCAAAGGAAATTAAAGAGCAAAACCTGGACATTTGCTTGAAGTGAAACACTTGGCAGCAGCAGCACCGGTGCATGTTTGAGTCGACCACCAGTCAGAGTAAAAAGGGATATTTCCTCTGTGGTGAATGCTGCCGTTTCCTGTCCTGTCTGCCGCGGCTGGAGGAGAGTATCTGAAACGGTGAGGTCAGGGCCTCGGGAATATCAGGTGCATCGAACGAGGGGAGACTGCACCGGCCGAGACGTTTGCACAGCTGCTGCCAGTTATGAAAATGAATGATGGTGATGATCATTTTGTTTTATTCCGTTGTGTTCGCAGCACACGGTGAGATCACGAAGCGGATTGGCTTACCGCTACTTTCAAGGCCGGTAATGGATTTGTTTTCTCTGCCAAAACTTTATGGATTTCTGTCATCTGAAGTGGTTTCAATGCTGCTGTGTGCAAAGTGTGAACAAGCCTTTAAATGAAGCTAATGAGGGACAGATCATCTTCACACATGTCGATAAATTGAGAGAAGAAGAATTAATGTCCAATTACGGCGAAGCTCAAGTCATCGGCCTGTGATGGGTCTACCAGGCTCAGACTCCCGACTCATGAAACAGATGTCTTAACACTTCGTACGCAGGTCACGGACGTTCATTTTTATTTCGTCTGGGTGTCCGGATTGAGAAAGGGACAAGTTGTGTGCATGTGAGTGGGAGGAAGAAGTAGTCGAAGGAGAACCGTGAGGTTCAAACAGACGGAGAACGAGAGAAAACACAACTTTTAGATTTAGCATTTGAACTCCACAGTGTCTGAATTTGACCGTACCCGCCTTCGAAGATCTTGATCCGGGAGGGTTCGCTGGCAGACTGTTTGGCTGAGACCTCCTTCTCCACCTGCTCCTCCTTCGAACGGTCCCAAGACACCACTCCCTTCATCTTCCTCCCAAAGTTACAGACATCAACAGGCATCAGCTCTGGTTTCAACTGCAGCGACCGGAGAGGGAAAACAAAGAGGAGGGAGAGGAGTGTTAAGATGAAGATTGCCTCTCACTCGTGTCTCTGTGTTGATGTTTTCTCGAAATTTCTATTTACCTGATCAAACCTCAGCTTCCAGGCCACGGACGACACCAGTTTCCCAGAGCTGGGTGGAGACATGGCGGATGTTGTGTAAACCAGATCTGTGTTCCTCCTCTGTTTGGACCTCAGCAGGGCCAGAGCTGCCTTGGTGCTGAGATTCAGAGGATTGGGATTGTAGGAGTTCACACACCATGAACTGTAGACGGACACTCGCAACGCCGCCTGGGTGCTGTTGGGTTTGGTGTATTTCAGGAAACACCAGCTGACTCTGCTCATCGTGCGCAGGCTAGGGAACTGGAAATACTGCTTGACATCAGCCACGTCGGCGAGAAGCAGCGGCTGGCCGCCTGCCCCAGACAATGCTGCACTTTGGTGAGGAGCAAGCTGAACCAGCATGCCGACGGGGCTTTTACTGGATGCACGTGGCTTTGAGTTGTCGCTGTCTTCTGCATCGTTTGAGGAGCTGGGCTCTGGGGCTGAATCATCCACATCAAGTTCCTCTGGGGAGTCGCGGCCATCTGATCGGTCGGTGACAATCTGGAGAGGCGGCGTGAAGCTCTCAGCTCGGGGAACATCAGGGAGGTGAGGGGCAGATGACCGGACGGGAATGGCAATCTTCGTGGCAAAAGGATAGTCGCTTGGTGGGGAAGAAGACATCCTCTCAGACTCATCCATGGAGCCATCATTCTTCAGATGCTCTTGCCGACCTCTGTCCTGCCCTTTATCGGCGGTGCTGTTTTCAGTTCCACTCAGCTCCACCGCACTCATCTCCTTCACAATTTGTCCGTACATCCTCTCCTCCTTCACTCGCTTCTGCTGCTTAGTCTCGATGAAGAGCTCCAGAGAGCTGGTCGGGGAGAGCATGCGCTTGCTGCCGCCGATGCCTGACCCCGAGGCGTCCGTGGTGGAAATGGTGCCCGATGTTAGAGACAGTGGTATCCCTGTGTTTAGCCGCTGCTCCGGCAGTGAGTCTGGAACCTTCCAGGGGGGGTGGCGCAGCGCTGAGCCTTCGGTCTTTCCCGTGAAGTGTGACAGGTTGAAACCTCCCCCGATTCCTCCCGGTGGTTTGCCGGTGCTCGCTATGCCGACCGGGGGAGACATGCTGCAGTCTGAACCTCCTGGACTGGTTGCTACCAGCTGACTAACACTTGTGTACATAACACTACCAAATGATGGCACATGGGTTTGGATCCGTACAGGAACCAGCATACTGGGCAGTGAGGCCTGTGATCCCAGGTTCTGGGTTGCAAAAACAGGTTGGATCTGCTGCAGAAGCACAGAGGTGGAGGTGGAGCTGGGCAGGGAGAAGTTAGAGGAGAGCAAGCCAAGGTTTTGCGTTTGCTGGGACAGAGGAGAGTTCCGGGATGAGAAAGAGGCAGGGTACATTTGAGGACCGTCATTTTCTGATTTTCCATCATGTGGCTGTTGATCGTGGACTTGCTGCAGGGAGTGGAGTGGCGCGTGCTTGAGTTGCGGGTGTCCAGCAAGGCTGCCTGGAGATCTGAGGTGCAGTTTTTGGAGTGGCTGCTGGGCCGGCTGCTGTCTGGGCATCTGTCCGGCCTCCTGAGTCCAGTAGATGCCTGGTTGCTGGAAAGAGAGGAAGGGAGGGCCACTCTGGTACTGCTGCATCACTTCCTTGTTCATGACCTCATGACCTGGATGTTCTCCTTCAGATGATGAGCCCTGGGCATGAAGGCGGTGCTGTTGGGACCTATAAGGAAGAAAAGGTGGAGGAATCTTAGCATTCTACTAAATGTAGCTAGGAGCCAGATGATGATATACTCTGGGGAAGAGTCGAATTTTGTTAATTCTCCCACAGATGAATATAAGCAGCAATTATAGAAGCAGTGCACAGTGAAACCCTGACCTTCTTACCTGGCATACAGTGGTTCATCCTGTAGACTGTCCTCGCTGATACTCTGATGGAGAAGATGCTGGTGGTGAGATCCTATGCCTGTAAATAAAATATATAAATGGGAAAATTCAATTTTTGTTTTTTAAATAATCAGATGCAATGGATAACGACAAATGAAAACTTACCACCAGGGCTACTGCCAACTTTCTTGGTCCTGCCGGCTACATCAGTGCTGCTGTGGGGGGATCCGGTCGGTCCAGACCAAGCACCATGTTCCAGACTCTCCTGCTTGATTGACATCTCTGCGCCCCCTGGCTCATGAGCGACTGATTCAGGATAAACACTCAGTGACGCCTGTCAAATGAGGGTGATAAAATATTATGATACTAAGAGTGTAAGACAAAGAATGTGCAGTTATGGTTATTACAAAGAAAGTATGGGTGCAAGAGGAGGAGTTTTTATGCTACCTGTCGCACAAGATAGCCACGCCGTCGTTCCTTCATTGCAGAGGCACTGGAGTAAAGTTCTCCCTGTCTGGAGGACGACAAGCTGCCATAGTCGAAGGACTTGCTACGCATTTCAGGTAACTCTGTGGGCAGTGTGCATGGTGCCTGCTCCGATGAAGACCTCCTCATCTCTCTCTGCTGGTGGTGGCTGGAATGACCACTGCCAGGTACTGTCAGGAACTCAGACTGCTTAGCTCCGCCACTGCAGGCCAATGATTCATCCTGGTTCACAAAATTGCAAGAACGAAATTAAGAATTCTTCCCATTTTCTTGAGCCTATTGGGAGCATGCTGTCTTTTAAAGGTGCCATATTACAAATATACATATAACAAGTCACCTGTTTGATGGGCGAGGCAGACTTGAGGGCTTCATCTCTGTCAAAGGACATGGAGAAGGAAGAGGAGTGGGATAGGTTGCTCTCCTGACTGGGGCTGCGAGAAAGGCTGGTGCAGGTAGACTCAAAGCTCGATTCCCCAGATGAGTGCTCCATGTCTGTCAGACGCAGCCGCTTCTTCTTGGGTGGGAGCTTCTCTGATGGCATCTGGGAGAGTGTGTCGCTCCTTTGTGGCAGCTGAAACTCCTCCACATGTTGTGGCTGCTTGTCTGGCTCCTTGGTCATGGGAGCCTCTGTGTCTTTCTCAGGTTTGTCTGGCTCCTCTGTCACCCTGATCTCAGGAACTTGGATGTTGGGTTGTCGGACTAGTTTGTGTGGGATGTGATAAGGCTGACCCGGGGAGGCTGCAGCTGATGATGATGAAAGGGAGGCCAGCTCACTGTCACTTTGCAGCTGCTGCTCCATGCTCTCGGCCAGTAGGGCAGATTCAGGACTGAGAGCATCTTCAAAAATCTCAGTGTCCGACTGTTCAGAGTACTGGCTCGGTGGACCTTTCTCTGAAGAATGATATCCCGGATGCTCAAAGGACTCTGACTTCTCAAAGGAATTTGGCCGGCTGAGGGAGTTGGTGTGTTGGATGACTGATATGACATTCCCAGCTGCCTTCCTGCACTCAGAGTCAGTAAACAATGCGATGTCCTCAGAGCACATGCTGGCACAGGTATCAAAGCTATCTGATTGGCTGTGAGCACTGAGAGAGCCCTTCCCTATTGGAGTGGCTCGCGACCCATCAAAACTACCTTGCTTGAATTCATAGTCCCCTATCATCTCCACTGAACCACTACAGCTACTGTCACAATGTCCAGGGCTGTCTTCCTCATCGCCAACACTTGTCTCTTTCCTCCTTTTTCTTGTGGCTATTTCTGACATGCTAACTTTAGTACCATATGGGCTATAGGCAATGTGCTCTGGGACTCCCGGGCTGCGCTCACCGATCTTCATACCCAGAGATGAAGCTAAATTCTTGGGCATGTGTCCATAGCCCTCAGTCTCTCCTACGTGGGCTTCAGCAGCTGAATGCTCAAACGCAGCCTGTCTTCTGAGTCTGCGCAGCCCTTGAGGATAAAAGACATCATCTGATGACATCATCTCATCAAAGGAGTGGCTGCCCCGAATACCTGGTGGGACACTGAGGTTAGGGGGGGAAGAAGTTGGCATAGAGTTACTCCTTATTAGGGGCCCAGAATCAGATGGAGGCTCCAATAGGCCCGTGCTGCTTTGACAGGGTCCTGTTGGATGCTGCTTGGGATCTCCAGAGATCCCTACATCTCCTCTGAAACATACATGATCCTCAGCTATCTTCCCCATCTCCAGAATAGCACCAGATTTTTTTAAACTCGCCAGGCTGGCTGGGTCTGCCCCTGCCATGCCTACTGTGATAGACTGTCTGGATCTGGAGTTGGGTCGGTAGTACCAAGTTCGACCAAACATAATCTCTTCGTACGTCTTGACATTTGAGTTCGGAGGGCTTATCTGCTGCTCTGCACTCTCAGAGCGGGAAAAGTAGCCAGAGTCTGTGCTGCCTTTGCTGTGAGGGCTGAGGAGGTTAAGGGACTGAGACATGGCACAGTCACTGTCCTGGCCTTTTTTCTCAGTCAGTCTCAGGGCCAAACGTTGTTTGATGGTGGGGGAGTCGTCCAGAGAATGCGCTCTTCCGCCGACCTGTGATGCCAACATGTGATGTGACCCCTTGATGTCCTGAAATGGTGGGCACTCCATGCCGGTGGAAGGGACTCCCCCAGACTTGGGGACAATGAGGATAGGCACTTTAATGGATCCCACAGGCAGCTCTTCAGCCGAGTCTGCATATGCTGGCTCCACACCGCCTGCGCAGTCAGTAAAGTTAAACATGTAAGGAAAGGATTGTCAGTGGATGAATGAGTTCACCTGAAGTCACAGACTATTCAGGAATGCAAAGAAAGGTCCATATTGACCAGAACGGATCATTAACTATACTGAATAATAAGTGAACAATACTTGTGTACTTGTGAAAAGTGTGTTGTTAAAATTACCTGTAGACTTGTCAGTCTCAAATGAGATCTGTGGGATGGGGCTGTCCTTGTCCATCAGCATGGTGGAGCCCTCCACACATTCCTCATCAGTGTCGGTGCTCTGCTCTCCATCTGAGTGAACCTCAGCCTCACCCACTGGTGAAGCCTGGTCCATGTCCCCACTGCGGGCCACAGCTAGCTCTGAAAACGGTACGAGTCCAGCCTTGATGGCGTGGGCGTGGGACTTGCGATGCTTGTAAAGGTTGCTCTTTGTTTTGAAGGAAAAGCCACAGGGTACACATGGATATGGCCTTTCTCCAGTATGTGAGCGGATGTGCTTCTTCAGGACGCTGGGTTTGGCGCAAGCTCTACCACAGTAGTGACATATGTACTTACCGGGCTTTTTCGGCTTTTGCTCTTTTTTGCTGTACCCCTCCTCCCCAGGTTCAGTGCCTGACTGAGAATACTGTCCAAAGGAGCTGGGTAGACTGGGAGATTTCTGTCGGGGAAACCTCCCGGCCCCATGAGGGTGAGTATGTCCCGGATGTCCCACGGGGTATAGGTCATCTGAGGGCAACTGGCCGGCAAATGGCCAGGCATGTGGCTCTAAGCCAGGTTGAGGTTTGGCTCCTGAGAGGAAGCGCTCAGATTGGGGGTGCTGGGGGTATGGCTGGCCCAACTGGTAGGAGTATCCCCTTGGGAACCCCTGAGCAAAGGGTCCTTGGGGGTCTTGAGACGGCGGCCCTCCTATAGCTCCAACTGCAGAGGGTCCGGATAGCAGCTTTCCAGAATTACCTGTGATTGCGTACTTCTGCTGAGGCGCTGATCCCCCAGTGGCACCACATGGCAAACTCTCGCGGTGTTTTGCCTCTGGATCAGCAAAAGTGCTTCTTTTGGTTGTTGCAGAGGGCTC
Source organism: Pseudorhombus dupliciocellatus (assembly GCA_016785235.1). NCBI lineage: Eukaryota > Metazoa > Chordata > Actinopteri > Pleuronectiformes > Paralichthyidae > Pseudorhombus > Pseudorhombus dupliciocellatus. Next base: position 2,319,098 of record JAFBJW010000131.1, on the reverse strand, counting down.
GGACACCCACTTTCTTTGCAGAGGCACCTTCTCCTTCACTGCTTCCCTATTTGAGGACTTGTGCCCAACGGCACCTGATTCACGTGCCTCCATTTTTCATGAAGCCCTTCTACGGGTGAGAAGAGGGAGAAGAGAGGGGATGGTGGGGGAGTTGGGAGGGTTACCAGTTCCCCAATCTACCAGTCATGATAGCGTAACCTGTGAGGGATGGCGACAAGTTCACAGAAACAGAAAGGACCCATCCACTGACATAAAAATGGAGCTTTGGTGGATAACATCAGAAATATTTCTCTGTTTTGGCCATTTTGTAAACCGGCTACTGTTGTGCGCTGATTTTCTGTCCAGCTCATCTAAAGGCAGAAGGGTCCTCAGGTGATCTGCAGAAGATGGAAAGACACCTTTGATGAGTTTTGGAAAAGGACAGTGGAAATGAAACACAACATCATCCGAGCTTAAACGCTGACCTGTCTTTAGGTAAAGGTGCTTGTTGACAGTCTTCCTGCCGCTTCATTCACTTTTCTTCAGACCTGCCGAAACACAAAAGACAAAGTTTGAGAGGTCTCCTTTAATTTACTTTAACATGATGTATTCGAACACACCAAGAAGTTGTGTGAATGTAAACGTGTTAGTTGCTTCACACTGGAATCTGTGTCCGCGTTCTGCCTTTTCCATCTATCCCCCCCGCTGCACTCAGTGAGTCACCAATGCAAAGCAAACCCACGCTGTTCCTAAAAAGACACAAAGACTTATAAATAGTTCTGTGGAAGTGACGTGTGAGTGTCATAATGAGCGTGGGCGTCCAAAAAGGCAGAGTCGAAGAGCAGTCGTCACTGCGAGCACCTTTCCTTCCTCCCTGGGTGTCGCAGCTCCACATGACTTGGTTTGCACTCCGTCACTCTCTCTCTCTCACACACACACACACACACACACACACACAAAAGCCCGAACACACACACTTGTACGCACATGCAGAAACACAAACTCACACACACCTGCTGAAGTTGCAGTTTTGCGTATTTCCTCATCACGGGCTTTAAACAACCTCCCTGGCATTTTGATTGCGACACACACCCACACACTCACACACACACACACACACACACACAATGTAGCCTCAGTGCTGGTAAGCAGGGCTCAGTGACGTGTGTGTGTCTAGGGGCCCAACGTGTGATCTATAAATAGCGTTTGAGGAAAACATGCTGTATTCTTAGCAGCAGGAACACTAACACACTAACTTTGGGCTTGTGTGTTTTTTCAAATGTACCTCCCACACACGCACGCACACACACTCGCAGACCACAATGATCATGTGAGCCCTGGGTCACATTTCTATATTTTCCATGTTGTCGAGAGTGCAAGAATGTGGAATGAAACCCAGAGGAGTTTGTTAGAAACAATGGGTTTCCAGTTCTGGAACCAAACTCAGAGCAATGTTGATTGGTCGGTCGCAAGGTCAGCTGACAATACTGCATAAAGACAATTTGCGGTGAGGACCCGGAGGTGAAGCTGCTGCTAAAACACAGGAGCGATTCAATAATGTCCTCAGTATCACACAGACGCGGGTTCCTGAGCGGAGCGGTAGCCGGAATGAAGATTAGCATCAGCGTCTCGGGGTAAAACTGAGGCTGGGATGAGTCGAGAGTGAATCCAAGTTAGATTAATGTCAACATCTACTTTTAATCACTCGACAGCTTCATGATTCTCAGTCGAGCGTTTTCACATCAGCTTTGCATAATGTCTGCGTTCACATAGTCTCAGAGGAAAGTGAAGTTGGGGCAGAACCTGACACCCAAATAGCATTCAGTCAGCTCACGTCAGTCCGGCTCCTGACCTCCTGAGGGTAGACCGTCGCAGGCCAACTCCAGAGCGACCTCATGTAAAGCCGCTGGTTTTGCACTCACAGCGATGAATGGCCACAGTCTGCAGAGTGAGTGGGAGCCTGCAGTGAATGGCTTACATAAATTTGTATTCATACGCGCACCGACACAACCTGCCCCAGTTCCTGTGCGTAGGTGAGACATAGCTACCGGCGGTGTTTCGGTGAACGAGCGTGGGAGGCGAGTGTGTATGGGAGGGGGCCGGCAGAGGGCACGAGGAGACACCCAAGTTGTAGGTAGGTCAAAACAAGCAGGAGTAAATATAGTGGAGCACTCCAGCACTCGAACACTGGGCGAGGACGTTTTAAATAACCCGAGTTACTTAACGGACAGCAGCAGAGAGCGAGGAGTGTCGAACCCGATCAGAGTTTTTGTTCTGTCACTCTCATGTGTCTGCAGTTATCTAACCACAAGAAGATGGCGTTACACAAGTGTGAAGGCATTCAAAACAACCCGTTTTGAAGGAGGCACTGGGTTCACATCAGTGGGTTTTCTGAGACACAGACTGAGAATTCACGATCCAAACTAATCCAAAAATAACCCAACGCTTATATAAATATATATATAAATATATATATATGGTTCACTGAAAAACTGAATTAAGTTCAGTATTTTTTGTTTTTATTCACACACTATGATCTCAGCTGGAGGGATCACCTGTCCTCAGTGTCCCAGATGTTTACAGATGTTCACCAGTGATGACACCATTTAATCTCCGAGAACATTGACACAGGTGTGTACCAGCCCACATGTAGCAGCCCCTTGAGGTATCAGCACTGTGTGGGCATTAATCATGCACTCAGCAGGCTGTGTGTGTGCGTGTGTGTGTGTGTGTGTAGGAGGCTGTTGAATCCTGAGGGCGGTCGATCTCTCTCCCTCCTTCATTTCATCCAGCTTCACTGAGATAATGTTTAGGAATATTGCGATGAGATAATAGATCAATAGTTGTGTAAATCCCCTGCTCTTAAACACATGACAATCATCCCTCTCTCCTAATGTTGTGTACAGATGTGCACTGAATAAGCTTCTCATTTACTTCCAGTGAAAGACCCAGACAAGGGCATGGCTGGCTTCCGGTACCACAGAGTGTATGTGTGTGTGTGTGTGTGTGTGTGCGCGCGCGTGCATGTGTGGCTGTTAGCTATTCTTAAATTGCCGTACCAGGGTGCCACATACCAACGGGAATGGTTGGAATTCCTGCGACACAAAAACAGAGGGAACATGTCTTTGTGTGTGTGTGTGTGTGTGCGTCATGTCTCTGTTGAATAAAGCCATAAGCAGAACACAGAACAACTGTGTTTGGGTGTAATGGTATTTTAGAGGACGCAGAGCGGCAGAGGAAACCAGAACACGAGAAAACAAAAGATGACAAGGAAAGAAAGAAAAGGAAATAACAACACACACGAGGAAGTGAGAGAGGGAACCAAGGGGAGGAGTGTTATGGAGGAAATATGGAGGAGGGAAGATCAAGTTGTTGTAAATGACAGCGTCCACACAGATACAGACATCCAGACAGTTTCATTTCTGAGCGGTAGCAGTGTTCAGCTCCTCTGGGTGGTCACACTGTAGAGGGTATAAATACTAATGGTTTCCATTCAGTGATGAACCACTTTACACTGGGAGGGAAAGAGAGAGAGAGTGTGTGTCTTGGGGCCAAACTCAGCCACAAGTTTAATAAATAAAAATGCACTTGCTCAGCAGTTACCTGCTCCCTCTCTCTCTTCGGGCCAGGTACGAGCGTCTCTGAGTACGAAACATTAAAAAGTCATGTGTGTGTAATTTAGAAACACTGGCGCCGTGCAGCGCCTCTGCCCCTGAGCAAGGCAGAGGAACGCAGCAGCAGAAGGTTGTGGTTTAAACCAGGAAACTCCTAGCGAGCCCCGGGGCAACTTCACAAGCCCGAGTTTTTACAGAGGAGCAACACATGTGCTTCTACCTGTAAAAGGTTCTCCCGGGAATCCCGGCTGTTCAGCGTCAGGTGTGACCCTGCGTCGGCGTGATTCCATCCAAACAAATCTTTATTTACACCCTGACAGCGTCCACACGGCAGCTGAATCAAACCTGCTCCTTCTCCTCGCCTCCTCCGCTCATTCTCCTGTTCCGGGCTTCCTACGTATCCCACAAAGATTTTCTGAGATTTTCTAACAAGAAGCCGGCTGCCGTCACCCGCGGGTCACATGAGTGGGTGGAGCTCCCATAACCCACTCTGTCTTCTGCCCGAGCTGCACTGAGTTCTGGTCTATTTCTGCTCTGGTGGGTTCAAACATCTGCCTCTCAGCTCCGGGAAGACAAAGACACCATCTGGACGGCTCCCTCCGAGACGGACGCTTCTCCGGTTCGGAGAGAAATCACAATTTCCTTTTTTTTTTTAAATGAGGAATTCAACAAAATATAACAAAGGAGGAGAAATGTTCCATCAATCATTAATGAAGCAACATTAAACTCATCGTCTCAGGTCTGCTCTCAGAGTCGCAGGACTTAACTCGCCCGCTATTCGTGGCGTGTTTTGTTTTAATTTCGGGCCGTCAATCACGCGTTGAGCCGACGCATCAACGCAGATCTGAGAGAGCGAGAGCGAGCGAGGGATGAGACGGAGAGAAGAGGCTCTCCAGAAACCAGTGAAATGAAAACCAAGAGCCACGGCGATGAATCAAAGGACTTCATGTGAACTGTATATACACACACACACACACACACGTACAGAAATATCCAGTAGCAGTAATTGACTTCCTACCTGCTGTAAATCACTGTCTACAAGCTGTCTGCTGTGTGCGTGTGTGTGTGTGTGTGTGCGTGTGCCCTCAGTAAGGTATGTGTGTGGGAGGTGGCAGCACAGGCAGCTTTGCTGAGACAAGATGAGTGAGTGTGTGAGAGAGTGTGTGTGTGTGGGAGGAGGAAGTTGTTGGTGTGCCAAGGTTACACTTCTGCTGCTGCTGTTATAAAATCCACAGTTACACAACTTTAAATAGTCCAAACTTAACGCCGCTCTGCAACGGAGACAGGATCAAACTTGCGTTCACAAATTGTATTTTAGCAAAAAAAAAAAAAAAGGTTCAATAATCCGCAGTAGAATCCTCCTCCTCCTCCGACGATGAGCCGGCTCAGGAAAGTTAGAGGAAGAAGGTAAAAGTCGAGGAACAAGTCAAAGAAAAACCAAATTGAAACGATTTAAACCATTATCTTAACGAGCTGGAGCCAAACCAATAAGCTCTTCATTCATCTGCTGGAGAAAAACTTTTTCAAAGTTGGCAAAACAAAAAGGAAATTGAAAAGGACGTGTCGAACCCGCTGCAGAGAAATAATAATAATAAATGCCGTGATTTTCCTTCCCACAGCCTCAAGTTTCACATCTGTCACGCACGGATGCAAACACACTGCCCCCTGCAGGCCGCCACGGGAGACCAGCGCTGCAGCCCAGAATAGTAGGTGTGGTTTCCAAAGAGAGAGAGAGAGAGAGAGAGAGCTGATTGACCGAAAACCACGGCAACAACCAAACCAACAACTATGGTCAGAAAGAGAAGACAGTTTGGGCTACAATGGAGGGCGGGACTTTAATTGGTCAATAAAAGCTCCAGAAAAACAACGAAAATCTGATAAAGAAGGAAAAATGACTTTTACACTTTGGCTGAGTTGTCCTGTGCAGAATAAATATCGAGATGTTTTTACCTCTCCAGACTCTCCGGTGTTTTTATAACAAAGAAAAAACAACTGAGTGAAACCAGAGCGGTGAGAACTTTGTGCGACGCGCCAAAGCGTCGCCAACAATTCACTTCTCTTTACGTTCGGAGAGTAAAATGAAAAATGGGAAACCTCCATGTAAATCAGAGGCCGTGTGCCTGCAGTGGGCCGGGGACGTTCGCCGCTCCCTCGCTAATGCAGAGTCGACACTTCCTGCTTCTCATCGGGGATCTGCTCCCTCGTTTCTCCAGGACAACTTTAATTGTGACACGTCGTCGGAGAAGAGAGGAGTCACAGAGGGACTCAAACCAGAGGAAGTGTTCAGCTCATCAGCTGTTGGGTCATTTCTCTGTCACTCTACCTTTCATCAAACTAACGCCGCAGCTGTTAAAATCACAACCATGAGGAATTTAAAGTATTCGTCAAACAAAATGAATTCAGCAGATGTTGAATTTCACGATCTTCCAAAATAAATTCATGTGACAAAAGCTCCGGAAAAGTTTTTGACTCTCATTCGTGTTTCTTCTTTTATCTATTGGTTGAAACACACACACACACTGCAGTTAACATCGGAAACATGATGGGTCCCTGTGCCAATTCAGACTTTAGAAAGAATTCCATGTTCAGTGCTGTGTCTCTTGGCACACACTCTGTACACACAGTACACACATTGTACACACACAGTACATGCACTGTATACAACATGCAGTACACACACACTGCACCTACAGAGTTTTCTTTTCCAAAACAGCCGTTCCTCTGCAGCTGGGGCTGTTCGGGCAACGTGTTTCCATTTAACACAGAAAGCAAAAAGAGGGAAGGATGGAGGGAGGGAGGGGGGGTGTAAAAGAAACAGAGAGGAGGGAGGAGGAGGTAAGGAGGGGAAAAACAGGCGTCCTGTTGGTGTAAATTGCCAGTGGAAAAGAGAAGGCGGTCATATTTTCCACAGGCCGTTGAGCCAGCCTTGAAACTATTACTGAGTTAGCCCTGTGTGTGTGTGTGTGTGTGTGTGTGTGTGTGTGTGTGTGTGGGGGGGGGGTGGGGGGGGGTGGGGGGGGGGGGGGGGGGGGGGGGGGGGGGGGGGGGCGTCATTACATTTTCCACAACAGTTTGCAAAATACACCAGGAAGCACGATGGACAGAGGAAGGAGGAGAGGGGCTTGTTTTTCTCCTGATGCACCTTCATCCACATGTGATGAAGACTCCTCCTCCTCCTCCTCCTCCCTGTACCTGCTCCACCTGCGACAGGTGTGAGCGCCTCCTCAAAGACGTCCAGCGGACTCTGGGGCAGTGTGTCAGCGTCACAAACACAACATTGTTCTGTCGGAGTTCCGGTTCCGAGCCGGAGCCGCGACCACAACAGCCTCTTCTCTTTCCTGGCCGGTGTAAATTTAGCCCGGGCGCCGCGGGCTGTGGCCGCAGAGACGGCCGTGACGCAAGCAGCCGAACCTCCGCACACTGGCGGCCATTATAGGAGCGTCTTCATGCATTCATCCTGATTTAGCTTTGTGCACAGTGGCGTTTGTGTTTGAATGAACGACGCTGCAGCCCACAGCAGCAGCTCTGAGCAGCCGAGTCAGATTCAGGGCAGCGACTATTCCTGGTACATCACAGTGTGTGTGTGTGTGTGTGTGTGTGTGTGTGTGTTTACAGGCATCATGCTCACACTTACATAAGCTGTTTTCTTTCATCTGCATCCCTGGTCCCAGCTTGCCTCCCCTTGTTTCTCCTTCTTTCCCTGTTGCCTCGTCTCCTCGTCCATGCGCCTCCTTCTCATTCATGTTTCCGAACCCTCCTCCTGAATCCAGCGTTTGTCTCTCCTCTTCTCTCCCTTTTTCCTCCTCTCTTCTCATTTAACCTCCCTTCCTCTGTCCTCTCCTGTGCACTCACCTCCTTCCCTGTCTCCTCCTCTCTCCTCCGTTAATAAAAACCCTGCAGGCAGGTATTAGCTGCACCATAGTGCTGAGTTAGTTTTCCTCTCCAGACCCAAGTTTTCCTGGAGGACATCTTTTCACGGAGTTGCATCAGAAATGTACGTCTGGAGACTCGCAGCCACCGCAGCCATGAGATAACTCACGGAGCGTGTCGGCGCGTAATTACCCCAACTTTCACTTTCAGACATCACAAACCAAACAGGATCCAATTAAGGCCCGCGCTGCCGGTATTTATGGGAGGAGGGTCGACGGAGAGCAGCAGCAGCAGCAGTGATTCTGCTGCCGGGCACCGGGGGGCGCCCATTACAGAGGGTCATAAAACATGCATGAACCCTGGAACCGGTGTGTGTCATCCCGTAAAAGCTCTCGGAGGAAGAGTTTGGCACCAGCAGCCTCCGCTACCGCTACCTCCTCTTCATTCAACCTTTTCATTCAGCCCTGTGAGTTCCAGGCCGGAGCCGGGTTCATTATGAAATGTTTCCCCTTGTGATATCCGTACGACGGCAGTTCAAACAGCTGACGCACGGGAAAGGTCAACGAGGCGTTTGGTTCAGGAGGCAGAGTTGACGTCACGGACGAGGAATTCACAAGTTTTGAAAAGTGAAAAAAGGTCCGCAAAGCGTTTTCAATGAACGACGGAGGCCAACGGAGGAGTGCCATTCATTCTCCAGGCAATGAAGGCGAGTGGTTCAATGACTACTGTCTCCAACACACACACACACACACGGCCTGTCCACCCACGCCACACAGAGCTCATCTCTGTCCCCTCATATCCGAAGAGCAGCAGGTAGGTAGGAGGTGTGTGTTCTCTCTTTCTCTCTCTGAGTGTGTGAGACTAACTTGCACACACACACACACACACACACACACACTCACTCTGTTCCACTTCCTGCAGCAGAGGCTGCTGCTGCTGCTTATTTGCATCGCGCTCCTGAAATTCCCTCCTCTGTTTAAATTACGCTCGTGTTCTCCCAGTTTCACGTCCGTCACGGGTTCGAGCTGGTTCCAGCTGCTCGGACGTTTGACACTGACGCAGGCGTCTGTTCTCACATACGGAACACGTCAGGAACACGTCTAGGCGGACCGCAGTTCTTTCAGTGTCGTGTCTCTGCAGACGCCATGGTAACCAGCCGAGCATCGACAACAGTCTACTGGAAACATATTGACTTCTTCCCAGTTCAGCGTCCATATGATACAATGAGCAAACATCAATACACGTTTCATTCATGTTTCAGCACACACACACACACACACACACACACACACACACGCTGCGCTCCGCCACAGTTCGGTCTCTATCTGTGAGGGCGCCATAGGAACAGATGAAGGCGCTGTCAGCAGCACCTGCTCCTCCTCCCATGATCCTCTCTGCCCCTGTGTCTCCCTGCTCTCCTTTCCTCATGGACCGCTGACTCCATTTCCAAAAAAAAGAAGGTGCGTTTGATTCGTACGTCATCGTCGTCTCATTTATTAAGACAAATACAGTCCAGAGAGGACAAATTCTCCTCCCCTTTTTCTTTGATTCTGAAGCTTTTCCTCACAATCACATGACTCCACATCAACGGACAAAGAACCGACATTCAAGCCTTTGTCTTCCTCTCTACAATCCTCCTTTGTTTTAAAGTCTTGACCTCTCTCTCGCTCTCTCGTTCTTTCCACCCATCTTCTCCTCGGCTCACTTCTGTAAATGTCTCCTCCTTCCTCACTTTCCTTTCGGTTTCTCTTTTCTTTCCTTTTTACCAACTCTTTCAGTTCCTGTTCATCCTCCATCCCTCCCTCAGGTTTCTGTTCCCTCCCCCTCTCCTCCGCCCTCCAGTGGAGGTGATCATCGCTCACCTTTCCTTCCATTTAAAGTTACACTTTCCTGCCATCTCTAGTTTTAATTAATCAGTCGACTCGTTAACGCACTCTCCCCCTCGCCCGTTAATTAATCAGGTTTCTGCCTTAATGAACAGTCTAAACTTGTTAAACCTGTTTCGCTCTTAATTAGCCCGTTAGCTCCAGGGCCCACGGCTCCGACTGGCCCATTAGGCTCTGTGCTACGCCTTGGTGGCAGTCGCCGTGAGTGTGTGCGTGAGCGCGAGCGTGAAGATTACCTCACTCCCTAATGGGGCTGCTCAAATATTTATAGGGCAGGAAGCTGAATGGGAAGAATGATGGCGCTCAGGGAGACAGCAGACACCGAGCGAGCGCACGGGAAGACCGATGCTACCTTCACGTGCCGTTCGGACGCCTCCCACTTCCGACCAGGGACGGCGTGGAACGCCCGGAGCGCCGAGACGCGCCGCTATCCTGAAAACGTGTCCATCTGCTGGACGATCTCTGTGAGTTAATCTTTCACAGATAAGCATCTCAATATAGATTTCTCCAAGTACAATACACACACACACACACACACATATATATATGATGATGTAGTGTGAGCTAATAAGTTGGATCCATGTCTGACATGAAAATGACGGCCTGGGGTCCGATCAGTCGACCCCTCAGTTTGTTTGCGTTCCGCCTGCAGGGACTTCCTGCAGCTCACTGAGGAAAACGTTTGGTTTTGTGGCCAAAAACTATAAAAGTTTACAGAAACTCAGCTTCTCCTTTAAGAACACAGACGCTCGGAGCTGCAGCCGCTGAGGGTCTCACTTTCCCCCCAACGCCATCATTTTGGACAATTACTGTCCCTCAACGCCGGCTGATTAGGCGTTCGCACGAACCCCCTCACCACTCGGCGCGGACGTCAAGCGCTGGAAGGCTCTGCCGGGGACCGTCGGTGACTCACGTTCTTGCCAGGCAGCAGGGGGGAAGTTGGGTAGTTCACGCAACGCGAATCGCGGTGATTTGCTGCAGTGATTTACTTCAAATCTGAGAGGAGTTGCGTTTTTTTTTTTTTTTTTTTCCTCCTGCAGGCGAGTGCGAGCCCTCCGCCAACAGAGTGAGCTCACTCCACTTGTTTCCAGTTCTTTCAGAAATCCTCTGGCAACGTGCGTGGGGACGATACGGGCGACACGCGTGCGTAGAAACGCAACAAAAAGCTGCAGCTGACCCCCTCCATTTCCCTTCATCATGGGACAAATGGAATTTTTAAGACTTATAATTAGATTAAATGACACGCCGATGCTTATCTTCAGGAACTCGGGATGCAGAGCGACAGGAAAGAAACTAGAGAGCAGATATGGAGGGAGGGTGATGGCACGGACGCCGTATCTCGGCGGGGAAAGTTCGGCGCGATGACATCGGAGCGGCGAGCACAAACACTGGGACGAGCACGAGGTCAAGGTGTTGAGTTACTGTGAGGAAAGTGGAGGAGGGATGGAAGGATGGAGGAGAGAGAGAGAGGAAAAAAACAATAAGACGATGAATGATAAAGAACGAAGGGACAGAATGAAGGTTAGAATGATGTCAGAGCTGAGGGACTGGGTGGAACCAGATGGGAAACACATGCTGCAAAACACACACACACACACACACGTGTGCACTCCAGTGTGGGTGGAGTCTCACGATGACCTCCCAACACCAGATGGAGGGATGACGCTCTTTCCTCTCACCTCCACGATTCTGTCGTTCACGCCGCCTGACGTGACCTGCACAGACACCGTCACCTCGGCATTCTGGGAGTCCGAGTCCCGACAGCGGTGAGGCTGCGCACACTGAAGAGGAGACAAACACCAGGTCCACGCAGGAAAGTTCCTCAAATGTTCAACTTGTGATCGTCGGGAAAATAACTCGACGAGAAAAACTGCTCCTCTCTAGTCTCAGTTCCACTGTTGCTGTGATGACTCGCAGCCTTGGAGACGGAGAACGTGCGCTGAGCCACGTGGGCGCTGAAACACATTCAATATGGAGCGCGTCGTTCCAGGTGAGCATAGTGAGGAGTCTCAGAACCATGGGGTCAGACTCGGGGGGGGGGCGGAAAAACTAGAACAGCTGATGGATTTCAGGTGAAGTGTTCAGCCACCCCCCCCTCAGAATCTGGACATCACATGTCCATTTATTTCCACTGTTTCCTGTCATGCTCACTCTACAGTGTATATTATATTCTCACTGGCTCCCACTGAAAATATTTTTCTTTTATACTTTTTTTTTTTTTTTCACCATAACAGCAGTTAGCAGGTGACTGGTAAATGGTGAAGTAAACCCTCTGATATCAGGGGGACGCTCGGACCCCCGGCAGGAAGTGACTCAGGAGATTGATGTGAACTCTGACAGACCGCAGACACGCCCACTGGTTTACATCAGAAAACAAACCGCATGGGCAAAACCACGTGACCCAGTATCATCACATCGGGGTGTGCCAACGTGCTGGAATCCGGGGTTTCACACACACACACACACACAGGGCTCAGACGGTCGTCCTTCCAGTTGTGCAGGTGTGACCAGCTGTGACGTGCAGGACGCCATGTTTGTTTTGATACAATTACACGAGCAATTCTCTTTTGTCTGCTTACTTTTTTTTTTTTTTCAACTCAAACAGCTGACTCGTAATGTGAGTCAGCGGTGGATTCTGGGAAAGGGTTGGGTGAAGATGACCAGGGCTGATGGGAAACACACACACACACACACACACACGCTGCAGTCCCAGATTGTTATGTGTTTTATTGCTTTGGCAGCGCGGCAGGGACAGTCGGGCCAGTGATGGATGTTTGAACGTAACTGAGACGAGTGAGAGCAGAGAGCAAACACACACTCGTATAAAATATAAGTACTTTTCAAGAATCTCGGATTTCAAAATAAAAGCACACGGCATGGGAAGTGGAGAGAGAACAGAGGGAGACACAAAGAGCTGTGCAGCTGTGTGGCCGTCAGAGTCTGTATTCATAATCGACCTCAACCTTTACCCTGACCCCAGCGCTGACACTCGGGTCGGGTCGGCTCCCAGAATTCACTCGAAAAACGTCCACAGATATGTTCAGAGCAGAATAAATGCGAGTGCCTTTCCAGATCTGTGCGTTACCTCATGGAAAAAGTGAAATGCCGATTCAAAAACATCATTTTCTGCTGTTGTGCAAACCACAAAGCCATAGCGATATTAGTGGTTTCAGATTATGATTACTACATGCTGATGCTGAAACCATATACAGCTCTAGAGTTCAGGCTAGGAGGTAATGATGATGAAGATGAGGAGGGTCTCCTGCCAGGCCCCGGCCTCAGCTGCGTGTTCATTTGCTCCCGTCTTCCCCGGCGAGCAATAACAGAACTTAAATCAAGAGCCTCGAGTTTCACTCTGATTGTTTGAAGCTTGTGAAAGAGCAGATTGTTTCCTTGACGTCGGGAGTTGTCACAGCAGGCTGATAATGGGAAGTCAGGGGTCAAAGTTCACCGCCCCAGCCGAAAACTGACCTGAAACCAGCGCACGCAAACACACGGGAGGAAAACTCCCTCCTCATCTGAACCGCAGAAAACAGAAGTTGGTCAGTGACATCAGTGTGTGTGTGTCGTCCTTTAAAAAGCTCACGCAGCAGTTTTACTCAATTGTTTTCATCGCTGTCACTCGAGCTGGAAACTGCAGCGCCTGCCGCTGTAATGAGTTCACTTCTCCAAAGCTCTCGGACAGTTTGAAGCTACCAGCCCAGCTGTTTGCCACCTGTTCGCGTTGCGTGCATTTCCTGCTCCGCTCCGCATGCAAACATGGATTTCCACTTTACGTCGCTGACGCGCAAAAAAACCCCAGAAAGCTGGATTTTCCCCCGCTGGTGGAGGAGAAGTCTCCGGCCTTCGCCCCAGAATCATTGTCCAGCAGACACATCCGTGTTTATTCGTCTTTCAGAGGCATAAAACAAACTCTTTCAGAGCTGAATGATTCTGTCTGTTGTTTCATTTGATCCCTGTTTGGGAATATGCAGCTTGTTGTGAGAGGACCGATAAAAGACAAAAGAAATCCTCGAAGCCTCAGCCCCAAAAAACTGAGCAAGTGCACGAGCGTTACCCAACCGGAGTGAGACAGCTGCAACAATATCAGACTGGAGGCAGAGAGGGAGAGAGAGAGAGAGGGAGAGGATGAGGAGGAGGAGAGGTCAGCAAGGTTCTATTTTTATCTCTGGCGAGTCGTGTCTCGGCTTGAATGGAGGCAAAGACGCAAACAAGGATTGTGTTGAAAGGTGAGAGCTGGCAAATTATTTTATAAGCATGGCACACAAGTGTGTGTGTGTGTGTGTGTGTGTGTGTGTGTGTGTGTGTGCTCCACTCGGACATTATCACAGCCTCAAACTTCTCCACTGAAACCTCTCTTCTTTGGAAAATTTACTGCTGCCCTAATTTCTTTTTCATGATATCTTTTTATATTTTGGCTTGAACCACTCGTTTGTCTCTCCCTGTGTGTGTGTGTGTGTGTGTGTGATAGGGAACGTGCTATATTCAGTTACAGCTTTCTAACAACGTTTTTTTGTCCCAAAACCACAATGTGTGCGTCAAACCAGAATCACCAGAGCTGCTCACATCGACTGATGGTGATTTAGTTCCCTGGAATGTGTGCGTGTGCGTGTGTGTGTGTGTGTGTGTGTGTGTTTTACAGCTGTACTCTTGCTCTGTTTGTGGCTGTGGTCACATTGAAATTCTGTCCTCTCCTGCAGTTGTAACTATTTCAACTCAAGGAATTCTCTTTACAGCGTCCTGGAGGCTGCAGTGAAAACCGACCCGTGACAAAGTGCAGGCCGCCGGACGCCACTGGGCCCGGGCTGCACCAGCACAGACACGGACAAACAGAACAACAAATAAAATGACAACAAGCCAAACCGCTCCAGTTCACCCACCACAGCAACAACAGACCAGGGACACACCAGAGCTCCCACTTAACTACGGGATCTGACCTGGGATCAGTGGGGGGCGGGGCTTACCTGCAGGGCTGCACGTGTTCAGGTGGATCAGAGGGGGCCCGGGTCCCTGGAGGTGGGCTCACGACGCCGTCCTGCGAAAAAAAACATGAGCGAGGCTGAGTGACACTTTTCTCATTAGAGTAAAAAAGTAACATTTTATACTGCAGGAGGTTAGGATTAGGTCAGGACGCCAGAGTTACTGCAGTACATGTACTGAAAAACTACATGAGCTACTGCTGCTTTACTTGTACTGCACAGGTTTTAATTTGCGTGTTCCCGTGGAAGCCCCGTCAGTATCACAACAGGAAATAAACAGGATGTGGTGAAGGAAGTGGTCACCGGGGGTGCGAAGTAGAACCCTCACTTCTCACTTTTTACACACACACACACACACACACACACCCATAACATATTATACGAATTGTTGCTGCAATCATGAACAACAATAATCAATAACATCTTTATAGAGAAAGTGTGAAAGGGGAAAGAAGAAAGAATAAGGGAGAAGGGGACACACACACACACACACACACACACACACACGCACAGGTGAATTTTTCCCAAAGTTGTCCTTTTGCTCTGGTGTGGAAAAACTATGACCCTGTTTTTCTGTTGATATTATGTCTGTCAAAACTGTGTGTGTGTTTTTTTTCCAAATAGGAAAATCAAGTTGTCCTATTCTTTAATTGGTTTATTCCAAACAACATGATGAGGCTTCATCTACGAGGCAGCTTTTACCCATGAGTCAGTTCTGCTGGCGTGAACCTGCTCGGGTCTGATTCTGATCAGGGTCAGAGTCAACATTTCAGAAAATGTGACTTTGAGATCAAATCCCTTTTCTCTCGTCTTTCTTCAGTCAAACTCAAGATGCAAAAGCGTCCTCTGTTGATTTTCCGTTCACTGTCGACTGGAACAGATTCTACTCTCATGTCTTCCCTTTCCCTCTCCACATCTCCCCTCTCGTCTCTGACGATCACTGAACTCATTTAGAACAAAAGTGATCGGGAGAAATCTGCAAACACGGGTTCAGGCATCAGTCGGGTTGGGATCTGTACCGCAGCCGGCCATCAGGGGGCTGATCCAGATGTTTCAGCCGGTAAGCAATGAAGCAAACGAGTTTCCCATGATTCAGCATTCTGGACGACAACCAAAGAGTCAACCGATACTAATGTTTTTAACAGATAACATCCAGCTGACAATCTTCAGCCATCGGTTCTACGGAAAAATGTCACAGCGGCATTTTGGGAGTTTTACGGTCATAAAGGAGGCGGGGCAGTGAGAGGAAAATGCCCCGGTTTTATTTCACTGTTAAGCTGCTCATTATGGAGCTACACACACACACACACACACACTGGTACACACATAACCTCCCACCTGACACACACACACTGACCACAGAGGAATTTCCTAGTTTCATATAAAACTGATAATGGGATGTGTCCCAGCAGGAGTGGAAAATCAGAGGTGACTTACAAGCCTCCACATTCCAGCCCAGCGCGCGCACACACACGCACACACTGAGGTTTGAGGGAGCAGGAGACAGACAGAGAAAGTGTGGCAGAAGGAAAATCGTTAACTCCTCTAAGTTTCCATGTCTTCGCAGTGACAGGCCTCCTCGCCGGATTTCTTTGGTTTGGACACAGAGGAGCTGCAGGAGGCCGGAGGAAAGAGGAGGCGAGAGGGGGCGAGAGGGGGCGAGAGGAGGAGTCAGGAGGAGTGAGGAGGAGAGAACAGTTACAGTCAGATTCGATAAGAAAAGAGCACAGGGAAATGAGTGGGAGAAGGAATGAGGAGGATGAGGAGACATCCATTTTTTATTCTCTCTTTTCAAAACATTTTCATGAATCTCTCTCTCTCTCCTCCAACACCATATATTTTCTCTCCATCACCTCTTCTTCCCCCTTCATCAATTTCATTGTCTGCTCCTCTGTCACTCATCCACCCCAACAGAAAATCATCATCTCTGCCTCCATCGCTCGCTCGCTCGCTCCCTCTCTCTCCGAATCCTCCTCTTGTCCATCTGCTCCTTATTTCACTTCTCTCGCCACATCGTGTTTTCATTTCTTCCTCTATCGCTCCGGTTACGTCTTTCCCTTCCATCGCGTCACCTCCCATCTGTTTCTCCCTCATCACACCGTCCCTGACTCTCCTCCGTCGCTCTTATCACTCACCCCTTCATTCTCTCCCTCCGTCAACTCTTCTCCTCCTCCTCCGTCGCCCCCTCCTTGACTCCCTCGCTCCGCCTCCGGTTCATTAGTCTTTGATCGCTCTTTTAATCCCGTCTCTCATTCCTCACCTCGACCGTCCCCTCTTCACTTTGCCCGGCCCCGCCTTCCTCCCTCCCTCCTTCCATATGCACCTCTTCTTCTTTTGTCATCCCTCCATCATGAAGCTCTGTCTGCCAGATGACCAGAGGCTATGATACGCTGCCACTACCTGCTGTGTGTGTGTGTGTGTGTGTGTGTGTGAGGTCCTGGCAGAGACTGTAGCACAGAAGGTAAAAGGGGCTTAAACCTGCAGCGAGAGAGAGAGAGAGAGAGATGAATGTAGAGTGTGTAAAAAAAATGGACGTCAAGTTGCTTGAGCCACCTGTCCTGCTCAGGTGTGTGTGTTAAAGACGTTAAAGAGGAAGCTTGTGTTCAGTAATGTAGGTCAGATGGAAAGATGGTTACGCGTCAAAGAGGAAGGAGGAAACAAACGATGCAAAGAGCCGAGGGCGGCTGACACATCAAACGTTTAAACACACCGGGCAACAAAATGAGGAGGGAGGGAAAAAAAAAAAAAACACACGCGTCTGAACAACCAAAGTCATATCTCCTAAACGGATGTTGTCTGAACTAGCAGAAGCTGTGCGCGAGGGTCACGTGTCCCGTGACGTCACGTTGACCTTTGAACTCCAGACGATGCTTTGCCGTCTTCGTGTCGGACAGGAAGTCTCTGGAGGACCGAGCTTCTCAGCCGCCTCCTGAACATCACACTGCCGTGCACATAAACACACACACACACATGCACAGCAAACACACACGTGCGCATACCAGGGGCAGAGGCAGCTCACTTCACTGTCTGAGAATTTGTGAATGGAAAAATGGTTTAACACACTTGGCTGACCAGCAGGACTTCCTACGCTTCTCTCAGGGACGACTGGAGGGACTGTCTGTCTCCATCTGTCTGCGCATCCAAACGTCCACTTCTCTGTCCTTTGTCCATCTGTGCGTCCACTCGTCTGTCAGACTACTCCTTCATCTGTCTTGCTCTCTGTTCATATTTCTGTCTCTATGTCTTTTTCTGGATGTTTGTCTCGTCTGAAGGAGCGTGGACTCCTTCAGACGTCCCTGACTTCCTCTCTCTGTCTCATGTTGGCGTCTGTCTGTCACTGTATGTGTCGTTTCCATGGACAGTGTTTACTGAACGGTCTGTCAGTCTTTTTCCAGAGAACCACACACACTGCTGCTTTTTTCCAGCCGTCTCTTTCTCTCCATCTGTCACAGAATCCAGAGCACCCAGGGTTTTTTCAGTCTCATCGATTCAGAAAGAACAAACACTGACGTGTGACACAAAGTCAAACAACAACAAGGAGGAAATGAGACGAGAGAAAAGGGGGGTGGGGGGGGTGGAGGTGATTTATAAAATAACTTAGGGAAAAGAGAAGGAATGAAATAAAAAAGCAAAATATTCTCATAACTGTGTGTGTGTGTGTGTGTGTGTGTGTCGATTAACAACACATGCCGTAAGAGAGAGAGAGAGAGACAGATAGATAATGAAGTGGTTCATGTCGCTGTCACCCTTGTCACACACACACACACACCACACTCACGGCTGCTGCATCGCCACAACAACATCAGACGAGGACATCCCCCTGCGCGCGCACACACACACACACACACACACATATATATAAACACAATCACAAACAGACACACAGGAAAGCAGCCCCATGACTCAAAAAAACGAGAGGAAGAAGAAACAGATAGATAGACAGATTGATAATAGAGACCGAGATAGAAGGACAGACGGTGGACCAACCTGGCCAGCTCTCTCTGTCTCTGTCAACAAAAGCATGTCTCCGTTTTCCCTTCTTCCATTACCACGGTAACAGACACACGGACCGGCCAACCCACTCACACACTTTCACATCCTCTGTCTTACTCTGTGACACACACGCACACACACACCCGCGGAGTCAAGCAGTCAAGTTTAGAGTCCCATGATGTCCAGTCCTTCAGCAGCCATCCATTCATCCAGCTGTCCGCTCTCTGTCCGTCCGCCACTCTGTGTTTACATCTGAGTGTGCTCACTTGTTCCCCAGGCAGACAGGCGTGTGCGTGTGTGTGTGCGTGTGTGTGTGTGTGTGTGTGTGTAGCAGAGTGGGAGCCCTAGAGAAACACTCCTCTTGCCACAGGAGTAAAGCCCAGGCATGATGCAGAGCCAGAAATAGATGGAGGGGCCCCGGCTGGGGGGAGGTGCTGGGACAACACACGCGGCACTTCTGCAAGGACTTGAGTAAACCGCTTCGATGGTACCGGCTGTGCGTTCGACAGTCACAAGATGACCTTTGCTCTACAGTCAGTGGATCTCGACATCACAGGGCTTCCAGGAAACTTGGAAGACGTTTCTTTTTGGAAATATTTCAGGGATGCGACGCGCTGCAGAACGTGGTGAACCTCGTCTGTGCAGCTCCTGGTTAAACAGTGTACACACTATGTATTATGTATGTCTGCACTCACGTACACACAGAGCGTCGTGAATTATGCACAGGACGCTCACTATAAATAGTCTTTCGACTGTTTGGCCTAACTAGAACAAAGTGTTTTGATCTTCGTTAACTTTCTGGAATTGACCCTTCGACAGCACCCTCAGCATGGACCCACAAGGTGGAACGCTGTCGTTTAGCATGTCTGTTCTCTCCTCAGCATCATCTCCAGAGCTGTTTCTGTCGACTCGGTCACACAGCACAGATTCATTAGCAGCCGCACACACACACACACACACACTGCTGGTTATGAAACAGCTGTTGAGTCGAAGGCTCCGCATGTATCTGAGCGGCGAGAGAGCAGCTTACATAAATACTTGATACTATCTGGATTGCTCTCAGTCTGAAAATATATAATCCGCCTTGTTAGAATCACTCAGCATGAGGGCGGAGCGACGGAGACGAGAGAGGAGCAAGAAGAGAGGGGTGATGGGAGGAGGAAAAGCTGTCAGTGTGAACTGGATCCAGAGCCCCAAGCACTCAGGGTTTATTCATGTTCTGAAAACTTCTGCATGGAATCTATTTCCTGCTGAAGAGGAAGTGATGCTTCTGCATTTCCCAATGGTTTTAGAGTAAAAAGAGGAATTGGCTAATGAAACAATTCACAATCTTTTTCCTGGAACAGGGAGAGACGACCAAAGCGACGTTAAGAGTGCGAGGGTCCAGGAGCAGGACGTAAAGCCCTTAATGGAGGACGTTTGTCTTTCAGCTATTCGCTTCTCTTCTTCTTTGTTAATGGGGAATATTAATTTCCTGTATTCCATCTTTACTGGATTAATATTTGATGAGCGTCTCTTGTCTCAGTTTTTGTCTCTCTGCCGTTTCAAAGGTGGTTTGCTTCTGTCTTTTCCTTTTCTCTCAGTCTTTCTCTCTGTTCCTTCCTTTCCGGCGTCAGGGACACCAGGTCCTTATCGGACATTCAGACTCTCAACATGTCATCCCCTTCTCTCTCTCTCTCTCTCTCTCCGTCTTATTCTGGAGCAGCGCTTCACTGGTTAAATGACGCGTTTACACAAGCACATGTACAGACATTAATTTGCATGCACGTACCTGCATGCAAACAACTGCTCACACATGGAGCCTTACACACAAGCGTTTAAAATGTATAGCAAGACACACACACCTTCACATGCCTGCCAGCTTACTCATAAAATAATGAACACACACACCAACAGGCCAGCTGTCCCTGTCTCTGTGTTTTCTCTTTTTCTTTCACATCGTCTGTGCTTGCTTTTATGCCACATGGCCAAAGGTGCGAGGTTGGTTTGGCCCGTGTGGTTCAGGTAAAGAAGTGGTCAGTTCAGAGCTCAGACCTGAACCCATCAGCGGCTCAGCGCCAAACCTCATCCCTCAAAATCAGGGCTGGACGTCACTAACGCTCGTGTAACTCTTATCTTTTATCTGTTCTTCCTCTTCACCCGCTCTCCTCGCCCTCATCGTCTCCATCACCCAGCACTTCACACCATCTCTCTCTCTCTCTCTCTCTCTCTGTGACCATGTCACTCTACAGGGTGTCATGTAGCCAGCGGCACCTGTCGCCCCCTGGGGGAAACACACTCACTCAAACACACACACACACACACACACACACACACTCAACAACACTTGCCTGACTCTGTGTTGGTTGTTAGAAGTCGTACAGTGTATGTAGGGGGCTTCCCACTTTTAACAATGGCAACGCACACACGCAAACGCGCGCCCGTATGCCAGCAACCTTCCCAGCAGGCCGAACAAAGACTGAGCACAGTACCTCGAGTTCACCCTCATTAACGACGGCCCCGCCGCGGAGCAGCGGCTGGCTGTGCAGGTACAGCTGACAACAGTGGCTGACGTCAGCTCTTAAAGGTTACCATAAACTTCCCTCAGTGGAAAACACAGCAGAGCCAGGCTGATTACAAAAACTACAGTGTTTACCCCAAACGTCCGTTCATTAAAACTAACGAGACGAGCCGCAAAACACAAAGGTTACACCGGACGTTTCGTTCGGACAATCAACACAATAATCCCACGTACCTGACTCCTCGACCAGGGAAGGAACACCTGTGACGTGGTGCCATAATCTCAGCCCTGAGGAGACAGAGAGCAGCAAATGAGGACAAACATTCATGTCTCTGTTTTCTGTTTGCAATCGCATCAGCGTTCTTCACCTCAGACCAGTCGGAAAAAGGGGGAAATACGTGGAGACTGCGCAGGAACGCTGCTTTAGTTGAATTCGATTGATCAGGCTCATCACCTGACGCCTCACGCAGGGCACCAAAACAAATAGGTGGCATTTTGGCAGGTTTTGACACGTTAGAGAAGAAAGAGGAGAGCAAGTTTAAATGGATTCACTGGTTATCAGTCTCCCCTATGCACTGATCAAGACATATGACGTATGGATCCTGAAGGCACCGGGATCGTTTCCTGAATCAAGAACTGTCTCTGCACTATGACAGGAACATTTCATAAATGCCACAGTTATTTAAAGATGTTTGCAACAGAATGAAAACAACTCTTTCAAGGTGGATTGGAAATCGCCCGGGGTTTGATTTTCCTTTTGATAAGACGTTTAAAAGAAGCTGTAACACAGCCCAACATCAGAGAGTGGAATTATTGACCTGACTATTAAAGACCTCTTTGAGTATGTGAGAGTGAAATCAATCTAGACGGCGTGTTCTAGGCCTCTGATAATGACAACGGTTCAGACTGAAATGGAGGTCAGCTGGGCATGTGAGACCAGAAAGTCTGTTGGGGCGAAAAATTTGCCGAGTCTTCACGGTCAGATTAGGGTAATGTCTGGGGAGCAGGTCAAAGTATAAATATGCGCATCTGACCCTATGTTAATGGTGCACAGTCACATTTCAAGACAGAACACTTTATAATAGAATTCATTTCAACACAAAAACAGGGAAGTTATGCTGTGATTATACAACATGAATCTATTATTATCGGTAATACGAGGTTGGACCTTGGTGGCGGCCACCTGTCTCCCTCTCTATCTGTCTGTATTTCCGTCTGTCTGCTCAGCTGTTTGTCTCCGCGTGTCGTCCAGTTCAGGCTTGCCCCATGAAGCTAAAATTATTCGGGGCTGTCCCCACGGACACTCCAGCTATGCGTCCGTTTCAGGGAAGCATACTTTGGTCCCAGGGACATCAGGGGTATCCAGTTTAGTGTTACACAAGCAAACTACACACACGCGCGCACACACACACACAGCTACTAGGTCAGTGTCAGGGTCAAGGGGGCAGAGCCGTCAATCACAGCTGACCGAGCCAAGCTAACCCACCAGCCTAAATCTGCGAGTAGCTTTTACTGATTCACGAGGCGACTGCTTTGCATCACATGACTGTCTGAGTCGGTATTTACGCAAAATTAGACTTCTAGACCAGAATCACAGTGAATAATGATCCTCTACGGCCACAGATAAGTTTCTGGAAAGATTTGTCACAGTACCAGGAAGTTTCAGCCTCATCTGAGTCTAA
This sequence comes from Pseudorhombus dupliciocellatus, assembly GCA_016785235.1. Classification (NCBI taxonomy): domain Eukaryota; kingdom Metazoa; phylum Chordata; class Actinopteri; order Pleuronectiformes; family Paralichthyidae; genus Pseudorhombus; species Pseudorhombus dupliciocellatus. Next base: position 2,296,595 of record JAFBJW010000131.1, on the reverse strand, counting down.
TCGCTTCCAACACACCCTGGCCTCGCGCTCAGCACCACTTCCCTGATGTGTTTTCCAGCAAATTCTAGTAGAACTGCTTTTATCCGTTTTTAAGAGGTGATTTGGGCACCGTTCGTGCTTGATCATCATTCATGTGCTGTGCTCCACCTGCGAACGAGACGCAGATCCGTGTGGAAATAATAAAAAAAAAAGAAGCTTTTTTCTTATTGGGATCTGTGCTGAGATCCAGGAGCAAGACTTACAACCTACCCAGAGCTGTCCAACCGGGACGGAGGCGTTCCATTATACCAGCGTAATGACATATTTGGGTCAGGATTGTGCTGACGGGTTGGTTACGGTCCAACACCTAACTTGGCTCTGCCCAGAATGAAATAAATACACCTGACAGCACCTTCAACACTGAGTTATTGATTCCAGTTTGGTGCCATCACACCTGCAAAGAGACCGATGTTGAAATCTACACTCACCAACTGTACTTTGCAGCACGCAGTGCAGAGAAAGACTCGAAACCCACCGTGCTCTCAGAGGTGGATGCAGCAGAGAGCTTCAGTCAGAGCCACAAAGTGACGCTTTACAAGCCTGGATGCCTGTTTATGCTAGGCTACAGTTAGCAGCTAGCTTCATAGAAAATAGAAGGGTGGCACCGCAATTTCGAGAAAAGAAAGTCAAGTCAAACCTTCATCTTTGGAAATGTGTTTTTTAAGTTTTCTCTGAGGTCATCAGGATTTTATCAGCGCTGCCACTCGAGCAGACGAGTGTCACAGGCAAATTTGTTGTGACAACAACTTTAAAAACACCAATCAATGATCTAAATAAGCTTTGTTAATCCAATAAGACTGGATGCCGATGAGTGTACCCGCCCTGAAGAGAAGGAGGAGATGCAAATGCATCATTATTTGCTGAATCGGTTAAGGGAGAAAGTGAGATGCATTGGGATGCATGGGGAATGTAGTTTGCTCGCTCTAAATTCTGACAGCTCTTCAGAGAAAAGGTTTGAAGTAATTGTGTTTGAACAAGGTTGAGGATTTACAGCGAGTTATTATTCAGCGCATTCGGTCCGAATGGGTTAACGGTTCCATGAAAACGGTCTGACTAACATTCAGTCATAATGGCCGCTGCGATCAAATCCGAAATGTGAAGATCAAGTTAAGAATCATTTCGTTGAGGAAGTCTCCCCCTGAGCTGACGGAGGAGAAGCTGCCAGCCTGGCTCTGTTTGTGTCAGTCAGCCAGCCAGCGCTTCGTTAACTAATTAGTGAGCTCGTTTATCTCGTTAGGCTCTGATTGATCTGCCAGCTGATGGACTGGCAACGGAGCGCTGTGTGTGTCTGGCTTACGTCAGATGGAGCGGGCTAATCGATATTAACAACGCGGGGAAGAGTTTAACTGTTACGCAACCTCATTATTTGGCAGTGACTGCGCAGGAGGGGGGGGGAGGATTCCAGTGTTACAACAATGTCAGCAGAAGGGCAGCCTTTCCTGTTAGCGGCAGGAAATTAGCTCAGATAGCTCGGCGAGCTGGTCATCGGGTGATATCTGCTGGTCAGGACACGGCCGGATTCAAACAACGTTCGACTGTGAGTGAGCCTAACACACACACGCACACACACGATTTTTTGAGTTGACATTTTCCATCATCATGCACAGGACCTTCAGCTAAACCTGCCCATTGTCTGAATTTGTTGTTGCATTCACTCATTTTTCCCCCCAAGTTGTTTTTGTAGCTCCTATTTTTCCATGAAATTAAAAGAAGGAAAAAACAATAAAATGAAGGAGCTGCAGTCAGCAGATGAGTCAGCCATCGCTTCCCGACAAAAACAAATCAGAGCAGGTTGTTTACCATCAGGACGCAGACTCGGAGGGAAACTTGAAGCATGACGGGAAAGCGTCATTAAAGCAGCGTGGGAAATTTGTTGTTGTTGTTGTTTTTTAATTCAGTCTTTATTTCTCTGGGGTGGGAGGGATTCCACACATGCCCACCTGGGAGCTGCCCCATATATCCACCACAGACTGGGACCTGAACCAGGAGGACAACAGCGTCTTCATTTTCTATAGAATCTGTTGAATTAATACTAATACTAATACTTTACACATTCCTGGATCCTCCACCCCTGTCGTGAGCGTGCACTCATCCAGGTTAACGCCATTACCCTTCATCCTCACGTCTGTATTGATTGAAGAGGAGGACGAGGAGCTTCAGGGGAAGTCGACGGGATTTTACAATTACAGCAGAGGGAAGTTTGTGGATTCACACGCACACACGCATGCACGCATGCACACACACTCAGTGTAGTTTTGACAGTCCGTTCACCTTTAGAGTTCCCTGTGAAATCGTCTTAAGGAGGGCAGCGGGAGGCCAAACTGTACACACACACACACACATAGGTTTTCTGCATCAGCACTGCACCATTCAGCATCAAATATGCATCAAATTATATAAGAGAGACTCTTATGTAACAGACTCGATCCCCTTCTCAAGCCCACTGTGTGTTCACGCTGAAGTCTGGGGCTAATGAAGCCATCTTTGCAGGAGTAAAACATAGAAACAGAGGAGGAGGAGGAGGAGGAGGAGGAAGAGGAGACAAGAGGCAACTGAGAGGAGACGAGGAGAGAGGAGAGGAACAGAGGGTGGATATGAGGAAAGGAGGAGAGCAGACAAGATTCAGCCAGATTCAAAAGTTCAACTCTTTCTCTCTCTCTCTCAAACACACACACACACTGCCCAAAGAAATACACACTCCAACATAAACAGGACACACATAGCACAGCAATCTGCCACCACACAGCCGCCTCTCTGCCCGACACTGGGATCCACAGCTCTGACATTTCTGCCCACAAACCCAACGGGAAACCTTTAATGGCCTGAGGTCAGCCTGAGAGAGAGATGGAGATAAATTACAGTGTTTGGTTTGGTGAGCGCAGAGAAACCAGCTGGGAGTGTGAGCGGGTTCATGTCTGACTCCTGCACGCGTGAATGTGCGTCTTTGTGTGAGAACATGTGCATGACCCAGGCGCGTGCAGCTTCACCTGCGAGGTCTGCACGTTCGCCTCGTGTTTTCTTAAACCAGAAGCGACCATGTTTGGAGGAACGGGAGGAGGAGCCTGACTTATACGGACGTTTGGAGGCAGATACAGATAAAGTGAAAATAAACTCATGATATATTTATATGGGCTATGTGATATATGCATTAAACTGTTTGGTAACCCTAACTGGAGGAGCTCCACCTCTGCAGCGTAGAACAGAAACTGTGACGAGTCGAGATAATTTCCAGCTCCTCTCTGAAGTCATCACTAAACTTTCTATATCACAGATTTGTCAGCGTGCCGAGAAAATGATGCTTTTAAAGCCACTGCAGCCACCCCTGAGTCTTTTAAGCTGCTAATCACCATCATTTGCATATGCACCTGGCATCAGCGGGCATTTTACTAATTTGTTTGCAGTTCTGTCCACAAAAACACAAGTGGACTCGTAACGCGCTTTACCTTCACCCCAGCCGTCACCATTCTGAGCGGGACGTCTCCTTATTTACATTTTCGACTTATCTGAATATATTTGCATAGATATTTCTGGCCCTCAGCTGAGCGCAGGCAGCTTTTAACATCCAGTGGGAATTAGATCCAGGGAGCAAATTTTACTGATGACATTAAGACTAACGAGAGAACACACACACGCAGACGGCTGACAGCTGCTTCTGATCCTCCCTCAGTTAACGCAGAGGTCTGATATCAGCCGACTGTCAGACAAATCCTGTCACTGACGCCATTATAGTGAGCGTGTGTGTGTGTGTGTGTGTGTGTGTGTGGAGTCAGGCACGTTCAAAACAAACAGAATATATTTAATTTCCTTCCTCATCAGTTAGGCCACGCAGCTGACAGCCGCAAGAGAAAGGAGGATCTGCTTGGAATTTTTTGGATTTTATTTTGGTGCACGGGGATGAAAGAGGAGGAGGGGAGGAGATGGGGGAGGGGTGACAAGGAGAGGAGAGGAGGAGAAGAAAGGATGAGGGTGGGGAGGTTGGAAAGGAGGAAGAAGTTGAGAAATGTGAGGACATCGGAGGAAGAAACGGGAGGAGGATGAAGAAGTGATGGAGGGAGATATAAATGAGGAAGGGAGAAGAAAAACAAGAGGAAGAAATTATGAGATGAGAGTGGAAGAAGAGGATGGATGGCAGATTGAAAGGAGAGAAGAGGAGGAGAAAGGGGAGGAGGAGGAGAGATGAAAAGGAGAAGAAAGGAAAACAGTAGCGAGGAGGAGGAGAAGGAATGAGAGGAGCACATCAGAGAGAAGACAAACAGGGAGGAGATGAGTCCAGACGGGAGAGAAGAGACGGATGAAAGAGAGGAGAGGATTGAACCCAGAGACAGACAGACAGAGCTTTGAAGAAGAGGAGGAGAGAGCGGAGGATGAAACAGGAGGCGAAGGGAAGAAGTGGAGAGAAAGAGGGGAAAAGTTGAAATCTGATATGTGATGAAGAAGAGGGAGAAAAGAGAGGGTCGCCTCGGATGAATCTGAAATTTCTGTCACAACGATCGTCACAAATATTTCAATGTGGAGAAATATCAGATTATTTTAAAGAAAAGAAAGAAGAAAGGAGAATATTAAGACTCCACGCTGCAGTAAAATAAATTCAGACATAAAACCCGATATTAGGATGAAAACAAACAGACTCCAGGACACACTGGTGTAAAGTCTGAACTTCATCCGGATCAAAGCACAAGAAAGTTGAGTAAGGGCTTTAATTCAGTGATTGTTTGGGATTTTCCTTAAAATACCTCTTATGGAAACTAAACCAGAAAATACCAGACTTTGATTTGAGAGCTGAGACGGTTTAAACACACGAGATAAACGTGGGTCGGGTTCGTCAACGTGCAGACGAACATTTAATCCTTTGACTGGAATCTGAAAACTGAACATTTCTGCTGTTTTCAAACTAAATAAAGTCAAACCACATGATGATGATTCATGTTGTTGCTGAACGCTCCGTGGCTAACAGTGCGGGCAGGTATTAGACGAGAACTTTTCCCTCCTTTATCTGTAGAATAAATGTTTCTCCTCACTTAAACACTCCCGACTGACAAAGACACGTTTCAGCGAGAGTTTGTTTTCAGGTCACGTCAGATTTACTCCCCCTCTAATTCTTCGTCCGCGCGACCGTGCTCGGTGCAAACCGTCGTTAGCATGCGCTAATCCCTCGTCGTATGACGGACGGGCGGCGCCAGGTGCTAGCCAGCTGTGCTAGCTTTTAAGCCCTAATACCCTGAGAGTGAGTGAGCTAGCGCAGAGCTAATCAGTCTTAATGCCATGCATATGGGGTTAGCCGCGGAGATGGCTAGCTGCTGTAGCAGTGGCTAATCCAGACGGCTACAGGAGTGAGCCCAATCCCCCATTTCCCCCAAAATATGTCAATTTTAGAATCCGCACCGTGGGATTAAGATTAGAGGAGGAGAATAAAAATAGAGCGGAGGAGGAGAGAATGATGAAAAAGAGGAAAAGCTCTAAGCAATCTAACGGGCCATTTGGAGGGGGGGCACTTTGATTTTTGCATCACCTACTGTAATTTCTTAGGAAACAATGTGTTTCATGTAGAAGAGACGTACAACGACAGACGTAAAAACGACAAGGAGGAGAGAGGGATGAAAACAAACAGATGGCTCCAGTGTATCCTTATGAGACCTTATTTAACTTCACTTGATGTTTATTTAAACCTAATTACACACACTCATAAATATCAGAGAAGAAACAGACTGAACTTTGCATCATGATGGAGCCACTTTCTGAGAATTCAGATAATAATTTACTTGAAATCGATCTCTCTGGAAACTGTCTGTTATCTTATCCTGATCATAATCTTCTCATCCCATTTGACAACCGGGTGCACTGCGATCATTTGGTTGACTGTCGGACCAAAAGCGCACAAACCCGGGTCACACAAAAACACAGCAGGCTCCTGAGTGTGTTGACTTCCTGTCTGAGGACAGGATGTGATGTCACGCCGCTGTGGGCTCAGAAATATCTCGGCGGCTCTTATCTTTAAGTGAGGTGTCGGCACAAGTGCCTGAAACTGAAGCGCCTGCTGCTCCCTGTCATTCTCAGCACAGAAAATCACAGCCTTCACTGCAGCCACTCCTCCTCCTCCTCCTCTTCCTCCTACTCCTCCTCCTTCCGCCCATCACATGTTACCAGCCTGAGAGCCAGGGCACTGACACGGGCCCCTCTCCCTCTCTCTCTCTCTCTCTCTCTCTCTTTGTTTTCGGGCAGGAAGCCACCAAGTGGCACACCAAGTGGCGAGCCACCTGTTCCTCATGGCAGAGGAGATTACGGAGGGATGGAGGGAGTGATGAAAAGACGAGGGCACGAAATGACAGGAGGGGGCGAGCGAGGTGAAGAGAGGGTGCAAGGGAGTGGATGAGTGCAGGAAGAGGGAGAGAGAGAGGAATAAAAAATAACAAGCACGAAAATGAAGAAGGGATGAGAAGGAAGGCAAGGATGAGAGACAAACACAAAAGGAAGGAGGGATGAAGGATGACAGAGGTGGAAGAGCAAAGAGGGCGGCTGAGGTGACAGCGACCAATCACAATCCCTCCTCTCGTCTCTTGACCTTGTCCTCCCTCATTCATCTCTCCTCCTCTCCACCCACTGACATCCTGTCTTCATCTGAACGAGTGTCCACCTGAGGCGTCTCCACGGCGTCCCGCAGCTGAGGGACCCTGAGACGCCATCGTTCAGATTTATGAATGAAGGAGGACGGCTCAATGCTTACGCGGTATTTCTGAGGGTTGTTGTCGTTTTTGTGACCGTGTGGAGAAACTGTGGAAACACTGAGACACACGAGCGCTCTGTCTTATCACTGACGTGGATTAAACCAGCGTGAGCCAATGCAAATACACACACACACACACACACACACACAGGTAGCGTGTACAGGAAGCATGCAGGTTGCAGAAGCAACCGTGATTTGCATGAGGAACGATGCGGAAGTGAAACCAAAGCTTCTTATTAAGCTGCACAGTACTTGGACACGTCATTGCACACAAAGACACACACACACACACACACACACACACACTCTACTTTCCCTGTAATTTGAATTCACAAACAAAGAGGACATTGGACTTCTGGGTACCTGCAGGAAATGGGAAACAAGCTAAGGGCTGTTGTCTCGGCAACCGTCGTATCCCATAATGCTATTCAAATTCTGCAGCTCCGTTATCTCTGGCATATACACGTGCACGCACACACACACACACACACACTCAAAGGGAGGAGGGAGGAGCTGCTCACCTAAAGGCCATTCATTTGGACACAGCTGCTCTACAGTGCACGTGGCCACCATTTGCCTTGTGTGTATGTGCGTGTGTGTAACTCTTCCTCTCCATGTGATGTCAAGGCCACAGCTTGCATCAATCGTACCAAGGGTGGGTTCGCCATGGCAACAGAACATACACTTCACCTCCAACCATTTTTCTTTTACTTTTTTATTCAAACATACTATTGTGTGGGGGTAGCGGAGGGGAGCATGTGTATGTGTGTGTGTGTGTGTGTGTCTGTGTGCATCAGTTGCTTCCTGGTTGGGCTTGAGCAGGAACCCATTTTTTTGTGTTGGCCACTTGTTAATGTACCAACTCTCTGGTTACCATGGCGTCCGTATCCATTTGGGCTCCCATCCCTCTCTCTCTCTCTCTTTCTCTCTCTCTCCCTCTCTAATTCTCTTCATTTATTCCCATAATCATTTATTCCCTCTCTTTGTTTGTTTGGAAGCTGATGTATTTTTTTAAAAATAATATTACAACGCATTCTTTTGTATGTTTTTTCAGAGCATTGATTTTTGAAAATTCAGATTAATGATGAATTAAAGAGCTTCTTCCACAGTTCAAGGTGTGACTGGTTTAGTGAATGTTGTTTTATTATTTATTCATTAATTAATGTATTTATTATATTGAATCTAACGTTGAGGCCTCAACATTCACCTGAACTCATCCTGGTTATTATGTAATTTTATTATGCAATGTTTTTACAAGACGAAAAAACTGAGAGGAAATAAAAACTTCCTCATCTCTTCTTGATCTAAACTCTTTATCTAAAATCTTTTCCAGTGAATGTTTCACAGTTTTCACTTCCTGTTTGTTTTCATTCAGTTTTTATCAATGTGCAATTTCAAGCTGCAAAGAAAAATGGACGTGCACTTTGCAGCTCTGCAGCAGCAGTTGACATTTGTCACTTTCTACGGCCTCATAACCCAATAAAACACACGCCTACACGCACACGTGCACAGTCTGCAGGCAGCAACGCACATCCTGTGCATGTGTGTGTTTAAACGGCGACAACACTCTGTGAAGTCTACAGGCCGACATGTCTTCGCTCTGAGGTGCAGATAGTAATCGCTGCTTTACATGATCTATTTCTGTGCATGGACTGCACCCCCTCCCCACACACACACACTCACAAAGTCGTGGGACTGATGTGAGAGTGAGGAGGAGATAGAGGGTGTTTGGATGACATAGTTCATCTCATCTTTGTCTTGCACAGGAAGAGGAAGTGAGACACACACACGCACTGCATATGCAAATACAAAGACGTTTGGAAAAAAAAAAATCAAAAGCTGCGCTCTAATCTTCATTCTTAATCTTCCACCTCTTCACTCTCTGATATTATCTTGTTTTGAAATTCTAAATTTAAATCATGCCTCTCCTCAAAGTCTCAAGACACTGAGCCCTCTTGACCTTTGACCTGGATGAACTGAAATATTAAAATACTGAAATACCAAACATGCTGAATTTTGAGTTCAGCCTGGAGGGTTGAATCTATGACCATGATAGTTGGTTGTTAATCATGTGTGTTCATGCTAAACGTTTACTGTGTTTTCTTTGGTTTCGTTTATAAATTTCACTAAAACAAAAAAAAAAAAAAAAGCGCCATTCAGAAAAATTAGAATCTCGTGACCTATATTTCTCGACAAACACAAGACCAGAGTCGACGATGTTGGAATATTTTGTCGTCATCTGCTTTTGTGGCAAAGCCACAGCTTGAATCCATGAAACCGTCTCCATTCGTGTCTTCAATCTGTGTCAGCTCAACAGAATGTTTCCTTTGTGATCGGAAAAAATGAAGCGTCACGTCGAAATAAAGAAATTCTTTGTTTTTTGTCCAACAAAAAAATACAGGGAGACATTTTCAAGATTTCACTGAGATCTCTTTTTAAAGGCATACCTTTAAAAATCTGCTCTCAACACAGCATTAAAAAAAAAACAAACTTTTCCTGACACCAGAGTGTGTTGTGGGTAAAGAAGCAGCACAAATTTTACTCGCTGGCTGGTGCCGCCGCCTTTAACATGAGCTTTTTCATTGACACTCCCGGCTGAGGTGACACCTCCTGTAACGAAGCTGGCCGGTTGCCCCGACAACCAGCAGCGAGAGTAATTCTGGGTAAATGAATGCAGCTCGAACGTCTCCTTGTCTCTCGCTCTCCCTCCCTCTCATGACAAAAGCTGCGGCCATTTTAAATCATAATGATGCTTATTATCACAAAAGGTCTTTTCCCTCCATTTTCTCCTTGTTCTCCAGGCACTCTCACTTCCTGTCGGAAGACTTCGCCTCAGACGACTTGATTTCATCTTATGACGGTGAGATGCCTCCACACTACCGTACTAATGTTTCACAATAATTAAAATAAATCAACCCCCTGCTGTACACACACACACACACACACAGTGGTCAGATGCAGGTCCTACCTGGTGAATTGACAGCCGCTTGATCCCCTTCATTAAGTCCGACCCCGGTCACAGCCGCTGCTGGACACAGAGACAGAAGACGTATTAAAGACAAGCTGCATGGAAACCGAACAGGGGGAAAATGAGAGAGGTTTGTAAACGCTGGTCCGTGGTTAAGTGGTGTCCACAAACCTTTGGCCATGTCATTCAAGAAAACCAAACTGAGGACTGTTAAAACATTTCCGAGTGTTTTAAAGGTCAAAAGGTCACAAGGTGACCTCAGCGCATCGCTCCCTGACGAGGCTGCGGGTTGGAATCCTGAGCGCGCTCATTCCCCAAAGCCTCTGTTGTTTTCTAAATGTTTGACATAGTCGTTTCCAACCCTTCGGTGGATCCGACCATCGACGCACGGCTTCAGATCGCTGCTGTCACCGTGTGTCATCTCACTTTCCTTTCTCGTGGGCGCGCTGCTTTGAAAGCCTGTTGGGGTTTCTGTTCCGCCTCACCCGCTGAGATGGGATTTCTGTTCAACCCCTGATATTGTTTGAAGGGTTATTTATCCTTTTCTAAGATGCAAATGAGTGGATTTAAATCTATAGCCGTCACTGTCAGAGAACAGAAAAACAACCCAGGTCAGCCGTGTGTCGCACTGTCGCTCACTTTCATTTTGAATTCATGTTTCATCTGTTTTTAAATCGTCGTTTAGGCGGTGAGACCGCATGGGTTCAGTGACAGCTCTGGAAATATTTCCAACAGGAAAGAAAGGAAAAAAAAAAAGTAAAGCATGAAATAAAAATACTGTCTCTCAAATAAACTGAAATGGCTTTTTAAATTCAGTCAACTTTAATTATAATATTTTTAATGGATTAACACAAAAGGACAAACTTCTCATGTTGACGAAAGGTTCCGGATCGTTTTTTGTTCAGTTTTGTTCAGTCAGATCTACGAGGCCGCTCTACACCAAGCCACATGTTCCTACATTTCCCAAGATGCAATATGAAGCCCTGGGCAGGGTTTGACCAGCGGGCGAATCAACAACGTGAAATTGAAAGAACCAGTCAAGTCAAATCTGTAACGTACGTTTCCGGTTTTGTGTCGTCGGCGGCGGAGCAAAATTCCCCGTGTGACTGTGCAGCGCGGAGCGAAATAGAAACTCTAGATTTGGCACTGAGACACACTGAGCCGAGGAGGACTTGTTTCATCTGAATTCTTTTGAATCCAGAGTCCGTAGAAAGTAGAATCTGGTGTCAGACGGGTTCCCAGCCCCAGTGCAGGGGGATCGACGGGCCCGGAGGGTCGCGGGTTCACAGCTGGATGTAAAATGATTTTTAACTGCATCAATCAATCGTTGCTGTGAAGCTGTTAGCGATGTGCTAATGGCTTCACTTCCATCAGAGCGAGCTGATTGGCTTACAAAGCGGGAGGGGGCGGGGACGGGGGTCAAACACCCACCAGCTTGGGCCCCGTGTGAACGTTCCTGGAGTCCGATGACGAGACGCCGGAGGTTTGTTGTTCCAACGGGAGGTTTTCGCTCTCGCGGCCTTGTCTGCTGACAGCTCGGCTCGACGCAGCGTCCCCGCCCATATGGAAAACGAGCGTAGCCCTGCGTGTTGACTGTTACATGTGATTTATAATCCGCTCACACACAACTGGCGGCGCACGGAAAAGGAAAACAGGGCGACGGCAGCTGCAGATTTTATGATCACAAAACATTGATTCAGCTCGACTCACTGATGCATTAATGAAGTGAGACTAATTACAAGCCCATGATGGAGCGGACCAGTTTGGGGAAAGGTCTCTCTCTCTCTCTCTATCCATGTCAGGGTTTTTACATATTAGACAACAGAGGGGTGTTTGTGGATTCACACACTCACCAGAATCCAGAACAAACAATCACGTTTCCCGTCTCGTTAAGAAGCTCTCACCTGATTGGGTGATGGACCAGTTTTACAAACTGACTCCTCCTCCTCATCGCTACTTCAACAATAACTCTCTCCTTTTTTCTCACCTCTCCTCTTCTTTTTTGTTTCCTTTCTTTCTCTGCTTTTTTCCTCGTCTTTGTTCTCCTCACTTTCCCCTTTTCCATCTCTTCTTGTCTCCTTCCTTCCTTCCTCCATCCTGTCATTCCTCTCCTCCTCCTCCTCTCTTCACTATTGTTTTCTCCTCCTCTCCTCCAGGTGTATACATTCGGACGGAAGGAAAAGTAAACCACAGAGGGGCAATTTGCAGGAGAAGCCAGTGAACCAGCTCATTAGCCTGTGTGTGTGTGTCTTAATAATTTAGCCGTCGCTGTCAGGACCATGGTCAACAGAGTGCTCTCATGTTCCTCTACAGCTCTCAGGTATTATCTCACTCACACACACACACACACACACACACACACACACACACACACACACTCCAGTGAGACAAACCGAGGATCAGCTCAGTGTGAAACTTGAAATCCTCCTTAAAAGCCGTGCATGCGTCGCTTCCTGTGCGTCACACTGAGACTCGCTGAGCTCCGTGTTTCTGTGTCGCAGGTGCGTCCTGTTACAGCAGCTTCGTTGGAGACGATCCACACAGAGGCGTCACATACGTGACAACAACAAACTGGACCCTACAGCAGAGGGTGGAGCCCCGCCTCCTGGCAGAGGTGAACTCTGAATCGTCACTGATCCTTTTAAACAAATCACACAGCGAAATGTAAAGTCTCAAAGAAATCGGAAGGGGTTTGAATTAGTCATGAATACTGCCGGAAAGGAAACGTTTGTGTGTCAGTGGTTAGCAGGGTTCCACAAAAACACGGATGGATCGTGGCTGAATTCAGTCTGAGGTGGGAGCAGAGTCCCAGAGACTGTGAGGGAGAAGCTGAAACTGTCTGCGTGGATGGTAAAAACATTACGAACAACTACACATGCAGAGAAAAAAAACAAGCCAGAGATGATGAGAGGTGATAAAGGGAGCGGGTATAAAAACCTGATGTCTGTCTTCGTCTGTATGTGTGGACGGGTGAGGTGTGTGTGTGTGTGTGTGTATGTTCATGGATGCTTGCTCCTACGCAGTACACCACGATGGCCATCTGAGGTGGCAGTGAGACAGATGGTATGTAGGTCGGCCTCTCTCCATGCACTCTCTCTCTCTCTCTCACACACACACACACCACGTGCACGCTCGCAGTCAGCAGCGATGTCCTGACGGCGGAGTGGACGCCGTCTTCACAGCTGCAGGACTGAACTCTCATCACCTCCACACAGTCGTCTTCGTCCCTCGTGTCCCTGATTCTATTTGTTTGGAGCCAGCTGTGTCTCTGACCTGTGGGGACGCGGGACGCAGCGTTCCTTTCAGAGTCTGTAAAAGTGTCCTGCAGGACAAATAAAAATCACCTCTCCTGCCGAAGCTTGACTGGGTCAGTGATGAGACCAAGCACTTGTTTTCATCACGGTCAGTTTATCTGTTTCAATGTGTTAACTACCCTGACTGAGTCATGACATCACTGCACAGAGTCCCTCATACACCCCGCTCTGCCGTAGTGTCCTTGAGCAGCATCTCTTTAACCCCCCCCCCCCCATGCAGGCAGGCAGCAGGTCGACTCTGACCTTTGACCTCTGACTGGAAACGAGAGAGGCGGGAGGGAGGAGTGGAGAGCAGGAGATTATGATGAGCAACAACACAGGACGTGCCTGTGTGATGAGGCTGCACATCTCTGCTCAGAAAGAGAACTGCAGCGGAGGAAGATATCTGAGAGCAGAAGAGAAAGAGAGAGAGAGAGAGAGAGAGGGAGAAACAGATGGAGGGAAGAGCAAGAGGGAGGAAGAGAAACAGAAAGAGAGAGAGAGAGAGAGAGAGAGAGAGAGAGAGAGAGAGAGAGAGAGAGAGAGAGGTCGGGTCGCCCGTCGGAGTCTCCCCGGCCAGGGCCCCTCTCTCGACGGCAACACGTCATGGAACATTCCCGGAACCAGCCAGCGCACCACCCACCATCTCTCTCCCTCTCTTTCACGCGCACGGACACACACACATACACAGAGAGGAATCGAACGATGAACACAGACGCAGAGCCGCTGTGTTCGGACACAATGTGACAACAACACGACACGCGCATGTGCCGCCGCGCAGGAAACACCGGAGCGCGTGAGCTGGGGTCAGTTTCAACTCGCCTCGCGCTGCCCACAGATCACAGGGCGTCATGGCAACACAACACACACACACACTCACAGGTGAACTTCTGAGAATCAAACCGCCGAGGCGCGCGCACGACGGTGGACGATCGACTTTCCAGACACCGTCCCCATCCTCACACCTCTGCTCGCCGCTGACCCTCCAGCAGCCCGGCTTCCTCCCCCTCTCCCCCCCCGGCCCCTGGCCGCGCAGGCTACTGCGAATTCCTCAGGATATTACGCAACCGGGGTAATCTGCATGCAATGCACTGCGTGCCCGGGGTATTCCCCGTGCACGGCCGTGCCCTTATAAGCTAAACAAAAAGAGCCAGAGCCATGAAAACGGTCCAGAATGTGCGTCATGGCGCAGGACAGTCACGGTGAGGTGCGCGAGGACATGTCCGGGTTCGGGCTCTCCTCCTCTTACCTTCGCTCCGGCTGCGCGCCTCCGTCTCCGAGCGAGAATGACAACAAGCCAGCCCGGTGACAGGAGCTCCGATTCCGGGCTTGACACCTCGCTGGCTGCCCGCCGCGGCGCGAGGAGGCGGCCGTTAGGTATCCACGGGAGCCGAGGGGCAGCGCGGGGGAGCGCCGCGGCTCAGGCGGAGGAAAAGTTGCGCGTAAAAATGGAAGGAATCCTTTCCCAGCTCCGCGGCTGCCGACAGACACTCAGTCAGTGTGCGCGTCTCGCTATGTTGTGAGTGTGCATGTGTGCGTGTGTGAGAGGGTGAAATCAGGAGAGGGACACACGCGCGCGCGCGCGCGCACACACACACACACACTCATGCGCACACGGGGGTTATTCCAAGCGCCACTTCCCAGAATAGCAGCAGAGGAGAGGGAGAGAGACGGAGTGGTAGAGCGGTGGAGAGAGAGAGAGAGAAGGAGAGGGCGTGTGTGTGTGTGTGTGTGTGTGCGCGCGCGCTTGTGTGACGTCGTCGGATCCCCCAGCGCGCAACCAGGGCAGAGGGAGGGGAGGGGAGGGGAGGAGGAGGAGCAGTGGCCGAGGAGGAGGCTCTGTCTGCAGGCTCAGAGAGTGCAGGATTCCCCGGTCACCTCTGGAGCGACCTGTCTGTCTGTCTGGAGGACTGCTGCTGTCTCTGTCTGTGTGTCCTCTTAGCAGCCACACCTGAGCAAACATATAATAATCAGAGTGTGTACGTTCAATAGTCAACCCGATATTAAAATTTGCTTCATGATTATCGATTCATCGCCTGATTCCCATTTACATGTCGTCAGGTTTAGTGGCACCTAGTGGTGACGTCGCATATTGCAGCCGGCTGAAGCCCCACCCTCCACTCGAAGGCAGGTCAACCGAACGTGGCCTCCAGTCGGCCTTTTCCACCAAAACAACCAGGTGCTAGTTCGGTGCTTAGCTGGGTCTAATCACGTTCCCCTCCAGCTGACTCCCCCTCGTCTGTAAAACTCTGATAGCAGCGACCTCATTCACGCTGCTCATAAATCTACGTGCGGTGGTTTCTGCTGCTCGGAGCAGGTCTGACAGGTTTGAAAAGTGACTGGACACAGCACACCTCGCACCTGAGGCGTCACAGGTGTGATTCCTGTGACGGGCGCAGGCGAATCGACCTGCCTGAAACGTGAAATGTGGCCTGCGGATACAGACGCGAGGCAGCGCTGCGATGACAAACCGGCCAGACATTCGCACAGCCGAAACTCAAATAAGCTCCGATTGTACCTGGCATCAGATAATCACACGTAATGGTCCGGTAATTGTCTCGATGGCACCGTCCACTGACGCAGAGGAGTTATCTGAGGTGAGCTCGACTGAGGGAGGAGGAGGAGGAGGAGGAGCTGCGGAGCAGCCAGAGAACTGTGACCTTTGGGTACTGAGTTTTCTCTTTGCTGCTCAGGCTCCATCTACACTAACAACTGAAAAAATGAGGAGCAAAGGTGTCTCCACAGGTGACCGGTGAGAGCCAATCGCCTTCACAGCTGTGCAGCTCCACACACGTTGACGCTTTTCTGCAGTAGAGATTTTACGGGATAAGATCGTGTATGGATGTGTCAGAGGAGCCGAACTCCAAGGTGGCACCGGTTCAGAGGAATGAAGATTGCTGGTCCCGGCCGAGAGCCAGAGAAAGTTTTCCTGCTCCTTGGTTTGTGTCCAAGTGGTGCCGTCGAGCCGTCAGCATGTTTCTGTCTCTGGCTCCTGACACCACTTCACAGTCAGATGATGACACGAGCATCAGACCACAGAGTGAAGAGGACAGTGGCTCAGGTGACGGACGGGGAGAGAGAGGCGTGTGTGTGTGTGTTTGTACGTGGCAACACAATAAATGAATGAAGGTCTGCCATCTCCCATGAGAGGCTCATCAGGATGTAAGCCCATCACCGATGACCTCGGAGTCCCCATGGCGACGCCGTGGCAACCCAGCACCATGGCGACAGAGAGCTGCTGCAGCTTCTCACGCAGCAAAATCTGCATCTGCTTTCCATGCGGCGTCCGGCAGCGGCGGCGGCGGCAGGGAGCGCGTAGGTCGCGCCTCTGCACATGCTTGCTCTCCCCTGACATGAACTGTGCACGGGAGGTCAAACGTGCACGAGGCTGCTCGGCCATAAGTCAATCTGTGAAAAGTGATCCTATCAGCCAATGTCTCCAGATGAGTCACAATTTAAATAACGTGCTCAGCTTTCGTCCTGGTACAGGAAATGTGAGAGTTGTTCACGTGTTTCAGTTTCACCTGATGTCACTGCTTGAATTTCTTCTTTTTAAATGTCAGTTCTGGACAATGTCAGTTCTGGACAATGTCAGCGTCGGAATGGATGGAGTAAGGTTTAAAATTAAGAGCTTTCAGATTCATGCATGTGGACAGGAATCTGTGGTCAGATCTGAAATGTTTCAAACATCTTGGAAGGTTCAGACGTGTTTATACGCAGGTCCCTGCATGAACTAAGGATTCTCACTTTGCAGATTCTTCGACACAATCACACATGTGCTACAACACACACACACACTAATGATCTGAGCTGTGAGGCCTAAAGGAGACTGAGGTCATCACACGGATGACTCACACATAATTCTGCTCCTTAGCGTTTAGCATGCAGCGAACCCTTCTATGACACGGAGTTCGATGCCAATCCTCTCAGGCTGAAGCAACCAGAACGGCCGCAATCCCATGATGTGAGTCATGTGTCACACTCTGCAGACCCTAAACCCTCTCTATTCACTTGCTGCATTCAAGTGTTTAAAGAAAAACAACCCTGAACGAGGGACCTGCTGAGTGGCTACGGGAAATTATGAATAATCATTACATCAGACACGCACACACACACACACACGCACGCACGTACGTACACAGCCGAGCAGTGGCCTCAGGCTCTTGTCCCAGAGTCGAACTGTAAAGCTCTGCAAGACAAAGCACCTCTGTGACAGCTGACTGATTACTAATGCTTAGTCACACGCGCGCACACATAGCTATCAGCGTGCAGGTGTGGCCCGACGGTTACATAAGGGTTCCAGGGTAAAGGTCAAACTACCTGAGAGATAACAGCTCCATCTTCAGAGTGTGTGTGCGTGTGGTGGGAGCGAAAGAGAGAATGACTGAGAGAGAGAGAGAGAGAGAGAGAGAGAGAGAGAGAGAACACACGCACACGCGCGCACAAGTCGACGCTCAGGTCGTCTGGAGCTAAACTCTGCCCCTCACTGGTCAGCCTCAGAACTGACGCTTCAAAACACGAACCACCTTCAACCCACAAAAAAATAAATAAATAAATAAATAACATTTTGAGTCGCCACACGCAGAGTTTGAGTTCCTAAAACTGTCTGAGACGAAGAGGAAGTGGTTAAGCAGTTTTTGCTTATTTTTACTGACACAAACAAAACTAAGAAACCCGTGTGTGCGCGCATCCATCCTTTGTATTTGATCTTCTTCTCTGAATTTAAACCCTCGCAGCGTTTCCACACCAACACACTGAATCTGGGTCAACGTGAACAACATAAACTCCGCGCACGAGTGTGTGTGTGTGTGACCGTCTCTCTGCTCGCTGCTGACCCTCCTCCTGTCTGAGTCAGAACTCACCTGAGCTGCAGGTGATTGGATCGAGTCCCGGTTCGTGCCGAGTTTATTCCCACCATGAATCAGACAGAATGAACCTCAGATGAGACGTGGAGGAGTGTCGGACTTTCATGACGCTCCGTTTCATTCAAACAAGCTACGCGACTTCCGTGTTGTGAAAACGGGCGCACATTCACTTCCTGAACACGCACACGTGCGCGTGAAGGGTGCGTTTGATTTGTCGTACCTGAAAATCTGCTCTCTTTTTTTCAAGTGGAACTTGAAAATCACTTGTTTCTGACAACAACGAATGAAAGGTTGGTTCCTTCAAATTTCTAAAATATCTGCAAATCTGTTTGAGGAGTTCAACATGTACTCTACTTTCAATCATCTATTTAGATAAAGATGTTGTCATTAAACCATAAATTGTGAAGAAAGGAAAACACAACGATTACTGCTGGCACAAGCGCACACTGAGCGATAAAATGCTAGAAGTGAAATGAAGGAGACTGTCCTCAATCTGAGCCAAGCAGATTTCGTTTCTCGAACTGAACCACAAACCAAAGAGGACGAGAACTTGTTTGGGCTTTCATTTGTCTGGAAAATAAAATGAGCTGGAGGCCCCACGGCCGACATTTTCCCAAATGGATTGTTCAGCCATCTTCATCTGACCGCTCTGACCACTGGTCCTCGCCAGATGGTCACAGTGCTGCTCCATTTGACTGTCAACCTACCGCCATTAATTCACCAGGAGGAAGAAGAAGAAGAAGAGGAGCTTCAAGCTGTGGTCCAATGTTTCTCAGAGAGGACGCTCATGTGGTCTAATTAATTTCTGATGGTTAGAACTCGTGCAGGAGGCAAACAAAACAGGCCCTGTTGGTTTTATTGGCTTTAAATACCACGATGTATTCCTGAGCACGCTGTAGGCTCATGTTTAAGACGGCTGATAGTCTCAGAATTTAGTGAATGATCGAAAGGAGCGATGGCGGCAGATTAAAGTCATTTAAGTTGAAAATAAACATTAGAGTCGATGTCGAGTCGTACACAAACGTTCAAAAATGATTTTGTAAATTAAGGACATTCATTCTCACTCAGGACATGTATATTGTAAAAATATCCATAAAGAGACGAATAGTATCTGTAGCCTGTAGACACGAACACGGGAGGAACACACTGTCATGTTAACAGACCCGTGCACCATGTTGTCCATCCCTCAGTAAACCTGTTAATTGCAGGAACAGCGCGAGACTCTTTTGTCGCCATGGCAACAGCATCACCTTTCTTCCCTCGCTGAAGATCTTTTTTTATTTTCTCGATGTGATAAAATCCCTCAGCTCACTTCATCATGTACTGCTGCTGACTAAAGTACAGTAAACCAGTTAAACCAGTCACCTAGATAAATAGATATAAACATAAGGTCCCCCTCATGAAGCATCCCTTTAATTGTGGCTAGTGAAGATGAAAACATTGAATTGCTTAATTGTCATAATAATAATTATTATAAGACAATGTAATAATTGTCTTATTTCTATTTGGGACCAATTATCCTTGTATTAATCAGGTTACTGTTGGTGTCCATGGAAACCAGGTCTCTCTGGGGATTAGAGCCCCGCCTCCTGCTCCTGCCCCCGCCCCACTGCCAGGGTCCTCCTCCCCCTGATCTTCATCACAACAGGAAGCACAGGTCGGACCGAGCAGCGGAGGTACCGCGGCGGGAGCAGGTCCAGCGCTCAGACCGGTGGCGGCAGGAGAGGTGAAGCTACGCCGGTACTCGGCCACTCGCCGCGGACATCATGGCGCTGATCCCCTCGCAGGTCCTCCGGGTCGCCATCCTCCTGTCCTACTTCTCCATCCTCTGCCACTATAAGGCTCTGGACATGCCCGCGCACCAGACGTACGGAGGCAGCTGGAAGTTCCTGACCTTCATCGACCTGGTGAGAGAAGCCGCGCGGGGGTTAGCTTCCAGCGGCCAGCTAGCTCCGTGCAGCCCGGAGGGGGAGGGGCAGCAGGTTTAGATGGAGCGTTCGCCGCTTCCGGTCCGCTGCCCCCACCGCTCCGGTGTTTGAGGAGGAGGAAGGGGGGAGGTTATGCTTTTTTTTTAATGGTACACGGTGTGATGGTCGGTACCGGAGCCCCCACCGGGATTCACCGTTGACCTCAGCGTGACGTCAATACCCGGAACTGGTGGAGGGAACCAACTGTCTGCAGGAAAATGGTTCCTCCTGAGCGGGAGCGCGCCGCGCGTACACTGCTAATTCACTAAATTAAGCATATAAAGACACAGATAGACAGATATATGCTGGGGTATGAATTATAACCACAAAACATTTTATTTGAACAAACTAATTCCAGAAAATAGAGAAATGTACCTGACTGACTGTTATTAATGACAGAACTACACGTCCTATAGACCAGGGGGACAGTCTCTAACTAGACAGATGGGGGACTTCAAGTCAAGTCAAATTGAATTGAGGACTTCAGGACACTGTGATGACCGTCTCAAATTAGAAGAAGACACAAACGCACAGAGCCTCCATTCAGACTGAACAATGAGCGTAAGAGTGTCCACAAAGAGGCCGTTCAGTTAGAGGCCGTCCACACGGCAGCCTCAGGGACGGACATGGACGAGCTGTGACAAGCTGGACTAAGCTTTAGTGTGACTCAAACAAACAAGTGAGCCTCAGTTTAAACACATTTCTAATGAATGATTCCAACAGATCATTTCAAACAAGACAAAACAAAACAAACCTGTACCTTCAAATCCATCCAGTTAAATACTGAGTGATAAAAGGCCCCGAGGCAAATACATGTTCTACTTGTTTCAGTGTGTGTGCGTGCATGTGTGTGTACTTACACATGTGAGAAATAGCTGTGTCATGTTTTCCACATTAGACCTCTCCCCCTGGTTAACTATGCTTTTAATGACCTGTACACACCAGCAGCCAGGAAACACACACCACTTCAACATCTGGATCTTAATCACTGTGTGTGTGTGTGTGTGTGTGTGTGTGCGCGCGCGCACAACATGAAACCCTGCACATTGAAACAAACAAATAATTTTCAAATTCTCATAGAAAGCCATTATCTATGTACCAGAGAAGCTACATTAGCCGTAGCAGCAGCCTTAGATTAGCACAACATGATGTCAGCTTGTCAAAGAGGAAACACACAGTCTCACACACACACACACACACACAAAGGGGCTCAGATGTACAGCCAGAACACCCTGCACATCCACCCATGCCCTCACCCACCAGGTGACACCAGATACTCCCACAGGGAGAGGAGGAGCGGAGAGGAGCAGATCTGGCAGCGTGAGCTTATTGATGGGAGTTTGTCATCGGGTGAAGCCCTGAGCCAGTGGGTCTCCCTCCTCCAGTTCACGCCTCCTGAATTTACACGGAGCAGTTCTGTCTCCGAGGAATCGAGCGGCTCCACAGTTTCCGACTGCTGGAGGACTGATGCGGTCAACGGTCCACCTCCAACTATTAGAGCCAACTCCTCAAGAGTTTCCCAAGAGCCGATGAGAAAACTATTTCTCTTCCTCATCTGCACATACTGTAGACACACAATTCTCAAACGCTAAGTCATGGGTCAGATTGTCCCTGTGCTGCTAAACGACGGGGACGGGACTTCTGAAAAACCCTAACCAACATCGGGTCGAGCTGCTCCATGAAATGCGAGACAGCTTTTAAACAGCGGAACATTTTTACCTCCTAAGCTCTTTCTCCATCTCTTTTAAGTGCGTGTCATGTGAAAGTGCCGTTAGAGGGCCCTGCTGAGCCTACCAACCCCCCCCCCCCCCCCCCTGTCTCCGCACTCTGCCTCCCACCCCCCCCCCCCCCCCCCGGTGTCTCCGCAGGTGATCCAGGCTGTGTTCTTCGGACTGTGCGTCCTGATCGATGTGTCCAGTCTGCTGACTAAGGGAGGCGACAGCAGGGAGCAGGAGCGGCAGCTGAGGAAGCTGATTGGCCTGAGGGACTGGATGATGGCCGTGCTGGCCTTCCCTGTCGGAGCGGTGAGCGGATGGATGCCCTCGCACACACACACACACACACAGACACAACAGCCGGCGGAAGGATCAGCCTGGCTTGCGGGAATCAAAGGCTCGGGTGATGTGCAGTATAATCAGTCCGTCCTCCTGAAGGCTTGTGACAGCAGTTTTCCACAAATTCTCAAAGAAGATGATTTTCAAGTGGCTGACATGTTAGTTTCAGGTTTTAAAATCTTCTGTCTGATTCATTTGGACATTGGTGAGACAGAAAGCCTCTGGGTAAAGACATCATCAGCACACTGGGCTCTTCTGGAGGCGAGCAAGAGACAGTTCAGGTCTCACACAGACACTTCTGTATATTAAAAAAAAAAAAAAGCATAATTTGGTCTTCAGGAACAGGAAGGACAAATCTGTGACCTTGAGCAGGGAAGTGACTTATTACAGACCTGTGAGGGACAGACTGAGGACGTGAGGGGATGAGACCTGATAAAATAAACAGTACCAACCGTACTCTGATGTCAGGTCTGAACAGATTGTGAGGTCTGAATCTGCTCTGGAGCTGGAAGCGGTCGCAGATGAAATCCTTCAGAGGATCTAAGAAGAGAACAGAAAATCATCCGAGCAAAACAAGACGGAGCAGTTCTGTCCCACAGATTTACACGTTATTATTCATCAACACATACTCATGAATATGCATACTTCACACCTACACACACGCAGTTGGTAGCTAATGGCCTCAAGCAACCTTAGTGCCGGTAAGATCCCAACACACACGCACACGCACACGCACACGCACACACACACACATACACACACGCACACACACACACACACACACACACACACATGCCTATAGAGGCTGTCACCTGGCATGGTGCCGTGAGCTGGGCACAGAGTTCAGTTTACACACAGAACAATAGATGCGACAGTCATCACAGCTAATGTCTGGAAACCTAGTCTGACTGATAAGGAGTGTGTGTGTGTTTGTGTGTGTGTGCGTGTGTATGGAATGTAGGTTTATCTATCACATGTGAGTGTGTGTGTGTATTTTCCACAGCAGTATGGAAAATGGTGCACGTGTGTGTTGAAAGCAGAGAACGTGCCGGGTACAATGGGGGGGGGGGTGCAGATGCCTCGAACTGGAACCCAGATGACGGTCAGGTAATTCCACCCCCGTCCTGCAGAACATGGTCTGGCCTGGCTCCAAAGCAGGAGATACGTTAGACCACAGGTTGATGTCTAGCGATGCATTCAGGGCACGTGGGACAGAAGGGTTTACCAGTGAGACGCTCTAGATCCACACCCAGGGCCTTCACATACCACTTAAATGTAAATAAAACATCGTGTGCAAAAGTCCCTCTGGTAATGTCCCCGCTTCTCATTTCACTTGGTTCAGTCATTTAACCTCTGTGTTCGTCTGTGTTCATTCCGTGAGGCTTTCGCATCACCCAGAAGTTGTTGTTTCTTGATTTTTTTCCAACAGAGTTGTTTATGCCCCCCGCCTCTCTCTCTCTCTCTCTCTCTCTCTCTCTCTCTCTCTCTCTCTCTAGTTTGTGGTCTTCACATTCTGGTCTCTCTACCTGTACGACAGAGAACTGGTCTACCCAAAACTACTGGACAACTTCATCCCTCAGTGGCTCAACCATGGCATGGTGAGTGGCTCCTTCTGTACGACACTGCTTCCACACCTGCACTGAACTCTGGGTATTCTCCTGAAAGTTTTCCCGAGAAGCGACGCTCAAGACCAAAAGTACAAGAGTGTGGAATCCGCTGCTCCGTTAAAGCTAACGTCAGAATGAGCCAGATGAAGCCGGGGTCACGTATTCACACACGGTCGCATCATTAACTCCATGAAGCACATGACAAATCTTGACAATGCTGGGAGACGTCTGAATTTTAATGGAGCCGTTGGCTTTGATCTGCCGTCTGGAGGAAGCGGGTTTAATCTAATGTTTAGACAGCGACTAGCGCGCTGATAACAGCTGCACGTGTGTTTTTAAAATCTGCCTGCGCGATGATCAGAAACTGTTCCAGGGCTGTGTTGGCAATTTGCAAAACCACGCCACGAAACGTCCCCCTGCCAGAGCAGGTTGTGTGTTCCCATAACACAACTCAGGGATGAAGAAAAAAAAGACACAAAGACGGCGTGTGTGTCTGTCCGTGTCTCTTCTTGTCCTCCAAGAGCTGAGGTAATCACTCAGTGGTTGCTAAGGCGCTGTCGCCAAGGACCAAAACAACCAGAACATCACCAACGGCTGTGTGTGTGAAATTGACATTGTGAGGAAGCTTGTGCAAGTGTAACATAATGTGTGTGTGTGTGTGAGAGACAGAAACGTGAGGACGCTCGTGCATGTGTTACATATTTTTTCTGTGAGTGCGTCCAACACTTGTAAATATTTTGCGGTATTCCATGGTATCACTGTTGTTTGTTTACCCCGGCTTCCACGGCAACCGTGTCGCCATTCCCACCGGAGGAGGGAGGGGTCGGGCGATGTCGAGCGAAGGAGAGAAAAAGATGCAGAACTTAAATAACGAGTCGAGCAGCCCTGCCAGCGGAGTCATCGAAAGAGGACCAGCGGAAGATTAACTGCAGACTTGTTGTTGCTCGACTGATTCTTCCGTCTTCACAGAGAAGCTGAAGAGAAGTCGGCTTCACATGAGTCACACTGACAGAGGAGCTGATCTGAAGTCTGCGATGGAAACAGACCGGGGTCCACAGTCTGAGTCTCAGTGGCAGAAAGGACTCACACGTGTCCTGATCCTTCAGTTGTTTAAAGTTTATATGTCAACTGAAGACTCATTTAAGTCTGTCCCTAGCTGGACAAGTAGGACATCATGACGTCCCCCCCCCATGGCCACCAACCAAACAACAACAATGTCAGCCTCCTGCAGGCCCGTTGTTGCCATGCAAACTTTCGGATCAGAACCCAGGGCACTGGGGTCAGTCCCAGTGCATCTATATGACGCTGGAGGAGGAGGTTTGACCCGTGAACCCGCCCCCTGCTGTGCATCTCCGTGTGAGATGGTTTGTCCTGTTTTTAGCACCGGACCAGAGGATCCAACCACTGTGTTTGTGGAAGAGGGGGGATTTTCCGCAGAGGCAGAACGCTGGCTTCTCGAGCGAGACCACAAAAACCTCAGAGAGAGGGAGAGACAACAAAGAGAGAGACCTAGAAATAAAACTAGGGAGAAGAGAAGAGAAGGGAGTATTATTTACGAGAGGCGACTCCTCTCAAAAGAGACTAAACTTAAACCCGACCTGAAGACTGGAATTCCTCTGAGGCACTCTGGGTAAAACTGCAGAGTCAGGATGTGTGTGTGGTACAGATGGGAGGTAACCCTATAATTTAAGACCCCAGGAGGGAGCGAGACATTCTGTCCTGATGTTAGTTTGAACACAACTCGACCTCTCGGAACTGGACGGGTCAGAGCGGAGCTGTGACTCGCTGGTCGCCTCCTGTGGTGAAAACCGACGAAACGTTCCACCCGAGCATTCAGATGATGTCTCTAAGAATCCATTTCCCAAAAAATGTAAGCGAATGGCATGGCGACTTCTTAAAGAAACCAAGCTCAGCGAACGACTTCAAATCAAAAGAGCGACGAACGAGTGGAGACGACAGATTGATTTCAAACACTTCGCTCCGTCAATTGAGCTGGAGGATAAGAAGCAGCTTCGAGTCAGAGCTGGATGTCACACCTCACATTCACAGCATCCAACTGAACCGTTCAGACGAGAATTCACACATCCAAATATCCCAGTTGTTGTTTTTCTCACTTTAACAGGACGAGCAGCGAACACACACACACACACAGCTGTGCTCCTGCACGGTGTGAATGAGGCATGAGGCCTGACTCTGACACTCGCGCCGGTTGTGTCTGTCTCTATTGAGTGAGTGCCCCCCAGTGGACAGAGACGGTAGTTCACTTGAAGGCCGTTCAGACATACAGTTCAGTCCGAGGAGCTAAACTTTCGTCCTTCCACCCCTTCCTCTCAGCACACCACTGTTCTTCCCTTCATCATCATCGAGATGCGCACCACCCACCATCGGTATCCCAGAAGGCTGTGGGGTCTGGCCGCAGTGTGCTGCTTCGGCGTGGGATACATCCTCTGGTACGACTTCCCTCAACTAGTCTCATTAACCGTGTCTGGTTGAAACGAGCCAGTCCAGTTCTACTTGCCTGTGTGTTGACCTGCATGTGAACTCCCTCTCCCCGTGACCCCGCCCCTCCAGGACGTGTTGGGTGCACCAGGTGACGGGGGTGTGGGTTTACCCGGTGCTGGAACGCATCGCTCCGCTGGCGCGAGTCGTCTTCTTCAGCGTCATGACGTCGGTGATTTGTGTCTTCTACGTTCTCGGAGAAATCCTCAACAGCTATATCTGGGACCAGTCACACACAGGTACGACACACACACACACACTGCAACATGTTTTCACTCGTAGAACAGAAACCGTTTAAAACTCTGGGTCCGTGTGAAAACGTGATGAAGCAGAAAGGTAAACTGACTCCTCCCTCTTTCTCCTAGGAAAGGTCAAAGGTGAGTGATCCTCTCAGGGACGTGCGAACCTCAACGCCCCCGACAGATGGAACACAATGAGCCGCGTTCCACCCGTACAGGACGGCGCAAGAAAAAAAAACAAGTGACCTCTGGAAGTGTTTCCATGACAACCACCGTGAAGAAACAAACAGTTTGATGTGATGTTTCGTTTCCATTTCGACTTGTTTTAAGAAGGACTGAACTTCTCCATGTAACACACACACACTGATAACGTGTCGACCATCTTTTCTCATCCTGAGTCCCGTCACAATCGTAACATGTCACAAAGTTGATGTGACTGAATAAAGTTTGGTTGGAACTCGTCTGTCAGTCGTTTGGATTCTGAGTGAAATGATTTACCCCGAGTCACATGAGGAACAGCTGCTGTTATTGGTTCTGTCTGAGGCTCGGTGATCCAGACTCACTGATCCAAACCGTGCCCGTGAGTTGAGTTAAACCGGACTGCCTCACTAACCGTCTGAGACGTCTTCACCAGATGTATTTTTCTTCTCTGGATCTAATAAAAATGAAGATGTCTGTGCAGCACTTCCTGTCAAGACAGTTGGAGCTAACTCCCCCCGTCTGCCTCCTCCTGGAACAGACACAAATGCCTCCCTCCTGCTGGAGAAACAGAGTTTTTTTTTTTTTTTTTTTTTTTTTTATTAAATGAAAAGAAACTTAGTTTTGTTTTTCTCTGGTGCAGTTCTCTCACATTCACACAATATGACATCTGAAATGATCACTGTGTGTGTGTGCGTCCTCTCACTGTCGGTTTAGAAACAAGAGTCTGACACAACGCACCCTGTTCATTAGCGCTTAGCAACTGACTGCACCTGTGTGTGTGTGTTCATTAACACGTCAGCTCTGAGGTGACACATTAAAACATTCCGAATTCATTAACATAGATTAACATGCTAACGAGGAGCAGGAAGAAGAACAACTCCACGGAGGAAATGAGGAGGCAGGGAGGAAGGAAGGATTCAGGTCAAGGAGGAAACTGGAACAAAGGAATGTGATGAAAAGGAAGGAATTGCAAAAATTTAAAAGATTCCGATTTAAATTGTTGTATCTTTACACATTAAGTAACGAAACATTACATTTTTGATTTGATCACGACACATCACGGTGTTATATTGTATTTTTTTACACTTTCAAGTTTTATTCCTGAGGGTGAATTGACTTACAGCTCCCCCTGCTGGCTGACTGGCTGAATGACTGACAGGCAGCTAATCAAAAAACAAATCAACATTATTTATCATAAAAATTTATTTAACCACAAAAATATAAAAAGGTAAATTCAAGAAAATTTACATCTTGTGAGTGTGAAACCTCAGTCCTTCCTGGGCTTCGGTTTCGGGGCTGAAACAGACAGTTAGAGGAAGTAACAAAGAGAAAATAAAGATGAAACATGAAGAGGAGAAAATGGAAGAAGAAGAACATTTGTAGTCACCATTTGGATTTTCCTGTTTGTAGAAGGTCTTTAACATCTCAACAGCCTCTTCTGCTCTGTGACCTGAAACACACTGAACACAGGAAACAGTTACACACAACACACACGCACACACCCACGCGCACACCCACGCGCACCTTGAACATGGTCCCAGTTTGAGGCAAGTCTGCAGAGGAGATGTCAAGAACTGAACCGCAGCCTCCGAACCTCTCGTTCCCGCAGCCGTACACAACCACAGGGATATCTGCCACACAGTGAAGGAACAACACACACACACACACACACACACTCACACACTCAGGCAGGCAGGGAGGATACTGAGTAAGCGCAGGGCTGACGCACACATGATGCACGGCTCCACGGTGACATACAGCGCCGTGCGCTCACACACGCTCCTCACATCCAGGTTGCTATGGCGACACCAGTCCAGCAGCTGGTCCAGAGCGACCATCTCAGCGTGACGCGTTGCCTGGGAAACACACATACAGGATCCACTGACGCGTCTCATATCGTCTGCTTTCCATCAGTCACTCAAACTCTTTGAACATTTCTCCTACATTTTTGCTCTGGTTCACTTCGTTCCGTCCTTGTCCAACCACCTGGTCCTGGTGGACCAGGAGACACCCGACAGGAACCTCTCCGTTCTCCAGAGCGTCCTGGGCCTGAAACAACACGAAGCTGGAGCTGTCAGGGATTTCACTGCTGAGGAAAGCCTCTTTTTCCCTGACGCGGAAAACTAGTGACGGACTCCGGAAACACCTGGTTATCTGATCAGCACGTGTTAAAGACTGGGTGTCCACAGATAAATGATTGATTGGTTATTATTCGCGGATCCGTGTTTACTCACCATCTTGAACGCGTTGAACATCCATTTCTCAATTTCTTCATCGCTCGGATAAAACGCCTCAGCTTCTGTCTGAGTTCCCATGGCAACAGACGACAGCATGTACTACGTCTACCACTTCAACTAGCACAACTACTACTATGAATACTACTTCATCTTAACATGAATAAAACAATAAACTTGGAGCTCATGATCCGCACAGTGAGCGCGCAGGAGGGGGAAGATAATATAGGATGCACTACTTCCGCTTTCAGACACGCGAAGTCGATCCTTCATACTAAACATAGACAGGAAGTTAAAGATATAGTTAATGCTATTTAATACAATTACTCAGTTAATCTTCAAGTTTAAACATTTATGAATATTTAATATGAATTGAATGGTTAATATCAATGATAGTTTACATTTACATTACATACAAGTTTAAATGATTAACGTTTTATTTTTGAAATGTTCTACCGGAATTTGCGTCATCCTATTTTTTTGACAGCTAGCATGTAGCATACGCTAACGAGTCCAACTCCAGCGAACATGTCCGTCAAATAGTTCGTGGGAAGTTTCCACAGTTCGCAGAGTTTCAGCAGTTTCCGTCGGTG
Source organism: Pseudorhombus dupliciocellatus (assembly GCA_016785235.1). NCBI lineage: Eukaryota > Metazoa > Chordata > Actinopteri > Pleuronectiformes > Paralichthyidae > Pseudorhombus > Pseudorhombus dupliciocellatus. The sequence goes on along the minus strand of JAFBJW010000131.1, from coordinate 2,267,315 downwards.
AATTTTCTGAGGATGTTTTCTTCCGCCTGGAATTTTATCAAACGTCACAAAAAGAAATTTATTTTCTCCGGAGCTCTAGTTGGAGGTAACTGCTGTTAGCTTCTGTGCTAGTAGCCATGCACCAAACTGCCTTAAGTTTTATCAGAATAATATTTTCTTATCTCTGGAAACATTAGAGGTCGCTTAAAATGTAAATCGATACCATTCTTGAACTTCAAATATTGTCGTGATTAATTCGTCTTATATATCCCTTCACTCAGCTACAGTATCTCCTGCAGATCTTCAGTTATCTACCACTCACCGTGTTTATTTCACATGTACTAAAATTGGCCAAAAGCAGTTAATAGAAGTTTTAATCCACCTAAATCAACATTGTACCAAAGGTTGTATGTTTAGCACATTTCAAAAACGACTTCCAACACTTCGAGAAACCGGTTAGTTTTCAGTTAGTGTCAAGTTCTGCTTGTGAGAATAGCACTGCAGATCTTCAGTTATCTCCCACTCACCGTGTTTATTTCACATGTACTAAAATTGGCCAAAAGCAGTTAATAGAAGTTTTAATCCACCTAAATCAACATTGTACCAAAGGTTGTATGTTTAGCACATTTCAAAAACGACTTCCAACACTTCGAGAAACCGGTTAGTTTTCAGTTAGTGTCAAGTTCTGCTTGTGATAATAGCATCTTTAAAATTCCAGAAAATTGAATGAAGTTTGGTTTTGAAGATCCACGCATGCGATAAGCACTCATGGATGCTAATGGTTAGCATAAGCCCGAGTTGTTTTAAGCCGTAATCAATAAAAGTGTATTAATTGAATGAATGAAAACCGTAATAATTAACAATATAATAATTAAAATAAGTATAATCAAAATACAATTACAGCTGTTAATATAAAACATTAAATATTCCTCTGACCATTAGGCCATATAGTACGTTTGACAATATAAAATACAATATACACAACTTCTGTGTTAATTGTCTCTATAAATATCCCATGATTATTTCTGTATACTTAAAGGGGTGTACCTGCTGGGTAAATATGCCCAGAAGAAGATCATGGAGCTTCAGGAGAGGGAGGCGACGGAGTACATTGCTCAGGCCAGACGGCAGTTCCACTTCGAGAGCAACCAGAGGACGTGCAACATGACGGGTAACCACGCTACACACGTGTTCTTCAGAGAAACGGCGTCCCAGAAATCACAGGGATGAGACGCTGCTGAAATGTCAAAATTCTAGTTAGACGGTACGAATGTTATTTGCTTTGGTGTGTGTGTGTGTGTGTGTCACAGTACTGTCCATGCTGCCACCTCTGAAAGAAGCCATCATCAGTCAACTCAACTCAGAAAGTCTGACTGCACTGCTCAAGACCAAGTGAGAACCATTTCCGCACAGTTTGTTCCAATGATCATAATCATCAACGTCATGGTCTCCTTTTTTTGTCCCTGTGTCACAGACCAAACAATAAACTAGAGATCTGGGAAGATTTAAAGATCATCAGTAAGTGATCCACGCTCAGTTGCCGGTTTAAACTCACTAGTTGTGTCTTAGTAGATCTGACATTGTTGAGTTTTCTTTAGGTTTCACTCGCACCATCGTGGCCGTGTACAGCACCTGCATGCTGGTGGTTCTGCTGAGAGTCCAGCTGAACGTCATCGGCGGATATCTGTACCTGGACAACTCTGTGGGAAAGAACGGAACGGTGAGGAACACCAGGATGTTTCCTAATCTCCTTGTTCAGTCGGGAGAAGTTCTCCAGAAACGCTGAACCGGGTGGGACTTATTCAAAGGAAGAATCTGTAGGCTGAACAAAGTGTTCAGACACCAGCTGAGGGCAGATCACGCGGTTGAGTTGTTTGGGTGCGGGTGATATAGAAAGATGACACCCAGGTCAAGATTCATCGAGACAGGGACAAAAAGTGGACGCACTTCATTCATATTCACGTCTTCGGTGCGTTTTCTCTTCCAGACACCTCTCGCTCCTCCGGACATTCAGCAGCAGTACCTGTCCAGCATCCAGCACCTGCTGGGAGACGGTAACAAACCATCCCCTCGATGTCTGACTCCACTCCGCCTCGTTTTCCACTAACATGGTGTAAACCTCTTCTGCATTAGGTCTGACAGAGTTGATGACGCTGGTGAAGAAGGTGGTTCAGAACTCACTGGGAGGGTGAGTGAGGACGTGTCCACCACGTGTCCACAGAAGGACGCAGATTTTCACTCCGAATGTGTGTGTCCAGCATGTCTCTGAAGCAGAGCATGTCTCTGCTGGAGTTGGAGCAGCAGCTGAGTTGGATTCGAGCGGAGGTGGAGTCCGGCGCCGAGCGGCCGCTGTCCTGGTACATGCTCTCTGACGATGAGAACGCGCTCGCCGATCAGGTCGCTACGCAAGCAGAAGCAGTGTTTACAGACAGCGCTCCACCGTGTTCGTTACTAACGCGCTCGTCTCTCCAGGCGTGTGGGTTGACAGGGAGTGATGTCATGACCATCAGGCTGCTGAACGAGACCAGAGACATGTTGGACAGGTGAACGCCGTCCTCGTCATTTAACCTTGAATGTGTCTGTTTATGTGAACTCTGATTGGACGCGTTCTGTGACGACAGTCCGGACTTCACCACTGTCCTGAATGCCTGTCTGAACCGCGGCTTCTCTCGTCTCCTTGACAACCTGGCGGAGTTCTTCCGCCCGCCTCCTGGGGAATGCACCCCCAGCTCTTCACCTGATAGGTGAGCTGCTTGAAGGACACACCCGCTGACCTGTGATAATCTGTGTGTCCCACTTTCAACATGTCTCTGTGTGTCTCAGTCTGTCTGCAGTCAGTCTGCCGCTGGCGAAGATCATCCCCATCATCAACGGTCAGATCAACACCATCTGCAGTGAAACGCCCAGTCACTTTGTTCAGGTACGAAGTTAATAACACTCACCTGAAGCACCGCAAACGCCCGCCTCTAACTTCCTGTTTGACGCCTGCAGGAGCTGCTGCTCAACGACCAGGTGAAGGAGTTTGCCGCCAACGTGTACGAGACCTTCAGCACACCGCAGGAGCTGCAGAAATAACACCGTGAGCCCCTGAGGAGGAGACCGAAGATGAAGATGATATGTGAACTTATTACCCCCTCCCCCCTCTGTGAGGTGTTTCCTCCTCGTCATCACTCTGAGGTGAAATCATTCGCAGGAGTTCCTGCTCTGTGATCAACGCCATGATGGATTACTAAAGAGGAGGAACAGACGTGGCTGAAGCATTGCATCCTGGGAACAACAGTCTTGAATAACCAAATCATTGTATTGGACCCCGAGAGACGGGACTTCAGCTGTGTTTCCAGATCTGAAGGGTGTGTTTGGTTTTTATTTCTGATCTTCACACATTGGGGAAGGGATGTGGGGATATTTTTAAATTGAACGTTTCTCTTTTAATTTTTCTGTCACGGCGTTTAAAGCAGCTCCGTCCTAGTTTCTCAGCTCTTACAGCATTTAAACTGAACACCGTCACGATGAAGTTAAGTAACTGAATATAGATGAAGAACGTCATGAATCTGAACCGGAGGTGCAGACAAAGTCATGTTTCTGTAGTCTGGCCAGCAGGTGTCGCACTTCCTCTGCGGCTGAGAGAAACTCATCCCATCACTACATGTAAAGAAATTCAGTCCCTTTTAAAAACCTGATTAACTTAAATAAACATTGATTTGTGATTCTATTCAACAGTAACTGTTCTCACCTCCTGGTTTCATCCTTCAAATGGTAACAACTGATTTTGTAGGAGTGAGCATGAGATGTGATTATTATTATTACTATTACTAATACCATGACTATAATTGTAGTCATGTGTTTCCCTTTCCGACTGAAATATTTCTTTTTCTGGAGCATTACGTCAGGAACTCATTCATCATCACTTCTGTTTTGTTGAAAAAACAAACTTCATCAAGCAGGAGACATTTTTATAAGTCCCTGTGTGTGTGTTTGGACGCTGGTATTCGATTGTCGCGTTAATCCGTCAGGTCTCAGCTTCCTTCTCAGGAGACCGGACAAACACAACAGGTGGCGGTTGTCCTCACTCATTTCCTGGTTCCTGGTTGGGGAGCAAACACAATCGGGTGAGAATGTAAAAAGACTTCTGCCATCGTCAGTGACGCGTGGCGGACGACAGCGATAATGTATGTTTGTAGAAAATGATCCAAGAGATAAATAAAACTAAAATGTGCTTTCATACTCACTGAACATGCTGCTTCCTTTCCTTTTTTCTTTGCAATGATTGATAGAAATCTGTACATGGAGAAGGATGATGTGGAAAGATGCTGAACAGTGAAGCCAGATTGTCTTTATTGCCCCCTGGTGGGAGGGGGGAGGGGGGGGGGCGGAGTAGTGCATGCAGGGAAGTGACAAGTATAGTAAATGTGTAAAGTAATATAATATTTTTAATTTTGATCTAAATCTTAAAAGTAATGAAACATGTTGTCCACACTCACACTGTGTGATCACTGAGTCAGCAGGGGGTGCTCTACCGCAGCAAAGTGGAAGTCATTAGCTCGACACTAAAGACTGAGGCTGTTTTTTTAATGAATGAATAAAGTGATCGAATAATTAACAGCCGACCTGAGATCAGCTGCAGCTGAATTATTAAAACTTTTCATAAGCAGATCATGAAACAGACTCTTTAACACACTAAGGATCAAAGAGGAGGAGTCACATGTGCTGAAGAGAATGAAAACGCAGGGCGACAAGTTCACTGGTTTGAATTCACGTGAACTTCCGTTTGAAAGTTTCCTGCTCTCAAACTTAATATTTTACTTCACGGGTTGAAAAAAACCTGAATGCCTCATTTTCCACGAGTCACTGTTTCTGAAGAAGGAAAGCTCAGACCACAGATTTCACCTTCAGTCGCGTTTGAATGGTTCTCAGGGGAAACCTCTTAGCAGAACCAGAAGAAGAGCAAACAGAGGAAACAGAGCGGATGCAGAAATAAAAACACCTGACAGAAAGAGTCGTCGCACATGAAGGTCAACGACACAGCAACAGCAGCCTTTTGATTTTCACTTTCTTCCTGGTGACTCAAAACATGACTTCATCCTTTCGTTACCTTGTCAGATATTTTTCCTTATAAGGATGACAGAAGGTGAGCTGCCCCCCCCCAACACACACCCCCTGGTGGATCAGCTGACATGAGGGTTGAAAGAGTCACATGACTGATTCTTTGATCGAGTCCGCTGTGGTCTGGAGACGTCTGGATTGTATCACTGCTACTACAGTACCCCTGCAGTACTTTATAGTACTATTGCTCTTCAGTACAATAGTATGTTTACGTGAACCAAATGTGGGGCTCAAACACATCGTCGAAGCTGCCGCTTCTTCTCTGGACTTTATGAACTGATGAGATTCTGGGGGTCAAGGGTCAAAGGTCACGGTGACTTGTCTGGTGAACACAGGAACAATTCTGTGAAACGATCTTGACTTCAGATAAACAGACACGATTTTCGGTCAAAGGTGAAAAGTGAAGAAACTGAGACACACGGTGCCGTCATGTGTCTGAGTTTCATCAGCTGCGGCCTCGCGACCTCGTGACCCGCTCGCCCGCTGATTGTCCCACGCGTCCTGAAAACGGCTGAAATAGAACGCCGGCCTCACGTCAACACGCCACATCAGTGGGAGCGGCAGAATGGAGGCCTTGTGCCACAGAGAGGCGTCTGTTTGCTGAGTAACTGTGTGCGGTGACTCAGCGTCCATGAGAGCGACAGTCACGTTCAGCAGAAGGATAAACAGGTTCAGCTCTTCCTGCATCACATGACCGCCTGTCACCATCTGTTGTTGCTCCACTGACACCAAATGTCTGTGGCACAGAGCTGGAAATCCCCCAGGACGATGGTCAGGTCTGCGACCAGAGGCCGTGAGGCTACATGACGCTGCTCACGAATAAAAGACAGAACAATGAAGCCTGGCAGAAAATCCCCAGATCTGATTCCTATGTGAAACCTGCTGAGCCACAGACGCAGGTCATGTGACCTCTAGGCCGGGATCAGGGGTTTTTAACATCTGAACCGGATCATGACGCAGCACTTGAAACTCTCCCGTTATTTTCTGCCTCTGAAATTTTCATCATCAGCTCCTTTTTCTCATCAGTTTGTCACGATCGACCCGTGGCGACCACTGCGACTGACGGGAAAACAGAAAAACACCAGGTGTCCAGGATGGGAACGACAGGTAAACTGGGAGTTAATCGACTCCATTATACTGCATGTCCATCGCTGCACCACGGTGACTCACAGCTACTGGCAATGAATCATGGGAAAATAACACTGACATCATCCACTTATTTTTCACTCTTGTTTTGCTCCTCACTCGTGTCCTTCTCTTCTTCAGTGGTAGTAGTGAGGACGCTCTGTGTGTGTGTGTGTTACATTATTGATTCCCCCGCTGTGATCTGAGTCCTGAGTCCTGATTGGCTGCTCGCGCTCAGGCCTCCTTACCAGATGATCCAGGCCTCTGCTGATTGGACGACGTGAGATCCCTCATTAGGAATTCACGATGACACAGAGTGAGGTCACTGTTGATCGGAGAGGTGATGTCATCACTTCACCTGAGCAGACCAGAAGAAGGGGGGCGGGGAGAGAGAGCGCTGGATGAAAAATAATAAATAATAATAATAATAAAAAAAAATACCCTAACCCTAATCTATTTATTTTTATTTAATTTCTATTTACATTTGTGTATTTCAATGTCTATTTTGTCTGGGACCATCAAATGACATTAAACAATATGTAAGATTTAAGATTATATAAGATAAATAAATAAATAAATAAATAAATATATATATATATATATTTGACATGATTAAATATAAAATATGATGAAATATTTTTATTGTGTTAAAATGACAGATTCTAATAAACCTATAGTTGTTTTGTTTATTTTTCTTATATAAAGTTTTATATTGTTTTATTTATTTTATCTGCACATACATGTGAGGTTAGAGGTTCTGCGTGTTGCTCAAGGATACTTCCACGCAGGCTGCTCGGCTGGAACTACATCGTCATGGTGAATTCTGGGTAAGTTAAGAATTACTGATGAAACTGAGATAAAGTCAAGTGAGATTTCACCGACTGAAAACTGCTGACATGTGATGACATCGAGGTGAAGCCGTGTTGTGACAGGAGGTCGCGTGACCTCAGCGAAGGAAGCAGGAAACTAAACAACGGAACCAAACTGAGGGCGAACACGCTGAGTCATGGTTGAAAACAATGCTGTAACTTCTGCGTTATCATCACAAGTTAAAGTTTAACCGGCGGAGGAGGAGGAGGAGGAGGGATTCCTCTTCGTCACAGTCGATGTGCTGGAGTATGTGTAAAAACAATAACTGTGGATAAAATTGAAACTATTTTATACTCTTTTTATATTTTGACTTCCTCGTGTTGGGGATGTGCGTCTGTGATGTCGGCGTCTGTCAGCGAGCAGCAGGTTTCAAGCCTCTGTCACTGGGTCCATTTCTGTAGGAGGGAGTACACGGATGTTTAAATATTAATACACACACGCTAACAGCACACGGCAGCCATGAAATGTCATCTATGACTACGAGTCTATTTACACAGCAACATGCTGTGATGCTATAAATATCTACGCAGTGATGTCACGTCTTTTCAAAGCTTCTCGTACGAGACGAATTCAACCCAGCGCTCTGACGTCACTGATACCTAAACCTGGAGGGGTGTGTGTGTGTGTTTTGCAGCTGCCAAGGCCACAGAAACCAGTTTACACTCGATCTATTAATAACCCCACAGAGCCGCCGAGGATCTGACGGCACGTCAAGAGCGCCGAGGCCTCGAGGGCCTGGAAATCCTGGGAAACGTCCTGTTCAGAGGCGGCGGCGGCGTCTCCTCCGAAACTGCAGACGTTTCACACGTGAGTTTAAGAGGAAGAGAAAGCGCTTTTGTTACAAAACTGAGAATAAAGTTTTTATCAAGCCATGGCCAAATTACATTCCAAATTTTATTCCCTGATAAAAACTTGTAAAAAAGTCAATTAAGGAGTGAAATTAACTTTATTGAAATTAAAATAATAAAAATATTTTACCAACATTTTTCAACGAAGGATATTGAGAATTAAAGTTAAAGTGAAGCTGAAGTTTCCGTAACGTTTGAAAGTCGGAAGAACGCAGAGGCTGTGACCTCTTCAGAATGGGACGCGGCCCCTGCAGAGGTTCCTTTCCTCCCTCTCTCACCCCCACCCCCTCCCTCTCTCTCTTTCTGTCTGTCGTTGTGCCAGAGGTGGAAGTCCGCGGGGCGTGAAGCTGTTGTCGCCATAGTAACAGCCGTGTAAACATAAACACGGGAGGGGGGGGGGGTAGTGGAGCAGACTGAGCGCAGATCAGCTTTCACACCGCGGACGGCTTCAGCTGTGCAGAGGAATCATGGGAAATCTGTGATGAAAGCAGTGACAACATTCACTCACAGTGTTAACCAGGGAAAAAGTTCAAGCAGACAGGTGGACGACAGGACGCTTCCCCGGCCCCCACCTGGCCGCGCAGGTGCATGGCAGCCAGCTCATCGGCGAGCGCCGGTTTCTGTCGGCGACGATCCAAATCAAAAAACCCACAAACGTCTCACCTGGGGAGCAGAAAGTCCCCAGATTTGTCCCGATTCCCTGAGACAAAGCGTCCCGTTCGCCTCGCTCAGGTGTTTCCGCGACCGCGGCAATCAACCCCGACAGGTTTTCATTCCACGCATGCTCTGCACGCTTCGAGGTTTCGAGTGATGTCAGAGCGACGCGCGGTGACGACAGGTCGTGTCAGTGAAAGTACAACGCGATGAGTCACCAGTAAAACCATTACGAGGCTGGAATCCTGCTGCAGCTAAACATGGAGACACTGAGGGCTAATTATAGCGTTTCTCACTGATGTGTCTTTGGAATGAACCGGTGGAGTCAGAGATGTGGATCTGGATCAGGGGGGTGAAACCAGAATGCGGTTCCACGAGGGAAGTCCTTTTAGAGAACCCGGCTGACCGCACGGCAGTTAAAGGAAATGATGCCGAGCACCTTCAAGCGGAGGAGGTTAGAGGTTCTAAACAACTGTGACTGGAGCAGCCGGGTGGAAGAAAGGAAGGAAGGAAGTGGGAAGAGAACGAGTGTTTGACGGGAGGAGGGGAGGATGCAGTGAGAGGTGAGGGAGGAATGCAGCTGAGGCCAAACTATTTCTCATCGAGCTGCGCTCCTTCACCGTGAGCTCGGCGCTTCCAAAGTCTCCACGTCACAGACCGCGTCACCCGGCGGCTATATCTACCCCGCGGCGCTAATGTTCGCGTCAGCTACAACAACACAAACCTCCCTGACCCAGACCTGGACCCACACGACCAGGAGGAGGGGTTCTGTTCGGGAACAGATCCAATCTCAGATCCACTCCTCCTGTCGCCACCGACACCGAGATTCCCTCAGGGGTCAAAGGTTCTAAGAAATCATCAAACGATCCGATCTGACCTCTGACCCGGATCCTCACCGGCGCCTGTGCCCCGCCTCTCCACACAATGTCGAGCAGTTCCTGTGAAATCTAACAACTTTCAAAACAAAACCACCGGTGACGGTAAATCCACCGGTGAACCAGCTGGTTCCTGTTCTCTGCTTCCGCCCACACACACGCAAACACCGACACGTACACACAGTGCCCTCAGATTTGGTAATTGTATGCTGTGTTGCACAATCGGAGCGTAAACATGTAACTGTGGTTTTCTCTTTATTGAGAAATCCAACCTGACAAACAGACCGGCAGCAGATGACCAGGGCAGACTTGTGTGGACCCGCTCGTTCTGCGAAAGCAATGATGCAACTTTGATGGTCTCTGCAGGGGGAAAGGAAGCTGCTGCAGCAGAGAGGAACAAAAAGGACGAACGGTTCAGGGCAGGGATGGTCGCCTCACTTTGTTCAGCGGGAGGGTTTAGAGAATAAGCCACGCCCACAAACTGGAACTGGCATTACTGAATCAAGAACAAGGAAACTCCCGATGAGCAGAGGCAATCTGGAGCTTTAAGACTGAACACATCCTCAACACGCTTCATTTGAAGTATTTTGGAAATGTTGAATGTTTCCTGGACATGTGAAGTATGTGAACATTCCACTAAATTCCAATGAACTCTCCGGCCTGTTGGTGAAATGTTCCACTCACTCAGGGAGACGAGAAATGAGCTGCAGAAAAATGAAGAATGAAGGACAGATAGAAGACAAGGAAGCTGAGGCCCCGCCTTCACCTCTGACATTTAACCAGAGCTTTTCAGCCGGGAACCAGCTCATCGAGCAGGAAGTCTTTCATGATAATGATTATTAATAACAATACCTATAATTACTCTTTATTACCACTTGAAGAACTTCCTCCTGAACTTCTTCCTGCTCGGGTTTTTAGTGTTCTGATGCAGATCGCATGCTTTGTGTTAGAGAGCAGAGAGGAAGGGTGTGTGTGTGTGTGTGTGTGTGTGTGTGTGTGTGTGTTGAAACTTTAATGAGCCCTGGGGAAACTGCAGCAGAATTCAGATGAGCTGCAGAGATGCTGAGCTCAGCTCCGCTCTGCCGCAGATGAACACAATCCAGCGAAGACACTTTATTTTGAAAGAGTCTGAGATTGTGAATCATGTCACGTCAACAGAAGCTTCAGATCTGACGTTTATTTCACAACTGTGAGTTTTTTAAATATCATCTCAGCCAGTTTTTGGCTCTCTGTTAAATTGCATGTAAACTGCAAACAGGTTTGTTGTTCATATCAATTTATTTTAAGCTCATTAAAGGATCAGTAACTTTAATCCAAACTGCCCTGAGCTGAATCACACGTCACTGAAACAGGAGAAGACATGCGGAGAGGGGCAAATCTAACAGTCTGAGACCGAAACACTGAATCAATGTTTACTGTGATCTTTGACCCAGTTCACACTGTCACACACCTTTAACCGCACACAAACACAACACACGCTGCAGCAGGGAACAAACTTGACTTCAGAAAAGACTTCACGTTTCAATTTTGGAATGTTTTTCGGCTCAGTAAAAAAAAAATCAAACACTTACGGTGACTTTTGACTTGAAGTCGATTCAATACAAAGAGATGCGAAACTATCATAAATGAGTCAAAATGCCGACACATGAACAAGTTTCCACAAAACAAACAAAACAAACAAAAAAACCTGCTCAAAGATTCAAGACAACAACAACAAAGGCAGTGAAATGAAAAAACCACCATGAGAAGCAAAATGGGAAACTTCAGATATTACCCAGAGTGCATGTGTGAACACTGCCACGGGGGACGCAGAAAACAACACCCAGCACCTGTAACCATAACAGAAGACAAAAAGAACCAAAGAGCCTCACCAATAAAATCAATAAATGACATCCAGACACAAACAAACTGAGAAGGAGGCAAAACGTCACCGCATCATCCAGGTAAAAGTTCACTCTTGTCACTCTCTGATCTTCGGCCTGATTTCAGATCAGACTCGTGACTCTGACTCCAGATGAGTCATCACCACATCAATCCATCCCCCAACCAGTCTGTCCAGAGTTCAGGTTCCATCACAGACTCCGTCTGAAGTATCACCCTCAAATAACCACCAGTACTTCTTCTTCTTCTGCCGACACTGTGTCAGATTAAAAAGGAGGGTTAACGATCCCCGTACCTTTAAATGATGGATTGTGTTTTTGTTCACTGAGCAGGTTGATGATGTATTCATGACATCACACTGGGATACTGTGATACTGTACTCCGAGAACATGAGTCTGTATGTGATACTGCCCTCTGTGATGCTGTGGTACTACAGCAGAGCACAGTGCGACGTCACTGATGAACTGTCAGGGTCATAAAGAGTGACATGATGATGTGTTCCTGGATGTTTTGATGTTATTGGATATTATTGGATGTTTTGGTCACTGCCATCACACAGCACCAGTTTAATGGCGGAAAGCAGCTTGATTCGCCGCAGCTCCGTCATCGGCTTCATTTACAGGAACGAGATGAATCACTCGGCTCGAAAGTGCAAACGATCCTGGACAGTTTAACATGTCGACATGTACAGTAAAGAGTGGCAGGACGAGGAAGAGGAGGATGAGCACATCCATCAGCCTTTCACACCCCGCAGCATCATCTGTGGCGTGATGCTGGAGGCAGGGAGGAGGAGGCGGAGGCGGAGAGGGGAGAGAGAAGGGGAACGAGGAGGGGGAGGGTAGAGGAGAGGTGGGGGGAGGGGGGATTTCCCGGATTCCCCGTGCTGGAGAGGAAGAAATACAAGAGGAGGAGGAAGAGCTGCTGCTTCCCGGAAGAGATGACATCATCTGGAGCGAGAATCAGATGGTCGATAAATAAATAAACAAATAAACAAATAAATGTACCCATGATGAGACATAAAAAAAAGGATAAATTAAAAATAAAACATAAAGTCTAAAGTATAATATAATATATTTGGTTTATTTTTTAACAATATAGAACAAAATCAAATTACCTTTATTTATAATGATTTTATTATATTATATTATTATTTATCATTAAGTGTATGACTTTAAGTAAATTTCAATGATCATAATTATAATCATGTTGGATTTTAACATATATATTTAAATATATTCATATTCACAGTGGTATAAATGTAAACATGAACATAAACAATAACTTCCATAAATGAAAACAGTTTATATTTTAAATGAATATTTTATCAAAATGTGGAGAATAAATTCATGGATGAATGTTGCATGTGTTCTATCATGTCGCAGCTGAACAAATTCAAACTTCTCTATAGCCTCCTCCTCCTCCTCCCTCCTCCTCCCTCCTCCTCCTCCTCAGCAGGAGCAGATTACGTCACCTTCTTCCTTTCCGGGAAATAAAGCCTCTCATCCTCTCGATGGATTTGCCGGGCAACCAGCAGGGCACGGGAAGAGACACCACCTGATGATGATGGAGCCTCCAGCTCCTCCATCAGCAGTTACCATCAGCAGCCATTTTATTTCCCCAGTAGAACGATTAGCTGCTGGGAAATGAGAGAGTTCACTTTCTGAAACTGTAAAGCAATAAAGCCTGACACAAACTCAACCTGAACAGATGCAGATTTGTTGTTTTGTTCTCGTCCCAAAACTATCCAAACTGCTGAGAACACCACTAACCACACTGCAACACTGAGGTGTGTTCAACTTTAAGCTTGATTGAACAAACGGTCGCTGGACTTCAGGTGTTTGTGCTCACAGCCTCTTTTTCTTTTCACTTTCTCTTCTGCAGAGTCTTAGGATGAGACGTCCACTCATAGTGAAACTCACGGCTTGTTTCTTCAGCCTCGTCATCTGTGGTCGAAGGTCAAGCAGCTCAGCAGGAGAAAGTGAAACCTCAGAGTGGAGCCCTCATGCGCTCCGCTTGTCACGATGCCCACCTGCGCAGGAGGAGGAGCCTCCCGGCCTCTGACTTCCTGTCTTACCTGTCTCAGGGATTTTCTTGTTTTAAAGGTGTCGTGGTGGATATATAACTCCCAGAATGCCGTGCAGGGGCGGAGACACACACGACTTCTTTTAATGGCCGAGGGTTTCTGCGGAAGCTCTGTGGCTCAGTGTTTGGACTGAAGTCTCTTTGTGGCTCAGTCACTCTTTAACTTTTCACCCATGAATCAATCTGAGTCGATTTAAAACGACACCAACGAACACAAACCATTGAGGTACAAAAACAAGCCTGAACTCATCCCCGCTCCACATCTGACTCACCCTCAACTCCCCTGGCTATTAGTGGATCTTTAATTAATTCAATTTAGGGTTTACAATCAATCTATAAAACAAACTATGTTCTGAAAATTACAGTTTAGAGCTGCTGTGGCTGTTTAGAGTTATTAAGGTAAAAGATGCTTCACTGAAAAAAAAATCACTTGAAATGCGAATCCCTCAGATAAATATTCCAAAGTCCCAAACGTTGTAGGTGCTTTTTAAATAAACGACACACAGCTGCACCAACCCTTCACATTTAAAAATAGAGAATGCAACAGTTAGCTGGCGAGTTAGCGTGCCGATCATTTGGTATTAATAGTCCACAGGGTCAGCGATGACTTCACAGCTTAGCATCAATCTGGATCACCACACTGACCTCATAAACTTTTCAACACCCGAGTGTCTGCGGCCTGAGAGTGACGCTGTGTGCATGTGTGTGTGTGTGTGTCTGCGGCCTGACAGTGACGCTGTGTCTGTGTGTGTGTGTGTGTGCGTCCACCGCAGAGACATCATCTGCGTCTTTTTACACAAATCAAAACCCCCCAAAAAAAGAGAACTAAAACAGTGAAGTGGTGCTGTGGGCGGAGCCGTGACGCTCATGCTGTGATGTCAAATTTGACTATTAAAATCTCAAAATTACTCATTTCCAGACTCACACTAAGACCCGACTTCAAGAAACAAGTAGGCTTTCTGCAGTCACTGTGACCTTTGACCTGCAAAATCAAATCATTTTGTCTATAAAATTCAAAATAATTGTTTTACTAAATATCCAGGTATTCCCTTCACCGCGTTCACAAGACCACCAGAAAACGTCAGTCACGTTTTCAGTTCCCACAATTCCACTTCATTCAGTTTTCTGAAGCGCCTCAGGGAAACGCTGCCCGGCCGATAATTAGTTAATTAATAATTAATTTATAGCAGCAGGCGAGTCGGAGCTGTCCACTCCTGACACAGAGCGGAACGCCGACACGGACGCGGAGTCCGAGCGACGAGGGACGAGGCTTCCCTGGAAACACACAGGAGAAGTTTCTAGATCAGCCACAGTTCAGCGTTTCCTGTTGTGACGTCCACTTCGGGTAAAACCAACGTACGAGCTTATTTCCACATTTCACGCCGTCTCGTTTCTGAGGAAGACGATGGAGAGGGTGAAAGTGAAAGTCGAAGAATCCGGATGTTTCTAGAAAGTGGCCATCAGGAAATGAGAAAAAAAAAGAAGTGGAGGAGTGGGAGGACGGTCGAGTGAACCATGCAGGCTCAGAGGTCAGAGGTCACGGGGTTTATCCATATTAAAGTCAGCAGGTGACCTCCAAGTTCTGGTTAAAGTTAAAAACACATGATTTGTGGAGTAAACGACCAGAGTTGAGTTTGAAACGCTTTTGTTTGCCATGAGTCTTTTCATAAATGATCCTAATTAATTTCAGAATTAATTGCGTAAAATAAGCTTCAACACGTCTGTCACTTTAACCACAGCCAGTCGCTGACTTCCACTTCCCCGGGAAAATAAAGTTGTGCCACCTCACGGCAGCTCTCAGGAAATCCTCCGTCTGCTTCAGCCGGCGAGGAAAGAAGATCAGCCGATTAGGAATGAGGTAGATTAGAGTGCAGACGGTGAATAAATCTGTCAGAGGACACAAAGTGTCTCTGTGTGGGACCTGGTTCCACTCAGCTGCGGGGGACGATGGACCGAGACCAGAGAGGAGGGCAAGTGGGAGGGAGAAGGAGGGGGGGGGGGATAAATGTAAGAGTGATAAAGAAGAGGTTGAGGAGGGGACAATGAGGGAAGGAGAAGAGGAAGCAGAGGACGGGGGAGGAGAGGAGGAGGAGGGGGAAGAGGATGCAGGAGGAGGGAGGTCGCTCCTATTGTGGCGCAGACTCCATCTTGCTGAGTTGCATCATCGCAGCCATGGCAGTCTATAAATAGGATGACGTCACCCCTCTGTCCTCCTCCCTCCCTCACCCCTCCCTCCCGCCATGCATTCCTGGTTGCGTCAGCACGCCCCGCCCCCTCCACGCTTCTCTAAATACTCGTGTGATGCAACGCGTCCGGCACAAGCGCAACTTTACGCACGGAGCAGGGAGAGGAGCGGAGCGGCGACAAGGAGGAGAACTTCCCCGGCTTCGGTTCGTCTCGCCCGGTCACTGACACCCACAACAGGTAGGCTCCTCTTTGACTCTGCCCTGGAGGAGGAGGGGGGGGGGGCTGTTTCCTCTCGGCTCCGGCCGCGGGGAGGCTGCGCTGTCCCGGGGAGAGGAGCGGAGGAGTCCCGGTGCGCGCTCCGCGGTCCCGGGACACTTCAGCCGAACTTTTCAACTCGCGTCTGTCGGTTCATTTCTTACAAAAACTCATTAAAACTCATGAATCAGAGAGGTGACCATCCCTGCTGTGAGTCAATACCAGTGCTCGATTTAATTTAAAATGTGTTTGAGTGATTTTAGTGACAGAAGAGAAGTTTGAGTCATAGTTTTCATTCAAGTTAATTTTACAGATATGAACTGAATCTATTCTGACTTTTCAAAACGACGATACAAAACAAAATTAAACAAATGTGATTTTATAACAAAATTATCATTTAATTGTAATTCACTTTTAATCAGTTCCTCGTGAAGACAGGAAATGAAAGAACGTATATGTGTATTACGTAGATTTCTCAGTTATTTCCTTTATGATGTTTGTTTCAGGCTGAGCTGAAACCTCTTAATCATCTTATCAAACCATTCGTCATAATTCTGCATGAGTCACTGCTCCGCTCTCACAACAAACATGTAAAGATTATCTCCAGGTATTTATGACTCTGCTCTAAAACAACATTCAGACAGTTGACGGCCTGTGTTTGAAGATTTCCAGACCCTCAGGCAGCACTTCACATCTTTGTTTTGATTTAGTTTCACATGTAAAAAAAAAATATTATTAAGTTTAATCTGGATAACCTTTGACCCTCTCGAGTCTTAGAATTTCAATTTTATGACTGCGCGTTTGGCCTCTTCCACTGAGGTTAGTTTTAGTTTTGTTTCCCTGTGAGTAAAATCCAAAGCGTCCCACTGACTTATCTCCACTGTCTCCAGAATGATGCTGCAGCACCCTGGTCCATCGCTGGCCGACATCAGCTGCTCCGCCCTGGTGCCCAGCCTGTCCCCGCCGGGCAGCCTCACCCTGGACGACTTCACCAACTTCACCCCCATCGTGAAGGAGGAGCTGCGGCTCGCCATCCAGACCAAGCGCCTGTCCAACGGGCTCAGCGTCGACATGAGCTCCGACGGGGCCAGCTCCAGCTCGGACCGGGGCCTCGAGCGGCCTGCCCGTGGATCTGGGGTCAAGAGAGAGGTGCGTGCCTCACAGTTTTTGCCGAACGAGACTGGCCGCGGGGGTCAAATGTTAACGTGTGTCACTGTCTGCGGGTTGCAGCTGACCTGCGAGGAGCATGACCGCAGGAAAAGGAGGCGAGAGAGGAACAAGGTCGCTGCCGCCAAGTGTCGCAACAAGAAGAAGGAGAAGACGGAGTCTTTGCAGCAGGTAGCTTTTCACTCTCACCACTTTGGTAACTTAGTCCACAAGATCCCGTCATTGGCTTCGCGACAACACATCACTCACATCACTCACTCATTAACCGGTCCCCGCCCCCGCCTCTGCAGGAGTCGGAGAAGCTGGAGTTGGTGAACACTGACCTGAAGGCTCAGATCGAGGAGCTGAAGCAGCAGAAGCAGCAGCTCGTCTACATGCTCAACCTGCACCGGCCCACCTGCATCGTGCGCGCGCAGAACGGCCAGACGCCCGAGGACGAGCGGAACCTCTTCATCCAGCACATCAAGGAGAGCACCTTACAACTCCACAACATCACCGCCGCCGCCGCCTCCATCACCACCACCACCACCACCTCCTCCTCCTCCTCCTCCTCCTCCTCACTGTCACCCCTGGGCGGAGGACTCCTCAGCCTCGACCACATCCACTGTCCCGGCCACCTATGAGCCGCTCCTCTGCCCCGCCTCTGATGATGCACAGGCCGCCACGGGTGGAGCTGCTCAGACTAACGCCCTGAACGACCACAAAACTCGTTCAGCTTCCACATCGCTGCTACAGGGGGTGACCCCCCCCCCCCGCCACACACACACACACACACTCTCTGACCCCTGATGGGACAGGTGGACAGCACCTTGACATTCAGGGACATGGACGATGCTAAAGCACTAAAAACAAAATGATCATTGATTGTTTTTTCTTTTTTTTAATTACAGGTATTTTGAATAGAGGAAAAGTTTGATTGAGTGTCTGAGTTTTGTACCAAAGGGATTTCACGGTGATCACGGCACATGGTGCGTCCGCTCACCCTCAGAGACTCTCGCTTTAAAAGCTGTTTGTGCTCGTTGTATGGAAATCAGTATATTTATTGAGAAGTTGTTGTTGTTGTTGTTGTTGTCGTAGCAACCCTGTCTGCTCGTCCTTTATACCACATGAACTAATAAAACCGCTGCTGCTACTAACCCCTCAGGACATTCGCTGGCTGCACAGACGTCACACTGGAACTCCACTGTACTGCCTCGTTTTACAGCCCAAAGAACGCCTGACGGGGTCCGATTGTTTTGGTCAAAGAAAGAAAGTTTTTTTTATTTTTTATTTTTCTTAGTTTCAGGATTCCGTTTACAAGTGGGAACGCAGTCGTGTTGTGAGCTGTCGGCCACGGTAGCAGCAACAGGGGAATGTTCATAATCCTGCACTTAGAACAGAGTATATACGCAGACGATACTTTACTTAAACGTTTGAAACGTGCTGTAGGGGAATTGTGTGAGTGGTGTCATTTCACAAGTCCACTTAAATGATCACTGCGCTCCCTCTTAAACAGACCCAGTGTTGTTCTTACGTCCTCTGTGACGGTGAAGCTACATGAGTGTTATTTTTCAGGCGTGTTTTCTACCGAGAATCTTCTTTATATTGTATCGACTAAACACCAGATGCCTCCTTTGGTTTCGAGGATTCTGCTCGCTGGATATCGCTAGCTAGGTATCAGACGTTACACCAGACCACATGACGTGTTTTATTTTGGACTGTTAGCTTCACGCTTCACCGCAGAAGGGAAATAAATTAGGCTGCCGTTGTTTGTTGAGGGCGGTTTATTTTGTCTGAGAGTCACACGGTCAAAGGGACGCAGGCGTCTGCGTGTGTTCACATGTTGTGTTTGTCAATGTCGCGTCGTAGCACTGAGCCGTGCGCGTTCTGCCTGTGCCTACTGCTGGGGGCGCCACCGCCGGCCGTCGGGTGGCAACGCACTGCCACGGCCAGCGTGCATCTCTGTCTCCTGTCCATTTCTGTTTTTGATACTTTGTTAATTAAAGATATGTGTTGAAATAAAAACCTGTCGCAATGACCATTATTACACACACAGACACGCCTCTCGGCTGTGTCCTAAAGGTGTAAAGGTGTGGCATTTCCTTGAAGACAAGATAAGCATTTTTCCACAGAGGTCGGTGCACAGAGGCCTCTTTCTTGTGTTTCACCAGAAAAGAAAAGGTACATGCAAATTGGAGCAGCTGCAGAGAGACAAGACTTGACACGTTGTGCTGGTCTGTCCAGACAGACAGACTCAGTGTGTGTGTGTGTGTGTGTGTGAAGATAATCTCTGAAATACAGTTTAATTACCAACACACTTCAACAGGTTCTGCTCATTTTCCCTTTGGTCACTTTGATCAGTCAGTGTCAAAACTGTGAAACGTTTCCAGCTCTCCTCACGCTGTCGCTGCTGCAGCTCCTCTTTCAGCCTCTGTCTCAAACACCTGGTTTCAGCCTCTGTGCCTTTAAGGTGATTTATTCGAGGCCCTGAATATAATTTGACACATCAAACGATGAACTGACCTGCGGCTATAATCAACATTCAGAGAATCAAGTTGAAACGTTTCCCCTCGCCCGTAGAACGCCTCCCACTTTTCCACTGCTCACCTGAAATTACTGCACAGAAAAAGGGTTTAACGTAGAGCGCATTAACGAATTGGGGTCTCCGGCTGGATGCAGCCAAATGGACTGGAGTAATTCCTGAAACACGTGATGACATCACAGTGTGTTTTTCATCACCTCAGAGTACCAGACGGGCGGGGTCACACCACAAGATTTCAACTTTCAAGCTGACATGGATCAAGCGATTCTCTGTGTTTGGCGATGGGAGGGGTTTAACGTGCCGGGGGAGCTGGTTGTGTAATTGAGACGCCCGTTACTGTGACCATGCAGGAAACTAGGCATCGGTATCTCGAGTTTGAAAGGTAAATCATTCCTCTGTGAGCTGAGCACACGGCGGGTTCCTATTTCTCTCTCGCTCGCCGTGCAGGCCGCCACGGGGCCGAGGCAGAAAACAGAAGTTTCACCACAGCCTCGCGGAAAAACACAGGACGCAACCTGCTGCTCTCGGTTCAGCTGGCGGCCGCCGCTGAGGTCACCGTGAGGCGAGTCTTTACAGGAAGTGATGACAACCTTTCCATCAACGTATATTTGATGGATTTTCCTCAGGTGACACCGAGCCAGGTGAAGAAGGTCACAGAAACAATAAGGAATGATTTACTATTATAAATAGCACAAAGCTTTATTCATTCCATGTAATTATAAAGCAATGAAATGTCATTACACCGTGCACACACACACACACACGCAAATAAAGCTGTGGCCTTTGACCACAACACACAGGAAGTTGCAGTGATTATGACACTGACGTTAGCTGAGTCATCCCATCTCATCTCCGCTTGTGACCGAGTTGCATCAGAATCTCTTGTGTGTGTGTGTGTGTGTGTGTGTGCAAGTTTGAATGTAATAACGGCCATCATGACTGACAGCTGACATGTGCCTTCAAAGCTCCGGGCTGTGGACGCTGACGGGCTAAAACAAGGGCTCCTCACTGGAGCTCAGACTTTCGTGACTTTATCAATGTGAAATATGAAATATGAGTCCCATCCAGATTTTTCAAGTGGACAGGAAGTGGTTTTCATCTGAGAGGGGGCAGATTGCATCAGGGGCAGTTTCATGGAAAGCAGCTGTAACAGCATCCATGGATTTCACATGCTCCCATGTGGGTGGGGGTGGGGCAATCAGGACCCTCGTTTCTCATGAAATGAGTCAAAGAGATTCTGGAAGCTTCTGAATATACTTGAAACTTTTTGGATGATGTAAATACAACACTGATTTATTTTAACTTTTCCTTCAGCAGCTCCAGTGGCACTGTGGCTTTATTTTGTCTGTGCTCGAATACTCTGAGGAGGGCAAAAACATTAAAGACTCATGAGAAGCCGCAAGGTCTTTGATGCTGCCGCATCTTTCTCCTTTCCAGAGAAATTACAAAGAATCTCTCCCACCATTCAGCAGGGGCGGTTTGTTTGAGTGTGTGCGGTTTGAACGTTGGCAAGCACTTAACTGTTCAGGAGAAATTTGCAGAAATATGCAGTCGATCTGAACTCAGACTGGAAGAAGGTTCGACCTGCTTTTCCAGCTCAGTGATCCATCAGCAGCGTCTCACTTCCAGGATCACCAACCCGAGCTTTAACCGTGCATTCGCCCCACTGAGGCTGCCAAGTTGAATCATGGGAGAGTTTCTCTGGTGTCATATCTACAGCTGTTCACCTGCAGGGGAACCAAAGCTGCTCATAGCGGAAGAGGATGGAAAAACGAAAGCACGGATCAGTTCAAATCTGTCAGTTCTGTATACGCGAGGTGAGAATGAGGAACTGTGACGTTCGTCAAGTGTCCTTCAGCGTGGCCCAACCACAGGCTAAGGTGAATCAGAGTTTATGGAACCTCTGACCGCTGTGATATAAAATAGCCTGGATCCCGTGTGACGGTGTCGGAAACAATCTCCAGGGACACTGCAGTTTCAATCTGTTTTTTTATTTTTGCTGATGGATGGAAAATGATGAGCTCCAGTACAACACATCCACGTTTGTCTTCTTTTAGAGGAGCACAAGTTCACACTCTCAGAGAGAGACGTGCTGAGGTTGTTTCTGATCGATGTTTTATTGGGGGAAGAGTGGAAATGAAGTTCCAGATGAATCTTATTCCACATGATTCTGACTCAGCTCAACTTTAACTAACGCAGGGTCAGTTCCTGGAACTCCTGTTTTATCTCCATCTAATGAAGCTGCAAATAAATGATTACATTTTAACTCATAGTCGTGAACAGATTTTACAGCGCAGATCATCACATTGCACAGTTTACCATGTCAACACGCTGCGGTGACGTCACGAATATAAACAATGTTTTATTCAACTTTCCATCTGGAAGCTGGGTTCGACTGCAGAGTGCGGCCACCAGGGGGCGCCCCTCACTGAAATTACGGAACCCGCTGCTTCGTTCGTGAGCCTAGTGAACACTGCCCTCTGGAGTTGTGTTGCTGCAGCACATGGTGGGATGACTGCTGTGCACTAGTTGCACGGGTCAGAGGTCAGAGACGTGACCCCCCCCCCCCCCCCCCCCGGGGCAGGGGCGGGACCCCCCCCCCCCCCCCCTCACCTCAGACTGAGTAGGCGTGTCGTCAGGCTGCAGGCCGGGCGAGGAGAAGGGGCAGTGCATGATGGGACACTGACTCTCGTGGGTCGTGAGGGCTTCAGTGAGGCGGCGCTGCTCCTCGGACAGAGAATCCACCTGAAAACATTTCATTTGGTTGACTTGTGTTGTGAAGTGTTCTCAGCCTCCTGTCAGATTTTGTAGTAAATATGTACACACCTCGGTCCTCAGCTTCTGGTTCCTCTGCTCCAGGAGCTCACAGGCCTGGAGAGAAAAGACAAGAGGGCGAGGGAATCACACGTGCACGTCATTGTGCATTTGAGTGAGTTAACGATCTAATGATTAGAACTGAGAGCAGGTTTGAATTTCTCTCTTTGTGTTTTCACTGCATTGCTTTTTAATTAGCTGTTGATCAAACTGGAAACTAGGAGCAAGCTCACACACACCTGGTGCAGCAGGTCGGCTCTCTGCGTCTGTCTCTTGCGACTCCTCTGAGCCGCAACTCTGTTTTTCTCTCGCCTCTTCATCCGCCGGCCCTCGTCCTCTGAGCACTGGCACACACGACAAACGTCAGTTTAACCCGTGACCTCTGACCTCGTGCCGTAGCTAAGGAGAAGAAGCGTGACCTTACCTCCCACGCCTCCCAAAGGTGGTCGTTCTTTGTCTCCGACATCACGGGACTTTGAGCAAGTGCGCTCGGGTCGTCGCGGCTCGGCGTCTGTCACACAACACAGTCTGAGCAGCAGCAGAGAAACCTGCAGTTTCAGTTCAGCTTCCTTTCCAACTTTGAAATGTGTTGCTGACTTCAGAAGAAGCAGCGTGGATGGTTCACATAAGTCACATGTCCTGGGGTCAGCGACCACGACCCACAGGTCGATAACTGTGGTTTACCTCTTTAATCCAACCTTCAGCAGAAACAACCACCGAACTACTGCGTGTTCAACCACCACCTAAAAATAGTTGAACCACCAATCAGCCCAGTTTTCACTTCTGCGTGAGGATCGCCTAAGAGCGAGAGACGAGCAGGGCTGAAACTGTTGGTTTGAGACATTTAATAGAGAAAATGACAAATATAAAATATGATGTTAAAAAGACACAGCACAGGTATTTAAATAGAGAGTTTATACTAACAATAAAGATTTAAACGAACAGGCAGGAGGGAAAACGTGAACGTTACAATCAGAAAATAGTCCATTACATCACTGCGGCCCGCCCTCTCCCCCAGGGTGACATCGTTTCTTGGAGAGGGGCACGTAGCATTCTGAGGCTGCCGCCTCTTCTACGGCTCGCTCGATCGGCAGCCTGCTCCTCGCAGCCATGCCCGTGGCCGCCACGGCTGCATCTGATTGGCCGCTGCAGCTGAACACTTCTCTTTGGATCTCCAGGGTAGTGTGACTGGGTTTCATGTTGAGGACCTCACAGAGGCCTTCGGCTTGTTTCTGCAGAATGCTGATCGACTGGGGGTTCACGGAGAACAGTTGATCAAACATTGTGTTATGTGAAATATTTATGACCTCATGTGTTAAATGTGTTTGTTCTCTGT
The DNA here is from genome assembly GCA_016785235.1 of Pseudorhombus dupliciocellatus. Lineage (NCBI taxonomy): Eukaryota > Metazoa > Chordata > Actinopteri > Pleuronectiformes > Paralichthyidae > Pseudorhombus > Pseudorhombus dupliciocellatus. The sequence goes on along the minus strand of JAFBJW010000131.1, from coordinate 2,243,618 downwards.
AGCACCTTTATGACCTGGATGGCCTGTTTCACCATCTCAGAGGCTGCTGCAGACAAATGGGTCATGATGTTCTCTGAGGAAACAAATGCAGGATTAGCCCTTTCATAGTTAAAAAAACACAACGTGAAGTTAAACCTGTTGACGAGACACTTGAATCCACCGAGGGCAACTGAAGCTCACAAGGTGAACAAAAACCAGCATCTCTAGTCACTTCACTGAGGCTGAAAAAGAGAAGTAGCTCTTCCTGATTATATGAAAGCAAAAAAAGCGTGGTCTACAGTCAGTCAATATGAGCCTACTGGAGATTTGAAACCACAGAGGAATCGAACAGAGAGACTGGAGGAGAATATCTAACAAATTAAAGCATATCAACAGAACAAAGACTGGCAGAACTTTAATGGACTAAAGTTTAAACTGTTTGTGTGTTCAGTGAATACCTTGATCAGGGTCTGTGGTCACCTCCTGAGGTTTGACTGCATGCTCATAAAGCCCCTGAAACACACAGCATGGTGGAGGATGGAATAAATCACCCCTGAGTGGTCCAGAGTTTCTGTGAGGCTCATTATTTATTAGAGGAATTCATCTTCTCGCCAACATATGTATGTGTTGTGTTATATTTAAGGCCCAGTACTGGGTTTTGTAGGATTTGGACACGAGATACGTTCAATAACAGTAATAACTCACTGACAGTTCAAACCAATCCATGCACCCACCATGAGTTTGCGCTCTGCCTTCAGGGAATGGACCACATGCGGCAGGATCTGTCTGGGGTAGGTACGGCGCCTCCTGGTGGTCTCAACGATGGTGTCATCCAGGAGGCTTTCCAGATCTGCCGATTCGTCCTCTGCTCAGGAGAGGAGACAGCAAACGAAATGGAAATACTGTATTTTAAATACTTTATCCGCTGAGAACTAAACCCTGTGCAGTGACTCACCCTCAGCATCAGGCGCCTCCTCCCATGGTTTCCCATTCACCAGCACGTTGTCCTGAACCGCAGCTTCAAAGTTCTGCACAGAAATAAACCAAACATTCGGTCATTTTCTCTGGCAAATGTATTTTTTTAAATAAAACATGGATACGCTGTGTTAAAATGGCAGTCTGGCACATTCCACTTGTTGTTCGCCATCTTTCTGACCACAGCCTGTATTTACAGGTTTGGACCTCTCTGTGATTTAGAGACAGAGTCAATATTCACCTCGCTCTCATTCGGCGTTATTACTGTTTAAACTGACGTCACAGCCAGGCGAGAACATGGGGTAGGATTTGCGGAGGCTCCTCTGTCCGATGTTGGACTCACCATGAGCAGCTCCTGCAGCAACCCCCTCCTCGTGTCCTCGGGGATGTCCGTCTGTCCGTCCAGCGCACATTTCAAAACGTCTTTGTATCGATTCACCTGCTCCGTCACCAGTTTCTTCGCCGTCACCTGAACTCGGAACTCCACCGCCTCCGCCGCCGCCGCCATCTCTACCGCCAACTCGTTTGTATTTGTGATGCAAACCGGAACTTCCTGGTCCGACGGTTTGCAGGGTCCCCCCAAGTGCCTCCTCTGGGGAAACGTTCCGAGATGCAGTTGTCCGCCTAAACGAGGAGACAGCTCCAGGTCCTTGCTGTGTTTTCATGTCTGGTCTTTCTCTGGTTGGATTCCTCAATGAGCCGTGGCTTCGTTGACGCTCACTGTCACATTTCAGCCTCTGAGTTTGAGGAGGTAGGCGGAGTAAACACAGTTAGCTCAAGGCTAACAGGACGTAAACAGCGGTTTGAGCAATGTAAATAAAGCAAGCAAATCACCTACCGGTTTGTCTGACCACTTTTTGTTGTGCCAGGATCTGGAGGATGTGATCCAGAGAAGCAGGCAGGTCAGTTCTGTGACCACACTGTATTTGTTCTAACGTGTTTATACTTTAACAGCCATAAGAACTCACTGTGTGTGTGTGTGTGTGTGTGTGTGTGTAGGCCGGGGTAGAGACCCTGATCGCTGTTACAGAAGAGGTCGGGGAGTTCAGCAGAGTTCTCCATCTGCACCAATGGTCAGTGTCCTCACTGATGTATGAAGCGCTTCTCTCATATAATTACATGTAGTTACAGAACATGCCAATCACCTCGGTTTCATGAGAACTACACATCCTAACGTCTGTGAACGTGAAACTACAAACTAATACAGAGCCATGGTGAAAGCACCTTCTCATGCCCCGTGTCTTATTTACATTCTCCTGTACAGCTGTGCTCTGTGGGACGGCCTCGAGTTTATTATTCCTCGTTCCTTTTTCTCACAGTTATCCAGATCTGGTAGCTCCGTGTTTCGGCATCCACCCTCTGCAGGGCGGCGAGGGGCCCGAGCGGCGCTGTGCGAGGTCCCAGGTGGTAAAACAGCCTGATTTCACTTTCACTATTGATTGAGACTAAAGGAGGAGTGTAACTGGAGCCTCTCTGCTCTGGGGGCTCACAGGACCTGGACGCTGCTCTGCCACTGTTCTACAAACACAGAGAACAACTTGTCGCTATAGGAGAGGTAGCAACACATGCACGCTCACACACACACACACACATTCTTTTATCCTTTCATTATGTCAACTTAAATGTGACTTGAAGAAAAGAGGCTTTAACTTGTTAAAACTCCACTTAATTTTCTCTGTTGGGGAAAGTTAATGAACTCAGTCAGTCACAGTCTCTCTCTCTCTCTCTCTCACACACACACACACACACACCTCCTGAATCATCCTGTGTATGGAATGTGTCCGAGCAGATTTTTCAGGCACCACAGGACTCAGTCCCAGACTCCTGTTTTTCTATAGAGTTGTTTTTATGGATCAGATGACTGCCCGCTGCTCCCGACACATTTCATTCATCTGCAGCTGTGGCTGAGGGGCCAAGCGGTCGTCCTCCAGCCAGGAGGACGGCAGACCGATCCCAGTCTTACCCAGCTGCATGCTGCGGTTTAGCGCTGTGTAGAAAAAGGGTGAATGGTAAACTGCACTTTAAGAGCTTTATAAATAATACAGCTCGGGAATAATCTCTGTTCCCTTTCCTCTTGGCTCCAGATCGGTCTGGACTTCACCCCGTGGCGTGCTCCCACTCGGCGGGACAGAGACAACCAGATGACCGTGTTCGTCAAACAGCTCGACTTCGCCAAGGAGCTGGAGCTTCCTGTGTGAGCACCACGGAGGACATGTTGTCCCCCTCCATCTCCCCAACCTTCTGCTAACCGTCATGTTTTTAATAGCCTCACCGCAATGACATGATTTATTTCGGTGGCCCGTCTCCAGTCCATGTTGCGCAGATTAGATGACAGCACACGATCATACGCATATTCAGTGTATTCAGACAGTGATTCATGTTCCACGACAGCAGGTCGCAGCAAGTGCGGAGGAACGCACGTGTTCTTCCTCTCAGGGCTGTTTAACACGTTGAATGTCCTCTGTCAATCACAAGAGTGGGACAGGTTTAGGTGTTCGAGACTGCAGCAGTGGACAGTGTGAGGACGTTGAAGTCTCTCTGTTCTCTGCACAGGAACGTCCACTCACGGTCGGCTGCTAAGGTCACCATAGAGACCATGAGAGAACAGGGTGGGTGTGTCCCTCCTGTCATTCATGCACGGTTTTACAGCTGCAGATGATCTGACGTCTCGACTGTCTGACCGTCCCTCAGGCGTCAGTCGTGCTCTGCTTCACAACTTTGCGGGGAAGCCGTCGGTGGCTCTGGAAGGTGTGAAGGCTGGATTCTTCTTTTCCTTCCCACCGGCTGTCTGCAGAAACCAACAGGTGGGGGGGGTCAATTCACATCATGTGTCTCCAGCTCTGTCAGTCATTTGGATGTTTCCACACAGAGAGACAAGCTGATCAGAGCCATCCCGCTGGAACACATCTGTCTGGAGACGGACTCTCCGGCCCTCGGGCTCGACAAGCACGTGAGAAAAACGTTGGTGCAGCGACACGCGAGCGGCTCCTTGATGTTTCCAACTGAATGTCTCTTGTCTCCTCCTGCATCCCAGGGGCGGAACGAGCCCTGCAATATCGCCGTCTCCTGCCAGTACATCGCTGACGTCAAAGGTCTGTCAGCTCAAACCGTTCGGCTCATCACTGCACAGAATGCATACAGACTGTTCCCCGGGGCCAACACGCAGCCACGCACACGCACGTCTGACGTGCACCATTTGGCCTGAGGGAGGTGGAGACTTTTCTTTCTCCGAATGAAACGAGGAAACATTCGAATCTTCAAAGTTTAATCTTAATCGGGAGCATCAACCATGAACAGTAGGCAGTGCTCAGACACACACAGACTGGGCAGGGCCTTGCCGTCGCCTCACACCAGGCGGGATTCATCTGGAAGAGGAGTGTTGTAAAATGATGAGTTATAATGATTGATAATAAAACACCTCTCATGGATGAAGTGGATGGATTTCAGTTTCCTTACTGCTCTCCTCAAAGTGCCTTCTCTCTGGAAGCTTGATCGGCGGCGGCGGCGGCTGGGAGCGCCCCCCGCTGAGCTGCGTCCCTCCGGTCAGAGCGGCGAGCAGTGCCGGGCTGGTCCTCAGGTGGCCGCGGTGATGCTTCCTCTCCCTCCTCTCCCAGGACTGTCGGGGGCGCCCCTCCACCCGGCACCACGTCTCCCGGCGCAGGTTGAGCTCCAGCAGAGCCGGTTCCTCACGGCCCGACATCACGCCTCGGCTCCATGTGATTAATTATCCAGAGGGCCTGGTGGTGATGCTAAGGTTTCCATGACGACTGGAAACTTGAAGAGACTCTCTGTGCTCAAAGATCTTTTGTGGTTGGAGAGATGTGTCACTCTGTCTTGGATTGTAACGCAGCAAAAGAGGCGAGACATCTTAGAGGTGTGATAGTGAAACACCTCTACGTTCTACCAACAATGGCGACGGTTATAAAGACACAACAGGCCGAGAATTTTTTTTTTTTTTTGCTTTAGACGATTATAAAGACAAAGGATTGCGCCTCCAGGCCTCTCACCTGAACACACACAGAGTGAGACCTCTTCTCTCCAGACAGGAGGGTGACCTGATCCTCCAGAGAACACAGATGACGCCAGCTACCGGAAACTCCTGCTCTTCTCATCGAAAGCGTTTGGTCGCTGTAACCTCGCGAGAACAGGACGTGGATCCGGAGCTTCACCTGCTGCCGGGGGCCACTGGGTCAGAGGATGATTAGGATTAGAGGTTCAGCAGCACGTGGATGCACTAATCTTAACAGTCATCAGTGATAAAACATGGAACACACTCAGTCTGTTCCTGAACCTTCCTTATAGATGCAAATATAAAAAAATAAAAATATATTCAGAAACTAAATATATTTCACATCGTTAACACAAACTCACTTACAGTTATATTTCTCTCTATAATTTCTGTTTTATACATATTGTTATTGTATCATAAATACTATAGCACTATTATACAGTAATATTAGAATATTGTTCTAATGTAGCAATATTCTAATTTCACAGGAATTCATTTGCAAAAAGGAAGATGACATTAGAGTTTTTCACGGTTGCACATAATGTTGTACTTACATTATCACCGTAGGTGCACCCAGCTGATTTAGTACCATGTACAATACAAGTTCCAACACGAGCTGACTGCTCCTCTATTGGTTCATCAGCATCGGAAGGCCTGTGTCACTGCTGAACAAAGAGACGGGGAGGTAGGGGGGGGGGGGGGGGGGGGAAGGGGGGCCTGTGTCACTGCTGAACAAAGAGACGGGGAGGTAGGGGTGGAGGGGGGGGGAGATAAGAGTGGGAGAGAGGCGTGCGAGCTCAGTTACGGAGCCGGTTGTAGTGGCGGAGTCACCGCCGGTGTGAGGTGCATCCCGGGTGATGGTGACGAGCAGGGCGTCGATGTGAGTCTTCGGACTTCGGTTCTTGATCGACTTCCTCTCGGACGAGGGAGCGGCTCCGCGGCTGGGGGGGGACACGAGCACGCTCCGAGCATCATGGTCGCCGGGCAGCTGGTGCAGGAGCATTTGCGCGTAGACGCCGGCGCGCCGGACGACCTCACGATGTCTCGGAAGTGTCCGGAGCTCCACTCCGACTCCCGTCCGACCGACGGAGCTGCAAAAACGGGCGGGGCAGACGCCGACGCCGCTCCGGAGGACGGGGAGCAGGAGCGGCGGGAGTCCGAGGAGAAGGAGGCGCCGCCGGTGGATGAGAGGGAGGCGATGCTGCCGCGCGGAGGCGGAGGGGAGGCGGCGGCGAAGAGCCGGGAGACGCGGCTGTTCGCCAGCCGGTTCGCGGTGCTGGCCGTGTTCTGCCTGTACTCGCTGGTGAACGCCTTCCAGTGGATCCAGTACAGCATCATCACCAACGTGTTCACGCGCTTCTACGGGGTGTCCAACGACAAGGTGGACTGGCTGTCCATCGTCTACATGGTCGCCTACGTGCCGCTCATCCTGCCGGCCACCTGGCTGCTGGACCGGAGGGGGCTGCGGGTCACGGCCCTGCTGGGCGCGGGCCTCAACTGCGCCGGCGCCTGGCTCAAGTGCGCCAGCGTCAGCCCGGAGCTGTTCGGGGTCACCGTCGCAGCGCAGGTCATCTGCTCCGTGGCGCAGGTGTTCATCCTGGGCCTGCCGTCCCGCCTCGCCTCGGTGTGGTTCGGGCCGCGGGAGGTGTCCACCGCGTGCGCCACGGCCGTGCTCGGGAACCAGGTGAGCGCGTGCACGAGCCACAGATAAAACAGAAACTCGTCCTCTTTCATGAATGAAGGAATGCGGTTCATTCGGTAATTATATGGTACCTTCATTCAGGAGTCATTCTTTCCTGTTCAATGAGGACAGATACAAACGTCAACTGAGTAGCTGATGAATGGACTGTGTCCCCGGGGACCAGTCCTCCCTTTGACTTCTGTAAAGGTCAGGTGAAGTTCTGGAGGATGGTTCCTGACATCCTGGCAACCCACCATGAACCACTCATTAATAAATCCACTAATAACCTGGAGCAACACCAACACCTAATTCCTGATTCTTCTTCTTCTTCTTCCCAAATTGCACATGTCCACCAGGGCACTGTCCATCCCTCAGCCTTTGTGTGATGTCGGTGGACAAACTGGACAAACTAAGATGATTGAGGAGGAAGGAGGATTCTAGGATGTTGTTATTTTAATCTGTAAACTCAATATGACGGCATGTGTTTTTCTCTCTGTCTCTAGCTGGGAACAGCCATAGGCTTCCTGCTGCCTCCGGTGTTAGTTCCCAACATGCCTGACGACCTCGAGCTGACGGGGCACAACATCAGCATCATGTTCTACGGCACCGCCGCCGTCTCCACAGGCCTCTTCATCCTCACAGTCATAGGTAGGCTACACACACAGCCCGAATGCTGCCTTGCATTATGGGACGTGGACGTTTATCCCTCTGCCGCCATCTGTTCCTGTGATTTGTGGTTCAGTTACTTCGGAGCTGTGTGAGGGGACAGTCCCGGGGGGACTTAGAACACCAACCCGTGGGAACCCATGTCTCTCATGGGGACAGAATTGATGTCCCTCCGGGTTCAGAGTACTTTCTGAAAGTTGACTAGTTTTAGGGTTCATGTTAAAGTTAGAAATGCAGTGGTGATAGGGTTCAGTGTTTTTTAATCTTCATTGAACGACCCCTTGAGGAGTTCTGTGGCAGGATTTAATCAGGCTAACTTCAGGTTTAACTCAGATTCTCCAGTCCTACAAACCAAATTCACTTGTATACTTAAGGTTCAGGACGCCGGGAATGATGTGTAATGTCCACTCAGTTCAGTTTCTCAAAACTCACGCAAACTTCACGCGAGCTGTGCTCTGGTTTCTACACAAGTGAGAACAGTGGGTAATAAAGCCTAAACATTAACCGACATCGTCGAGGTCACACTGTACGTGACATTCTCTCCGAGGTAAGATCACACCTCTGGGGCCCTGAGGGATGCCTCAATTACAACTGGTCTCTGAACCAGTTTGTCGTATTTATGCTGCTGTGCTGCTATTAAAGAATGATGTCTGACTCGTTCTGTTGACACCAACACTGAGGCTGCTGTGGCGCCAGTTGGGGTTGCTGAAGGTCACAGACTCGCTGTTCATTTTCATTCAAGCCCATTTAAGTTCCTCAGGGAGCCCGCTCGGGTCCCATTGGTTTTCTTCTCACTTGATCTTTAGTCATCCGAGCAAAACTTTGTTTGTTGTGCGTCTTGCAGTGATAAAGGACCGCCCCCCCCTCCCGCCGAGCCAGGCCCAGGCAGTTCTACCAGACTGTCTTCCGGAGGACTACTCCTACAAGAAGTCCATCCTCAACCTGATGCAGAACAAAGCCTTCATCCTGCTGCTTGTCAGCTACGGTAAACTGATCAAAGCCAGATGTTTTCCACTAATCCGGACAGGCCGGGCTCTTATACATACACCTACAGATTATATAACATGTAGTGACTGTAGTTCCTGCTTTAAAACACGTGTGTGGCTTCATTTTGATTCAACTTTGGAGAAACTGCTTCCTGAACTTTGTCATCCAGAAGTTTCAAGACTCCAGAATCAAAACTGCCAGAGGGGCTTTTCTGCACTTTGATGTTTGTAGCATGACTATTGGGCACATGGTGGTCACATGACCCCATCACGTGCACAGAGCAACACACACAGGGTGATGCCCTCAGAGGGATTTTTGTGGATGTCAAAGTTCGTTGTTTCTCTAATAAAACTGTCCTCTGTCATTGTCCGTCCATCTGTCCTCAGGCATAATGACAGGCTCCTTCTACTCTGTCTCAACTCTTCTCAACCAAATGATCATGACCCTCTACGAGGTAAGCCACCATGTTTTGTCTGACACTTTGCTCTGGTCTCTTTCCCCCCTGGGATCCAAAGGAGGGACACGCGTGTCAGACATGTCATGTTTTCTCTGTGTCAACATGATGCGCTCGTTCAGGTTTGAATAAACATGCAAGGGAAAGTGCACAGAGGAAAATAGTGAGCGAGGGGCTGATGCAGAGAAGAACAGAGGAGCCTCTGATGATGAGACACAACTTTATTGTCTGTGGCTCTGAGTTCATTAGCTCCTTTCACGCATGCCTGCTGCCACCATTACACACACACACACACACACACACACACACACACACAGACAGGCATGCACAGGAAAAAAACTGAGAGGCACACACCCTCGCCCTTTAACACAGTTACATGACATGTGACATTTTATAGAATACACGTATAATGCAAGGAGTTGATCGGTTGAAGGACAAAAGCCCTTTGTTCTCATAAAACGTCTCCTCCCTTCCTTTCCTTTCATTTCCTATCCTCTTATTTCCTCTCCTCAGAACCAGGAGTTGAATGCTGGGAGGATTGGTTTGACATTGGTCATTGCTGGGATGGTGGGATCCATCCTCTGTGGCCTGTGGCTGGACCACACGAAGACGTACAAGTAGGAAACTCACACATACACACACTGAGCAACAGTGGAGCTGCAGCTGCGGTCGCAGAGATAACATCTTCACTGACGCTGTCTTCCAGGATGACGACTCTGATCGTGTACATCCTGTCCTTCCTGGGCATGGTGGTCTTCACCTTCACCCTGGACCTCCACAGCATCTACCTGGTGTTCTTCACAGCCGGAGTCCTGGGGTGAGACGAGCCTCCGTCACTGGATCAGCAGCAAACACTCACATTACCGCTGTAACTTTAAATTCAGTCAGGCTGAAACGAGTCAACAGAAGTCTAAAAACAGACGACACAGAGGGCTAAAACACGAGCCCCGTAGTGATGACAGGTTTTAACTGCAGCACTCGTGTGTTGTGGGTAAACAGATAATCCAGGGTGACATCACACTGTGTCAACATCAATCAGCTGCTTCCCTCATGTGAAACTTGAGTACATTCTGTAAAACAGTCGTCCTGGGCTCTGATGCCGATCCGTCCGTGAAAGACTCTGAGCTTGGATTTCATTCAGCTGCTGAATCGAGTTCAACTCAGATCACCTATTGTCGTCATCTTCCCCCGCCCCTGCCCTCAGTGTTGTCCAGCAGGTTTGACGATCAGCGTTGAAAACAAACAAAGATGCTGAGGGGGCGTTCCGCGGTTCAATGACATCTAAACATCCAGGATCAAAGCTGCAGATAAAATGTGACAGTTAACCGAACATGACTGCGAGTGGGGATTCAGGTTGAGTGAAAGGCTGAAGTCACTTCCATCCCATCTCATCTGTGTGACGTCCTGTTTCAGCTTCTTCATGACGGGTTACCTGCCCCTGGGCTTTGAGTTTGGGGTGGAGATCACGTACCCAGAGCCTGAGGGGACATCGTCAGGACTCCTCAACGCGTCCGCTCAGGTGAGCGATGCACAGAACGCTGACCGATGATGGAGTATTGGTGACGTTCTGATGTAAGTGTGTGTTTGTGTGTGTGTGTGTGTGCAGATATTCGGGATCATTTTCACTCTGATTCAGGGAAAACTAACCACAGATTACAATCCACTGGCTGGAAACCTCTTCCTCTGCTCCTGGATCCTCCTTGGAATACTGCTGACTGGTAGGCTGTGTGTCTCTGTGTGTGTGTGTGTGTGTGTGTGTGTGTGTGTGTGTGTGCGCCTGAGGTGTAACGTTTCCTCTCTTGACTCGTTTCAGCCTTGATCAAGTCAGAACTGAAACGGCACAACGTCAACCTGGGTGCGGACGGTGGAAACCTGCTGGCAGTAAGTCCCGTGTCTCTGTGAGCGAGGACAGCTTCCTCTGACGTGACCTCGTCGCCACACATTCTCGGACTCTCGCTCTCTTCTTCCCCTCTTTGCTTGGATGCGTCGTTTTTCTCCTCCCGAACAAAGCATGTTAAAAACCTGCCTCCAGCTGCTCCGTTGATTTCTGAAGGTGCCCCGCGAAGCTCGATTCAGACGAGCCAGGCCGATAAATCTTGTCCGGCGCTCTTCAATCGGCCTTTTGTTCCGTCCTCCCACTGGCTGAGTCACGGCTGAAGTGCCCTTCATCACACTCGTATTGAGGAGTAGAGCAGAAGCGTTAGACTCCATTCAGCCTCAGCCCTGACCCATTTTCTACTGTCTTTTCTGAACGTGTTCAAACTTAAAGCTTATTTAACGTTACCTAACTTTTCTGTCCCTCTCCGAGGTCCCCAATGAGGCTCCTGAGGACAGAACTACACTGGACGACAAAACCAACGGAGTGGCTCTGGCCTCGTCGCTCAGCCTCTCCCATGAAACCTCTGTGTGACGCTGCAGAGTCTCCGAGTCACTGGACGTGTCCCCGCTGCCCTGGGCTGCGCCTCGGCGCCTACGCCCCTGAACTAATGAACCGCTGAACGTTATTTCCTTGATATTTGGAAAAGAGAAGGATGGGAGTCAGGTCCAATCAAGCACAGACACAAACTAACCCGCCGGGGATCCGTGGAGGGGGGGGGGGGTGGTCGGGGGCTGGTGAAAGCCTCCGCCCACACGTCTCCCCTGACAGTGGGGATACAAGTAACTGCATGCAGGAGAAGCTCCTCGCACTTTATCTGTGTCGAACTGTGAATGTAGCGCTTTGCAGCTGGGAGGAGGGAGCAGTGGGCAGCTTCAGCTTGGTCCTGATTTGACTTGAATCATCCCCCGATGAGACGCAGTGTCCATGTTTTGGACCCTGAAATTAAAATTCTCCTATAAATGATTTGGAAAGTAGGGAGGGAGGAAGTCCAGAGACAGTCCACAGCGACCAACTCAGACGTCTGTGTCCTCCCAGTATAACAGTATAGATCAGTACTTCTACAGAATAACTTTAGGTCTGAACACTACAACAGACACCAATGTGAGTTCCCTTCATTAGTCCTTCATTCTCTTCATGCTCTAGTGTCTTCGCACAATAAGCCTGTTCCAAATTCATCTGATTCATTTCTGTGTAATTCTGCCGACAAACAGAGGAATGGACCAAACGCACAACTCCCTGTTTTAACGCACAACCTCAAAGGTCGACTGTGAAGGTGACAGAGTTGGAGACAGAGGAACGGCGCCATCGTGTGGGCTAGCAGCAGCACAGCGTGCGGAGACAGCCAGGAAGCACAAAGGAAGAAAAATGAATTTCTATTAACACATCCTTCACTTTCGGCTTGACGTGAGAGTAGAGCTGAGGACCAACCTCTAATAAAACACAATCTGCTGCACTGTTTAGTCTTTGGTTCTCTTATTTCAGCTCCACTGGGAATCTTTCAGCTAGTGTGACTTCAAGTGTCAAGTGTGAAATGACATCAGATCCACTGACAGGATGATTGTGGTTCAGCAAGTCATTTACCATCAAGCACATTTAGTATTTACGTCTCTGGGCTCTCATGAATTGAACCATACTTGTGAGGTGTTTGTCATTTTTGTCTGTTTATGAATCAGTGTAGAAACTGCAGCTCTGAGATCCAACGAAACCCAACGAAAGATCCAACGTGTAGGACTTCATTGCCTCTGTCTGTTTTTCCAGAGCTGGTTTTGTGACGGCTGCTGAGACCATTTATAGAATGACAGCAGGGCGGCCACTGCCAGGGTTTTCAGGACCACACATGACAAGCCTTTTACAGATGACAGTTCCTTTTTTTCACATAGGTACAACACTTAGATAGGCCCACAAAAATATTAAGTAGTTAAAAAATTAAGAACTAACTAAAATAACTGTCCCATGAAAAAGGTGTAAAACGACTGTGAAAAACTGGGTAAAACTAGTGTGAGAGCGTGAAAACAAGATGATAAAGTGACGTACTGTAGATTGTAGTACCGGTAAGAAATGAAAACTACTTTCACACCTGCCGACAGGAGTCACCATGACAGTGTGCACAGATACAGGGGAAAGATTCTGTCAATGTTTAACTGAAGATCAGATGCTTGTTGATGAGCTTTAGGACGATTTTGTTGTGTCTCTGTTTGTGGGTTAAAAACTCTCTCTCTCTCTCTGAGAGCAGAAGAGTAGGAAGTGGTTTGCAGCTTCTCTCTTCTACACTAGAATATCCTCCATCGTCACACTGAGTAGTGGGTGGGAGCCATGGAGGAGGTCAGAGGGACTCAAATGTCTGTCCTTCTGCTTCTGCTGCTGATTCCATGTACAGGTAAGAATAAAAGCCTTCAAGACGTTCTGAGTATGAGTAGAATCTGAATAATACCAGCGAGTGTTTGTTTGGAACACGGTCCAGTGAAGAGTTTCTCTCGTGTGGTGACAGAGCAGAAGTAAAGGAAGCAGCAGGCGTGTGAAGTCCTCTGATCGTCTCACACAACTGGTTGGATTCTCTGATTTAAAGCCTCAATCCATCTCGGTGGTGATTCTCTCTTTGCTTGACTTGGTTTGTCTCCGGACTGGATGTGTTTCTTCGTGTGCTATAAATACCCTCATTTATCATCATTTATCATTTATCATTATTTATAAGTTTGTTGAGTTTGTTCATTCGTGCGAACATAAAAAAACGATGGGACGACCATGGAACTCGGTGAAAGGATGCGCTGGGTGCTGCAGGTCCAGCATCGTTCTCTTTCTTTAACGAATGAAAATGTTCCGGCACATTCAGGGGACGGATGTTTCTGAGTACTATGATGTTGTACTTGTGTATATTTGTGTACTGGATCATTGCTCGTATTATTTTAAGCTGTGAGTTGGTCACTGTCTAATTGTGGTTAGTTCCTCAAATTTGAGTCTCTTGCTCCATCAACTGTGATAATGATGATGTCACTTCCTGTGGCTGATTCCTCCTTTACTGATCAATGCCAGTGTGCTGCAACATGTAGACACACCCTGAGAGGAGTTCCTTCCAATGTGGTGCAAACATTCAGTTCACCAAAAGGAGGAACTGGTGAGACTGAGCTCGTCCAACATCAGGATCGCCGGGACGTCACAGAGCGGATGTTTTGCCTCATGAACACGATGTCTGAGTTACAGCTGCAGGGAATCCTTGCAGAGTTGGTACGAGCCGTCTCTTGCTCACGCGGACTAACTGGTGGGATTTTGGAGGCCAAAGGTCAAATTCACTGTGACCTCACGACACCCTCTCTCCATCATGAATATGTTATTGAGGATCCTTTCATGTTGGGCATCAAACATGGTTTCAGGTTGATCAGTTTTTTTCCTTAATGTACAAAGTTTGGTCTAAAATAATCCACACTCTCATAAGTGATTGAAAATATCAGTCTTTCTCTTAGTTTAGTTGAATTGGTCCTGACTCTCATTTCCTCCACAGCACTCGCTGCAGAGCCCTCCTTCATCATCGTCAGAGCTGGAGCTGACGTGGTTTTGTCCTGTAATTATGTGATAGAGGGTCAAGTTAACTGTGAAGCCACTAGCTGGTTCTTCAGAGAGTCAGAGTGGACTCCAGGTGTTGACCTGGTTTCACACGGGCAGCTCCACACATCTGTGGTTTCCAGAGCAAACAGAACACGTCTTGCTGCAAACTGTTCTCTGGTGATCAGGGAGGTCACAGACGAAGATGCTGCTCTCTACTACTGCAGACAGTCTTTCACACCAACAATATATAGAGACTATGAGTTTTATCTGTCTGTTGTCAGCGGTGAGTAAAAAAGTCTGTTCATTAAAACATTCAGATGGAGATAGTTTCACTCATGTTCTCTCTTTCTCTCTCAATCTCTCCATCATCACCAGTGGCTGAGCAGGAGAGAAGTGGTGAGGTGACGTTGAGCTGCTCTGTGTCGGTATTTCAAGGCTGCAGTGAAGTGAAGTGGCTGTTTAACAATAAAGATATTGATGAAGACCACAAGGATCTGAAGACAACACAGTCTAACTGCTCAGCCACTGTGGGCTTCTCAGAATCCCATTTTTCTTCCAATGACAGAAAGCTATTCAAATGTAAAGTGAAGGACGGACACAAAGAGGAAGAGTTTGAGTTCATCCCTCCATCACCAGGTGAGAAAACACAGAACATGATGACCTGCTCCTGATCCACTGAATTCCATGTGTTCATTCTTTTCTTTTTCTTCAGGAAACTCAGAGGAGACGACCACCTCAGTAGGTACTGAACACTTGGTGCACCCCTCGTTCCTCTCTGCTGATGTCCATTGATTTAGAGAAATAAACTCTGTCCTTCTGTTGACAGACTGGTGGTGGCGCATCGCTCGGGTTGCAGTGGGTGCAGCTGCAGTCCTTATCATGGTTGTAATTGTCATTGAACTGAAACAAAACAAAGGTGGGAGCATTGATGAAGTCTGACCCTCTGCCGAGGCCCCTCAGTCTATACAGATGTGTATATAACGTCGCTTCCATCGTGTGAACCAGTTCCAAGGTCATTTCTCTGATTCTTGAATCGTTTATACTGTGTCTTCTTGTTCTTCTGAAAAAATGTTCTGTCTCACAAAGTCAAAGAAAGTTACTAAGTGTGCCCCCAGTTTAAATGGCTTCCCTTTTGGCTCGTTTCTCGTCCTTCCATGTCTTTTGGGGGAAATGAGTTGTGCAGTTTTTTCTTGTTCACAAAGCAGACGCTGTTTTTCTGCTTCCAGCAACTATCAAAAACAACAAATCTGTCAGAGGCACAAACCAACGCTTTGGTGGGAGTGACACCTGTTTGTGGTTGTATAGTTAATGAGCACTAGGTGGCAGCAGTGGACAGAGCAGAATAACTCAGGGGATATTACTGTAACACACGCACACGCTCAGGCACACACACACACACACAAGGCATCTGAACGTCATGAAAAACTTCAGTTCAACCCAAAATCTCATGAAAATCTTTGTCATAACAATTTCCCATGGTGAGAATTTTAAAGAAACTGTAATTAAAACAAATACGTGATAAACCGTTTTCACATGAAACCAGTAAAATGTTTCTTCACAAAAAACGTCAGACAAGATGAGATGACAATCACTCTGAATCGCTCTCAGAACCCGATGCATCATTCTGACCCACAACTGAAGAAGGAGAAGAGCACGGAGATAAAAACATAGATGGTTTATTCACATGCTGCTACAGTGGTGATAAAAACAGCCGAGCCTGTAACAGAGTCCCAGCAGACACATCGACTCAGGGTCACGGCTCCTCCCACCTCGCCACAGGTAAACAAACCACACTGATAGTGTAACACGCTCAACACCATGAATGAGCTCAATACTGTTACAGTGGCCAGAGTTCGATTCCCACAGAGCGCCACAGAAGGCTGCTGTCCCTTTAGACACAATCATAACACAACAGGTGAGAAGACGGGAAACGAGAGAGAACTTGAAAGGAAACAGCTGCGACTTTGTTCAGTGGCTAATAAACACGCTGGTGAAGAAATTCACAGGATGCACACGGGCTCAAACCGTCCAACCATCACACGGCAAAGTCCAACCACGAAACAAGCAACGCTGCTCAGGCACTGGAAGTTTTAAAATCCGAATACTGACGACGTGTTTCTGAATTTGGAATCTGTGGAATCAGCAACCTTGCTTGGGCAAAATTAATTTGTCAGCATTAAAATCATCAAGGTGTGTTATTGAAACATCACAGCAGAGATTTAAGATCTCTGTCAGTTCGGTGAGTTCAACTGAGAAACACAACTCAGCACTTTGGAAACAAAGGCCTTAAGAAAGCAAAAAATCAACTTTGACTTTAAACTTTCTCGCTTTGCAATCATGTAATCAAATTTACAATCAATGAATCAAAACCAAAATATTCAACCATCATATGAAGAAAACCAAGAGGGAAACATTCAATTCAATAAATTGTCAAACGCAGACATTTCTATTCCAGACTTCAGTTGAAATCGGTGGCTACATTGAGCGCTCAGTGTCGGCGTCCTGGTCTTCATGCTCATATCTGTGCACGGAGAGACATCAGTGGAGGAGAGGCTGGCAGGAACTTGGTTTGTAGAATACATCAAGTCACAAGTCAGTTCCGTTCTTTAAAAAAAGGTTCTCCAGGATGAAAACAAACTGAATCTACATTTCTGTTTGTCCCCAAACAAGGCGATAAAAACAACTTGTAAATACACAGACAGCAAAGCATCTCGATGCTTCTTTTTCCGATGCTGACGCCGTTAAGCCTTGAGAAATGATTTACAGTACAAACGTTGCTCTGTGCTCTGGTCCTCTGCTGGTCAAACATCAGAAACATGAAAAAGATTTTTCCTCACAGCACCTTGAATCAGTGAGTATGGCTCAGGCCGCGCAGAGCGAGAGAAGAGTGACTCTTCACGACGGAGAGTCATTTCTGGTCAGATGTTGGAAAACGTTTGTTTTTGACTCGATGGAGCCACAAACGCCTTCCGCTGTTGTTTGAACTGAGGAAGACTTGGATCTTAGTTCTCTGTCTCAACGTGTGCATAGCTCATTGTTTAACCAAAAAGCTTGGTGAAAAAAATTTCATCTTAATCCAAAGCCAATTCTTCCCTGGAGAGGCACATGAGCAAGGCAGCTAGAACCCTCGACCTGTGGACAGCTGGCCAGGTCGTACCATGGATAAATAGAGATGGACGACATGTCATCGCTTCCTCCTGTTATCCAGAGATCCAGCCAGGATATTCTACCTTGGCCCAACTGCGAACATGGAGGAGGTTCTGTTAACTATACTGCACCCAGCCACCAGGGGGCCATAGAGACGCCATGTTGTCCATCTTTGTGCACAGTGGACGTGTACAATGAAACGATTGTTGCATGTGTACAAATACAGAAGGTAGTACAATGTGTAGTAGAGTGTGTGTTTTAAATGTGGGTTCCTGTGCTGGTGGTGAGAGCTCTTCGATATGTTTGTTCTATGTTTGAATCCCTGTCCTTCTCATGCGAACCTCAGCTGACCTCAGACCAGCTCAGCTCAACACACTGCATGAATTCTCTGTGTTGACAAAGACTCACACGATCAACCTGGCACCTTGATGTGACGTCACATGATGCCACGACACGACAGAGTCGCAACCTTTGGAAATTTAGAAATAAATAATCGACTGAAGTTCTTCATCTCCTGAAAGCTCAGGAAAGAACCTGTGTTCATTGTTCATCTTCTTAAGAGACACAGTGGACGGAAGAGTCTCTCGGATCCGGCAGGACGGACGTGGGAGGGGCTGAAGACATCGCGGATGGGGAGGGAAGGAGGGGCTCAGATGCGGATCTGGTAGCCGTCGTTGAGCGTGCTGAGCTCTGGAGGTTTTCTCTCCACGGAGGCCGGCCTGTAAGACAGCAGTGGATCAGACTCAAAGAAGAAGAAGAAGAAGAAGAAGAAGAAGAACTTTCTTCTGTTTGTGCAGCTAACTGCCCCCGGAGGCTAAAATAACCCGGTGGTGCCGAGGAGTGCGTGCGCTCAGCTCTTTAAAACAGCAGCTGGTAATTACTCCATCTCTGCTGCAGCGACAACACGTTGTTAAGAGCTCGGCCGATAACTGTAATAGCTTTTTAAGGACCCGGCTGAAGTGGTTCACAGTGGTAATGTGCTGTTGTGCTCATCGTTCTCAAGTGATGAAACGACTGGAGTGTTACACAGAAGTAAGGAAGTTCCAGGAACTTTTCCTCAGTTCACACAAAACGTCCGTCCTCTTTGTTGCTTTCGAACGCAAACGCACAGCTGAATAATGAGGCCGACAGAGCGTCTCAGACTGCCACATGCTGGTGCTGTGTGTGTGTGTGTGTGGGGTGACTCTGCACCGCTGCAGCTGTCGTCCAGGCCCGGTTGTGTTACACCTGGCAGCTGCCTGCACACACTGTGTCGTTGTGTGTGTCATGGTGAGTCACTGCTCAACGCTGAGGAATTCCTGTTCAGATGGAGAGGCGTTTACTTCCAGCGTTAATGATCCGACATCCTGCAGCTCAGTCCGGGAGAGAGGCACTCTGTGTTGGTGACACACGCGCGCGCACACACACACACACACACACTGTGCCTGTTTCAGCTCCTCCTGACACAGGCACAGTTATCTGCCTGCTGATAACGCTGAGCTGTCACCAACAAAGACACGAGGGCTCTTCAATGTCAGCTGTTAATTCAGATTAGGGACCATGAGCGGCTCTGGCTTCAGACACACACACACACACACACACACACACACCATGGCTTGCTACCATCAAAATGTCAGATCAACCTTTTCACTGGGTCTAAACTCTCCTTGACCTGCAGAGCAGTGGGAGGACGGGGGGAGGGACACAAAGCACCGAAGCAGCACCAGCAGCTGTCAGTCAAACGCCGGTGACCTCACTGATGACTTCCTTTCATCGGAAAGTCTCCGTCAGCAGCGAATTGTCCTGAAACGAGCTGACAGACACTCCCCACTTACGATTTGTCCCTGCGCTGTGTGAAGCGCCGCTGCGGGCTGCTCTGCCGTCGCCGTGGCGATAAGGATTTCCCCCGGCTCCGCTCTTTGATTGGCGACTGGGCGCTGGATGATTTCAGGATCTGTAACAACATACAAATTATATTCCGTGGCATTTTGAACTTCAATTTGTCACAAGGACAATTTGCCAGTGTGTGTTGAAACTGGTTCAAGTGCGGGACACGTTTACTTTAAAGTTAAGATGAAGTCCTAAACATGTTTTTAAAGTAAAGGAGTTTCACCACGAAGAATTCAGCTGCAGGGCGGAAAAGTGCGACTGTGATGAAAAACCTTCTGAAAACAGTCACAGTGTGATTATGTGGTGATTCACGCTCTTCTCCCCACAAACTGAACAAACCACCATGACAGAAAAGAGGTGCGGAAAAAGACGAGAGAGAGGAGGCAAAAAACTGCAGGATGAACATGGATGGCAGATTTTCTTGGAAAGAAGAAAAATCAGGAAATGGCTGATATTTCTCAGCTGGTCATATTCATCATGTGGTCCTGATATGTGGGTCAGCGTGTGTGTGTGTGTGTGCGTGAGAGAGAGAGAGAGCGAGACTAAGAGGCAGACTCAGAGAAGTGGAATTATTTGAGGTTAAATGTTTTATGAGTCCTTTTATGTTGTTTTCCACACGCTGATTTTTCATTTTTCTCCACATGAACTTCTGTGATGTGTAAGTCTGAGTGAGTGTGTGTGTGTGTGTGTGTGTGATTCCAGGGGAAGACACTGGCAGAGTACATGGACTGCAATGCACATCAGAGAGATATGTAGGTCAGTGAGTTTGCAGCTGTCTCACACACGCACACACACACAGTCAGACGCTGCTGGTCTGTGGTTTCTGAGACTTTGTTCTTATCTTTACTGTAACCCAAAGAATGTGAATTTATTATAAATAGACTTTGGTGTGTGTTTGTGTGTGTGTGTGTGTGTGTGTGTGCTTGTGTTATGTGTATGTCAGTAAGGCTCCTCACAAGTATAGATCTCTGTGTATGTGTATGGAATGTGAAGAACTCAGTAAACTAGATGATGGAACTCAGAAGTACAGATCAAGTTTCACAGGACATTTATGCAGCAACAGTTTATTTGAGGGCACCTCAGTTAGAAGAACTTGTCCGTAGCATTTATCAAAACACACACACACACACACACACACACACACACACACACACTTTCTTTCCCAGCATGCCCTAAATCATTCCTGACAGTTTGTATTCCATGTTCATCCTGAGGGAAACGACATTCATCTCTGCTCACAGGGAAAAATGTGATAAACGCGTTTCCACCGTTAAAAGAAAATTCTCGTGTTAACTTCAACGTGCTAGGCGAATAAAAGTGTTAGCATAATAATGAGATCCTGGTAACCAACACACAAACTGAGATTAAAACCCAGAGATGTTCCAAAACATAATGTAGAGACAGGGACGTTCAAATCTAAACTGCAGCTCAGTTTTATGAAGGTTAAACGCGTCACATCAGGTTAGCACGCAAACTTCATGCTAAAGTCTGCGTCTGGACGTGGCTTCCACAGACGCCCTGGTCTTTCCTGGGGAAACTTTGTTCAGCTGTGAAATAACATGTTGTGCTGACGGCTGGCAGATAAACGCTCCACTGAATCACACTCTCGCTCCAAGTTTTCCAGCTCCACCCCCGACGGTCGGGTACTTTCTTGTTTTACCATCCTGGTAGATTTATAGCGCGGTGATGTTCTGTTTCCCTGCTCCAGGCTCAGACTACTTCACTCTCTTTAAAACTACTCTGGACCTCATCAATGACTCGAGAGGTCGAAAAAGTGAAATGTGCCTTTAAGTGAGGAAACACCATTGTTATTGTTGTGTCACAGGAACAAGCTGCTCCATCTCTGAACGATTGGTGTGGGCGTGGTTTTTTGTTTTATTCGTTTAGGATAAGAGATGAGAGTGAGTTTGTACCTTCATCCTCATGTCTCGGCCGTGTTTCTCCAGCTCCTTCCTCATCTCCTGAGCTCCCAGTCGGGCGGCATTCAGCACCAAATGCTTCCACTCTATTGGCTGGAAGACGTGTGGGTCGTGGGGCACGTAGAGGCCGATCTTCACCTGGGAGAAGCAGAGGACTCGTTCAAACACACCTTTACCGATGCCACGTTGACTTCCTCTCTTCCTCCCACCTCTCACCTTCTTCAGAGTGTGCTGGTATCTCTTGTAGGAGCTCTCAAACTCGGCCACCAGCTCCCCCAGCGTCCGGTGGGTTAGTGGCTTGTCCATCAGGTCCTGGCGGCGGCTCATGCCCAGCGACCCATAGCGGCCGTTGCAGTAGACGCCCAGAACAACATGGTGGAAGCAATGCCCTGAAAACTGAGTCTTAAAGCTGATGGGGAAACGCTCCAGAGACGTCAGCCCGTTGGTCAGGTAGCTGGTCAACACACCGAGGTCAAGGAATGCTGAAATCTCTAATTTAAGCCTGGAATTATTTCATTAACTCATCTACAGCCACTCTGACTGCACCGCTGCGGCTGCATGTTCCACTACAAATCCAAAAAAAAAACCCAAAAACCTAGGGGGAGAGTATTTCTGTCTCATCACAGCACAAGCGACACAGAGACCGCAGTCATGTGAAATCAGGCCTGAGTCTCACCATGAGAATTCCACAGGATGAACAATTGGTCTCAGACCGGCAGTTTGTGACCTTCTGCCCCGCGTTAGGTTTTCTCTTATTTACCCAGAAACACAATGAAAGAAACATGAGCTCCCTGGAAGCCAAGTCTCAACGTTTGTGAGCACATTTTGTGACCTGATAACTCTTCAGGTGGTCTGGAACTTCTCCTACCTGAGTTCCTTTCTCACTTCCTGCCTCCTCCAAGGCGATGTATGAGTTTGATTCAGCTTGACTGAATTTAAAGGACTGTGAATGCTGCTGTCTGATATTCATGCCGGCGTTCAATCGATTGCTGTTTGAAGGCCTGGCTCTGTTCTCGGTTGGTTTCTTGGCTTGAATGTATCTTCACAACAATATTTCCTCAAATCAGAGAGACTGAGGTGTTAAATAATTCTGTATTTATCCAGCTCAACTATAAACAGTGAATCCAAATAGCGGATGACTGAATTCCAAACCAGATCTCAAACCGCGGCCAACACTGATCCAACTGTGGCAACACACTGAGAGCTGGACGTTTACGGTCAGTAGCAAACCATCTGCTCCGTTCTGGAAAATGACGCCGTCTCGGCCCTTATGCAGATTTGTTCTTCCCCAACCAAACAAAGACGAGGTTTAAGACAGTTGAACAGCTAAATGCACATCTTTCTATCATTGTTTATTCTTTAGAAAGGTCTGCGAAAGGCTAATTTCAGCAGATTGTTGCGGCCGATCAATAAATCAGGCGACAGTTGTCTGATTATCATTCTACTCCAGGCAGCTTCTTCCTCCAGAACACTGGTGATGGTAATGCTGTGAGACTGTGGGTCAAAGCCACACAGAGAGCTGTTGTCTCGGCAGATAAACCCTAAACATCCTGGAGAGAATTCCGAGCAGGCGAGGACGCAGCCAGACAGACAGGAGAGCTCTGACCGCCACGGGCCACAACAACAGATTCTGTTCATCCGACCCTGAACTGCTTGGTCTCTGTCTCAGATCCACTAAAGAAAAACACACCCGCTCGGTTGTCATGGATTAAACCAGAGTGTCCTCATTGTGAAACGCTGACTAAATGCTCGTATCCTGTACATTAAGAGCAGATTAAAGAGATGAAGTTGTAATTGACTTTAGTCTAGTCTAATAGTTGTAGCCTTTCATAGTACTAATGCAATGTACTGTATTTGTACAGACTGAACACACAGGGGTGTGGCCTCTGCCTCTGTTAGGAATGGCCCCGTGGCGGCTCGTCTGTCCTTCAGGTGAGGCCTCATAGCTCAGTGGTTAGAGCACTGGTCTTGTAAACCAGGGGTCGCGAGTTCAATTCTCGCTGGGGCCTGGGTGTCATGTGACGTCAACCTTTGCCTTCATCTGTCAGGATGAGGTCATCTTTATGAGTCAGCAGGAGGTCATCACAGAGCAACAAGCTCCTCTCCTTTCAGCTTGAATTTATTTTGCAGCTCTCGCCATTTTCGGTCTTTCCCTCGGTCCCCCCCCCCCCTCCCCTCTGTCGGCGAAAAGTCAGTCTCTGTTAAAGTCAGTGTCGTCTGCCCCCACTTGCGGCGAAGCCACGCTGAAGCCAGCTCACTGTGACACTGGGCCTCCGTTCATAGAGGATCTACAGAACACACGCATCAGTCTGCTGAGGCACTGCGGAACGGAGCGGCTGCTGGGGGAAGAACCGCTTCAGTACGAGGAGTCGAATTTTAACGGCTTAATGACTGGAAGTTAAAGCTGCTGCAAAAATGACATACTGCTGCTTTAAAAATTCAACCTCTGCCGGATGATACTAAGCCTGTGAGCGCGTGTGTGTGAATGTATGGTTGGGGGATAAACTTTGAAGTGGGTTTGTTGCCAGGCAACGAGGTTCAGTAAGAGCTGGAAAGGGTGGCAGTGATGATGGTGGGGGGGGGGGGGGCATTAAGACATGAGAGCAACGTGTCTCATTGATTTCACACAGAGATAGAATAACCTTTTGGACCAGTGTGTGTGTAGAGGATACATTCCCAGGATAACAGCTTCGAGGCATTTGATTGGCAGAGACTCCCGGATCATCTCTCTTGCTGTCTCCATTAACCTGGAGGAGGAAGGACAAGGGGGAGGAAAATACCTCTCTGTGATTCTAAACAAACTGTTTACATCAGGGTTCAACTCCATCCACAGGAGCTTTGACCGAGTGTCCGATCACCTTCAGTTCATGAAACTGTCTTGAGCTGTCTTTTTTTTTTTTTATTACTTATTTTGCTCTTCTTCTGTTTCTGATTCTGAAAACGCTGGTAAACCTGTTTCGTACTGTGTATCATACTGTGTATAAAAGAGGTTTCTGTTGATTATTATAAAGTAAATACTACAATGGTTAATCAGCCTGAGGTGTTTGCACTGACAGTTGGCTTGTTTTAATCTTATTAATATAAACTGATGAAATAATCCAACTCTTACCCGCACAGTGGACGGCTCTTCTTGATCTCAAAGAACTGTGTTCCTGTGTGGTTGTATCTGAGGGCGATGATAAGGACGGACATTTGGAGTGAGGGAATCGTTGTCTATAGAGGGTCGCTGGTCTGATGCCTCCCAGCCTCGACGCAGCGCTCCCGACCTTAACGTCACGTTAGCTCTCACCGTGACATGCACGTGCTGGCATGTTGCGCGATAAAGGATACTGCAGGGCCTTCATGTAGTTCTGGACGGCCACCAGCCAGTCTGGGACCGACGTGGACGGTTTGAAGGTCGGCACTGAAGGAACAGGATGCTGGGGAAAAAGAACTGGAGTTGAACTAGAAATACCACGCAGTGGTTTTAGTTTGTTCATGACTCAAAATGAACGTTTGAAGATGATCTGATCATGTTAGCCTTGTCGTTTTCTTGTTTACTATCATGAGTTATATCCAGATAACCCAATACATTATAACTGAGGCACAATAGTACAATTGCTAGCTGTGGTAGCAGCTGAATGAAACAGCACTCTGAGCTCAAACAAGCAGGCGAATAATGACTGAGGCCCCTAACCCCAGAAAGTTGAAGAAATGTGGTCTGCACCACTTCAGAGCACAAGAGCTACAGATAGCCACACTGTGAGGAGGTTTGTGGTGCACTGGAAACCATGCGACAGTTTCCGCAGCTGTTTCCCCTCATGAAGATGTGACTTCAGGGTGGGACGTGACCACAGCAGCAGAGAGAGTGTCAAACACACAGCGACACTTCCTCCGACACAGGCGGCCGATGTTGTGAGCATGTGACTGTGCAGGAAGGATGAACTGCAGCCCTGTCATTTCTTGTGGGTCACCGCGTGGCACATGTGATCTCCTAACAACACACATACTGAGCACATGGTTTCAACAAGCTCTGAAAAACAGGGATCTGCGTCCTGAATCCGTCCCTCCCTTCTTCCCGGGTCCTTGTGCTCATCTATTCATAAGATTTTGGGTAATCCTTCTGATAAACAAACAAAATAAGTGGTAAGGTGGTAAACCAGTAGTTATCATTGATGTGGTGCACACAGGACGTCGGTGAACCAATCACCCAGCTGGTCGACCCTCTACCAGCCAACAGTCCTACTGTCCAAAAACCAATCAGCCAGTGGACACCAGTAAAAAGCAGATTTGACTGCCGTATAATCTCTGATGTAGTGAAATCCCCTCTGAGTTTTAATACACACACACACACACACACACACACTAAAGCTGCTCTCTGCTGGGTCAGGCAGTGAGATGAGTGGTGATCTCTCACTTTTACTCCTCTTCTCTCTGTGATTTTTATAGCATCAAATAAGCAACGTTACTCATAGAATGAAATTCTGTGCTGCGTTCGAACGTGCACCACGTTCCTGATGTTAACTAGAGGGGGTGTTCGCTCGTCTCTCTGCGTCCGTCCCTGCCAGAGTTAAGACAGCACAGTTACTGGGAACTGTACCAACTGGAGAGTTGAAAACACAAGGTTCTACTTCGTTTAGAAACACATCTACAAGTAGAACAAGCACATTTTAATCCCATTTTGTCACACTGAGGAGCTGCATGTGTCTCAGAGTCATTACAGTGCGGGTGCGAAATCGTACACGTCAGTGACCTCCGTTACCTTGAAAGTACTTTTGCTCTGTGCGCATTAAAAATGGAAACAACCAGAGCAAGAGGGAGGAGGGGGAGGGATCATATTTCCTGCTGTCATGATATCTTCAGAGCCGGGCATCCTGAGGAATGTGTGTCTTTCTCTTAGTGTGTGGAGAGAGAGACAGGGAGAAATTATTTTACTACTTTAGTGGGTCTTGTATCTTCTGCCTGATTACAATAAAAACACTTTCTGAAATGTGTTGCCTCAGAGCACATCTGTCTGAATCAATGTTGGAAAATGTCCACAGCTTCATCGACTGATCTCAAACAAGACATTTGTATCCTGAGCTTCCTCCACACAAAGGCATGGTCTAATCTGCACCCTCACAAACTCCCAATCAAGTAACACAATGTGGTCTAATCCATGGTGCAGCTGTGGCACGTCTTCCTGTCACGTCCTCCAAACTGAACGCCGCTGAGCTTTGTGCTTTGTCTCAGTGTAATCACTTAATGCTGTCCAAAATAAAATCCTCTCCTCACAGCTTGAACAGAAACATTTGACTCCAGAACAATGGGGCCTCAATGGATTATGGAAATGACGCCACATCATCTATTGTTAGATTTAGGTCCTGCTTCTGTCCAGTGAACACACACGGCTCGGGACGCTTTCATAAACAGGTTTCAAGAAGAGTTTGGAAAAATTCATACATTTAAAAGAAGAAATGAAAAGTTTACTGCATATTTGAAAACTTTATTCTCATAATATTGTGACTTTTTCTTGTCAAATGAACACATTTTATTTATTCTTCCTGTCTAGAAATACCCAATCTTAATATCTTGGATTAAGGGGTTTCTTTTTTCTTCTCACAGATCTTTGCTCAGAACAGGTCTAACCAGGCTGTTGTTTCTGCTGAAAAGTTCCTTAGGAAGTAGTCCAGGTGGTTACAGCAGATTATCCACCACCCAGATTTTATTAAAGGGATTATTTGGCCCCTGTGCCAAGTCTCCCTTTCTGTTAATGAGGGCACAGAGAGTGGCAACATGGTCACTGACGACCTCCACGCAGACCTGCACAGTGCAAAATGCCACTCTGGGTGGGGGGGGGCTTTGAAAGCAGCGCGTATGAGTGAGGGGCGATGGCTTATTACATATTTCACTTGTAATCACTAAATCTGGAGAATAATTAACTTTTCTTAATAACAAGAGTATTGGACTGTTCTCCTTCCTCTCTGACGGCATTGCTCAAATGGATCAGTCTAACAGCTGTGGTTACCACCTGCTTACACACACACACACACACACACACATGTCAGGTTGCTAATCAACCATACAACAACACTGCACGATGAACCAACAGACACACAGCACCCAGCTTGTTTACAACGGTGTCCTAGCAAAGCATTTCAAAGTAAAACCATCTCACACATATGCATGGGACTTAAATGACAGCACTGGGACAAAGTTTGTCAGGGTCTTGTCCAATGAAACTTTGAAATCAGGACAGAAGGAGCACAGGGATCAGAACACCAGAACCCACTCTTCCCATACAGGACAGTAAACTTCACGGTCAGAAATTTTGTGAATATTACATTTATTACAATTTCAATGAGACACTCTGTTTCCAGTTGGCTCTAACTCTATCTGAAAAGCTAACTGACAGAAGGCTCATATGTGCAGTTTTATGTTGTGGGTGAGTTTGTGTGCACATGTCCTCTAGCTCTCCCTTCTGTCCAGAACAACACCATGGGATCTTGGCATCGCCAAACAACTGGGTCACTAATGACCACATGGCCAATTAGCAAGAGCTAAACAAGAACCAGATTCCCTCCTCAACAGCCAACATTCACCTGAATCACTGATGAGAAAACTACGTGGAGAATCTGGGGCTCTGAGCAGCAGCAGAGAGACCCCTCATGTGAGGGGGCGACTGTTTCTTTCTTTATGTCTTTTCTGCATAAACAATGCGGCTCAAACACAAAATGACCAAAGCAAAGACACTAATTGTTTGAGACAGTGGCTGAAAAGAGGAGCCGCAGTAATGAACACTGAGGAAAGTGTTTCACGTTCATACAAGGACCAGTGAATGATGGAACCCAGTGAGCTTACCCTGGGGAGGTATGCAGCGTTTCGTATCCTGTCCACCATCTCCTGACCCTCAGGGTGCACAGCAGCCACATGGGACCACATCCTCTCCCAGGTGATGCTTTCAATGGGGAAACCAGTCCGGTTGACATAGAAAAGGACTCCTCCATCCTTCTCCTCTTCCTCCCCAGGGGACCGGGAACTGTTATTAGGGGGAGAGGCGGAGGACTCCTCCTGGGTGCTGCAGCGGAGGAGGCAGTGCGAGCTGGAGCTCTTTGATCGACCGTGCCTGCTCAGCTTGGCCGGGGAAGTGCCGGCCCGGCTGGGGGAGTTGGGTCCTGTCATTGATTCCAGGAGAGCCACAAGGAGGAGGAGGAGGAGGAGGGGGATAGTCAGGGTAGGGGATCCTCCTCCAGCTAGGAGAGCTTCTCCTTGTTTGTCAGTGACAGGCAGTTCATTTTGGCAAATCTAGCGGAAAATAAAAAACAGGAAAATCAGCCTCAGAGGCATGTTTTGTTAATCATCAAAATCTAAATATACTGTTCCACTCAAAACAAACTTTCCAGTATTGGAACATTTCAGGTCGCCAATATATATGGCTAATGTACAGTATAAAATATCAGCTATACATCGGTGAACACATTATGTAGTATAGGTCTATATATATCACACAGTTTTAACTTGACAATTACCGTTATCACCTGAAATTGATATCATTTTTGACCACATGTTCTTTGTTTATCGTTGGGTGGCATCAATCACATTACACATCGATCCTTACATCATGTCACAACTTCATGCTTAATATATTAACTCTTCTAATCTAAATGGTACCATTGGAGACCAGATCACCCGTGCTGGTCACTTCACACTAAAACAACTTTGTCCAAGATTCTGTTAGGTCCTTTTCATTTACAGTTCAGGCTGCGGGTAAACACGACATGTCCTAAAGCTCCTCTGTCAGTTTGGTACCACCTTATATCGATATCTGGTTTCTCCTGGAGTATATCGCCGAGAAATTATCGACACCGTACCGTGATTCAGACCGGGGCTCCGGTGTCAGGGAAACAGTCGTTTGACTCAGGAACCAGGCGAACAGACGGAGCAGGTCCCATTCATAACGAGGAGTCGTTGTCCTCCTCTGCCTGTGAGGCTTGTTTTGGTCCGAGCCTCCGGAACTTCACCTCCTCTCCTCCTTCCCTGGGTCAAGTTGGCGGGAGAGCGCGGCCGCAAAGAGCGGAAACAGTCGGCTCTGCTTCAAAATAAAGTCCCCCGCTTTGACGTAGATACGTATTTTCCAGGTTTTCAGGTGCAGCCAACTCATGACCTCATCGCCTCTTTACTGCAGGTGGAGTCAGGCGCTGTTTCACACAAATGAATCCAGTTCCCGGGGGCGGCTTTTTAATGTTCGAAAAACACCCACTCGGAAGTACTCGTTTTATGTTGCTAGCTTGGTAACGCTGCTATCTCCGGGGCCGTTACCTCCCACCGGTCCTACCCAAGGAAGGAAGCTCCGCGGCGGTCAGCATCGTGTCCAGCGCCTCGGTATCAGCTTCGGCTTCTGTCCTTGAGTCTCTCTCTCTCCCATGGAGGAATCACCGAGTCGGCTCTCTCCATGGAGGAATCACCGGGGCCGGTCGCTCCCTGTCGCCGCCTCTTGCGTCTCTCTCCTCAGCCTCGGTCTCCGCCAGCGCTCGCCGCCGCTCCGCGGCTTCCCATTGGTCGAGACGACAAAGAGGGGCGGGCAGGAGAGCAGGTGTTACCATATTTGGAATTGATGGCGATCTGTGATTGGCTTGACGCGAAGGAGGAGGGCGTCAACAAGTGATACATCTGCAACAAATGGGATTTTTTTTTCTCCCTGCAACAGTTGAATTTGCACATTTTGTCCGTTTTTATACGATTCACCTCCAACCTGAACACGGTGAACTCGATTTCATGTACAGGATCCTCTCATTGGTCATCGGGTTTAATAAAAGCACGACATGTGGTTGGGAACACTGACACTGACAACTCAAACCTCAAAGTATCAACCTGCAATATTGCCATCAATATAAAAATAAAAATTCTGTGAATTAAGCTAAATGTACAGAATTCATACAATAATAACAATCAATATAATAATAATAATAGTAATAGTAAAAACAATTCTTCTTCTTCTTCTTATTATTATTAGTAATATAATTATACACTTTATTTGACTTACAGCTCCCCCTACAGCTCCCCCCTTCTAATTCATTCATACAATACACTCGTAAAATCATCGGTCAAATAACACTTCACCATGGAGCAGAAGAAGATGAAGACACAGTGTAAAAGATTCAAAAATCAAAGAAATGGCTGAACTGGTTCAATCCAGTCCAGTCCAGTATATACACATCTGTATAGACTGAGGGGCCTCGGCAGAGGGTCAGACTTCATCAACGCTCCCACCTTTGATTGGCTTCAGTTCAATGACAATCACAACTGTTATTAAGAGTGACTTGTTTCAAGGAAGCTGAAACAAATGATTCCAAAATCAGAATTCATTTCAAATGTTATGGTCTGCATTTGACGCTGGCATAGAGGCTGGTATCAGCTGAGGGTCCAGGAGAAGAGGAGGGAGCTTTCACAGTGCTATAGGTCACTGCACCATCACCCCCCCGGATCTGTGGGATATACAATCAGTCCATCGGTCAGGTGGTACAGCACCTTCCATACAGGCTGCAGTGTTTCCAATGTGCTTCACAGAGGACGTATTCCACAGCAGGTCAGGGTGTAGCACAGTTACCATGGTGATACAACACAGGCACTAAAAGCACGACAACATGTTGAATAACAGACGAGCTGACCTGGGTCGTGCTGGTGCTGTGGCTGATGGAGGCATAGGCAACGTCGTCTGGAGGGTCAGCCTTCACCTTCATGAAGACACCACAGTATCTGTTCAGTAATATGGATTTCTAGCGACTCACACTGTCTCTGTTTGATGACATTTACATCACAGCTCTATATGAGACATCATGATGACATGGATGTGGTCGTTCAGCTTTAGAACTGACCATGTTTTCGTCCTTCTGTGTTTTGTTTCCTGGGACGACAGAAAAAGGAACGTTAGCCTCGCTGAGGGAGGAATCAGCTTTATCAAAACATTTTGTCTCTTCCACCAAGAAGGTGGAGTTTCCGTCTGCGTTTGTTTGTGTGTCTATAGTCGGGAGGATCCCCCACAAACTAAAAAGCTGTTCCAGCATTGAGAGAAGGTTTCATTGCCTTGAAGGACCTTGGAACTGGTGCAGCTCTAATTACAAATCAAGATTTTGAGAATTGAACTGTGGTTTCTCCGTGTTGGAGATATAAACTAGAAGTGAAATATTCATCTGCAAATGTCCCCACCTTTGTTTCTCTTCACTTTAACTAAAATCACAACCATGATAAGGACTGCAGCTGCACCCACAGCCAGAACGATGTACCACCACCAGTCTGTCAACAGAAGGACAGAGTTTATTTCTCTAAATCAATGGACATCAGCAGAGAGGAACGAGGGGTGCACGAAGTATTCAGTACATCCTGAGGTGGTCGTCTCCTTTGAGTTTCCTGAAGAAAAAGAAAAGAATGAACACATGGAAATCAGTGGATCAGGAGCAGGTCATCATGTTCTGTGTTTTCTCACCTGGTGATGGAGGGATGAACTCAGACTCTTCCTCTTTGTGTCCGTCCTTCACTTTACATTTGAATAGCTTTCTGTCATTGGAAGCAAAATGGGATTGTGAGAAGCCCACAGTGGCTGAGCAGCCAGACTGTGTTGTCTTCAGATCCTTGTGGTCTTCATCAATATCTTTATTGTTAAACAGCCACTTCACTTCACTGCAGCCTTGATGTGTCGACACAGAGCAGCTCAACGTCACCTCACCACTTCTCTCCTGCTCAGCCACTGGTGATGATGGAGAGATTGAGAGAGAAAGAGAGAACATTAGTGAAACTATCTCCATCTGAATGTTTTAATGAACAGACTCTTTTACTCACCGCTGACAACAGACAGATAAAACTCATAGTCTCTATATGTTGTTGGTGTGACAGACTGTCTGCAGTAGTAGAGAGCAGCATCTTCGTCTGTGACCTCCCTGATCACCAGAGAACAGTTTGCAGCAAGACGTGTTCTGTTTGCTCTGGAAACCAAAATGGGATTGTGAGAAGCCCACAGTGGCTGAGCAGCCAGACTGTGTTGTCTTCAGATCCTTGTGGTCTTCATCAATATCTTTATTGTTAAACAGCCACTTCACTTCACTGCAGCCTTGATGTGTCGACACAGAGCAGCTCAACGTCACCTCACCACTTCTCTCCTGCTCAGCCACTGGTGATGATGGAGAGATTGAGAGAGAAAGAGAGAACATGAGTGAAACTATCTCCATCTGAATGTTTTAATGAACAGACTCTTTTACTCACCGCTGACAACAGACAGATAAAACTCATGGTCTCTATATATTGTTGGTGTGACAGACTGTCTGCAGTAGTAGAGAGCAGCATCTTCGTCTGTGACCTCCCTGATCACCAGAGAACAGTTTGCAGCAAGACGTGTTCTGTTTGCTCTGGAAACCACAGATGTGTGGAGCTGCCCGTGTGAAACCAGGTCAACACTTTGAGTCCACCCTGACATTGTGAAGAACCAGCTAGTGGCTTCACAGTTAACTTGACCCTCTATCACATCTTTACAGGACAAAACCATGTCAGCTCCAGCTCTGACGATGATGAAGGAGGGCTCTGCAGCGAGTGCTGTTGTGGAAACAAGACAGAGATCAGAGGACTTCACACGCCTGCTGCTTCCTTTACTTCTGCTCTGTCACCACACGAGAGAAACTCTTCACTGGACCGTGTTCCAAACAAACACTCGCTGGTATTATTCAGATTCTACTCATACTCAGAACGTCTTGAAGGCTTTTTATTCTTACCTGTACATGGAATCAGCAGCAGAAGCAGAAGGACAGACATTTCAATCCCTCTGACCTCCTCCATGGCTCTTCTTTCTCTGTCTCTCCACAGCAATATGAATGTGACTTCCTGTGCAGCACTTCCCCTCAGTGACATTTCTCCTCTGTCGTCATGTGCTCGCTGAGCGTCAAGAAAACCTACATCAGTAGCGACCTTCTCCTGTTGACCAGAGACTGGGAGCATATTGAACTCATCTGCCTCAGAGATCAGATAATAAATAAATAATATGCATCATGCATCATCGGTGATGAAAACGAATTCTCTCGTTACAACAACGTACGGTACCAGTGAAATGAGGAACCTCTCTTACTTTTAGGAAACGTACAATGTTTGCAAACAACCATGACTTCCCTGACAGAGTTCTTCAGAAACTTAAAGAACCTGAGAAACCATTTAATACACTTGATTTCTGTCAAACTGACGATTCTCTTCCTCATTTTGACCATCTGCTTGTTTTCTAAGTTGAGCTCATCTGCTGTTCATCTCTTTAACATTTGAAAAAAAAAAAAAATCTGAATGGAGTCCTGGATTTTCCCGGATTGATAATTCAGCAGCATCTGAGAGAGCACATGTTTAGATCAGGAAGATTAAGAAGCTGTGATTCAGTCAGGAAATAAAGGACATGGCAACATAAAATGCTTCTTTATACAGTTCCAGGTTTACGGATTTGTTCTGTGTTCTGGTCTCCACCAACACTTAAATTCATCTTAAGTTTCACACACTCATGGACACCAGTCCTCCAGCCTTCAACACAGAGGAAAGTTACAGAACCAGGGCTGATTTGTGACTCCTCAGGTCTTTCTTATAAGCGATGACCTTGCTGAGGACAGAAGGGTTTTGAACCTCCTGACAGAGCAGAGTGTAGACAGAGGAGATCACTGGAACCGATCTTTGCCCTATAGGCTGCATGTTAAATATCAAACTCATCAAGTTTGTCATTGGTCAGCTTATGTGGGTGAAGGTTAAATAGGAGTGTGTCAGCAAATCTTTTCATGTCAGGCTTCTCTGTCTCCACTCTAATTTGTGTCATACTGAAAAGGACAGAACGGGATCAGGATCAAAATAAAAAAAATCATACAATATAAAGAAGAAGAAGGGCACATCAGAATAATCCATGATCTGTAGGAACACTGCATGCATGTGGTCTGTGCAGTGGTGAAAACAGTAACCAGTCACCTCTGTACAGATATATTATCACTTCAGATAAATCTTCACCAGACTGGAGATAAGAAGCGACCTGCTCAGTCAGTGGCTCACACAGTGGGCAGGGTGTTTCCCTGCACCTACAAAAGCCGCCCTTCCTTCTCGCACCACTCACTTGCTCCACAGGACAAAACTCACAGTGTAAGATGATGGAGATGTTCCATGTTTTCCTTCATTCTTTCAGCTCTGTGTCACTGTTGGGGACTCTGGTGGTCCTGGTCCTCATCTACCTTGTTTCCACCTGCGGCTCCGAGGACGACAAGGCTCCTCCAGGACCAAAACCACTTCCTCTGCTGGGGAATCTGCTGCAGCTGGACCTCAAGCGACCGTTCTACTCTTTACTGGAGGTGAGGAAGCTTTCTTCCACTTTGCTCTGTGAGTCTGAGTGCCGTGTTAACCTCCTCTGCTCTTAGCTTTCCAAGAGGTATGGCTCAGTGTTCACCGTCTACTTTGGAACCAAGAAAGTGGTGGTTCTGGCCGGATACAAGACGGTGAAGGAGGCGCTTGTTAACCATGCTGAGGAGTTTGGAGAGAGAGACCCAATGCAACTCGTTCATGAAAAGAATGAAGGACATGGTGAGTAATGGAAAAACCTTTGGTTCCCACATTGTTATGGTTTTACAATCAGTAATATGAGACAACCACTTCAGGGGTTTTATGGGCCAATGGAGATTCGTGGAAAGAGATGCGTCGCTTTGCTCTGACGAACCTGAGAGACTTTGGAATGGGCAAGAAGACCTGCGAGGACAAAATCATCGAGGAGTGCGACCACCTTATCAACGTGTTCAAGAGCTTTAAAGGTCAGTATGAGGGATTCAAACGCCTGCATCCGAGCCGCGTTTCACACAAAAAGCCAACAGAAATTGTTTTTGTTTTGCAGGAGAAGCTTTTGACACGACCCAACCCATGAACTGTGCCGTCTCTAATATCATCTGCTCCATGGTCTATGGCAGCAGGTTCGAATACGACGACCCACAGTTTACGGCTCTGGTCGATCGAACAAACAGAAATATCCAACTGGCGGGCTCTCCATCAGTGCAGGTACAATTTCCTCTGTCTTTTAACACATTAATAAGAACTTCTGCAACTGGGAAGAAAACATAATTGACCTTTTCCTCTTCGACTTTTGACAGATCTACAACATGTTCCCGTGGTTTGGCCGACTGCTTGCCAGTGCGAAGGAGTTCAACAAATTGTATGAAGCTAACAGGAAACAGAACTTACAGCTGTTCACACATCTGAAAGAGACCCTCAACCCCCAGATTTGCAGAGGGTTCGTGGACGCCTTCTTGGTCCGAAAGCAAAACCTTGAGGTTTGCAAATACTCTATTATTGTTGCTATCGTTAAATGTCAAATGAAGGTTCTCATTCTATTTCACATGTACAGGGACAATTCCTTTTGTAAATGAGCCATCTGAACCTGAGCTAGCGAGGACAAATGAAATATCATAGGCACAAACTGGAGTTAATACATCATCCAGCAGCAGTTACATACGTTAACTTTGTTAATATGTTTACCTGGTAGAGCCAAGAAACTCTTGCAAAAGGCTCAGTGTGTAGCATTCTGTGACGTATTGTGGGGACGTTGCATAATGCAACCAGCTGAATCAATTTAAACCAAACTATGTAGAGGAAACCACAGTGGGCTTCAAAGAAGGCCACATCTGGTGGAAGTCCACCAGCGAGATGTTGAGGTAGTTTGTCCACACTTGCTGGTAGGAGGGAGGATGATTCCGCTTTCCAGTGGACGCACATTTAACGGAGGAACTTGCAATGCAGAGTCACTGAAGACAAAACAGCAGTTTGAATAATCTCTCCATTCAGGAATCTGGAAGTCCCAAAAATCACTTCCACGAAAAAAACCTTCTCCACACAGTCAGCAATCTCTTTGCTGCTGGGACCGACACAACGGCAACAACGCTGAGATGGGGACTTTTGCTGATGGCCAAGTATCCAAAGATACAAGGTAAGAAGCTGAACGCATGTGCAGCACCTCCTACACATGATATCATCTTTAAAACAAGAGAACCCTCCACCAGAGAAGGTCCAGGAGGAGCTGAGCAGCGTGATAGGAAGTCGTCAGGTGCAGGTTGAGGACAGGAAGAACCTGCCCTTCACTGACGCCGTCATCCACGAGACACAGAGACTGGCCAACATCGTCCCGATGGCTCTGCCCCACAAGACCAGCCAAGACGTCACCTTCCAGGGTCACTTCATCGAGAAGGTCCGACTTTTACACTCCCAACAAATCAAGTAGAAGGGCAGTCAGTGAGAGGACACCTCCACCCAGGCCCACCAGGCTCCTAAAGTCGCTAAACATGGCTGATAGTTTTCATCAAGATTCATGAACATGAACTGACAGTGATCAAAATGTCTTGGGTCTTTTCCCCGGATCCAGATCAATGTTGGGTTTTTTTCCAGAATCACATGTTTCCATCAAACATCCTGGGACTGGCAGGAGTCGTTTTTGGCAATCACACCAAATAAAGGATGGGGGGTGAAAACATAACCTCCACAAGGGAGCAATGTTTTACATAAAATATACCAAAATACCATAAACTGCCCCCAGGAGTTAATGGTCTTTGTTTCAGCCCTGCGATGATTTTGCAACTTGTTTTTTCTAAAAACTGAGCATGAAGTAATTGTTACTGTCTCCCAGGGGACCACCGTGTATCCTCTGTTGACGTCCGTCCTGTACGACGAGCACGAGTGGGAGGAACCTCACTCCTTCTATCCCGCCCACTTCCTGAACAAAGAGGGAAAGTTTGTGAAGCGAGACGCCTTCATGCCTTTCTCTGCAGGTTGGTGAGCAACAAGCACTCTCCTGCCGTGGTTGTCTGAGCTGCAGAGGACACTGAGCTCTGCTGTCCCTCTCAACAGGCCGCAGGGTTTGTCTCGGGGAGAGTCTGGCCAGGATGGAGCTCTTCATCTTCTTCGTCACCCTCCTGCAACACTTCCGTTTCACTCCGGCTCCTGGAGTTTCAGAGGACGACCTGGATCTATTGCCTAGAGTTGGACTGACCCTCAACCCGTCCCCCCATGAACTGTGTGCTGTTGCTTGTATGTAAATTCTGATTTGAGAGAACTCATAGGGGTCCAAGACTCTTCTCCTTTGTCGCCCCCCAGTGGCGGAATGAGCTTCCAAACTCTTTCCTAACGGCTGACTCACAACTTTCAATAAACAACTCAAGACTCTTCTGTTCTCTGAACACCTCCTCTCCTGGAGCTGCTTCCAGCTCAGTTGTGAAAATGATACTAACAATGCTCTTCTTTTTTTAGCGCTGAGTCTTTGCTTGTGTTTGTACGTCGCTTGTATGTCACTTTGGATAAAAGCGTCTGTCTAATGACTTTAGTAGTTTGTAGATTCATTTATATTGATCAGAAGATTCTCTTTTCTCTGCACAAGGCTTCACCAAGTACTGTCTCACTCAGCTTCTCTCAATACCTTCACAATCGCGTCTTGTGAAATAAAATGGAACTGAAAAGTGTTCGGCTTCTGTAGCTGCCCTAAGCTGCGGGCACCGAACTCGCCCAGTGTTCAGGAACGGTGAGACAATAAGCAGTATATTAAGTTGGGGTGATCATAAAAATGTTTAATTTCTATAGAATTATTTAAAGGTACAAGTACACTTACAGAGATCTCTGGGTCCCACTCAGCCTGTCACCACGGATGGATCGTGCTGGGGAACAAGGCCCTCTCTGGCCGTCAGCCAAGACTGTCGTGCAGAGAGAAGCCTGCTCCCGTCAGAGAAAGACAAACTTCTGATCTCACTACCTCGGGTTACATTGTCCACAAACCACTCCCACTATGCACGGTTTCTGAGACATGAAACATCATGATGTTATTTGTGCTAAGTAAGCGCTCAGGCATTTTATCATGTTTTGTCTATACCAAATGCCTCACAAAGCCTCTTCAGCAGCTTCTCTGCACATATTTTCAAACTGACGTCTAACGTCACATTTAGGCAAGTAGCATTGACATGCCAGTGAGTTGGCACAAACTGGCTTCTGACCCTGAGCACAGAGTGAAGTTGTTCAACTTTAACAAAAGTCACAGAGCTGGTTTGGTTAATGTTTCATAAGTTAACCTGTGAACCTGCCCAAGAAGAACTTATTTCCAATTTCAATCAGTCAAATCTGTGTGTATCTGTTTAGCATTAACAGCAGGAAGAGTCAAACATCAGCTAGCAATGAGCGACTTACTTATTACTAGCCATGGATTTTATTGTACTGGTTTATACACTTTGTTAAGACAAGTGCTGTCGAAATACATAAGGACGTACAAATAAAGTTTAAGGAATATTAGACCGTGGTATGTTCAGGCACTTACACAGGGTCCCGGCTAAAGGGCAGGTTCACGCTGTCCTCCAACTTCACCCAACAATGTCCGACCACTGTGCTCAGCTCCTCCCTCACCTGCTCTGGGGGACGAACACAAGATTTCTGCGAGGCCGGTGATATTTGTTCCTGTATAAGACTGTGTTTAAGTTGCTTACTTTGGATTTCTGGACATTTGATCATCATCATGTTAATGTAGTTGACATTGTCTCAGTACCACCAGTCAGCATATTCATGACTGAGCTCATGAGGTTCTTGTCGGTGTGATGACTGTTGGTAATCCCAGATCCCTGCAGGTGAGGGAGGAGCTTTAACATTCTTTTAACATTGCGTCAAACACCATTGTGTCGTAGTCACAGGTTAACGAGAAAACTCAAAGATGTATATATGGTTGCACGGGTGGGGCACGAGCCCAGTCTACATCCGCGCTACAAGCACAATGATATCAGCTTGACTTCATTCTTAAAATGATCAAAGACAGGACAAGGTAAATATCAGACACCAGTTTTCCAACCTCCAGTTTTTCCCTTTTGGAGCAGAAAGGCATCCACGGAGCCTCTGCACATCTGTGGATCGCAGATCTCTTTCAGATCCCTAAATATCTCAGCGTTGAGTTTTTGAATGACCACCCCTCTCTCATGGTATTCTTTCCGAACAGGAACAAATCCACGAATCCATGGAAACACACTGAGGATCTGTCAAAAAAAGAAGAGGCATCATTTCACTTCCTGACTTCAGATGTCTGTACCCCGACTGGGACTGTTTGTATGTGTTGTACCTGTGCTGAAGGGGAAAACATGATATGTGCGCGTCTGGTAATCTGATGAACCATAGACCTGAGCGTAGTGTCATCGTATTCAAATCTTCTGCCGTAGATCAAGGTGCTGATTACATTGGCAGTTGTGCAGTTTAATTGATTGTTTATATAAAAAGGTTTGCCTGTAACAGAGGAAACACCAAACAGTTAAAAACACACAGTGACACACTTGTCGATTCTAATAATTCAGATATAAAAGATGTACCTTCCTATTTCTTTATCTCTTTCAGGAGGAACTCACATTCCTCGATGAGTTTGTCCTCAAAGCTCGATTTGCCCATCCCGAGTTCTTTCAGGGACTTCAGAAAAAAGCGCCGCATTTCTTTCCATGCGTCGCCATTGGACCAGGAGATTCCTGAGTTGTCGGTTAGACAGAATAAGTTTAATGTGCAGCTGATTGGCATGTCCTGGGAGAAGACGTTTCTCTTGTTCAAGGTTGAAGTGCGGGAGGGGTAAAGAATCCAAAACAAATGAAGTGCAAGGCGACCACGTCTTCAGATGTAAAATAAAATCCTGAAAAACATTCAAATTCAAAATGAAGCTTGGAGAGGAGGAAAAACAGTGTGGTCGTGATGAGCCGAGAAAAGTGAGGAGGTGTGGGGCACTGAGGGAGAGGAGTTGAAAGACAGAGATGGGCTTTCAATTTAGTCTGGGACAAAATTAACGAGAAGCCTGACAGATCACACGCTCACGTAAAGACACCCCTTCACCCCTCGTCAGGCGTTTATTATGCTCCCCTCATTCCTGTCGAGCACCTTCAGTGACCCCCGGGAATGAAAACGCACAACACAAACAGCTTTGACCCC
The DNA here is from genome assembly GCA_016785235.1 of Pseudorhombus dupliciocellatus. Lineage (NCBI taxonomy): Eukaryota > Metazoa > Chordata > Actinopteri > Pleuronectiformes > Paralichthyidae > Pseudorhombus > Pseudorhombus dupliciocellatus. The sequence goes on along the minus strand of JAFBJW010000131.1, from coordinate 2,203,592 downwards.
TAAACATTTCATGTGAGTAACTGTGAGACCTGTTTGTGCAACTTTGTAATCATTTATTGTGCTGATGATTGATCAATGGCGCAAAAGGCAGTGAACCAAGTAGATGTTTGATTTGAAACCAGTGACCACACGCAATCCTTGCCACAGTCTGTCCCTCCACCTCTCGAGCTGTGCCCATCCTCCACATAAATCCACAGAAACCTGGACAGCGGCTGCTTTGTGCCCGAGCTCTCGCAGCGTTCAAGCCATGGGGATATTAGATCTGTTCGCCCAGACTGCAGGTTCGGCCTCCCTGCTGGGGGTTCTCCTGGTTCTGCTGCTGGTCTACCTTGTGTCCTCCTCCAGCGTCAGCACCCAGGTACACAGGAAAGAGCCTCCAGGACCCAGACCACTTCCCCTGCTTGGAAACCTGCTGCAGCTGGACCTCAGGAGAACCTACCACTCAATACTGATGGTAAAGCGATCAACAGAGAAGCTCTGTCACCATGTCGCTCTTTGAAAATGTGTAAATAGCCTCTTTATTTATGCTGCTGTTCTTAGCTTTCCAAGGAATATGGATCAGTGTTCACCATTTATCTGGGACGCCAGAAAGTGGTGGTTCTGGCCGGATACAAGACGGTGAAGGAGGCGCTTGTTAACTACGTTGAAGAGTTTGGAGAGAGAGACTCCATATTAATTATGCAAGAATGTTGTGGCGAACACGGTAAGAAAACATTTATTTCCATGCTTTCACGAATCCTGAAACTACCGAGGACACATTCACCGTTTAGAGGTGAATTATTTCAAACGGCGATCTCGCAAATGCCGAGGTGTCTGCAGTCGGACGGCGGCGAGGATGATGTCGCTCAGTTGTTTACGGCCTGGACGTATTTCATTTGGATTCATCAGGGGTTGTTTGGTCCAATGGGGATGTGTGGAAAGAAATGAGACGCTTCATCTTGACAAACCTACGAGATTATGGGATGGGCAAAAAAGGGAGCGAGGAAAAAATCATTGAGGAGTGCGAGTACCTGACTGAGGTGTTCACCAAGTTTAAAGGTAAGTGATTTAAAGCGCGTACACAATCGACATCTCAGGATTTAAAGAAATGAACATATTGGCGTTCTTGCTGCAGGAGAAGCCTTTGACACGACCCAACCCATGAGCTGTGCCATCTCTAATGTCATCTCCTCCATGGTCTATGGCAGCAGGTTCGAATACGACGACCCAGAGTTCACATCTTTGGTTCAACGAACAAACAGAAACCATCAACTTGCGGGCTCCCCGGCAGTGCAGGTATCTCTGACTGACACTCTATTGTTAATTTAAATACTCTGCATATGCCCATTGTTTGTTTTTTTTTTTGTTTGTCTTTTTTTGCAGTTATACAACCTGTTCCCCTGGATTGGTCTATTCACCAGCATACCAAAGGAACTTAAGAAATCGATCGAAGAAAATAAGGAACAGAACTTGAAGCTGATCAGACGTCTGAAGGAGACGCTGAGCCCACAGGCGTGCAGAGGACTCGTCGACGCCTTTCTGGTTCAAAAGGAACATCTGGAGGTTGGCAGGCTTTTTCCCATCACAGCCGCCATTGTGCTCAATTCACACCCGTCGGCGGTATTTGATTCACTCACACGCGCTGTATGTCGAGATGTCCTTCACTCTCTTTGTGCAGAAATCTGACTCCAGCAACAGCCACTACAACGAGGAAAACCTCCTGATCACAGTTCTCAATCTGTTTGCTGCCGGGATGGACACCACTTCAACCACGCTGAGATGGGCACTGCTGTTTCTGGCCAAGCATCCTCAAATACAAGGTGCGCTGCTCTCTGACATCGCAGCTCTGCTCCACCAACATCGAGAGACTCAGTTTCCCCTCCTCCCCCAGACCAGGTCCAGGAGGAGCTGAGCAGCGTGATAGGAAGTCGTCAGGTGCAGGCTGAGGACAGGAAGAACCTGCCCTTCACTGACGCCGTCATCCACGAGACGCAGAGACTGGCCAACATCGTCCCGATGGCTCTGCCCCACAAGACCAGCCAAGACGTCACCTTCCAGGGTCACTTCATCGAGAAGGTCCGGCTCGTTCCAAACTTAATGTGTAGAACAGAATCAAAGAGATCATTTCTATATTTACTGAAGACTTGAATGACTTTGAAGACAAACATTACGCACCTTTAACACGTAGCTGTCTCCCAGGGGACAACAGTGTATCCTCTGTTGACGTCCGTCCTGTACGACGAGCACGAGTGGGAGAGACCTCACTCCTTCTATCCCGCCCACTTCCTGAACAAAGAGGGAAAGTTTGTGAAGCGAGACGCCTTCATGCCTTTCTCTGCAGGTTGGTGAGCAACAAGCACTCTCCTGCCGTGGTTCTCTGAGCTGCAGAGGACACTGAGCTCTGCTGTCCCTCTCAACAGGCCGCAGGGTTTGTCTCGGGGAGAGTCTGGCCAGGATGGAGCTCTTCATCTTCTTCGTCACCCTCCTGCAACGCTTCCGTTTCACTCCGGCTCCTGGAGTTTCAGAGGACGACCTGGATCTGACCCCATGTGTGGGCCTGGGCCTCAGCCCTCCAGCCCATAAACTGAGAGCCATTCCCTGCATGTGAGGAGGGGGAGGGGACAACAACCCTCACACACAGTGTAATAGTGAATGATGACGCAATCAATTCAAACAGAGGAGCCCCCTCACAAAGATGATTTGATATCTGATGATTTGCTATACTTAAAATGAACGGTAGATTCTTTGACCTGGAGGCTCTCAGGCCACAGACATGTTTGACTGTGGTCCGCGATGTCAGTTGGGTCCACCCTGTGCCAACAGACACACCTCTGAGTGATATACAAGAGGCTGAGTGCCACACCCACCTGTGCGGGTAACACAATGATGTGCAATCAGTTCATTATTTAGTCGCAGCTTTTATGTTTCGTGGGGCCGGATGACGCAGTCCTACAGAATCAATGAATCGCCACTGGAGGCCTCTGGTCCTCAGCCTTCAGACAAAAGACACGTTTCCCAGCGATGATTTATAGTCACAGTGAAAAACAGGATATATGAAGTTTTGTGAGACAGAAACTATTTTTTCATCATTTTTATTGTCTCGCCTGAGAATAAACTGCTTCAGCATGGAAACAATGGACACAGATGTGTCTGAATCTTGTTGTTGTTATTACTTTACACTGCGGCAGGAACTTGACTTAGAGCTCCCCCTTCTGTCAATCTGGCCAACACTTTGGTTCATGCAAATACAGTCGTTCAAATCAGCAACAAATAACACTTCATCATGTCTGAGAGTAACCGCTGGAGCAGAAGAACATGAAGACACAGTATAAAAGATTGAAGAATCAGAGAAATGACCTTGGAACTGGTTCACACGATGGAAGTGACGTTATATACACATCTGTATAGACTGAGGGGCCTCGGCAGAGGGTCAGACTTCATCAACGCTCCCACCTTTGATTTGCTTCAGTTCAGTGACAATCACAACCATGATAAGGACTGCAGCTGCACCCACAACCAGAGCCATGTGCCACCACCAGTCTGTCAACAGAAGGACAGAGTTTATTTCTCTATATCAATGGACATCAGCAGAGAGGAACGAGGGGTGCACCAAGTGTTCAGTACCTCCTGAGGTGGTCGTCTCCTCTGAGTTTCCTGAAGAAAAAGAAAAGAATGAACACATGGAAATCAGTGGATCAGGAGCAGGTCATCATGTTCTGTGTTTTCTCACCTGGTGATGGAGGGATGAACTCAAACTCTTCCTCTTTGTGTCCGTCCTTCACTTTACATTTGAATAACTGTCTCTCCTTGTAAGCAAAATGGGATTCTGGGAAGCCCACAGTGGCTGAGCAGCCAGACTGTGTTGTCTTCAGATCCTTGTGGTCTTCATCAATATCTGTATTGTTAAACAGCCACTTCACTTCACTGCAGCCTTGATATGTCGACACAGAGCAGTTCAACGTCACCTCACCACTTCTCTCCTGCTCAGCCACTGGTGATGATGGAGAGATTGAGAGCGAGAGAGAGAACATGAGTGAAACTATCTCCATCTGAATGTTTTAATGAACAGACTTTTTTACTCACCGCTGACAACAGACAGATAAAACTCATAGTCTCTATATATTGTTGGTGTGAAAGACTGTCTGCAGTAGTAGAGAGCAGCATCTTCGTCTGTGACCTCCCTGATCACCAGAGAACAGTTTGCAGCAAGACGTGTTCTGTTTGCTCTGGAAACCACAGATGTGTGGAGCTGCCCGTGTGAAACCAGGTCAACACTTTGAGTCCACCCTGACATTGTGAAGAACCAGCTAGTGGCTTCACAGTTAACTTGACCCTCTATCACATAATTACAGGACAAAACCACGTCAGCTCCAGCTCTGACGATGATGAAGGAGGGCTCTGCAGCGAGTGCTGTGGAGGAAATGAGAGTCAGGACCAATTCAACTAAACTAAGAGAAAGACTGATATTTTCAATCACTTATGAGAGTGTGGATTATTTTAGACCAAACTTTGTACATTAAGGAAAAAAACTGATCAACCTGAAACCATGTTTGATGCCCAACATGAAAGGATCCTCAATAACATATTCATGATGGAGAGAGGGTGTCGTGAGGTCACAGTGAATTTGACCTTTGGCCTCCAAAATCCCACCAGTTAGTCCGCGTGAGCAAGAGACGGCTCGTACCAACTCTGCAAGGATTCCCTGCAGCTGTAACTCAGACATCGTGTTCATGAGGCAAAACATCCGCTCTGTGACGTCCCGGCGATCCTGATGTTGGACGAGCTCAGTCTCACCAGTTCCTCCTTTTGGTGAACTGAATGTTTGCACCACATTGGAAGGAACTCCTCTCAGGGTGTGTCTACATGTTGCAGCACACTGGCATTGATCAGTAAAGGAGGAATCAGCCACAGGAAGTGACATCATCATTATCACAGTTGATGGAGCAAGAGACTCAAATTTGAGGAACTAACCACAATTAGACAGTGACCAACTCACAGCTTAAAATAATACGAGCAATGATCCAGTACACAAATATACACAAGTACAACATCATAGTACTCAGAAACATCCGTCCCCTGAATGTGCCGGAACATTTTCATTCGTTAAAGAAAGAGAACGATGCTGGACCTGCAGCACCCAGCGCATCCTTTCACCGAGTTCCATGGTCGTCCCATCGTTTTTTTATGTTCGCACGAATGAACAAACTCAACAAACTTATAAATAATGATAAATGATAAATGATGATAAATGAGGGTATTTATAGCACACGAAGAAACACATCCAGTCCGGAGACAAACCAAGTCAAGCAAAGAGAGAATCACCACCGAGATGGATTGAGGCTTTAAATCAGAGAATCCAACCAGTTGTGTGAGACGATCAGAGGACTTCACACGCCTGCTGCTTCCTTTACTTCTGCTCTGTCACCACACGAGAGAAACTCTTCACTGGACCGTGTTCCAAACAAACACTCGCTGGTATTATTCAGATTCTACTCATACTCAGAACGTCTTGAAGGCTTTTTATTCTTACCTGTACATGGAATCAGCAGCAGAAGCAGAAGGACAGACATTTCAGTCCCTCTGACCTCCTCCATGGCTCTTCTTTCTCTTTTCTCTGTGCTGCTTTGGTTCTCATTTTTATTCAAAAGCATCTCCATACTTCACTGCTGTCTGTGGCTTCAAATGAAGAGCCGCTCGCTTCAAGTCAGTGTGCCCTGTGGAGGCATTTCCCCTGAAGGGAAATTACGTCACTTCACTGAAAGTATGTCAATAATGATTTCATTATAAAATCAAATGTATGTTATTTCGACAGGGTTCTTACAGGCTCGCACAGACACATGACTCATGTGGGCTCAGAGGGAAGCAGTACTTATGGGCTTGAAATCAACCTCTGAAATGGATTCTCTGCTCTAAGAAGCAGCTCTGACAGAAGATCAGAGCAGTCAGATGACAATCACACCAAGGGGCCGGTAGACGATTCCTGATAACTACAGGAACCGGTTTATCTGATCTCTGTATTTTAACCTTTTCAGCAAAGACTTTAAATTAAGTCCATGTTTCCTGTCTTCAGAGAGCAAACATGAACCACCAGAATCCAATAAATGCTACCTCAGAAATCAGTGAACATCCAACAAAAACAAAAACTGTCCGTCCGTTCAAAGCAGGCAACCAGCAGCAGACGCCAGGTTAGAGACATGGATGCTGAGCTGAGCTGCAGCCACATGCACTAATGCCCTTTATTAACAAACAAAGTTTCTTCCTGAAACTTAGAAAAATATAATTTCCATCCATGTTATCGCTCGGTTGTGTTCCGAGTGCGAAATGAAGCAAAATGCCCGTCACAGTTTCAGTCCACCAATGAAGTCGCTTCGTCACACCTTCCAGTGTTAACGCTTAGGTTTTAAAATATTTCACATTAAATCTGTTAAATTAGTGGGACAGGTAAAATCTGGCATAAAGAATCATCACTTGTAATAAAGGCAACACTCTCGTCCAATGACCACGGGGACCCAGAAATGGACAATTGTTTAAAAATGAATGAATGATTAAAGGAAACTTTAATCAAACCACACGCCTTCAACTTTTAGAACTTTATAAACTTCCACCCACACCCACATCTATCTTCGCACTTGGTCCTTCGACCACATCACTCCGTCACCGCGTGGATCGACCTTCTTCTTCAATGTGAAAAATGTCCGTAGAAAAAGGAAGTCACGTTTTTTTTCGTGCCACGGGAGCAGCTCCGGTCCGGAGGCACCGATGAATTCCCAGGTCAGAGGCGATAGCGGAAACGGGTGAGGAGAGGGAGGTGGTCGGACGAGTGACGTGGGTTGGGCAGGCTGTTGACTTCCTCCAGCTCGGACTGGCCGACCAGCGACAGTCTGCCCAGCAGCTCCAGGCCTCGGACGGCGGGACGCCAGGGAGAGGTGGGAAATTCTTCAGGGATGGAAAGAGACGGGACAGAGATGAGGAGGAATGCAGCCCGACTGTCATCTGGGCAGAAACCAAGAAACTGAAGTGGATCTGAGAAGAGCTCTTTAATGCTGAGTATTATAAAGTGTGTGTGTGTGTGTGTGTGTGTGTGTGTGTACCAGGGGTGAACAGGATGTAATCCACAGTTATGGAAGTGCGGGAGTGACAGGTGGTGATCTCAGGTCTCCCATCATGCATCAGGCGGTGCTGATAAGAAGACCTCAGATTGAGACTGTGCTCGATCTTCGCTCTGAACACACACACACACACACAGACGTTTTCGTGATCGGTAAAATGAAAAAGACATTTAGCGGTGGTTGTGAGTGAGGTGGGGGGGGGGGGGGGGGAACCGCTACCTGTCGGAAGCAGAAGCAGCAGCTGTGTTGACGAGATCCTCTACGGTCAGATTAGAGATGGCTCCTTCGACGGCTGACAGGCCGACACAGAGATGAAGCTCAACTTCATTCATAAACAGTAACGACTTCAAACCAGATTCATTCGTTCGTGAGTTTACCTGTAGGACTGCTGCTGTGGGGGCGGGCCTCTGCCGTGGCTTCCTCCCTGTACTGACACCGGTGGTCGATTCCTAAACTGGGAGACCAGATCGGAGACGTGAGGAGACGCTGGCCTCTGGGGATGTTCTCCTGACCGGACACCTGCACACACACGTTTTACTTTAGATCTAAAAAACAGGCCAAAGAACTGACCAGCTGTTTACTTTATTAAAAGTGTGTGTGTGTCCCACCATGCTGATCTGCAGTCCTCTATAGTCCAGGCTGCCCGTGGTCAAGAAGTGGTAGAGCGGACTCCAGGGTGTTGAGTTGAAATCCCCACAGAGCAGCACCGGGCTGGTTGAGCCATCTGGGAGGCGGGACAGCCGGCCGATCTCGGCCAACAGGATGGCGAGCTGAGCCAGCTTGACGTCACCGCGGCGCGGGTTGTACAGGAGGTGCGTGTTGGCCACACAGATCAGACCCGAGGGATCAGACCCGACACTGTTGGGTCGGAGGAGCACGACCAACGCCACATTGTCCCTGTCGAGGAGGGCGTCGCCGGGGCGGAGGAACTCCACGGGATTGGAGGAGACGAGGGAGAGGCGGGACGATTTGAAGATGACGGCACATCCGTCTGGTTTACTTCCTGTCCGCTTCTTGTACTCGCACTGGTAACCTGATTCAGAGCACACCAACAGCAGGTCACTGGATCACCCCCTGCTGGCTGCAGATTAGATCATAGACCACCCCCCTCCCCCCTCCATGTTAGTGGACGGGACATAGACCAACCTAAAAAGTCTGTTTTCTTCAGAGTTTCTTTGATGAAATAAAAATGTGGTGAAACATCTTTCGACACCTTTTCACTGAAGCCCTCACTCAAGAGTATTTTTCTAAACTAAACAGGAAGTGTTGACATATTCCATCTTAATTTTCACATACAGATCAACCACACAGGAGTTTTAGACACACACACACACATGCAGTACCTAGCCTCTGCAGCGCAGGTTTGAGCTGGTTGTCGTAGTGATCCTCCTGAACTTCTTGCAGACACAGAATCTAAAGACAGAGCAAAACGAACGTTTCCATCTCGTCTGTGTGACGTTCAGGACCTGATGTGAAGCGTGATCAGAGCCACTCACATCAGCGTCGTGCTGCTCGATCTCTGCCAGCAGGTTGGGCAGCCGGTACTCCCAGGGCAGCACGCCGGGGTCGCAGTGCCTGTACAGGTAAACGTTGTCCTGCAGCAGCTGCTGAGACAGGATGTTGTAGCTCATCACTGAGAAGTCAAAGACTGTGCTGGCCCCTGGTGGTTGAGTGAAGGTCCTGCAGGCGGGGGACATCTCCCAGTGTCTCTGCAGAGCTGGAGAGAGAACAGAAGAGAGATTTGACATCTGAGTCCATTTCTATCTACATGATAAATATCTTAAATCAAAAGCTCCAGCTCTGTCTGTCTCAGTCAATGTTCAGAATGAGTGAATCATCTTTCAGGCTGAGGCTTCACCAAAGATAGAACGTACATGTCACTGGTGTGGCTGCGACAGGCGGAGATGTTGCGGGTGGAGGAGGCTGAGTGAGATCTCCGGTTCCCTGTGATGGCTTTGGGGGACAAGTGTTGCTGCGAGGCTGAGAATGAGGCGTCGTCCAGGGAGCCCCTCCTCTGTCCCGTGGTTGATCCTCTAGGGCTTTCGTTCTCCTGTGAGGAAGTCCTCGCTCCTCTGCACCTCTCTCTTTGAACCAGGGGTTGGGCTTGTGTGTGGGAACTTGACCCTGTTCAGGTTTTGTTTTGGGCATTTGAGTCCTAGAGGCTGCAGGTGGACGATCTTTATGTCCTTCTTGTTGATGTTTGCTCCGTTGCTGATTTACGGTGCAGTCTCTTATCCCAGTTTTAGTCTGTTCCACATCTTTGTCTCTCACACCTGTTCCAGCTCCATTCTTCCCTTTGTCCTGACCCCCCTGTCTAAAGTGATGGTTCGGGCGAGGGCTGCTCTCCACCCTGACATCCAAGTGATGTCGCTCCCTCTTTCCATCATTAACCTTGCCTCCGGTGGCCCCTGCTCCTCCTCTGCGTCCTCCTTTCTCATCATAGTGCCTCTTCTCCTCCTCGCTCTTCCTCCGTTTATAAGGAGGCTCTCTGTCAGGCCGCTCCATCAGAGGGCCAGCAGAAGTGTAGAATGCACGCCAACTACCACTGGCGTCGATGCGATGAGGAAATGTCCTGCCAGTGAAAACCTGAGGTGCTGTCGGGTGGGTGAGGGGGGGTCTCGGATGCCAGGGTGGAAATCCTCGCACGGACCACCATGGAGGTAGAGCGGGAGTGGCCTTGGAGGCGGTGGTGAAGGAGGCGCTGCTGAGAGGAGGATAGTAGGCGTGGAGGAGGAAGGAGGAGCTGAAGGAGCTCACCCGGCGAAGAAACATGGGGTAGCTGGGGGGGGGATTATACTATGTTAATTATATTGATTATTACACACATTCACAGAGTTACATTTTGAGAATCTCCATTAAGACTTGTTTTAATTAACTCTGAGCTTTATCAGAAACAATTTAAAGAACCTAAAACGTGTCACATGGGAGATTGTGATGATGAAATCTCCTTTTTTCATTGAAAGTGAAAACAATCTGATTTTAAATCTCAGCTGATCAGAACTCACGTCTCTCTGGGGGCTCCTCATTTAACCACCACCCTGGAAACATGTCGATTCAATTTTAAAATCAACACTCGAAAGTTTTTAGCTTCGATTCGGATTAAAAACAAACCGCTGAACAGGAGTCGCCTAGTGGTGACGTCACAGTGTGCGCCAAGCAGAGCTGTGCTGCCTTCAGGTTCCATTAAAAAAATCTCGTGTTTGTCATTTACAGGAACAGTAACAGTGAGAGACTCCATTTAAAGCGTGACCTACAGAGACAAAACAATACAATAATATCAAAGTCGTGAACACAAAACATATAAAATAACAAAAATAAGTCTTTTCGTGTTAAACGTATTAAGTTGAACAAACGTCTGTTATTATTTGTTCTTCTTTTATCTGGAATGTTTCCGAATCCTACATTCACTGAAGTGATCATGGTCCCGCCCCTCTACCGGGACTTGTAGTCTTATTTCCGGTTGGCTGCCATGACACCAACGGACTACAGCCGCGTCAGTGCAACACAAACAACGGTCCGGACAGAAACGTGGCTCAGAGCCGAATTGTTCTTTCTTTTAATCGCGATGTTTCTGAAACGTCACCGTTTGTCCCGCGTTCTGAATCTTACTAATGCGACGAGTTTGCGCTCGTGAGTCGGGTTCGAGGCGATGATGCTCTGGAGCACGATCTGTGTGTGTGTGTGTGGGGGGGGGAGGTTTGGTTCGTCTCACCCGGGAGAAGACAAATGGCGAAAAGAGAAGATGGGAGTACTCACGAGAAGACGAGTCTCCTGCAGGAGGACAAGGTCAGAGGAGGACACTCAGCTGCGGGGACACGACAGACAGGTGGCACAAGTCAAAGAGAAGCTCAGGATGAGAGAGGATGAGAGGACTGACGAGGAGGAGACACATCCGAGAGAGAGAGAGGGGGGGGCTCCCTCACTTTGAGCATTAAAGCAAACACACACACACACACACTTTTCCCTGTTCAGTTCTAAAATGTGACTTAACATAATAATTCAATTTAATAATAATAAAGACCACAGCTCCTGTAACTGTTTCATTAAATGCAGGACAATAACAATAATGCCACAATTATTACTAATAATAACAACTAATGCTGCAAATTAAGAAAACACACAAGCAAACTAAGGAAACAACTCCATCTACACATGAGCTGCATAACGCCAAAGCAAGAGCAACCCCTGAAGACTGCTGACCCGGCTGTGGTTCGACTTCTCACTGAGGAGGAGCAGAGTCCAGTAACCTCCCAGAGATTTCTGTCTGCAGAGAGCAGTGTTGTAAACACCTCAGCTGTTTCAATCACACAGAGGCACCCATTAGAAAACCTTTATTCGGAGTCACACATTCTATCAAAGCTCCAACACAGGAATCAGTCACCTCCGAAAAGTTTAGAGATTCTCGGGTCAGAAACCGACTCGGATGATTCGATAGTTTCCTGAACAATGACTTCATCACAGTGACTGAGGGATCGCTGAGCGAAGCTTCTTCTCTGGTTCTGTTGAGTCAGTTAAAGTCGTGCATGAGAAACTAAATGAACGTGGACCGGTGAAGAACATTCTCACATGCACGGCAACTGCAGAGGTGGTGCCGCCTGCAGACTTGACTCCTCCTTGTTCCTCCATGTCTCCCTTTTCTCCTCCGTGCTCCTCTCTTCTTCTGCAGAGGAAGCTGCTGGAGCCGAAGCAGGGAAACTATCGTCATCTAAAAATCCCAAAGTCGACAAAACGTCAGAGCAGAAACGGAACATCATTTTTAAACATCTCAAAGAAACTGTACCAGACGAAGATGGCAGACGTCTCAATCCTGAGAAAAGCCGAGCAGCTCTGTGGGGTTGTTAAGTGCTGAAGTCACGTGGAGGAGACACAGACTACTTCCTCTTACACCTCATAATAATCAGGTAAATGCAGGAGGAGGTGAAACTCATCCAAACTAGCTTCAGTGCCGAGACAAACCCAGGGAGTCAGGTTCCTGCAGTAAAGACATTAACCGACCCAGTAAAGTAAACATTTCAGTTGTGCTTGGTTTTAATTTCCAAATCCTCAAACTGCTTTAACAACAAACATTTTCATTGCAAAAGATTCCAAGAAACATTCTCTGATTAACTCTGGGTCCTCGACTCAGAATCTGACAGTTCCAGGTTTTAAGGTGCACTTGGTTCCACTGCTCAACGCAAGAACTCTCCTCCTCCAGCAAAGCCTCGATCTCGAACCCGTCCTCTGGGAATCAGGGTTTCAGACCTGCCCAAGTTCTCCACCTCATCTCGTGTTTAATGCTGAAGACACGAAGTCCACCCTCTGTTCGCCTCCCGTCACCGCAGCGACTCGACAGGACGCAGCCACGTGCCCCCGCTGTCCGAGCTGCGGCAGATCTTCGCAGGTGAAAGGTCAAAGGCTGAGGAAGGGGGGTGGGAGGGGGGAGGCGTTGGGGGTGGGGGTCAGGAGAAGGGCACTTCCCATCTCTGTGTGTACGCCGTCAGTTCACAGGGGCTGATGACCAGCATCCGGGATGAGTCCATCCCGTCCAGAGCCATCTCCGAGTCCAGACAGAACCGAGACACCAGGTGCTCCAGGTGAGTCCCGGATTTCTGCCACCGCTGTGAACGACACGACAGAACATCATCATTATTATTATTATTATTGTCATCACAGTCTTTGGTCCGGTGAAGAAGAGATTCTAACTGTGAGCAGCTGCAGGTTCTGAGAGATGTGTGTTTGCTCCTCACCACCACTAGAGGGCGGAGTCATTTCTGCTATGAGTGTCTGCGCGCGCATCCAGGTCTTCCTGGTGTTGTGGGGACCTGACTAATTAAACGGTCACATCCTAAAGCCAGCGTGTCCCCAAAATGTACACGTCACATGTTTAAAGGCAAGGCTAAGTTTGGGTTCAGTCCATGTAAGAGTGGACTGTCCCCTGGACTGTCCCCTGTCCCAGAGACACGACTGATTAAGAGGACATCCTGGTGATTCTAATTAGGTTTAGGTCTGACTTGGGTGGGGGGGGGGTGCATGGTCCTCACTAACAGAGGGGTAAAGAGTGTGTGTGCGCTTGTGCATGATTCATAGCTGGAAAACAAAGCCGCAGACACATTCAGACATGAAAAGAGGCTTTTATCAAACTGTGGGTCTGAACCCCGTCATCAGAGCAAGGAGCAGATTGACAGATAAAGGAGCAGAGAGGGGAGCACAATGTGAGAGTGTGTGTGGAATCTGTCTTTGTGCGAGTGTGTCTGTAATTTCAGCGTGCACGGCGGCGGGAGCGTATTGTGTTTGCTGAGCCTCTGAGGCGTGCCGCCGTCACGTCGGTCCATCTTGATCTCTGAAGACCTCGCCGGAGCACAAACAGGCAGAGAAGTGCATTGTGGGTCTGCAGCGTGGCGACGCAGGGCTTTTTAATAATAAAAGACGCAGGGATAATTAAAAGTGAATCAGTTAGGATTCACCTCGTTACAGACGGCCGCTCTGAGCACAGCACCTGTCTCTACGTTTACATTACAGCTCCAGGAGTTTCTCCCAGAATGCATTGGGATCACGGGGCTTTAGGCTGCGTCAACATTTCACAGCTACAGATTTGCCTCGGTAAGATGTCCGAATGAACAAGGCTCCTCCCCTAAAAAGGGATCTAGGTCCATGGAACAGGAAGTAACGCTGAGAGACATGCGGAGGCGGCGCTACAATACAATTATTGATGGAGGTGCGGCAGTTAGGGACTTTGGTTGAAAACATTTCTGTCGATTGTGTTAAACGATGAAAACGAGCGACAGCGAAAAACCAAAACATGAACAAATGATAAACGGGAACTTTTAATGAACCTACTGTACACCCTGTACCCCAGCCACCAGGGGGCGATGGCGACACCTTCTTTGTTTACAGTTAATATGAAGATAAGCAGCTTCCTGCAGCTGTGACTGCTCATGATCATATTGGCTATCATTTAAAGCACTGAGGTAAAGGTCCTTTCCTGTCCCATCACCATGCCCAACCGTCTATTTATAACTTTTTATTTTTTATTCACTCTCTCTTCCTCCTCAGTCTCCACCACTTTCTCTCTCTCTCTCTCTCTGGTCTCAGTGTCTCTCCACCAGTCAGCTCTGGGCTGTTTCTCCAGTGAATCTTCGTTCTAATTGGCCATCATCGCTGTGCTTCCTGCCTCCTGACACACACACACCAGCACTGTGTGTGTGTGTTTTGTTAGTCACTTCATTTAACACACTTGTATCTGATGTTCATCTCACGAACCTGAGCCTCAACTCCTCCAGCTACACATCACCTGTGTGTGTGTGTGTGTGTAAATAAACATCCCCTCTCTCCTTGTTCTCCTCCTCATCTCCTCCACCCTTTGTCAGCCTTTCATCCGTCTCCCTTCATGCATGTCCTGTTTCCATCTTCTCTCCCTCCTCCTCACCTCCTTCTGTTCCTTCCTCCTTGCTAACTCTCTCCTTCTTTCTCCTCTCCAACAAAGGATCCCGATGAATTATTTCTGCCTCCTCTTCTAAACTCGCCGCGTAAGCGTCGATGTGTCTGACGCTGGGAAACAATTCACCAGTGTCCTCGTTTCCAGTGTCGACGCTCCAGAAAAAGAGCCATCCCTTCATTTACATCACTCTCTCTCTGTGGCCTGTTCCTCGTCCCCAGGTGACTCACACACCCTGATAACATAATAACACACACACACACGTTAAGCACATTTGTCTGTGCTGACTGAACAGTTGGTGAGGTGTAATGAGCTAATCTTCCTCTCTCTCGACCCGTCCTCCAACTCGTCCCTGATTCACGTTTCCACCTGTGCCTCTCTCTCTCTCTCTCTCTCTCTCAAGTGATTTATTGGTTGTCAGGTTGTTCTCTGCTGCAGGGGCTTCTGGGACACCGTCAAGGAGCCCAGTGGTCAGGTAATGACGTGTGTGTGTGTGTGCGTGTTATTCCAACCCGCCCGTCCAAAAAAAAAGTGTCAAGCGTCGGCCCCTGCAGCAGGGACGTGTGAGAGACGATCAACCCTAGATAAATTTAGCTTTAGATTAATTAACATTTAGATGAATTTATCAGCCACATGATGTACGGCAGCGACTCCCCTGCAGGCGCACACCACCTGTCGGCTGCTGCCTGTGTGCGTGTGCGTGTGTGTGTGTGTTGTACAGACCTGCTTTCCGTCGGCCATGTTGCAGGGCAGCAGCAGGACCTGGGAGGCGGGGAAGGTGGTGGACAGAGACAGACAGTGCTGCTGCTGACGGATCTGCTGCCCGTGAGTGTACACCCACTCCTGCAGACACAGAGCGAGACAAACACACCGGTTCGTGCTGTTCGTTAACGGGAGGGAAGAGGGGATGAGGACGAGAGTTTAAACTTGAGTGTGGAGGAGCGAGGACGATCTGTCAACAGGAATACACACTGCGGTTACTTGCTGACTAAAAACAACGTGCAGTATTTCATGCTCTCGGTTGCAGTGTAGCTGTTCCTGTAAGACACAGATTCCTCAGACGAGAAAAACATGCGTCTGACGCGGTTTAAACACGAATAAATAAACAGAGCCTCGAAAAACACTGAAGCAGCAGCAGCTCTGAGTCCACAAAAAAACACCTTCCATGTTCAAATATTCATGTTAGGTTTCTCAGTCTGAACCAGAGATGGAGGTGGGGTGTGCGCACACACACACACACACACACAGGAAGTCTCAGGAGGTCAGAGTTCAAAGTAGCAGCACCCTGATGATTTAATGATTCCGTCGGACGTGTTCAGAAAGAAAATATGAGCCGAGAGGAGAAAAATAAACCAACACAGAGAGAGAGAGAAGTGGAACTGGGTCAGTTTTATTAACCCGGCTGCAGTGAGTGTGAGAACCTGCTGTTGAAGCATTAATCAGGAATTACTTCAACTGCCACATTGTTACCACACAGGAGAATTTCATTACTGTAAAAAAAACTACGCACGCAACACTCTGACAAACGTCTTCACCGGCGTAAAACACTGCGAACTAACGGCTAGTTCAAGTTTCGTCTCTAGCTTTATTTGTTCTTTAGTTCCACGTCTCAGTCCGCTCCATGAGCCACACAGTGATTAGTGGTGACCGTGTTTTTGCTGACTGAGGACGTGGAGGGCGACAGGACAGTGGGGTCTTTTCAGCGGCCGTTATCGGGAACATCGCGCCGCCGCCGGGTCTATTTCACCATATGATTGATTTATTGAGCCGCAGCCGAGGCGGCGACACCGGAGGTTAATTGGCGCTGTAGCACAATTCATCTCGTCCCTGCCGGAGCCTCGTCAGGTTCGGCTGGTTTACATGCACCTCGGCGCCGAGGCCTTCAGGTGAACACGTGTCGGGGAACCGCAACAGATCGGTGCAGAATTAAAGACACGGGCAGACGAAGGCAGGTGACAGCTGAAGCCTCGGAGCGGCGTGTCCGCGCCCGCTCGTGCGGGGAAGAGGGAAGTATGGATGCCGACTATATTTCAAGTCGTCATGACGGGATATATTCTCGACCTAGAAACCCTAATTAAAGTCTGATTGGACCTTTAAACCACGTTTGAAGAAATTTCCTTTGTTGCACACAAACAGACGGACGCACACCCTTAAACCATCCACGAATTAACATTTCCCTTTAATGTAGAGTCTCTACAATCTGCTTTGATGACGAGGGGTGTATCTGCAAACATCAGGGAACCAGCTTCTCTCTTCTTTTCTCACTTTTCATAGGCGAAGCAGAAAAAGCGTTCGGACCGGAGCTTCAGAACATGAACGGGGATAAAGAGCCTTCCTCCCGGGGACTTGTTCTCTCCACTCACATCCCAGCAGTTTGCACTGGGAGTTGAGGGATTTGAACCAGCGACCTTCCAGTCGCAGGCGGGGCCGTGCAGCCTCGGGGCGTTTCAGCCGCTGACACGTTCGCTCGCTGCTTGTTAGAGCGGATCACAGCCTCCGCACTCGCTCTGCACTCGAAATAATGAGAATCCTGCGGGCATTAATTATGGCTGAGGGGAGGCAGAGCGCACGCACGCACACGCACGCACACTGAGGGAACGCA
Source organism: Pseudorhombus dupliciocellatus (assembly GCA_016785235.1). Classification (NCBI taxonomy): domain Eukaryota; kingdom Metazoa; phylum Chordata; class Actinopteri; order Pleuronectiformes; family Paralichthyidae; genus Pseudorhombus; species Pseudorhombus dupliciocellatus. The sequence continues at coordinate 2,186,488 of JAFBJW010000131.1, read as the reverse complement.
CATACACGCACAAAGGAAAACTGGACAAACATAAGAACACACCCTGACTGTCTCACACACACACACACAATGACCACAGGGACAGAGATGGCGAGAGGAGGGGGAAGTCAGGTGAGCGATATCTCATCGTCCATCTTCACAGTTTTTTATTTTCCTACACTGACTCTCAGGGGTGTGTGGCAGTGAGGAGGAGGAGGAGGAGCAGCAGACGTAACCTCCTTCACCGTCTTCCTGCCAGTCCCCCTCAGGGGGACGCTGGCCGACTCACCTGGTTGATGGCGGGGACGCCCTCGGTCCCGATGCAGGGCGCCAGGGTGAGGACGGGCAGCTCCTGCCCCTCCATCCTGCGGGACTCCAGACAGTTCTGCCTCTGCCTGATCGGCCCGGACTGAGAGTCCGAGTCATCCGGAACCCTGACGGGGGGGAAAACACACGGAGCGCACGATTAAATTCTAAAGATTCCCAGAAGCATCCACTGGTTTCCTCCGAGGTGTTTGACGCCACGGTTCCGCGGAAGCTTCAGGGTTTAGATGGAATCAGGTCGCCTCATTAGGTTATTTCTAAATGCCGCACTGCTCCTTTAACCAAGCCGCTGAAGACCACAGCTCTCTTAAGTCATTACTTCAGAAAGTTTCTCCTCCAATCTTCCTCTTTGATAAACTTCCCCGGTCTCTTTAAATTCACGGCCGCGGCCATAAACTCGGGCTTAAGCCCTGCAGCATTAATTCAATCTGCTATCTCGGTCTGTTTTAATAACCCGTTAAAGGTTATTCTGCGTTTTAAGGGTCAGGCCCGTCCTCCCTCGAGAGCAGCACTGTTAATTCCATTCTTAGGGATTAAAACCAGCCTCCAGTGGATAAATGGGTCTTTAACTGTGAGTGTGTGTGCTGAAGGAGAGAGGAAGTGTTTAAATGAAAGAGCTCATATGTCTTCAAGGTATTTGTGTTGGCCTGTTTGTGAAGGAGTGGACGTTTTGTTTCCTGTCGTCCTGCTGGGACGTTTCATTCCCTCATGCGGCGCCAACATCGTATTAACTCTGCTCGACCAGGACCCAGTTATTTTACAATCCTAATTAACGAATGAAAACAGAGCATCACTGGCAGAGGTTGTAAAAATACACAACTTGTATACACACGCAGACTTACTTGAGCTCGGGGTACACGTTGTCCAGGTACCACTTGAAGGATTTGCACTTGAGCTTCTTGCGTAGTTCCACTCGTCCGTGGATGCTGTCGACGCAGAAAAGAAATTAAGAAAGTGATGATGGAGGCGTGTGATGTGGAGAAGCAGCAGAAAAATACCAGCGTGAAATGTGATGTTTGAGACAAGCGCCTCTTTCACACACACACACACACACACACACACTCCTCAGGAGAATATACGGAGGCTCTGTGGAGTCCAGTCTAGTGTGTGTGTGTGTTTTGTCTTACTCTCCGTAGGATTTCCCTCGAGCTGCAGGGCGAGCAGAGTAGTAAAAGAGCCGGAAGTCGTCCATCCACACCTCAGCTGTGCGACGTGTGTTCCTGTAAAACACACACACACATTGTCCTTGACGGGAGGCGAGCAGCAGGGACGAGACGTGCACGTGTGCTGGAGGACGCGGCGGGAAACCATCACGGCTGTGTTGTGCTGTCTGTATCGTGTGTAAAAACATCGCTGAGGAGTAACGCACATTTTCTCCATCTCTCATCCCATTTGCTCCCTCCCCTCCGTCTGTAGTAATTATCCATTAGCTGAGTTTCTCTGAGCTGCGAACTCGCCCATCGCACCACACAAACCATCCATTACAGGCATCACACACACTGGCTGCGGAGCTTTAATGAAAGGGGACGAGACGCTCGTAGGCACAGAAACACGTGCCACAAACATCGCTGTAATCGTATTATTCAGCAGCTCTTTTTTGTTTTGCGCATTCAAACCCCGGACGGCCGACGCCGAGCCTCCAGCCAATTAGGCCGCGGAGCAACAGGCCAACGGACAGCGGCAGCTTTGTTCTGGGTGACCGGCGCCGAACATTAGGCCACCGAGGAACGAGCGGAGGTCGTCCTCCGCAGATGTTGCCTCGGTAACGGCCGACAGGGAGCGAAGTGAGCAGCGCAGCGGACTGGCTTTAAAAACACTCCCCAAAAAGAGCGGTGCAGTGGATTATGTGGTCGACACAAAAAACGTGCAAATGAGCCACCGGGCCGTGGCGCTGACGCCGGCCGCATCAGCGCATCCCGAGAGCTGTGTTGTGATGAAATGCGTCAATGTCATTCTCGTCTGCTACCTCTAATGGTCATTTACAGTGTTTCCCAGAATGCCTTTCAGCGCACACCTGGGTTTGACGGGGATGCTGATAAAATGACGACGTAGACCAGGAGAGAAGATGAAATCACACTGATCCAAATTAGAAACATTAAAAGATTTATTTGGATCGTTGTAAATTGTTCTCTCCGCTACACCCCCCCTCCTCGCCTTTGTGTAGCCCGCTGGCTAACAATGCTAACAACCCGAGGGCACGCCGCCTCTGGGACCCCGCTGTTATTCCTCGGGGGAAGAACGGGCGGCGGTTTGTGGCGGCGTCGACACTTGATACGCTAATCTCATTGTGGCCTTGATGAATCTATTTAAACCAGATGAGCTGACATGCAGCGTGAGCACATTAGGCCTGTTAATGGATTACTGGACTGCCTGTAAACATCCTTCTGTTTGAACCGTGTGAACGGGCCACGGAACACAACGCAGCTTATGCTAATAGGATCACATTGTCCCCGCAGCTCAAAGGCTCGCAGGCAGCTGTAAATCCACTTTCAACGACGCGAGCGGCGTTCGGCCGCGGAGGCGGCCGGGTTCCACCTCCTGACATTATATCAGGGAAACGGTCGGCGCTGAGGTCAGTGAAGCCGGCCTGACGGACGCTTGCAGGTCACGACACAGGAGGAGTTCCACACTGGACGTACTTGATGTAGGTGTTGGCGTTTCCCTCTGGGAAGACGTACGGATGCTTCTTCCTGAAGACGTGACCCACTCTGCTGCAGGGCAGGATCTCCAGGCTGCCGCCACACTGCCACACCCGGAATGAGATCTCTGCACACACACACACACTTTGAGTGTCAGGCCTGTTTACACTGACGTGAGCGCAGCATCACAACCACAATGTGTGTGTGTGTGTGTTAGTTGATGATTCATGAAGTTGCTGCCGTCTGAGCTCCAGAGAGAAAAGTTCGAAAGTACGAAAGTGAAGAAGTTTCACAGAGAGAGAGAGAGAGAGAGAGAGAGAGAGAGAGAGAGAGAGGAAGTGGAAAAAGAGCGGGAGCCGGTTTGATGAGGAAGAGGAGAGATGGAAGATGAAACACCAGCGAGCACAAAGGAGGACGAGCGAAGTCAGTGAGAGATGAGAGCTGGAGAGACTGACGGCAACCTGACACAGAGCAAATGAGTGTGAGAGTGTGTGTGTGTGTGTGTGTCTCAGAGAGAGGAGAAGCGCACACACACAGCAGGTAGCAGCAGATGTTGCAGAAACTCAAACTTTCCTCCATCCTGTTCTTATTCTCCTGATTCAGATTATTTCAAACGAACACTGTGTTTCCACCAGCTCTGGAGACGACTCACCGAAGTTCTCCCCGCCCCAGATGTCCATGGCGGTGTCGTACTTGCCGAGGTGATTGAACCAGGACCTGTCAATCACAAAGAGGCCGCCTGCGATGATGGGAGTCCTGTCGGGGGGGGGGAGGGACAGAGGGTGACGGATGTGTTCATGTTGTCTGACGCTGTGTCGGCTTCACTTGATCCAAACATTCTCATCGTGTCGTAATTCAATTCAATTTGATGCATTTGAGGAATGAATTCATAACCTGTCACCATCGTTCTGTCTCTGGGGTTTGAATCAAAAACAGAAAAAGATGCAGTCAACGCTTCTATCCCCTTTTTTCAAGAAGACACACACACGCGGCTCTTTGCAGGCGGTGGCGGCAGGATAATTGCTGATAAACACAGTGTTTGAACTGGCCCTCAGCTACTCACTCGTCACATTGTACAGATCATGATTCACCCACTGTGTGTGTGTGTGTGTGTGCGTGTGTGCCATTACAACAATTATTTTACTCCGGGTCTCAAGGACCGCCAAGACAAACACATTCATTAACTCAAGCGCCTGTGTTGGACAATGTTGCCGCCTGCAGCAACACAACATGTATACAAGAATCATGACTATCAGATTCACAAGGATGGTGTGTGTGTGTGTGTGTGTGTGTGTGCACAGACAGACAGTGAGTCAGTCTTGACACGACACAGACAGAAGCGGCAAACTGACGTCCAGGTAGAGACAGACCATCATAATAAATCAGCCACACTCCATCTCCACACACACACACACACTAAAATAACATGCACCCAGCCAGACAGTCACAACTTGGCACAGCAGTAAATCTGGGCTCCTGCCACCAGTGTGACTTATGAAGAAGGAGCAGTACACAAGCGTGTGTGTGTGTTTGTTCCTGTCTCTGCAGCCGATGACTCAGACACCGATGATTTAGATTTGTGTGAACTTGCAGTGAGCGCGGCGTCTCGGCGGCGGCGCTGCAGCAGCAGAGCGAGGGTTCGTCATTTCACCGACGGCCAGCCATTATTCCTAAAGCTTTTTTTTTTTTGTTGTAAAAGTTTATCACCAAGCCTTTTCTCCGTTGAACTGTTTTATGTTGTAAGTTAACGGATGTATTTTCAAATGTTTGGTTTATTGTTTCCTTCAGGCTTGGCGCACGCTAACGAGGACGGACCTGGGAGCACGTCTGACATCTCAAATCGCCACACTCTTCAGTCGCGTCCGCAGTTCACACTTCCCTTAACGACGAGCCGCAGTAAAATAAAGTGGAGTTTCATTTCCCCGCAGACGCGGATCTGCTCGCGCTGACACGCTGAACCACCTTCAGCAGCAATTAAAACCGTCCGCTCAGGCTTGAAACCGGGACGAGAGGATGCGGGGTTAAACGCCTACGCCAAACTTTTTCTGACGACAACTTTTTTAAAATTATTTGTTCAACTTTGTGAAGCGCGAGGATGCAGCCGTTCGGAGGAGGAGGTTGTCGTGTCAGAAATCATGTGAACGCACAGATCGTGTTGCATCAGCTCATCACCGCCAGGACCTAAATATACACCCGGCTCCTCCTCTGTTAACGTCTCCCTGCTTTCCTCTGCGGGTAATGAGCTCCGGGGTCAGGATACGAACATCATATGCTTGTGTTTACACGTGTGTGCATGCGGTGTGTGCGTGCGTGCGAGCGTGTGAATTACTTGATTGGCTGAGTCGGGTCGAGCCGACGAGCCCGTTGCTCCGGCGACAGCTGCTCCCACTTGAAATGGAGACTCCAGTCAAACCCTGCGAGGAAAACAAACAGGAAACACACGTGTGCTTTATTTGCCGACAATAACGCCAAGTGACCAGAGGAGCAGGGGACACTCTTTAATGAGGTGGTTTATTCATACATATCTGATGATGCCAGTCAGCCAGCGGCAGGTTCAGGTTGTTCATATTACAGAGTCATCGGCTTTACGTCAGAGCCAATGAAGGCCGGCCGATGTCTGCCCATGATTTTAGCTGTAATCTATCCTTACATGGCTGCATTTCTCTTTCTAGATCAATTAATCATCAATTTGTCTGCGTCCCATCCCCCACCACATTGTGTGTCGATGAAAATCCATTTCATACCTATTTTTTTTGATATTATGAGCGACGGCTTCATCTATAATTAAAATGTCCTTTGTGAGCACAACTACCATCGACCCCTGTGTGTGTGTGTGTGTGGTGGACAGGGCTATTATCAGCATTGATTGGCAGACTGCTGTTACCAGGAGGAGAAGATTGGAAGAAGACAGGCTAATGGAACGAGAGAGCGATGATGAGGCTCTTTGGGGAGATTGGCTGCAGCTGGAGCGAGGGATGAAAGGGATGAGTGGAGAACATGGCTGTGTGTTGTTCTGGTGCACCATCAGCTCCTCTGAACCCACGCAATCTTAGCAAGCTCGCTTCAGACCCCACAGACCTGATCCGCGGCCCAACCAGAGGATGATTAACACACCTCCAGCTGCACTGCTGCCACAGAGTTCTGGCTTCAGCTACAATGTCTGTGTGAATCATTTTTATTTTTTTAACTAAAATTTGAGGATTTATGAACGATAACAACATGTAAAATCAAACGTAAATTCTTGTGCAAACATGCACAAACAAGTCAGGACATTTATTGTGTCTATTTCTGTAACACGAGAGAGAGAGAGAGAGAGGGAGGTTCATGAACTCATCTCAGAGAAGAAAGAACCCCCTGGGCTTTTTCTCCGTCATCAAAAAAGCCTGGAATGTGCCTCGGAGCCATTTTACTTTAAAGAAAACTTCTCCATACCTCCACGCAGATCAGCTGAGGCCGCCACGTAGGCAAAAGTGTCCATGTTGATGATGTCAATGACCGGGCTGACCACACGGGTCGGGTCCTGGACACAGAGACAGTCACGATGGGTGAGGACAGAGCGGATCAAATCATGGAGGCTCTGTACTCCTGTGTGCGAATATTCAAGGTCATTGCAGTGAAGCACATTAAAAGAAATTGGAGTCATTCAGCGGCACTCGTGCACGTGAAGAGGAGAGAGTGACCTCTGCCATGAGCAGACAGGAAACACTGAGCTCTTCCAGTGCAGCAGGAGCTGCTTCAAAATAAGTGAGTAGAGGGAACATTGAGAGTCAGTTTGTTTTCAAAGGATCGACAGTCATTTAAAGCAGAATTTATAATCACATAAAACACATTAGAAAGAGAGGATAGATAGATAGATAGATGGATAGAGAGAGAGATTTAATTTGCACGTTGATAATGAAAACACACACACGCGCACACACACACACACACACCTTCAGACTCGCTGCTAAATCACTCGAGCGTCCCTCTATTAGTTTGGCCAAATGGCCGGATGCGTCTTCAGCCGGTGATATTACAGAGCAGGTGGCGCGGTTCTGGCCCATTAGCTGCAGGGTCAGAGCGAGGGGACGCAGCCTGCACACCCGTGCAGCTCCTGCACGTTACCCAGCTCTGCATCTGCTCTAACGACAGCGTGCCGCGCTCAGGGCGAGGCCGCCGCCACATTATGCTTGTAATTGGATGAATGTTATTCTCAAATCGCTTGGGAGTGATTTTTTATTTCAGTCATTTCTTATGTGTGGGGTATTCCCCCCCCCCATCTTAATTTGAAAAGACAACGTTTAACGAGCGAGCGCAGGGGGAGGAGCCACAGCAAAAACAACGGGCGCCGTCGCCGGGCTCCATCTGTGGATTAGCGACATGTCATGATGCATTAAATTATATAAACACAATCCACTGAAGTATTATAAACTAAAACGGAGTTAAAAGCCTCAGAATCAAAGTGAATGTGAGCCTAACACCCGGCGGCATTACGGCGGGTTCAGAGTGATACGCTTCATGTTTCGACACCGATAAGAAGACTACGCCCTCGTGGATTAACGGAGAAAAGACTTCCACCTGCAGGAACGCAGCCTCATTCACCGAAGAAAGAAGCGGGGAACAGACCAATTACGGGAGCAGAGAGGGAGCACGGCGGGCGTGCACGAGCCAGAGCTGCGGCGGCACAGCCTCCCCGAGATGATAAAGTTCTTTATACTTTTAGAACGATGGGTTTCACTCTTTAATATTTGCTGCCGACGAAATCAATCACAGCAAAACAGAGACATTCATCACGGACTCTTTGATCGCAGCATAAACAGAACCGCGTTAGAAAGATCAAACCTTAGACATGACGCAAACGCTTGTCTTATTCATCCTTCTACAATCTTCCAAATTCTTAAACCTTTGTTTATGTTACCTGACTTTACACCATCATTAACTTCTTTTGTTTTTTAGTCTAATCCCTCACTCCCTCGCATCTCTGTGCACTTTCAGTCTTGATATTCCAGACGAATCGATGCCGGTGGGATTATTAAAGTTGTTTACAGGGAGGGAGACGAATGTGGTTTGGAATGAGCACAGAAAAAACTCTGATCCTTGGATGGAGTCAGAAACCTCAGAGAAGTTCATCTGGAAGTTGAGCAGAACTTTTGCTCCATAACAATGTGTGTGCGTGTGTGTGTGTGTTTACCTGGATCGATAGCTCATACATTTAAATCTCAATATATGACTATAGAGTGAGACAGTGACGGATGACTCACTCACGCTGTGAATATGGATGATGTGGTTTTGTTTATCGATCGCTGCCGTGGTGACGGAGATCACGGGTCTTTAATATCAGCAGAAACAACTGTTGGAGCGGGGGTGGGGGGGGTGGAAGGTTATCGGGGAGAAACGTCGAGGAGCTGAAGAAAGGAGCTGACAGCAGGTGGGAGGGCCAAACAAATAAGAGAGCGGGGAGAACTGGAGGAGACGAGAGAGAGAGAGGTGGGACGGAGGGAGAGATGGACGTGATCTGAAAAGAAGTGAGCGCACGGTGACGCTGGAGGACAGACGAGAGGGGAGGCGAGGACACAAGGAGAGAAAGGGGAGGATGATGTGACGAGCGGACGAGGAGACAGAGCGAGGGAAGGAGACGAGCCGAGACCAACAGCACACACACACACACACACACACACACACACACGGCTGGTCACCTGTTTGATCCTCTGCAGCAGCGGAGGCAGCCAGTCCTTGTTGACCTCACAGTGACTGTCCAGGAAGGTCAGGACCCCGGCCCTGGCAGCGTCGGCCCCTCTCACCCTGGACCTGATCAGCCCTGCGGACACACAGAAAGAACGTCAGTCTGGAGGTCTCCAGTATGAAGCGCGACCCCGGGGCGAGAGGTCAACCCACGGCCTCAGGGCCGCTCTCTGCTGGTTTCAAACCTCTCTCCCTGCCTCCTGGCGGTGATTCCTCTCAGGGCGGCAGATCAGATAAGACGGTGTGTAAATCAACTTTCATGCTTACGAACCGTGACGATCAGTTCCACACACACTCGCAGCCTCCGTCCTCACGCACACACACAAGCACTGTTCCCCCCACCCCCCAGGGGATCGATGCAGGGCTCTTAAAGGCGCTGTCAGACATGGACGCAAACTTTTCACAGGCCCATCACACTCTGCATGTGTGTGTGTGTGTGTGTGCGTGCCGATTTTCCTAAACAGAGTGGGTGGGAGAGTAAATGTGTATGTCAGCTGATTGCAGTTGTGTTGCGTGTGTGTGTGTGTGTGTGTGTGTTAGGGAGGTCTCTGATGAGGGCCAGTGTTCTCTTCTATTTGGACTAAATGGTCCAATCAATACTCCCTGACATGAAGACATAGTGTGTGTGTGGTGACTGTGCATTGTGTCAAGTATGTGTGTGTGTGTGTGTGTGTCGGTGACATTGTACAAGGGGCCGTGAAGTTTCACACGACTGTGTTAGGCCAAGGCTCAGCCAATTAAAAATCCCATTTCATCCTCAATAAGGCTTTATTTTCTGGATGGATGGACACGCACACACACGCACACACACACACACACACGCGCGCACAGAGCAGGGGACAGTGTTAATCTGCGCAGATATCCTGATAACTATCTCACAGCTCGTTCCCCCTGAAACAGTCTGAGGTCCGGAGGGGAGCGACGAGATTGACGACGGACCAAACTCTCTCCGGTGTTTCCACAGTCGCGTTAATTCTTCCTCCAGCAGTTTAAGAACGATCTGCTTTCAGTTACAGTGGCTCTTTGACGACAACGCGGTTTGTGTTAAACTTCCGAGCACAGACACCATCAGCCGTTTTATGGGCGTTAAACCCCCGATCACGTCTGGAGGCCTGGAGCCATAAACGGTTAACAGGCTGACGGACGAACCCTGAGAGTGTGAGATAATGAAATCCATCGGCGACACTACGTCTGACAAGTGTTGCTGTGGTTTAACAAAGAGGAAGAGGAGGAAGGAGACGACTGTAAAAGATGAGGAGGTATAAAAAAAAAAAAAAAAAAAAGCTCTCAGCCGAGCGTCACAGAGCTTCTCATGCGTTTCCACTCGAGCTCCAGCGGCCGTGGCGCCGTTTGAACTCCGGTGGAAGCAAACGGAGCGACTTGAGTCCAGGCTAATCAAATCCACAGAGCGGCCGGCGCTCAGACGCGGGCGTCGAGCGGAACACCCGCAGCGGCGCTTCCAACCATTGCAATCTGACGCAGCTTTTAAAGTGCATGTTTTATGTTTTGGACAAAAAGGTGCGTTTACAGGAATAAGACGGCGGTGTAATTACAGCACCCTCCCCGGGGTCAACACAGCGGGATCGCTCCTCTGTCAGGAAATTACAGTTCAGCTTCCAGGAGCTTTTCTGAAAATGGTCATTTTTGTATTTTTCTGCTTGTCAGAATCCTCCCTGGGCCTCGTTCCTTTATTCCTGTCCACATGGCTGAAGTGATTTCTTTGTTCGCTCAGTTTCTTTTGCACGAGACAAAGCAGCAGCAAGAAATGAGAGGAATTCTAAAATCGGACAAAAGGCAAACCATGAAACAAAAATTTTCCTAATACCGCACAGAATCAATCCAAATAAAGACGTGAATATACTCATCCCCACCCTTTACCATGAACGAGCCTCGGCTCTGCTCTGACAGCGCGATCCCACGGGGCGTCAGGTTAAAGCGATTAACTAAAATAAACAATGTTCCTCCGTCAGCGTTTTAACTCCTGATCCTCCGCAGCTGAATCCCTCACGACCTCGCCTCATTGTCGAGCTGTCATGTTCATTTCCGTTTCGCTTTCACTCACATTTCTAAATTTAACAGCACGGAGGCCGCTCCGAATGGATTTCACGGCGAGAGTGACGAGCGCAGACACGACTCCGTCAGCCGTGAACGCGATTGAAGCTTTAAATCTCGCTCCGGTTATTTTTGCACGTCGCTGCCTCACGCAGGTTCCGATGCTGGTTTCAGGACGTTGTCTGTTGCTCTCCGGCCTCCGTGACACTTATTCATATTTATAAATGATTGGATTTTCTCTCCTTTAACATGGTAGCGTCTGCGTCTCAGGGGGGGAAGGCGGAGGGTCACTGGTTCATTCCCTGGCTCCCATATTCCCCTGGAGCCAGACACCTGAAAATGGCGTCTGATGGTTGTTCCACGGGTCTGTGAGTCACACAAACTGTGAATCGCATAGAGCTGGAGAATTATTCTATTTGCTTATCGTTTAGTTTTAATCCCTCCACATCAGAATCCACAGCAACCAGAACCAGTTCATAACCAGACCACAGCTCCCAAGTTCAGGTTAGCCTCATTAGGACACACACACACACACATGCAAAGACGCAAACAAACAAAGTATGGATAATTAAAAATGCAAATGTACACAAATTGTAAATTGTAGTAAATTGTCATTAGTAAACATAAAGAAAGCCCCCCCCCCCCACACACACATACCTTCTCTCTTGTTGTTGCGCAGACATTTGACTTTGGGCAGTTTGGTGAGCAGCTGACAGTCGCTCTCTGGAAAACAAAGACGGTTCCAAGTGAAGCTGATGGGACGCTGGAAAAGTGAAGATCTCGTGCTGCGTGATGTTTTTATAATTCCTCTGAAACTCTGCAGGGAAATTAGCGCCTTGTTAAAGCGCGCGGCGGCAGCAGGACGATGCGTCGCAGTCTGACGGCTCAGACGTGTTGTTTAGGCGCTGTGCAGCCGGCCGTGCGCTCCCCCGCTGGAGTCTGAGTTCCATTAAAATTTTATTTTAAATAATGCTGTAATACATGTTGGAAAACGTGCTCTGGGGGGGAACGAGGCAGAAGCGGATGCTGAGGCACGGACCACAAATACAGTGGAATAAGTACGAATGAGGTGGAGAGACGAAGAGACATCTTGTGTCAAAGTTATGTGGCCCTGAATGAAAGACTGACCCAGCTCCTGCTCCACTGCTGCTTAATTACACCGAGCAGAAAAGAAACATCAACCCACTCGTGCACAACTTTCAGCAGGCATGGACGTGATGCTGTGACAATATTTACGTCACGCCTCAGCACTTATTCTGCTGGACTCACCAGGGTCGGGGTCAAACACTCGGTTTTATTGTCTATCTGATATCTGGGGATTTCTGTTTTTTGGTGATACTGAATTTGTTTTCAGCTCAGTTTAAACTTCTCCTGACACTGATGTGGATGGAGCCGCTGGTGAGACAGCAGCTGACCCAGAACGAAGGTGTTCTCATCACGTTCTGCTGCTGACGCCGAGGACCCAGCTGCTCGGGACACACTGACCCTTCTGACCCGATATGGAGGCCTCATCTCTGTTATCTGTGACCTGGAAGAGACGAGGCCTGTGTGTGTGTGTGCAGCTCACCGTCGTTGCTGAAGTCGTCCACCAGGATGATTTCATGGATGAGATGAACTGGAGTTCGGTTTAAAACACTGGAGAGAAAGAGACGCACAAAAGGAAACGGTCTTAAATGGGCACGTGAAAATGCACGTGCACAATACACAGAGGAGTCACAAGTAAATGCCAACACACACACGCGGCCGCGAACCCATCACACATGCAGCGCATTATATGAAACAACATATTGAAAATGTCAGCTCAAATTTCTGTTATGAAAATGTGGAACACGCTGCCTCTGAAAAAACAGTTTCATTAAATAGGAAGATTGAAACATAAAAAATTCATAAGTTTTACAGGAAGAAAATGAGAAAACAGATTTTTGTTCTGCTCTGTTTTATTTCAATAACCCGAGCCTCGGCCACCTTGCTCTGGATGAAGCTGCAGGCGTGGAGAGGGAGAAAAGAAAGCAGGCGGTGGAAAAATAAGATGGGGGAAGGGGAGCGGAGGGAGGAGGAAACGGAAATAAGACAAAAAGAAACAAACAGGGGAAATAGAAGAAGAGAAATGAAGTGAAGAAAAGGAATGAGGAATGGAGGGGCACTGGTTGATTGAGACAGGACCAAAAAATAGGAGGTGAAGGTGACGCAGGGGAGCGAGGGAATAAGAGGAGCGCGGGTGGATAATGCTGGAGGAGGAGGGGTGGAGCAAAGTTATGAGTCAATGAAGCGCTGGACCCCATCAGGAGGAGTGATGGATGCTGAGGAGGAGGAGGAGGTGAAGCGAGATGAAAGAGTGAGGGATAATAAAGGAATGAGAGAGAGGGAGAGGTGGCAGGCCAGTAAGGGAGACGAATAACCCTGATTCAAACTCTCTCTCTCTCCATGAAGTCGAGGGCCGATCGGGGGGGGGGGGGGGGGGGGGGTAAGGTGTGGGGTAAGCAAATAAATGAAAGGGGGAACGAGGCCCTGAGGATGGGGGGAGGGGTGAAAGACAAAGAGAAATGGGGCGACGGTGCGGAAAGAAAATAAGAGTATTTATGCCATTAGTTCACATTAAAGCGTTCAGGGAACCAATCAGCTCTCAGATCCATCACCCGTCTGACGGCTCTTTTTACTTCATCTCTGCCTCCATCCCTCCGTCTGTCCTAATCTATCCATCCACCCATCCATCCCGCAGAGAGCAGGACAGGTATGGACGAACACAATCTATGCTCCTCTCCTCCTTCACCCTCTGGTTCACAGGCCACTAGCGATGAGGCTTAACCTTCCCTCAGGCATGCGGCGGCAGCAGCTATCTGCAGCTCACAGAAAATATTATCACCGCCGACAATGCCACAGTCGGCTGCCACAGAACAGCGGCTCTATATCTGCGCCGCTCCTCTCCCGCGTTCTGTACGTATCAATTTTAGGGGAGGAATTTTTGGTGGGGAGAAGCGTTCATTACCCGCCACCGCCGTTTGGAGAGCACTTTTCATCTTGAGCTGCCGGTGGCCCCGCCGGGAACCGAACCCCACTCACTGCTGCTGCTGCTGCTGCACGAGGGGTTCGGTTCCCACAGACTCAGAACATCAACGACAAGCTTTTCTGCTCAGCTGCAGACGTAAACTCGTCTTCCGGCCTCAGAGACAGAGACAACAGCCGGAAGTTAGTGAGCGTCAGACCCTGCTCAGCTTTAAAAGCTAACTGGGGATCTGAGGGCAGCTGATGGCTGAGATTGATTTTGTGTCCTGTGAGCTGCTGAGTCTGGAAACCCGTCCGGCTCGTGTCCCTCCTCGTGCCAAGCACGCGCTGAGGCGGCGTCCAGCTCAGGCCTGAGCGGGATGAGCGGTTTAGAGGGCGGACAGATGGACGGACAGTCAATTAGCTCGCTAACTGAGCTACCAGGCTGTGAGCGAGACAGGCGTGGACGTGACGCAGGGAGACAGTCAGGACAGTGCTGAAGCCTCGTCGAGGCTGGGGAAGTTGACGTGGATCAGAGCCGTGTCTATTCCAACTTCTTTCTTTTCCTTTGAATAAATTCCGGAGCTTCTCTCCGCTCTCTGCAAGTGGGAGCGTCAGTCAGTGACTCAGGGAGCCGTTAAAACGGTGAAGGGCCAATTTCTGTCCAAGAAAATGAAAATCTTGATTTATCCATGAAACGTTTTACGGCTTATTTTATCAACGGGTTCCCACTGAGCTGTCCGTGGTCCTGAAACAGTTTTCTCTAATTTAACAAGGAAAAGTCTTGATTTTTCAAAACCTCTGAATGACACAGATAAATGTCTCATGCTCCAACTGTTGGAGGACATTTCACCTTTCAGTCCGCTGAACCACAGACATATCCAAACTGCAAACCTGTGCTTTACTTCCCTCTCTCTGCCCAGGACTCATGGAATTTACACCCCCCCCCCTTTTGTTTTTTACACCCGCTGTAAATCAGCCTGCAGATTGTTTTTTACCGACTCCATCCCTGCAGGTGAGAAGTCAGATTAATTTCCACTGTTCTATTCCACTTTGCTCTGGGCTCAACTTTCATACCTTTCTGTTTGTACCGAGCTCACCTCTCTTTCTCTCTCCCTGATCTCTTCCCAATTGGTCAGCTGACTTTTTCCATTCTCCACCTCACTGAACTAACTCATTACACCACCTCCACAGCCACCGCCTCTTCCATTCATCCGCATCCCCCCCTGACCGTTTCTCCATCAAGGCTTCACAGCAAAAAGAATAAAAATAAAAAAACATTATTTTATTCTAAATCGGATTATTGTCCAACAGGACTTCTCTCTTTCATCAGAGGCTGTTGTCAGACAGATCCTGCTCCAGCCCCTCGACGCGTCCTCTTCTCTGCGGGTCTGTCCAACCACCGGTGATGTACGACACCGTAAATCTGCAGCCGGTAAACACCGTCTCATCAGCGCGGAGCCACAGAGCTGCTCTGGGACCACAGGTTCAGTTTGTCCACGTCAAACTCAGTTTAATCACAGCTAACGTGCGACAATCCATACCATGACCAGCGCCTGATGACACGCTGTGAGGAGACAACACTGCATGCAATAAACTAACGGAGGTCAGATCAGGATTGAATCTGATAAATGAAACATGTGGAACTAGAAGAGTCCAGGAGAGTCGTCCTCAGACACGACTGCAGCAGAAACCGAAGATTATAAATCCACCTAACGACCGCTTCCTACTAAATCCTGAGTGATCAGTTGCAGGGGAAGCGATCCGAGCTCTTAACGCTGCGTTTTCAGGTCCGCTGGAGCAGAATGTGCTGAGCTGGTGCTGATCTAGAAGCTGCATTTCTACGCTGCATCCACACTAGTGCTGAGCAGAGCGGCTGGTGGGCCAGACCAGACAGAGCCGTAATTAAAGATGTGGAACGGCTTTAACATCTAAACAATGAAGCCACGCTGGGTCTGTTTTAACAAGATTTAACGTTTCCTGAGGGATTTTTAAGAAGGAGGACGTCTTCCTGGGCGGAGCCAGCGTCCAAACAACCTCACAGGTCGAAGTCCTTTAAAATGTTCATTGATGAACATTTCAAAAAGTTAATACTTGGCGCCTTGAAGATGTAAAAAAGTAATTCAGTCTGAAAATGAGCCGAGGTAACAATGGATGCTCTGCAGCTCAGGAGGACACACACACACACACACCAACTGCAGATGCTCAGCCAACACAACACGGTCTCTTTCCAGCTGCTTATCTCTGCACAGAGAGATGAGATCAATTCTTCAGATCAGAGCTTGATTAAATATCGACACGGCCGGCCTCGCTCTCTTTGATCACGAGATGAAGGAGCTCAAAGTGCCTGTCATTGTCTCAGAAATCAAACTGATTCAAGTCAAGGCGGCAGAGAGCAAAATAAATCCTAAATTAAATCTTTTTATGAATTCAATACACTCTCAGTGTTTCAGAGTCTCTGGAGCAAAACTTCTCGACGTTATCGGCCCCATTCGAGTTTCTCTGCTCGGTAACCGAAACCTTCAATCAGATGCTAACGTTGCTGTCCTCTGCTAAATATCCTTCAGATCCTCCCTCAGCTTCATGAATATCTTCAAACTGTCTCTCAGCTCAGATCCAGTGAAGATCGGAGAATAAGCACTTTGCCATTTTTCAGGGGAATTCGCCCGGGAAGATGGCGATGTGGCGGTTTCTGTGCTCAATACTGCTACGATTATCACACGGTCACATCTGCCAGACACCAACGTCCTCTGCTGCCGGCTGCAGATTAAAGGCTTTGCTAAAGGGCACAACGGCTGCATCTACACGAACTATGGAATCAAACGGCAACAACTGGCTAAGGAACCACAGGTGGAAACTGAGGCCAGAACAGTGGAGGACAGAGAGGAGCTCAGAGCCGCCTCCGTCACCTCCACACGGTGTGGGTCTGTGACCCCGAGCAGGTGGAGCTCATGGCTTATTAAATTGCTTTAACGAGTCATTATGTCAGAAAATCAATTAACGTTCTGATTGTTTCCATTCTCCTTCTTCCTCTGGGTCAGGGGCCACAAAACAAACTGCAGAGAACAGGAAGTTACCGCACTTCAAATTAAAGTGACAAAGTGAAAAAGCAACAAAACTATTTCCTGCTTCAAGTCAGCAGCACTGCCCCCGCCCCTCCCCCTACACACACACACACACACACACACACACACACACACACACACACACACACACACACACACACACACACACACAGTATAGACAGAGCCAACATGAGCAGAGAGGCCCAGGGAGACAGATTGTCTTTTAATTGGTTGAAAAGTGCAGAGCTTTGAGAAGGACACACATACACACACTCAGTGTCCTCTGTGATAGGAGACGTCCCTGCTGACTGACTCACTGTAATGAGCTGAACCAGGGCCAGAACCTTGAGGTGTCTGTGTGTGTCTGTATTTGTTGTGTGTCTGTCACTGTGTGTGTATCAACCTGCTGATATCAAACTTTAAGACACAACGATGCTTCAGAGACTCAGGGTCAGGAGGGTTTAAGAGAGTGTGTGTGTGTGTGCTGTAAATTTTGGCAGCCATTCTTTGCTCAACATCTACTCAACAGTTTTATTAAAGCTGAGACCCCGTTAATTAGGAGTGAAGCTCTTGATGGTTGTTACTCATATAAATGTCATAAAAAGCAGAACAATCAGATGAGATCTGCAGCTCTGCACCAGAACTAAACAAACCGTCTGCAGACAGATGAAATATGACAAAAGCACCTCACCTCCTGATGGTGCGCAGCAGGGTGGACCTGGCCTCGTTGTGGAAGGTGATGATGATGGAGGTTGGAGGAAGATCGGCGTCGTAGTGAAGGGCGGTGCATCTGGAGGCAGACAGAGGCCGTGAGGGCGCATCAGCAGACAAATAGACTTCAAACAGACGTTCATCACAAACAGGAACACCAGAGCCAACATTTTATTGGATCTGGTGACCGATGTTCATACCACAGCCTGTCAAATCCGTCCAGTTTAAAAGATCCCGCTGACAAAAACAAAAAAACGCAGACAGACGTAATTCAAACAGTCGAAGAATCACAACAACTTCTGTCAACACGTGAACACAGGGAGGAGAATAAACAGCTGACAGAATAAATGAAAATATTCAAAACAATGACTCTCAGCCTAATCACCGTTAATCGCTCTTCCAGCTCATTAGCATGTGATTATTTCTCTGTTTCATGCTGATCTATTAATTTAATATTCAACTTTAATTCTGTCTTCAAACATACACACACACGGTGCACGAGATGCTCAGCCAGAGGCTCATTGAAAAACAACACACCACTGGGTGTTTGGGAGTGTTGGCGTCGCTGGGTTAGCAGTCTGTCTTCAAAAAGAGCATACACACACACACACAGCATAATGAGAAGGCTGGCCTTTACCTATCCGATTGATGTATTGGTGACATTTTCGAACAGAAACAGTCGGCAGCCGCTGCTCATTTTTAAAAAGCTCACGTGCGCGGCTGTCAACACAACACACACCACATCCCGGTCCTTCGACTTTAATCTGCATCCACGTTCACGTGTTGTACTCAGCCCTCTTAAACATACTACATGTACAAGTACAACATATACGAGGCAGTAAAAGACAATTCACACATCAGTAAAAACTGCAAGGAGACGTCTGCTTGTTTCAGAACTTTTATTGCCCCACACACACACACACACACACACCCACACACCCACCCCCTGAAGCATGAGGGTTAATAAACTCGTGGTTTATATCCTCTGTGACTCATAATTAAAGATTAATGATTCAAAAACAATTCAAATCGACTCTAATCATTCATTTTCTCCCTCACAAAGCAGGAGGGGCAGAGACATTCAATCAGCAGCAGCCTCGTCCACTTTGATCCGTGACAGATTTTTAAAAAACTAAACACTCTTCCTCAAACACACACGTATGATCGTTAAGATGGAAACAAACGAGGGGTATAACGATAAATCTACACAGGTTAAATAAACACACACGTAGAGAACATATATATATATATAGAGAGACACAGGTAGAAAGTTACAACACAGAAACTGTTTATCATTAAACTTATCATTTACCTCTAGAAGTCTGAGAAAGAGTAAATTGAGCCCGAGTGGATGTATGAGGAGCTGTGCTGAGAAAAAAAAATTCAAAGAGAGGCTTACAGTTGCTGAGCAGGCACGAGGAGAAACTCAGGAAACAGAAGTGACAAAGGGAAGAGGAACAGCGAGGAGACTGAGCGGAGGAGGAGGAGGAGGAGGTGGAAAGCTCATCAAACTCAGCTGAAACAAATAAGAGGCAATCAGCAGAGCAGGCAGAGGCAGGAAGTGCAGAGAGGAGGAGACGCAAAACACGTCAAAGTAAAACAGCAAGTTAGAGGCCCTGCTCCGCTGTGGTGCAGCAGAGTCCTGGTTCTGTGGCTCCTCATCCAGAGAGAACTATTTTTATATCACGGCCTCAGAGGCGGATTCATCCCGGCCGCGGCACGTTCCTCCGCCTGCTTTTGTGAAGCTTCTGTGAAGCTGCCTGACTTTGTAGCTGACAGATCAGATGTTTCCCGCAGACAGAGCTGGGCCTGCGTCAGACCATCAGACGCCTCTGGGGCCGGATCAGTTCTAACCACGGGTCAACGCGCTGCGGCGTCGGCTATGACATATTGTGATCAGCACCTCGTGGAGTCGCAGTGTAACTTGTCGTGATGAAATGGAGAAACAACATCGGCAGAGCACATGAGAGACTTCCAGAAAGAGTTTGAGTCCCACTGCTGTGAAGTCCTCATGGACGTATGTTTAATATATTATAAATAAAATATGATGGATGATCTATGATATATAATTTATGGCATCTCATTATCACTGAGCACAGGGGAGGGTTCAGAGTCTTGCTCAAAGGCACGTCGACCAATGAGTTCTCTATCTGTTTCCATCTTTATTTTACTTTCATCCTTTATTTCTCTCATCAGTCGTTCCATGAATCTTTTCCTTTTCCTTCCTGTCCTTCCTTATTCCCTCTCCTTCGATCTCTCCGTCTGTCCCTCTTTCTTAAAGCTGAAGCCACATCTGCTGCAACTCCTCATCTCTTCCTCTCCCTCCTCCTCCTCACCCATTGTCTCTCCCACCCTGAGACGGATGTGTGCTGTATATATTTATCATATCATATCCCATCATGCCCCTCTCCTCCTCCTCCAGCCCTCTATCTCTCCGTCTCCATCTCTGGTTTTTCCTGCAGTTGATTTATTCAGCAGCTCCACCAGAGAGGAACGATGGGAAGATAAAGACGAGGAGCATCCGTGCGTGTGTGTGTGTGTGTGTCAGAGAGAGAGAGAGAGAGAGAGAAGGACGAACGAGGCCCGGAGACACAGTGACAGACAGACAGAGATGTACAGATAAAAGTTGTGCTGACAGATGACTGATGTCGAAGCTGATATGAACAAGCTTCTATGCTCCCTGAGTGTGTGTGTGTGTGTGTGTGCTCAAGAGGAGAAGCACATAGTGAAGGAAACACGAAGAAGAGGAGAGAAAAATTAATGTGAAAGACAAAGAAAAGAGGTGAAGGACGAGAGACGAATGTGAAAATACAAAATAAGCAAATACAGGAGCAAGAGGAGGTACAAGGAAGAGAGCGATTATGAGGGAAGGGAAGAAGAGGAGGGTGAGAAATGAAAGTGGGAGACCAAAAGAAATAAAAGTTGATGGATGGTGATAAAAAAAAAATATAAGGGAGGGATGCGTTTTGTGTGGAAAGAGTTGGAGGTGGAGAAAGAGGGAAAACAATGAAGAGGAAAACTGCAGGATCAATAAATCAACCAATCACACACACACACACACACACAGAGAGAGAGAGAGAGCGAGAGAGGGAGGAAATAAAACAGCAAACGTATGATTGAAGAGAGAAAGAAGAAAAACAGGAGACGAGAAACAAGCTGAGAGGAAAGAGAGTCCTCGTCCAGATGGCTGAAAATCATTTATATTTGATGAGTAGAGCCATTTGAGGAGCGTGCGTGTGTGTGTGTGCGTGTGTGTGTGTGGTTTGGCCATCCAAGTTCATCTGGAGGTGAGATAAACACATGAAAGGAGAGGTCACACACACCCACCCTCTCTGTGGCCGACCTGTCAAGGTGTGTGTTCCTGCTGCAAAATACTAATGGCCACTGATGTTGCCCTGAGATACTGTCAGGCCTTTTTTCACACTCTCACACACACTAACACACACTGACACACACAGACACACACACCTACAGCCTCTGATTAACGCCTCTAACTCTCTCTCTCTCTTCTCTCTGTCCTCTGCTTGCAGCTCTGTCTGTCCTCTCGTCTCTCGTCCCTCAGTGTTAATCCTCTCTGTCTCCGTCCTCTCGTCGGCAGCGCTGAGCTCCACAGTCCCTCCGTATGAGTGTGGACGACGTGGTCTACAAACTGTGAGGAGGAGAAGTTGCTGTTTTAATGACGAGGCGCCCGGAAACGGTGAATGTGCAGGACGTTTCCAAGTGGAGCTTCAGTCAAACTGGGTCAGGACAGGGGACGTTCTGAAGAACGGCTGCAGTCACTGCCTGTTTCTACC
Source organism: Pseudorhombus dupliciocellatus (assembly GCA_016785235.1). Taxonomy (NCBI): domain Eukaryota; kingdom Metazoa; phylum Chordata; class Actinopteri; order Pleuronectiformes; family Paralichthyidae; genus Pseudorhombus; species Pseudorhombus dupliciocellatus. The sequence goes on along the minus strand of JAFBJW010000131.1, from coordinate 2,165,221 downwards.
TGGACACAGTCTGTCAGTGATTCCTCTCCCTCCTGGTTCACACTGAGCAGCTCGGGGAAAAAGTTTGATCAAATTCAACTTTCCGGGAAAAGGAGAAACTCGTCGCGTGTTATTTCAATTGACGGCAGAGGAGTGTGTCACTTTGTTTTTTTTTTTTTTTTTGAAGGATATAAACGAGCAGCGTGAACTCCATGATACCACTTTGTTTTCACTGAGGCTGCACGATACGGAACAATGTCGCGTTAATCTGAGTCGCAGCGCGTCTGCTGGAGTGAGATATTTGGGTAAAGCTTTTCACCTCTGGCCTCTCTCCCTCTCTCTCGCTCTCTCTCTGGCTTCTATTCAGGTGTTCACAGAGGAGAAGATGGCCTAGTTTTGGCTGGTTGGGCAACATCCATTTACATATTTATAGACACACACATGCACACAAAACGCACTGGTGGATGAGGGAGCGCGGGGATTTCTCTTCCTCTGATCGCACCGAAGAAAGGAGAGAGGAGAAAGAGCGACGGCCAGGGACGCTCGATAATGCCTCATTTCTTCTGTTACTGAAAAATTCCATTAGGAAAATTTCCAATTCAATGACTCCAATGAATAAATGGCTCAAATGAATAGTTTCAGTAGATTCAACTATTTTAATTGAAGCAGGTTTAATCCTCCAAAAAAAAAAAAAAAAAAAAAAAAGGTTACAGAACGCGCACGTTGAGCCGGAGAGGCAGTGATCGGGATTCACTCCCGTGATTTAATTTCTGCCTGTATCCGAATCAACGAACACGAATCCAAACTCTGATCCAGGAACTCACAGAAATCAAATAAATGATCAACCACATTAAAACCATAAAAACAGAATCTCTGCTGACGAGCACGATTCTAAAATAAACCAGCAGATTCTCCTCTGGGACGCAATAACAGGATGAGGAAATATTCTCCTCTGTGTTAAAATATGCAGCGAGGAGTATCTGGGAGGAAAATGAAAAATGTTTGTACATGCACAACATAAATAACAAATGAGATGCATGGAAGAGGAGTTTCCATATCACTGCATAATCAAGGGAAATTACAGCGAGCGAGAGCCCCTGGTGTCATCACTCTTATTTCTGTGCACGCAGCGTGTGCACGGCATCATTATTCCAGAGCACAGGAGCGTGATTGAATATTTTAAATGACTCAACTTTCTGACATCGGCAGCAATCCACAACGAGAGACAACAACTGGACGACAACGTCTCAAGTCGGAGGTTGAATTAGCGTCTTTTTCACACGACAGCTGAAGCTGCTGCTGCTGCTGTCAGGGAAACATCCCGCGCCTCCGTCTGATCCCACGCCTCCTCAGACGAATCGATCCAGCTGGTGTGTGTGTGTGTGTGTGTGTGTGTCGGCTGCAGACGGAGCAGAGGTGGAGGAGTCAGGGCGGCTTACTGAGCTCACTGTTTGTTCTCGGTGAGTGTCCTCAGTCAGGATTTATCCTAGTTACAGTCCTACAGTTGTGCTTGTAGTATTAGTACAGTAGAACTGTGTTCATGCCACAGCAGAGGTTCTCCGGGGCTTTGCTGACTGCCTTACAGAGCGGCACGGTTCAGAGGAGAAGGAAGGAGGATTAGTGGATCTCCACCTCCCACAGGAGGCGCAGGAGTCTGTTGTGTTGACTGGAATCAACGAGACGAGAGGTCACAGGTCACAGTCCGCGAAGAAACAGGTGTGTTGGCTTCGTGAGTCTTAAGCGCAAAAGAATATTTAGTTCAGTAAAATCAAATGAAATCCAGTGATCCCACAGATAGGACCACTGACACACACACACAGGCAGTGAGCCACAGCAGAGGAACTGGAAGGGTAGAATGTAAAAGCAGCACAGGGGTGAAGCGTCTCTCGCAGCAGTTCCAGCCTCATGTTTTTCAAACGGTCTGAAAACTCTGGAAAACACGCGTGTCTCGGCTCCGCTGGGGAATGGCAGCAGCCGCTGAGCTAACAAGGAACCAGAGGAGCCCGAAAGTTGTTAAAATAATCATGTTTTCCTCTAAAAATTCATCCCCTTCGTCTGTCGTATCTAAAAATCTCTGCCTTTGTGCATCTCTGACACCCTCCTCTACCTCCTCCTCCTCCTCGGCTCTGACTCCGCTGTGTGCCTCCTCTTTTATCTGTTTTTAGCTCCTTGCCACAGGGACGGTGGATCCTCAGGACCCTCCTGGGCGACGGCGTTCTCCTGATAATCGGATGGTGGGAGTTGCGGTAAGTTTAGTAGAAGCCTTCCTCTGCCAGGCTCTGCAGCATGTGCGACAGCCTCGCCCCCTCCTCCTCTAAATTTAGTGGTTCAGTGACGCACGTTCAAAACACGGCGAAAAGTTAGAGAAACGAGAGACTGCGATGGAAGAGAAAGTTGCAGAGGACTGGGGTTGTTTGATTCGCTGATCCTTTCCTTTCATGTGCTATTTGTGCTTCATTATTTAAACAACACAAACATGAAATCAGTTTCGCAGCAACACAACCAGAGGCCGTCTGCGGGTGTAATCCCGTTAAATGGATCAGAGGCAGACGACTCGTTAATGCGGCCCGATTCAGCTGAGATTAGAGGGACGGCGCAGCAGGACGCTTGTTGTCTTACGAGATTTCCCGCGTTCGCGCTCGCCTCCGTCGCGTGAAATAATCGGCCTCCAGTTTGAATCTACAGATGAGGATGCGACAATTAGACAGACGCAGGCACGTCTTGAGTTCGGCAGCTGCTGTTCGCACCCAGAGAGGAGGGAGCAAACTAAGAGAGCCCCCTGGGGTCGGCTGGCAGAACAGCATCCTGGACCCCGGCCATGTAAAGCAGCTCAGACACCATGACAGCAGAATGTGAGTTTATACATCAACATGTTTATTTCAGAAGTGGGCAGGTGGAGGTTTTATTATAAGCTGCTTTGTTTTGTGTGGAGATGGAGAGAGAGAGAGAGAGCGAGATATGGGAACTGAGATCGAAAGTGACTGAAAGAAAAAACACAAACAACAATGTCCCCGTTCCCACCCTCCCCTCCCGTCCCCCGTCCCCCTGTCCATCTCCCTCCTTTCATCCCGTCTTGTCGGAGGATCTGAAGTCAGACAAGGCTTTGAACAATAAAGCGGATGAAAGCTGTGTCGGTGAGAATGACAGAGGCTCTCTCTCTCTCTCTCAGCCTCCTCTCCTCTTGTGTTTCTCTGCCAGCCTCAGAGCCAGAGGTTTAGGAGGGGGGGGCTGGAGGTAAGCGGAGATAATGACAGCGAGGAGGAGATAAAGAGGCAGAAGGACAGAAAGAGAGGAACAGGGGGAGAGGAGAGCAACAAAGTAAAACAGATTAGAAAACAAGGGGCAGCGAGGCAGAGAAAGAAGAAGAAGAAAGAGGCGCAGCAACAAAATCAATGACAAAATATCAGACAATGAAACGGCCGGGGCCTTCCCCTGGTGTCACCTGACGCACCTGGACTGAAGGTGAAGCAGCAGCCGAGCGCAGAGTTTCTACAGTCACATAAATAAAGAAACATGATGTGTGTGGATAATGATTCCAGAGCCCGTCACTCCTCACACTGGCACCCACAGATTCCACTGTGTGTGTGTGTGTGTCAGTGGGCTTCACACAGGCAGGAAACCATCTTTCACTCTGTAGCCTCGGGTCAGACACACACACACATGCACAGAGCAGGAGATGAATGTTCGAAGGGAGGCAGAGGGAGAGGTTTTCCACATGGAGGATTCTGTACAATGGCTCAGAAACTGTGGTCACTCCACACACACACACACACACACACACACACACACACACACCAACTATATCGACGCCAAAAAAAAATTGTGTGTGGGTTCTGTTGGTGATGAATGAAGCAATATTTCAGTCTAAACTAGCAACAACCACAGATGGTGGTATAGAAAAATACTTATACATTACACATACACACACACACTCACAGACTCACACGTGCAATGCTGTGAAAAGCCCATCTGTCACTACGACAGGGCTGCAGCTTAGAAGAATCACCTGTCTTATTACAAACACACACACACATTTATATGCAAACGCACACTGAGAGAGAATGTGAACACAGAGACAGACACACTCATTAGACTGTGCAGAGTGCTGTGTGTTTCATTGTTGAAAGAGGGCAGAAATCTCAGAGATTAGCAGCTGACACACACACACACACACACACACACACACACACACACACACAAACACGCACACACCCGGTCATGTTTCAGTGACTTCAGAGGACATTACTGTGAGTTATATTCGACTCTGACTTCAGCCGTTACCCGGGGCGGACTGGGATCATTTAGGACAAAGAAGCAGGGCTATTATTTTGGAGGTTAACCCTTGTGGACAGAGCCAGGCTTTTACTTTGGGATTCTCCATCAGTGGAGATGGTCCTGATGCTGACTCTGAGGCTGTGAACTAAACAGGTGGTTCCTCTCACAGGCTCTTATTTTGTCGGGTGGATTTAAGTTTTTCCTCATTAAAATTTTTTGAGTAATTATTCACAGTAGAAATGAGAAATCTCTGAAATAGTTTCACAGGCAGTCGTTGTTTCTTATCGTTATAATTATAAATCATTTTTTATCCTGACTTCATTCAGTTCAAATAATAATGAGTGTTTTAATTAATTATCCCTGTGCTCTTGATGTACAGAACCAAAACACACAGAGGAGACACACACACACACACTCTCACAGCTTGTGTGGTGCCAGGTTGCCTGCAGGTCCGTTACCGAGGGGCCTCTGCTGTCCTAGTTGTTTTCCATCCAAACCTCTCTCTCTCTCTCTCTCTCTCTCACACACACACACACACACTAAACAGCGAGGGCAGGGACGAGCAGAGGCAGAGGCAGAGAAGCAGCTTCTGTAGACGACGGGATTGAGCCTCATGTTCCACCTGGTTCTCACTGTCAACTTTATTTCTCAGAGCTTCAGAACGCCAGTGAAGCTGCTGTGGTGCGTTCAGGGCCCTGACAAACCCTCAGTGTAATTTACTATCAAAGCGTTTGGGTCCACGACTCTCAGGGAGGCTCCTGACCTCTGGGTTCAGCCTTCTCGTCCTCAGTCGACTGCAGGGAGCAAACGTTTTCAGCCACTCTGCTTGCGTCCTTTGAAACGTCACATTTTAATAATCAACTTTTGCTTTGATTTGGTCTCAGAACGCGGAGTGAACTCAGGCGCTCTCATCAGCTCTACGCTGCTTGACATTCACACAGTTGCTCCCCGAACCTCAGGAGAGCAGCCGGCCCATTAACGATGCCGGCTGAGTGCCTTGCTCAAGGTGACTGCAGGAGAGGACGCCGCTCGCTGTGTCACATTCAATCATGCAGGAGAGGCCTTCAGAAATAACTTTAGCAGGATTAAACCACCAGTTATGTACGTTTGAAATCGGACTTCACCTCCTGGGACACACGCACACACGGGTTTGTGAGCCGTGTGTGTGAGAACAAAGGAACATGTAAAAAAACAAATCCGGTTGAAATGCTCCTGAGCGTCACATCGACACAATCACGAGGGATAATATTTATCTGGATTTGTCCAGGGAACATCCACTGAGCCGTAACCTTCATCTTTTAAAACTGCCACCCCCGCCCCGCGCCACATTAACCCCTCTGCAGGTCATCACTGAGCGGCTTCCTGCACACGCTGTGCAAGAGAACTTGGAGGGAATTAAGACGGAATAAAAAGCTCGTAAGGATTTTAACTTATACTTACAAATACCTTGAAGGGCACGCGTAAACATGGAGGCTTGACTCTGCAGCCACGTCTGCTGGATTGACTTATGAAACTGCTGGTGAGTACATGTGAGAACACACACACACACACACACACACACACACACACACACACACACACACACAGACACACACTGTAAACCAGCCTCTGTAATATTTATTGGCTCTACCATCTGTGATTCAGGTCTCGTCTAGTGATGCCTTGAGGCTGAATGTTGCAGGAAGTGATGCTGAAAAAGAGTTGTGTTTCTCCCTCTGGCCTCCTCCACCCTTCATCTGTTTCCCATACACACACACACACACACACACACAGCCGAGGGGCTGTGTTGTGGTCACAGTCGGACCGCGGAGCCGAAAGTGGAACATGGCTGACACTGATCTATGACTCGTTCTAAAGAGAGTCAAAGATGTTTTACCTCCAGCCTTCAACTTTACATTTGTTTAAATTTGATAAGAATTCTGTCCAAGTCATTTTATGGCTGAGGGAGGATCAACCCCCGCTGTCAATAAACTGTTTGCTATATATCGTAAATAACAAGAACCAAATGTAAATATGTCCCTCCCCATCTTATGTAACGCCTGTCCAGCTGCACTGGTTTCCAGCTCAGATACTCTGCTCCGTGTGATGTCAGTCGTGGGTGTCAGGGCTCAGCTGTACTCCGAGCACGACGCTAACTTCGCATGTTAGCACGTTTACACGGCGTGTTGGGCTCGCAGCTGCAGCCAGGAAGTGGGGAACCCACAGAGGAGTCTCACTTTAAAAAGAAAGAGTCAAAATGGTGTCGCCCCCTGCTGGTCATTAGAGTAAAGAGCGATTCATTTCAAAGAGCAGACAAAAGGCAAACACACGCGCGCGCAGGATGACCTTCTCTTCAAAGTGCTGATGTCCAGTTTCTGAGCCAGCCGAGCTCTGCAGAGGAGCGGCCGCTGCTCCTGCTGTTGCTATGAGACAAATGGAAATCTGTCAGGGGAACAGTCATCGCTCTCCTTCCCTTTTCTCAAGCTGCAGAAGAAAAAAAAATAGTGGTGTGTTGTGAAATAAATCATTTTTATCCAGACGGAGAATCTTGCATAGCTCAGAGGCGTGTTGTTAAAATGGGGTTTGTCTCTTCAGCTGCGACGCTTTAATGAAGACAAGGCGCTTCGCTCTTCGTCTTCTGGTGTTCAGAGGAGGTTGGGATGCGTCGAACGTCTTCTGCTCACCCCTGGGTCAGCCCCCCCCCCCCCCCCCCCCCCCCCCCCCCCCCGTGGGACACTGCACAGGAAGGCACCTCTACAGAGGGCAGGGTTCGTGCTCAAGGGCACTTCAGCAGAGACAAGGGTGCTGCACCCGTCCCCCCTCCCAAGGTTCAGGACTATATCTGCCAGCGCACGACCATCTGCCAGCGCACACACAGTCACTGCTCTCTGCTTAATTTTTAATTGGGAACTGTCACAACACACACACACAAACACACTGTATGTGCACAATCACATCAATCCCACGCTCACATGAATCCACCTCAGTGTCATCCAAAAACCGTCCAATCACATCTGATGTGAGTGAGTGTGAGTGACAGCGTGTGTGTATGTGTGTGTGTGTGTGTGTGTGTGTGTGTGTGTGTGTGTGTGGTCCTCCACATTTAGTGGCAGCTATCTGAGGTAAACAGCTGGTGATTGGAGGGGGTACATCCTATTTTGGAGAGCTTCCCAGACACTCTCACACAGAGTGACAGTGGGAGATGGGGGGGAAAAACTATCCTCTAATATCCTACATGCCTCATCTCTTCCCTAAACACACACACACACACACACACACACACACCCGCTAAATCACACATCGAACTGTTGACACACACTTCCGCAGAAACACATGAATAAACAAGGGCAAACAGAAAGAACTCACAATAACGGGTCACCAGAGTCCACACCAACAACACATTCACATACACACACACACGTTCCCAAAATATTATTTATCTATCCGTGATTTCACTGAGCCCTATAATAACTGTCATGGAAAACAAAGCCATGTTGAACACATAATAGGTACGGCTGAAATTGAACCTGTGTGTGTGTGTGTGTGTGTGTGCGTTCAGTGCTGCTGAGTCATTGTTTAAGCAATGTGTTGAAACTTAAAAATTATATTTTGAGGCAGACCAGCCGGTTCCAACCTGCGGCTGCAGGTGATTTATCAAATAGAAAAACCTCATTTTTAATGTGTATTTGTCTCCATGTTATTATTCTCAGTGATAAATGTTTTGGGTTTTTTTTTTTTTTTTCCCTGCAGATAATAAACGCTGCACCCATCATTGTTTTAAACCAGAGAAGCTGCAGCGCTTGAATTCATGGAGCCACTTCATTTTATATTAGTCAGGCGACGCCTTTTTTAAATCAGGTCCGGACGATTCACCGTCAATAGCAGGTTCCTGAGGACAGAGGCTCCACTGTCCAACAGTGAAACCAGTCAGACCACTGGCCCAAGAGTCGGCAGCCAGTATTCACCTGTTGTCACAGTTCTGCTCATTAGGCTTGAAACACACACACACACACACGCACAAACACACGCACACACACACACACACACACACACACACACACACACACACACACACACACACACACACACACACACACACACACGCACACACACACACTGCGGTACCCGTTTGTTCCTCCTGGGAGCTCTATCAGTGTTTAGGAGCAGCTGATACGGAGGCATACAGGCTAATTAAACACACACCTCCTGACAGGTTCAACGCAGGAGACACACACAGGGAGGGGGGGGCTGGAGAATTTGAAAGAAACACAATAAAGGTGTGTGTGTGTGTATGCCAGAGACAGGTAAACCAAAAGAGACAGCAGTCGGTAGCTGAGGGGCCACAGCAGGTGGCGGATGTGCCCGTTTGCTTAAATCACAACAAGTTGATTGTGTGTGTGTGTGTGTGTGTGTGTGTGGCAGATGGTGCGTGACGACTGTATTACTCCCAGCAGCACAGCTGTCCCAGGCAATACAGCCCGGACACACACACCTCTTCATCAAGTTAAATAACGGCATAAAACACAACACACACACACTCAGACACACACTAGTATGACAGAGCCATCATCATCATCCAAAACAGATTTCAGATATGATTTCCAGCAACAGGAAGTCACATCCTAACCTGGCGTCAGACGGCGATGCTCCACCGCCGTTCGCTGCCTCACGTGAATAAAACACGTGAACAGAAGAGCGAGGAGACACGAACACGGTTCAAACACATGTGAACATCACAACGTGACGTGGCGGCCGACAGCGACGGGCTCCATCTGACGCTGTTAATTGGGATTACAGACTCGCTGAGTGAGTCAGACGGAAACACTGAGCAGCCTCTGCCGTAACGCCAGCGACCTTTGTCGTTTCAACAGATTCACCGACCGAAGCTCCACAAACAGTCGGGCTCGTTCCAACCAGCACAAAGTGTCACGGTTTAAAATGAGCTTCATTCTCCAGGACCGAATAGAAACAAACACTTTATTCTTAGTTAGTAATTTCCTGGAAGCAATTGTTTTGTATTGTGTTTTAACAGTTAATAGTCGTACTTTTTACTGAACTGCCCTCTCGGCGAGTCTGTTAGAATCAGAGACAACGGCCCAAACATCCAGTGAACATCTCTTTAATTCGCTCCCGGTCCGTAGCACGGGGCCGTGTGTCGTGTTTCATTTGTGGACGCTTTCTTCCATTATAGGAAAAGCCAGTTTTACTTACATCTGTGGAAACCCCGGGAATATTAACAAGCAGCCAGTTAGCAGAGCGAGTCTGAAGCCCGGTCCGAGACGCCGTTCAGATGGAAAAGTGAGGAGGCCGGCGAACGGAAACTTCAGATCCGAGGACACAGTCGGACATGAAGACTCTTCCTCTGTGTTTTCATCCTCACACTCATAATTATCCTATGAGCTGAAAACCTAATTACCTCCATTAGAGTCTTTATTGCATGAATGGAGCATGATTCTATTATTACGTTATGCTAATGGGGAGTAATTGCATTAATGAAATCAGACACAAACATTCCGCTCCTGCACCTTTCACACGGTGCAAACGCCGTCACGAGGATCATCATGGACAACGGCTCACAGCCGCTGCTATCCGTCCATCCTTCTATCAGACACTCTGGGGGCCCAGGTGAGGGTGAGCATGCAGGCTGAATCAGTCAGTCACTCTGGGAGCTGGTTAGCCGCTCTAATTGGGGGAATCAGGAGGAAACGGCAGTCGCTGCCGCGCCTGTGAATCTGTGATCTTTAGACCACAGTGAGCCGCAGAGATAGGAGATAATTTAAATGTTCAGGGCCCCCGAGGCTTCAGAAGCTGGTTTCATGTCATGTTAGGGGAGTGTGTGTGTGTGTGTGCAGGGGGATACTGTACTCATCCTCTCTGAGTCACAGGCAGCCAATTATAAAAACCCAACGGCCACCTCTCCTCCCCTCTCTGCTCCCACCTCTCTCGCCCGCCCTGTCTCATCCTCCATCTCCGTCTTATCCTCCTCACTCGCTCTGCTTCTTATCTCTGCCACTGCCTTCCCCTCTTCCTCGCTCTATATATAAACCCCTACTTCATTAAAAAGCCCCCGTTGAGGTAAAAAAAAAAAAAGCCAGCCCAGTAACTGAGGAGACAGAAGGGGTGGGGGGGGAAAAGAGAGGGGGGGGGGGGGGGGGGGGGGGGCGCAGAGGAGATGAAAGCTGAGGAGGTGAAGAGTTGAGAGGAGATAAAAGCCGAGGAGAGGAGGATATGAAAGCAGAGAGAGGAGCGGTGGCGATGAGGAGAGACAGCGGGGGAAATGAGAGGAGAGGGCAGATTAAATTAGATTAGTTTTGACTCTATTCATGCCTAAATGGAAATTTAATTTACACGACGGGAGGTGCATTAGAACAATATTTCACTCCAGTTCAGCAACGTTTCCAGTTTCCACTCTTTCTCCTCTGCTCCTATTAGGAGCACGGGCTCGAGCCTGTTTGCTAAATGCTGTCGTGTTTAACCCTGAGCTACAGACTCATCGTGTTAATGAGGGAATAAATGGAAGAATCCCTCTGCTGCAGGTTTTTCAGCAACAAATCTGAAAAATTAGCATCACGGTTATTAATGCGCATCACTCGGGGAACGGCTGCTGCAAACAGGATTTCCCCCGGAAAGTTTAACAGTTCGCTCGTCGAAGTCGTCGTAAGGAGACGTGACGTGACGAGTTAGAGTAAAAGTTTCCCTTGAGTTCCCTGAGGTGAATCCTTCTGAGGATGTAAACCACAACAGCTGAACAGAAACAAGAAGATCTGATATAACTAGCGCGTCGCCTAGCAACAAAGCTCCGTATGAAAACATTCGGGAGCGTTCAGGCGAGGGGCGGAGCCTGGGTAGAGAGCCAGGAGGCGGGGCATGAGATATAAGAAATAAGAATCATCTCATGCACCAGCCCGGAACGTGCACTAGCACCAGCTCGGTGGTCACACGGACAGGTTGACGTCCAGACGGCGAGCAGCGGTCTCTGGCGCTCCACGCGGTCACTGCGCGGAGCTGCTGGTTATTGGAGGGGAGAACAGAGGTGGAGCTCCGACTCCCACTGCAATCATCCGTCGACCTCACGCGACGGCGAGGGCGGCAGCCCCTGACTCAGGCGGCGCGTTCACACAAACAAACCCAGCCGGCGCTCCTCCCAGATTTACTGTCCAATTTGCAAAGCTTATCTGTGGGTACAAGCGAGGAGTAATGAGTCACCGCGCTGCGAGGCTGGATGAGGCCTCAGAACTGGCATCCGCAACACTATCGGAGCTTTCATTAATAATTTACAGCGCAGCCTCCACAGTCCCTGACCCAGAGGAGGAGGAAAAGAAGACTAAACAGATGCTCAGATCCACGGATTCACCCACAGCCGATATTTCAGGAAAGGAGGTCGTGTGCGGAGGAGCGCGGTCAGTGATTTGTGGAGGGCTTTTTCATTTTCAAATTAAGGCCGAGGCACAGAGGTCTCCGTCTGTCTGACTGTGAGTCACATATCTCGAGAAGCCTTCATCTCATCAGCGTCACGCTCAGCGTGCTCGTTGTTACGGGCCAGAGGAGGCGCAGGGCCCGTCCAGGCTTCACTCCTTTTCATCGCTCCTTCTAATCTCCCCTTCTTTGTCATCTCCTCCCAGCAGCTCTTCCTCCTCTTCCTCCCTTCACCCCCTTCTGAACTCAGCCTCTCAAACAAAGTCGTCTTTCCTTCCCCTGTCCCCAGTGCCTGTTCATTTCTGCCTCCTTTTCTTCCTCCTCCTCCTCCTTCTCTTCTCAGCTTTGGTATGAAATTGGTTTTCTAAGTGATTTATGAACGATGAGAGGCTTATAAGGAGTTTATGTCGTAACTCTTCATTACTTCACTATTAACGGCATTCCTCTTGTTCTGTGTGTGTGTGTGTGAGTGTAAACCATTTAAAAGGCACCTTATAATGGATTCAGCCTTGATGGATGTCATTAGCGAAAATCTTCCCGAGAATTCATTACTTGATTTTTTTTTTTTGTAGCTCAATTCCCAAATACTCTCGTGATGAGTTTGATGAAACATCGCACAACGACACAAATAAACCCAATGCACCCTGGCCCCACACACACTCAGAGGAGGAGAGCGAATCATCCCACTCACACCTAAACGGCCGGCGCGCTGCAGACTCTGCAGCCTCCAGACGACCATGAACAGACACAGACTGAAAATCCACATTTCTGCCCAGCGCTGTAAACACACTTTAATTGAATCAACCTGCACTCAGGCAAACAAACGCATCTCTCCGTCCTCAATATTCATCTCCTCTCCTCTGCGGGGCCGGCCTAAGCGCTCGGCAGCTTATATTTCCTGTCGAGCCGTTTATGCTGTAAGTTACGAGCGTTTCGCCGCTAACAACAATCGAATGGCCGACACGGCCGCTGTCAGAGCCTAAATGTGTAAATTGAAACTCCGTGCTTGGAGGCGCCGCAATCAATATCTCGTCCTCAGGACAGGAAGACATTATTTCTCGGCTGAGGGTGTGTGTGTGTGTGTGTGTGTGTGTGCGCGCTGTCTGCTGCAGGGATGAATCCAGTGGTGGTGTGAGAGGAAAATCACTGTCATTCATACGGGCGTGACGATCAGTCACACACAGCTGATATTGATCTGGTTAAGTTGTTGCTGTGTTCTACCAGTCAGCCACTTATTTCACTGGGAATTTATTCTGGTTAGTTTTATTCCAAATGCCCACAGCAGGTTTTTCCCTCGGCGGCTCTGTGGGCTCCTGTGGTTGAACCAGTCGTCGGGACCAACAGGGCCGAGCAAAACGCAGTCGTGACCGCTTGTTATCGCACTGTGACAAGTGGAGGTTTTATTTTCTATAGTTCAACTCCTTCTGTCCGTATCTGGCTGGTGGGCGTTCCTCTCACTGTCAGGGCTGAGCCCCCATGTTAACGACTTCACCTCCTCTTCCTGAATATCTGAGGCCGGGACAGCAAAGGAGGAGCGGAGACTTTCATCCTGGCTGCTCTCACATTCCCTTTACCCCTTCGCTTTTCATTCTGTATTCCCTCCCTCTCTCTCTCCGTCTCTCTGACAAAACAGAACTTTTTATTTCCATTCTTTGTCTCTTCATGTTAAACTAATTGTCTCATTGCCGCTGTCCGTCTATGTGTCCTTGTGTCTTAAGGTCAACACAAACAGACTCATCTGGAGCCTGAAATACTCTAAATGTAAATGCTCCTCTTACTGTACCCTGTGAATAAATAACCTCCGTGGCTCCGCTCCATAATGTATGCGCACTACTTTAAAAAGAAAATGATTCAGTCAGCACACATGCATCGGTGACCGCTGGATAAAAAAGCCTTAATACCACGCTGCGGTGAGAGTGGGCCGGGCACCGCCGCAGAGACGTCCTCAGCGGGTCTCCTTCGCCAACATCTTCTGAAGAAAGAATCTAAGACTGCACCAAGTTTCATTCCTTGGGACGGGTGGGGTGGTGACGGTGGTGATGTCAGACACAACGTGGAAGGAATCTACGAAAAAACCTTGAAACAAATCTGAAGCAAAGTGAAATCTCCTCTGCTCTTAAAAGGCCGCGGCGGCGGCGGTGACCCGGCGGCACGGCCAGGGCGGCGGGATCTATTGTAATGTGGCAGCAGAGTTGGTTTAATCCCCGTCCCAGAGCAGCCTAATCCAAATGGAGCGCTGAATAGTCCTGAAGCTAATAGCCTCCCAGGAGCGGCTCCGCCGGCTCTGCCTGCAGATTAATACCGGGTCTGTTCCGGGGTGTGAGAGCGAGGGACGCTGCCTGCCTTGCTGTGTTTAACCTGTGAATTCAACCTGAGGACATCGCGTCTGAGACGAGGCTTCAACGTGTGATTTAAAATCAAATCTGAAAGGAAATAAACCTGATAACGATCATGTAAAACATAGATTGAAACCCCAGCTTTCAGGAAGCCTTATGAGGCCTTAAAGCACAGATGCAAATAAAACTGCTCTTACAAAGACAATAAAAAAAGGAAACTTCCAATATACGAAATCTCTTAACAAACACAACAACCTCGTCTGTGGTGGGAACTAAGTAAGGGAATAAATGTACAAAGAGTCCAATTAAAAATCCAAAATGTTTCAAGGATCAACTGAGCGCGTCTTCAGGGCGGGATCTGTCCCCTGACGCTGCGAGCGTTTGTCAGAAGTCTCCCCGACATGTTTTTGAACAAATGCTCAGATTCCATCGACATGTCCTCCGTGGGCTTTTCACCGCCGCTGCAAACTTTGCCTCATCACAGTTTGAAAATGTTTACAAGTTTCTAATGGGCTGGAGATGAGAGGACGCTGGTGCCAGCTGAGGATTTACTCATATTCGGCTCAATCACACACCCACTTTATTACAGCGCCGCACTTGATTAGAGGGAATTAACGACGGGCGAGCAGAGGTCGAAGCTGCTCCCACTGGAGGGCAGATCGATGCTCAGTTAGCCACTGACAACACACACACACACACACACACACACACACACACATGCCGCACCGAGGAGTCTAAAGGTCAGAATGAAACTAACTTTTTCGTCAGTGCAGGATATGAACGCGTTAATCATTGGAAGATTCAAAGTTCACGGGGAGCGTTTCTCCTGCGGGACGCTACTGTTTATTCACAAACGGCACACGTAAAAAATTCTGCCGAGCGGCGGGATGATGAGGCTGCTGGTTCCTGATGCATCGGCTTAGCAGGACCAAACCTCAGGCCCGGGAAGAGGCAGACCCACAAGGTGCTGATGGGTAATCGATCTACACGTGTGTCGACAATGTCGATTCTGTTCGTTAAAAACCCCACATGGGTGACGTGCAGAGGCGTCACAGCGAGGAACAAAGTGACCACAAAGGGAGGGGAGAGAGAGAGAGTATCAGACGAGTGCAGAGACAGATTGGGTCACGTTCAGCTGGCAGAGAAAACTGTTTCTCGTCTTACCACAAGACATGCTGTCACCCCTTCAAATAGAACCCACACACACACACACAGGGTGCATCTTGAAATAGCCGTCAGTGCGCTGGGCCCAGACAGCCGTGCACTGGAGCTGCGTGCAGGACTCTGACAGCCGCCCTCGGCTGCAGCAGGTGCTCAGTGTTGCCTTTCAAACGGGAGCGTGAATCTGTCGTGTCAGACGTGACGCTGGCGTGTAGCTGTAAATCGGAGCGTCAGCCGTCTGCTCACATGATCGGGGAGTGTTAGGGTTGTAGTGAAATTGAAGTCAGGGCCGTCAGAGCACGCTGACTGCCCCAGGAGCTGTTTATCTTCGTCGTGTAAGTCCATCCTGCTCTTCCTCCAGCAGGACGCCAGCCGAGTGTGCAGAGATATCAGGGCCACACACACACAGTTTAATGTGTCAGCTGAAGGAGGAAGCTGAGGAAAGAGTGTGCATCCTGTACCCCCCCCCCTCCTCTCCTCCTCCTCTCCCTCGCTCTATTAACCCCAGATATTTGCATGGACTGTTCCATTAGACGGCTGGACAGCAGAGCAGATGAGACCTGAGACGGAGGAGAAGAGGACGGGCAGCAGAGGATAATGATCCCCCCCCCCCCATACACACCCTGACAGAACAATTTCCTCCCTCTCTTCTCTCTCTCTCTCTCTCCCTCACACACAGTTGTCTGATGAGGCTGTCATGCCGGGCGATCGCCTGATCCATCTCTTTCTCTCTCTCTCTGCCTTCTCCCTCCTTCCTTTCTTTTTCTCCATGCTCCTCACCCTGTCTCTCCTCCCTCCATTAAACTTTTATTACTCCTGCTTTCTCCTCTCTCCTCTTTCTCCTCCCTGACTCCCTTTCAGTCCAATTCAGAAAATTACAATCCATGGATTTATAGAAGACTGTGATGCGGTGTTATTATCGCCTCCGCTCAGTGATCGCGGCTCATTTGCTTTCATTTTTATTCCCTTCTTCTCCTTCCTCCTCCTCTCCTCCTAATCGGCCCCTGAGTGACGGACAGTCGATCCTCGGCTCCCTCACAAACCTCCTGCAACTTTAATTAATTTAGGATCAGAGTTCACTGAATACAAACCTCGCCTCCGTCCCTCCCGTCACCTCTCGGGGCCTTTTCTGCTTCCTATTCGGCTTCCTGCGACCTCTGACCCCAGCCTACTCACTCACACTTTTTATAGGCCGACCCGAGGTCTGAACCTTTTTCTGCTGCTACAGGCAAAACAATAAAAATACAAAAAGTTGAGTGTGTGTGCGTGCGTGCGTGTACGTTAACTCGTGTTTGACAAAGTCTTCACGGCCGAGCGAGCCACTTAAAAGCCAGTCAGCTAAATGTAATGTAATGTGAGCCAATGTTTCACTCGACTGGAGCATCTATATATTTCACCACGCTCGATTTGAGCTGATGAACGCTCGACCTCCGCCGTTAGACGCCATGATGATCCATCTGCATTCTGGGCATTACTCAGCCGCCGTTATTAATCACTGGGTACAAGGGAAACACTCCAACAGCCTCGCTGTCTGTTTGTTTGTTTTACTTCTTCTTTTAATCGCGTCTGTGTTTAAACGTAGACTTGCTCTGTAGAACATCTGAAGCTGTGTGTACAACAAACCCAACCACAGCTCTGTGTCTATATACAACACAAGCTTCTGGAGGACTTTCTTGTCACCAGGGTAAATTGGGATTCCTGAAAACAACAACAGCAACAGGATCGAACCACCGACCCTGTGGCTGACGGACGACCCGTTCAACCCCCTGAGCCACAGCCACCTCACGACGAATCAGAAAAACTGGATAGCAACTACAACGACTCATTGTAAGAGAGCTGCACGCAAAAAAAAAGAATTCATGAGAGCTCTGAAAAATTTAGCAAGTATGAGGAATACATTATGGAGCGCTGCACAAAAGTCTGGAATTTAATGGGTTATTTAATCCCGCTCAGGGCGCCAGAAAAGGCCTGTGTGTGTGTGTGTGTGTAAGTCGGGATCTATATGAGCCCGTTCAGCCTGCTCTCTGTGCACTTCATCATGCTGAGCTGGAACATATTGCAGTTGTTCGACAAAAGCCGGAAGGAGGAAACAAATTCAGGCTGAAATTCTGTAATCGTTACAGAGCAGCCAACGGAAGCAGTGCAGCGGAGTGTGTGCGTGTGTGTGTGTGTGTGTGTGTGTGGTGTCTGCGTCGCGTTGAGAATCTGATTAGTTTGTTGTCACCTGTGTTCGTTTTCTCCTTTGTTTAGCTGCTCGCGCTCTGGTTCGTGTGTGAATTATTTATGTGATCCTGCTCGTCTCCATAACTCATTCATTACTTTCAATGTTGTCTCTTTCAGGTTGGTTCATCTGTGTGTGTGTTTTCTGTGTTTGTGTGTTTGTCTTTTCCCTTTTGCTTCTTCAGCTGAAAGTTGTTATTAGTGAACTCTGCATCACGCTGCTCGGAGAACAGAAGCCCAACAGCTCTGAACTGCAATAAAATCTCTTCTCAAGGGTGTGTGTGTGTGTGTGTGTGGGTGCCTGTGTGAGTGTGTGTGTAGGTGGATGTTTACTGCAGTGTTTTACTTGTAATTCTCATCAGCTCAGCAGGGACGACTGATGGCACTTTTGTGTGTAATTCTGTGCGTTTCCTGGATTGTGTGTGCACGTGCCCCCGTGCTGCGTGCACGCGCGTGCACGTGGAGTTGGAGGGCATCAGCGTGAAGTTACACCCAGCTGTTTGCAGGATCATCAGCACTAACCCTGTGCTGCGCACATGGAGCGCATGAGCTCCAGAACCTGCGCGGCCACACTGAGGTAATACACCCAATAATAACAATAACAACAATATCGGAGACGACGATGATGAGAGCGATAACGACTCCACGCTGTCCAGCAGAGGATACCTCACACAGAGGAGCAGGGAAATGAAATAACACACACACACACCCTCAGTAAAACCTGTGGGCTCACACCTGAGAAGGCTGAAACACAAACACGTCTGTGGCAGAAAAAAAATGGATGCATGACTAATTTAGATCGAAGTTCCCGTCAATCTATTTTCTCTCCCTCTCTCTCCCTCCGTCAGCCTTTTCAGATTTCTTAAAAACACACACTGCTGCAGGGATCGGGGAGTATTGACTGACTCCAGCTCAATTTAAATACAGACAATGAGCAGAGGAGGAGGAGGAGGAAGGAGAGAGGGGAGCACACACACACACACACACACACACAGACACACGGAGGAGGGAGAGGAGGATGAGTTGTTTGTAACAATGATCTTCGTTTCAGGGACAGAACGGGTGACAGGCACTTAACACCAGCCAATCAATGACAGCAGATCGATGTGTGACAGGACCAATCCATGACACACACACACACACACACGTCATCAGGCCTCCTCTCATCGTGGCAGATGGAACATGAATTTCACATTCGATTGTGAAATAACATGACGTCACATGACAAACATCTTCCTGTGCTTAGTGATGACACATGAAGATAACTTTTCCTCCCTCTGTTTCTACTGAGGGACATGAAGGACGCAGCCTGGACTGCTTCTTTAAGTTTCACCATCCGAGCCTGAAATACACGAGGGCTTAAAAACTCTGTCTCTAATCTGCCTCCTCCTCTTCCTCTCGCCGCCGCCGCCGCCACTGGATTTAAGGAGGTGAAATCAATGAGACATCCGTGCTCCGCTCGGATCCGGTGTCTCAGTGCACCGCGAGCAGAAGCAAGTGTTTTCTCACGCCGTAATACCCTGTAACTCCGCCACAAAGAGCCGAACACAGAATAGAAAACAGGAATCTGACGAGAGCTGCGGAGGACGGGGGAGAGAAACGTTTGGTGTCAATCCAGAGTCAGCGAAGCGCAACCACAGCCAAACAAATCTAATCAGGTATCAGAGCAGATACGGCCGGAACGCCGTCTGCTCCGGGATTGTTTCGACACGCCGCCGCAGAGCCGTTAGCTCAGATGCTAGCAGCCGGTAAAGCCGCTTAGCGTCACTGTCACTCGGCGCTCTTGTAGAGCACCGGGGTGCTTCAGAGCTCAGGTTCCACATCAGCAGATTACCCACAATACACCAAGGGGATTTCTTGGTCTCGCAGAGAGCTTCCTGCCAAGGTCTGAGCTGTTTGGGAGGCTCGGTGTAAACGGCGGAGTCCGACAGACGGTTCAGGGTTTAACATCAGGGGACAAAGGATTCCGTCCTCGAAAACTCACAGTTTCAAGTTTGTGTTTTTCAGCTGTGGAAACAAGAGACAAAGTTATAATCCGACTTCAGGTCCACACGTGCGCAGAGCAGCGGGGGGGGGGGTTCTGATAAATCCTCGTCTTTATTCAGATGAGGGGCGGAGCCGCCAGCAGAGGAGGGAGGTGACGAGCTAACTGTCAGCGCCATGGCGCGGATTTGTTTTTGTCATACCTGCGATAATCTGGCCCTCCAGCGCCTTTAACGCCTGCAGAGGTCAGTCAGCTGCTCTCAGGTCAGATCAAGGCCTCGGTGGAGGTTTTCCTCCTCTGCGAGCTCCTCCGGCGAGCGGCGGCGTGGGAGGATGCTCAGCTCCTGCGTGCTGTGATTCATGGAGACATGACAGAGTGTGAAAGGACGCTGACGCCACTGTGCACGTGTGACACGCACAGTCACACACACAGGGCCGAGGTTACTGGAGGACTGTGACATCCAGTTAGTCAGACGTGATGGAAGACCACTGGGTCAACAAAACACCGAGTCACCGGCCCGCTGGACCGTCCGGCCCCTCAGCGCGGAGGCTGCCTCCATTTTGACATCAGAGCCCTGGGGCGCTCACATCGGCCCGGAGACATGAGGTCAGACATTTGTCTCGGGATGAGTCGACACAGATCGATGCAGATGATTGATTCCAGTTCCTCGTGGATCTTTGTGTTTCTACCGTGTGAAGGAGATCGATTGAATTCAGTACGTGATGACTGGACCCAGATCACGGATTCATGTGCCCTGTTACCACCGAGCTGACCTTTCCAGAGTCTCCCTCCAAGTCCATCGACGGTGAACGTGTGAAATCTGGAAGTGAAGTGAACTTCACCGCAGCGCATTGTTCTGTGAACGATGCCGTTTCTTTCTCTGCGCTGCTTCCTTTACACCGTTTATCTTTTAAAGCTCATTTGTTCCTGTTTTGCTGGTACGCGGTTCTTGTTGCCATATCAACCCGGCGTGTCGGAGCGTGGAGCGCGTCTCCTCCTCTCCGTCCTGCATCATTGTCTTCGTGCTTGGATCTAATCCCCGCGGTGGAGCGGCTGTCGGGCTCATAGACTGTCAGTCTGCCGGGGAGCAGACGGAGGGAGGTGCCATTGTTCACTGAGATAATAGCAGAGCATCGGAGTGGAGTGTTTTACACACACACACACACACACACACACACACACACACACACAGAAACAGCTTCTCGTGCTCTGCATGTGGCAATTATCGCTCCTCTCAGCAGCGTGTGGCATCTCCCTCGTTTCCTCCTCTCCCCCTAATCTCCTCTTGACTTTTCCTCTTCCTCCTCTCCCTTCATCTCTCCATCTTTCCCTTCCCCTCCCCTCCCCCTCCTCAAATTCTGAGTACAGAGGCAGCGCCTGGATGATCTGCAGGTTCTTCCCACAGCAGGGTTTTAAAGATGGCAGGGGACGGACGGACTGCGAGAGACGTGTCCTCAGATCTGTGTGGGGACACTGTCTCTGCTGCTTTAGACTGAGTGTAAACTACAACAACACACACACACAACTAAATAACAAGGACACTTTGCATCTGTCAGCCATCACAGCATTTCAAATTAAAAGCCCTGTAATTCCACTCAGCATAAAGCGTTGCTTCGAACGTTCTTTTACCCTGAAGACTAATTGTCCATTATGGCGTTATTCGATACATAAGCTCAATTAATTCCATGAATACTGGCCAGGGCTTAATTATTGGAGCCATTGCTTAGCAACCAAACGTGGAACTGGGTTCGTGCACGTCTCTGAAGTGTTCCCATTTAATGACACGTCATTTAAAACTGGAACACAGAACGTTTCTGTCCGGACACAAGTCTCCCCTCCGATATAAAGTGTGAGTTCCACATGCACGCTGCCTGTGCTCAGCAGTCTTTCCATTCTCGCCTGCAGGCTTCAGGGAATCCAGCTCAGCATCTGCAGGTCAAGAGCCGGAGTGTCTAATCTTCAGGTTATCGTGGTCCCGCTGGGGAAATAACAGACCCGGAGCCTGTTCTCCAAACACGCTGAGCTGTCTCCACTGGAGCTCGCTGAGCGCTGCGGAGCGGCAGCCTGCCGCCGTCTCTGGCCTGAGTTTCTTTTTAAGGCGTCAGTGACATTACCCGTCGTCACCTGTTAATCACAGAGCTGATGCAGCGTGAATCAGAGGCGTGTGTTTGAAGTTCGTCACGTGGCTCCGCCCCCTGCACGATGGCAAGGACATGGCTGCATATAAAGTGGATTTTAACACGTTGAATGTGTTGAATTCTTCAGATTCAAATGGAGCAAATTTCCCGTCAAACACTCGGTCGGGTTCCTCCCTGGGTTCATGTTTGCTTTAATTGGATGCTCCCTCGTTTAAATGCCGGTTCTGGTCGTTTAAAGGTTCAGATGTTGGATCTGAGAGCCGGTTCCCACATGAAGACGCTGCTCACGCGTGTAATTATCCACACGGGCTGGAAGTCGGGGCAGGTCTGTGTCTGGGGAGGAGCAGCAGCCGTCAAACACTCCTCCAACCACCACCACCACCATCATCATCATCATCATTTCCCACTGCTCCATTCCCGTGTCTCGTCAAACGTCCTGCAGCCGCTGCTTCGACAACGCTTCCCCTCATTTTTTCTGTGTCCTTCCTACAAATTGCCGTCACGGCGCCTTGCAATTCCAAACTGAATGTTCCCGTCAGGCCCGGAGCCGGAGCGTCGGTGGAGGAGGAGTTTCAACCTCACTGCTGTTTTTCATTTTGACTCCCGCTCTATCTGCTGTCGTTCTTCCTGCCGAGCACTCCAGATCTGCAGCTGTATGGAAACTAAGTTAACAGATAATCACATAACACCCCCCCCACACACACTCTATCGAAGATAAATGAGCACTATCAGCCCCCTACCTCACTTCTAACAGATTAATGTGTGAGCGTATCCCTCGTCCTCCTCCTACACACACTCCTCACTTTCACCATCAAACACACACACACACACTATTACCGCTGCCTTATGTCAGTTCAACAGCAAATTTCCCTCGTCCGGAAACACAGCAGATGATGAAGATAATCGACACTGCGCACGCTTGCGCACATCAGCACGCACACATATGGACATGCAGAGCCAGTTGGTGGCCGTTAGAAGCAGCAGACAAGCTCGGGCTGAGTCGACACCGTGCACGCGTGGAGGATGTGCAGATCTGAGGCTCCAGCTGCTGCAGCTTCACCACCCAGGACTCCGTCACAAACAGCCGCCTAGTCGACGCCCACACGCAGCCTCCTGTCGGAGCGCCGGGTCACCACGAGCAGCCGGGTAACATTTAATCATCCAGAGCCCGTAGCTTCCCACCGCCGCAAAATATAGAAAACAACCGGAGCAGTCGCTCCAACTTTAACAAGTCAACCGGACAAACTTTCCCCAGCTTCACTCGACTGAAATTCAAATTCTAGTCACGATCCCAAACTTTCCACGCATATCAAACGTGTCAGGTTGGATTTGAGGGAGGAAATATGTATAAACTCCTGCACCGCACAGCTCCAGTATTTCAGTTTGAAGTAAAAACAAAAAAGGGCCCGAGGCATGAATATTCAGCTGTGTGGAAGCAGGAACCAGACGCAATTAAGGTTGAGGTACACACAACACAGACTGACTGCGTTTTTAAAATGTGCTGCGAAAAAAAAAAAAAAATCCATCAGTCAAAACGAGGAGCAAATAAATTGGGAATATGGGGCTCGTGATACCATGAAATCCATTCAGCAACACGGAATGAAATTCCCTCTGTAAACACGTGTAAACCTGTTGAATCATTTATCGCAGCGAGGCAGGAAACGCTCTGATGTAATCGAGTGAAAAACATCTGCGATGCTATTCAGCCAACTTTTGACTAATCAAAAACCACCGGAAATAAATGCTTCATTGTAGAAAGATCAAAGTTCTGACCGTTTGTGTGTGTGTGTGTGTGTGAGCTCATGCTACGCTGGACCTCTGCTGCTTTCCACAAGTGCCTGGAAGTTTTTATCTGGCCGAGTGTGTAAAGACGGCTGCGGCCGTCACGCTGGCGTCCTCCTTATCTTCCGGCGAAGCCTCTTTCCCGACAGATGAGGCCGCCGCCGCTCTAAGAGGATTTTCTATTTTGGTGTTTAATTTAATTTCTTAGCAGACAGATTGTAATTTGGTGGATTCTCTATGAAAACGTGTTTGGTTTCATAATCTAAATTAGGGGATTAATCACGAGCTCCGAGAGCTGCTGCTGCGGAATGTGTGCGTGTGTGTGGTACCTGTAGTGTCTCGTGTCCCTCAGGGCCCGGTTGCTGGGGATGCGTTCGCTCTCTCTCTGGTTGAAGGCGTACAGGGTGTACGGGTCGTCGCCGGGCTTCCAGCGCCGAGCGCTCAGGTAGCTCCGCTCGTCGAAGCCCTCCAGCATGTCCTCCCACTCCGCATCCGACATCTGTCAATCAAGACGTCACCATCCATCAGTCCTCAGATACTTCACTTCGAACATTTCCAAGGTCCAGTCTCATGAAAACCACACTCATAAATAAATAAATAAGTAAATGAAACTGTGAGATTGTTTCCTCTGGTTTTGTTGACTGCTTTAGTCATCAGAGTGGACGACGACTGTGAGCGAGGTTTAGTCATAAATGTCAGATTCTGCTGCTCGGATTCTAACCTGTGATTATCTGCCACAGTGTGTGTGTGTGTGTAGCTGTCTAACTGTGTGTGTGTCTGTGTGTGTTCAGCGAGAACCTCTTAAAAGCATCCAGGGAGCTTTTAAAGGTCATTTTACTTGAAGAAGATTTAGAGAGGTTTTTATCTCCCTGTTGTTTTTCTATTGAACAGAATGAAGGTTGGAACTCTGTCGTCTTCTCCTTGTTTTTTAAAACTGACAGAAACGCCCTGAAACGTTTGACGACATAAGAACACAAGTCAAGATGCAACATGTAGGTTAATGAAGAATTGTTCTGCATTATGTCCTCGACTACAACAACAACTGAACGCGCAGACGGCCAAATTCCTGAGCTCCGTCTGGTTTCAACTCTCGCCACAGTGAACAAACAGAATTCAATACGACCGCCAGGAAGGTAGAAAATCAACAGCTGAATTCACGGTGCGCTTTTGGAAAATAGGCAGCGATAATGTAAAACACACGCCGTTTGTAGCCTGAAGGCACGAGCAGCGTATGACCCTTTAATATGCTAATCAGCCAGAGCCCGCCTCCCCCGACATATCCCCAGAAGAAGAACAACACAAAAGTCGTAAAGTAAGAAATAAAATGTTAACGTGAAACATAAATCCTGTTCAGCTGGCGGAGGAAAACACAAGGTGGATTTAAAACTAAGAACAACTACAGCTGCCTCTTTGTGTCTTAATGAGACAGGACGCAGTGAGACGGGTCCAGGGACGAGTCTCCTCCTGTTGTTTGTGGACGGGACGTTTCACTCTGTCACAGGAGAGAGAGAAGACACCTGGACGAGTGTGTCCTCATTCAGAGCTCATGCTCCTCTACTGGAGCAGTTACGGTACAGGTGCGTTCCCAGCATCTGCTCCGTCACCCGTTTCACCGGCGCTGCGCTATCCACAATCCTCAGGTGTAATAGCAAGTGCCTTTGATTGTTCGCATTTGCTGTTGCCATGGAAACCACGAAAATGGGCTTCACACTGTGGAAGACAGTGCAAAGGCCTAATTAGGATAGGGCTGTTCAAACCTGTGTGTGTGTGTGTGTGTGATGCATGAGAGAGACAGAGGCTGCATCTCTGTGGGCGAGCGATACATTAGCCCCCACTCTCTCTCTCTCTCTCTCTATCATAAACACAAGAGCCCAAGCTTCAGCAAAAAAACCCTGAGCCGTCATTTATCTCCCCAACGACCACACACAGACTCGCAGAGGAGACGAATGAGCGCACACACACGCCGGGTCAAGGCGCTGATGGTGTGTCTAACAGAGCAACGTTTATGGCGGAGCAGCAGCTTCGGATGGAGGGATGCAGGAAACAAGTGACACTCCTCATCTTCCTCCTCACTCCTCCTCCTCCTCCTCCCTCCTTGCTCCTCATTATTCAGCCATAGGACTTGCTGATGCGACACATTGTCTAAATGGGGCCATTAGAGGGCCGAGAGTCAGACTCTGCCAGTGTGAGTGTGCGTGAGTGTGTGTCAGCAGCAGGTTCTTCTGGTGGCTGTAACAGTGAAGCATGAAGAACAAGGGCGGGGGGGGGGGGGCATGGAGAAAAGAAAATAGCAGGGAGGAAGGAAGGAAGGACAGGAAACAAGGCAGGAGGGATGAGAGCAGAGAAGAGGAGAGAAGGAGAAAGGAAATAGATGGTGAGGAAAGACAACAGGGGCAAGGGACAAGTCACACACATGCACAGTGTTTGTCCAGCGACTCGTTAATTGAATGTCTGTGTTCGTGTAAGCAGTCGTGAGAAGCACTGAGATGATGCCACGATGCATTAGGGAGATGTGTGAGTGTGTGTGTGTGTGTCTGCGTGTGCAAAGAGACCTTGGACGTAGCCTCTCCTGAGCTCCTAGCAAGATGAGATGCAAACAAATTTTACAAAGGGGCGAGAAGGCCAAGTGTGTGTGTGTGTGTTGAGCCAAACCACCAAGGACCCCATTAATTCATCCGGACGAGACGGACCGAGACATTTAGAATCATAATGAGAAAGCACACACACACACACACACACACACAATTGAGTGTCGGAGAGACATTGCATACTTTTTGACAGCTCACATTGGAAAAAGACAGCAGAGCCGGGGGGTCGAAGGACAGGAGCAGGAGGCAAAAACCTGCAGGACTCTGAAGTGTTGAAGGTTCGATTCCCTCTGAATCAACGAGTTAAACACAAACCAAACTACACAGGAGAACGTTCAAACGTGATTCTTCACATCAGCGCAAGGACTCTGGAGCAAAGAGTTTTGTGGGCGGAGCTTCTAGTTAATAGTTTGTGATTTGAAGTGAACGGCCTGGCCGCTGACCCCTAAGAGGCTGTTTCTTCATCCTCATCATCACTTTTATCAGGTTAAAAACACTGCAGGTGTGCTGAAGGACGGAGGTCAAGGGTCAGGAGCAACTGTCCACGAGGTGCACGAGGCTGCAGTTAATGATCAACCTGCAGAGTCAGCCTCAAACATGTGACAGGGGACGGGCTCCAGCTGGCCTGTGGTCAGTATCACAGTTTCAGGTTTCTTTGTGTGTGTGTGTGTGTGTGTGTGTGTGAGGACTGTGTGCAACTTGAGGAAAACACACACACCACAAATCTTTAAAAAAAAAAAACTGTGGCCCAGTGCGATGATGAATGACCCATTAGATCCCAGGCGTGTGTGTCCTCTTCATTATTCCCTGTTCATGAGCACTATGTGAACAATGACCCCTCTTCTCTCTCTCTCTCACACACACACACACACACACACACACTTCATCTCTGCTATAATGCTGTGATGCATCGCCGCTGTAACAACTGGAACAAAGGCAGCAACACGCGCGTGATATCTCCATTATTTTCTCCTTCTTCTTCTTGTTTCTCCTCTTTGCTCCGTCACCAGGTGAATTAAACGCGGCGAGGCGGCGGCGGCGTTATCATCCGTCATCTGCTCGGATTTCAGCATTATCTCACCCACGTTACACATGTGGGACTGAGGTGAGAGGCTGGGGAGCATCAGTGATGTCAGATTACAGTTTTCGCTCCCTCTGTTTTATCTGTGCCGCTGCTGTGGTTTTTCGGTTTTTCTGACTCGCCACCTCACATCTTCTTTCAGATGAAATTGGTTCTGCAACTTGGCGTTGGGGCGAAGGAAATCTAAAAATATAATCTGTTCCAGGACTCGGCAGCTGGAAAAATTGTGGAGTAAAATAAAAATAAAGGGGGAAGAGGTGGAGAGAAAAACTTGAGATGTATGGAGCCATTTTTCAGGAGGTAAAAAAGAAAACGTGTCTACGCTTCTTCCCCCGACCTTCCCAAGCCCCGCCCCGTACACGCAGTCGGTCTCAGCCGTCAATCATGTCTCATCATGTTTTCATATCATCACATTTCAAGCCCCGCCCTCGAGAGACGCTGGATCCAACTGATCCACATTAAAAAGTCAACATCCAAACTTGGTGCTTTCAGATTAAAAGTCCATTTCCTGTTATGGATGAGAAACTAACAATAAGGAGAGTTTGGGCCGAGCAAAGATATAAAATGAAGGAAGAGATGAGCAGGTCGTGTTCATGACACGATAGATGAGATTCGCCTCATTTACATAAACTTCAAAATTCCGTTATCTCACAACTTGACAATTAGGTTTTTTTTTTGGTGCCGCAACCAAATATCAAACTTTTGTTATCTCCAGGACTGACAAACCATCTTTGTCAGCCCGTGACGGCAAAAACCGTTCTGTCAGATCGTGACTTTAGATCCTCAGATCAACATCAGAGCGGCTCGCCGTGGCGTCGGCCCTTTGTAGTGTCGCCGGCTGAGGAGGAGCTGCGCAGTCAAAGGAAGTGATTGATCAACGAATCATAGGGCGCTTTAATCAGCGCGGCGCAGAGGCGCCACCGTGCACTTCTATTAGAGATAAAACTTCTTCATCTCCTGCCGTTTGTGTTAGGAGCACTTCTGAGACGTGGAGGGGACTCAGCCTTGATCCGGAGCTGTCTTTGTGTTAATGAGAACTAGTTTGGGGAAATGAATGAAAACATAAATAAGTCCCGTTGAATCACATCAGCGTTCCGAACACTGTCACTCATGTAAGATTCCAAATCTGAGACATGTCAGCTGCATGGGGTAAATTATTTTCCCTTACCCTCTCCAGTTTCCTCCCCTCCATCTGTCCATCCTGCCTCCCTCCCTCCATCCTTCCTCTCACTTCTGTCTCCCTCTTCCTCCAGTCCTGTCAATTTCTCCCATCTCCCAATCGAGCCGTCTTTGGCACCGTCTCCTCTCTCCTCTGCTTTCCCTGCATTTATTTTTACCATCCTTCACTTTCCTCTGCTCTCCTCTGCTCTCCTCTCCCCCTCCTCCTCCTCCTCTCCTCCTCCTGTGTGAAGCGGTTGCTGTTTGTTTGAAGTCAGGGCTTATTGAGCTCAGGACTGGAGAGAGCACAGCTACGTCAATACAACACACACACACACACACACGCTGCTGTCTCTCTCTCTCTCTCTCTCACACACACACACACACACACACACACACACACACACACACACACACAGCTCAGTCATCAATTAAGCCGGTGTATGGATCTCTCCCTGCAGCAGTGGTGCTTGTTTGGTTTCTACATTGTTTTCAGTTCCAGGTCGTACATCTCTGTCTATGACCCTAACACACACACACACACACACACACACACAGTTATGTGATTAGGCCTTTTTCGATGCAGGATGTTTTCCTTCCTCAAACTCAGGAACATCTTCTGCATATCGATTCGTTCCAGTTTTGTTTTTTCCTGTGGAAACATTTCCAGTCGATCTATCAGAGAGTCTGCGGACGAGTCCGAGGCTGATCGATAACACACACACACACACCATCCAACACTGGGCCGAAGGAGTCACTGATTCCTGATTCGTCGGCCTGCTCCTCTCCATTAACGAGCGGCGCCGCGTCTCCTCTCATCAGGTGGAGGATGCAAACTGTGATGATGCTCTTTCATTTGTCACCGTTCTGATTCGCCTGATTCTCACAGTTCTGGAGACGTCTCGCAAATCAAACACAAATGAGCTGATGAGGTTTACACACACACACACACACACACACACACAAACACACCAACCATATCATATCTCATAACACAGACACAAACCTCTGCAGTGAACCTGGAATCTACCGGCAGAGCAATGAATCACAGGAGCACAGGGACATGAGTGGAACCGCTCTGACAGATGTTGGGTGGTGTGTATGTCTGTGTGTGTGTGTGTGTGTGTGTGTCTAAATGTGGGACAGAAAAGAAAAAGCTTCCTTTAAAAGCACAGAAATATTTTCCACATCGATCACACACACACACAGTGATGATGCAGTGCAAGTGTTAGATTTTCAAATGTGAGGAAGTAAAATTCACACAACTACACAAACGCACAAAAAACAAACACAATATAAAACACTTTCTGTGCACATGAGAGAACATAGTGCCCCCACCCTAACCCACTAAATCCACAAGGATCACATCTCATATTCATGGTTCTGCTCAGAAAAGAGCGGCAGATAAGAGCAGCCACCATAAAGCATGAAGAGAGAGGGAGGAAGGGATGGATGGAGAGAGAGGGAGAGAGGGAGAGGGAGGAAGGTGTTTACATGGAGAACTCTCCTTGAATTTACATTTTCAGAGTTTTTCATCACTCTGCAAGGCTGATCCCAAAACAAGAGAAACACAAGCAGAGCCAGGCTCCTGTGTGTGTGTGTGTGTGTGTGTGTCTGTGTCTTCATGCATATGTATGAGGCGGCAGATGGGATGTAATCTAAACATTACCTTGCTCACAGTTCCACCTGTGTTCACCTGTGAGCTATGTGTGTGGATAGCTCCTGTCTCGGGAGTTTCCCATTAATTATCTCATGTTCTAATTTGTGTATCTTTTTTACACACCTCATGGTAGCACAAGGGATTTCCAAGTCAAGCAAAATTCCAGTTCCCAGAAAAAGTAAAACATTTTCAAACAGCGGCCCCCGTGCTGCGCCCAGAGCTGCACCAACGCTTGTGATTCTGCATTTCTGCGTTTCTAACCCGGTTACGTTTCCAGACACGCTCCTGAATCCCCTTCTCTCCGACAAAATAACAACACATCAACAATTCAGGTGCTGCTGCCACAGATATTACTGCCCCACGCCCCCCCCCATCCCATCTAATCCATATCTGCTGTACATCCCACAGGACAACAGACTGGAAACTGTTTATCCAATCACCACTGTTCAAAATTCTTCACCTTCTTCCACAAAACCTACTTTCACTGGGGAATATAAATGCCCAGGCCCGCGCGTGTGTGTGAGTGTGTCGTGGTGGGGGATGCTTAGCAAACACTGCAGAGCAAGCAGTCTGGAAGCAGAGCAATAATTCACCCTCCGCAAAAGCCATGAATAAAAACAAACTTAAGAGAAGCGACAAAAAAGGAAATACGCTCGTTCTTCTCCTCCGCGCCTCTGTCGCCTTATGTCTTCTGCTCCCACTCTCTCTCTCACACACACACACAAACACACTATTTATGCTGAACTTCTTTTAAAGAAATGATATTGTTGGTATCTTCACCAAGGTAAACAAACTGAAATGGGAAAAATCATGTTGAGACAAGGAATGTGAATGTCCTCTTGCGAGGTCCCGCGTATACATGCACTCGACCAATCAGGAGTCAGGTCTCAGCTGTCAGTCATCACGTCTCTGCCCGTTTTTACATCATCAAACAACTGATAAAACCCGAAGTGACGAGAAACATCAGAGAGACGAGAACGGCCCATCCGCTAACGTGGAGGAGACACAATTAAAGGTTCTCTAACAACAAACAGGAGGAGAAATAAAACTAATAACGGCATTAAAGGCTGCTCTCAAACACACAACTTTCATTATATGTCTGCAGCTGTGTGTGTGTGTGTGTGTGTCCATTACAGGTGTGCGTGTACAGAGTTTAGCGCTAATCCCTTTCTTTATTGGTCCACAGCAGCAGGGCCAGCAGGGAAATGCACAATAGTGTGTGTGTGTGTGTGTGTGTGTGCGTTGCAGTGAGAGAATGAAAGATTTGAGTTTTCAGAGGGGAGTGGAGCAGCAGAAGGAGGAAGAGGAGTTAGAGGAGGAGGATGAAGGCGATGGAGGAGCGCTGGTTTAAATCCTCCTGCTCTCGGCAGGGAGATTAGCAGCTAATAGAGGATATGTGTGCTATTAGCCTCGACAACAAAAGCAGCAGAGACAACGTCAGTGAGACGGAGACCGGACCAGAGAAACAAACAAGGAGCTTCCCTGTTTGGGTCCCTGCAAAGAATTCCTCTCATCTGAGATAAGAACGACAAAGAATGAGTCGATCCCGACGATCGCTGAGGATACAGATCCCTGACTGTGTAGAAAGAATGACAACAATCCGTTATTAAACGCTCTCTAACCGTGGGGAACCATCATGACTGAAAGGAGGACGGCGGTACGACAGTGGAGAGTAAACCTCAGATTCTAAGTCAGCGCCGTGTTTCCTGCAGCCGCAGGTCAGAGGTGTTCGCTGCGTGTTCCACATCGTGCTTACGTCGGCAAAGACGTCGAGCACAAATGAGCGGCGACGGGGAAAACAGCTTGTCCTCTGTCTCCTTTAAACCAGTTCATTTGCTCCCTGTCGTCTCACTCTTGTTGTTCTTGTTGTCTTCCTGTTGTCGCCCACAGACCCTCCCCAACACTTTCTCTTGTCCCTGGGCTTCATCCATTTATCTCCCCCTCGCTCTCTCT
Organism: Pseudorhombus dupliciocellatus; assembly: GCA_016785235.1. NCBI lineage: Eukaryota > Metazoa > Chordata > Actinopteri > Pleuronectiformes > Paralichthyidae > Pseudorhombus > Pseudorhombus dupliciocellatus. The sequence continues at coordinate 2,133,511 of JAFBJW010000131.1, read as the reverse complement.
CTCTTTCTCTCTCTCTCTCTCATCACATTCCCTCATCTTCTTCATCCCCTCTCTCTCTCTCTCTCTCTCTTCTATTATTCTCCTCTCTCCTTCCCTCACTGCCTCTGTTTTCTCTCTCTATCTCCTCTCTTAGTTTTTGACTTTGCTCTTTGGTTTACCCTCCCTCTCTCCTCCCTCCCACCCTCCGTCTCCCTGTTATCTTTCTCCCCCACTCTTCATCCTCATTTTAGCCTCCGCTCTCTATAAACTAGATTGATGGCTCAATCCTACATGCATCAAGGTGAGAATTACAATTTTCGTGCCGGCACAAAGACACAAGTACACACTCGCACACAATGACAACCCTATTCTCACAGTCACTCCCTTCACACACGCACACACACACACCAGCAGCAGCAGCATAACAAAAGTTTGAAAAAAAATCAGTTCTGCATCAGATTCTACCTTCGACTGCCCCTCTGATGAAGTTTGCTCCTTCACATCGGCCTCAGGACTTTCACCTGAGGTCAGGTGTGTTCTGCCACACGTGTTTGTGTGTGTGTGTGTGTCACACCAAGTAAAACACGCTAACACACACAGTCACAAGCAGAAGTTAAATGAATGTATTGTGTCCAGTGTGGTTGTGATTCACGGACACGACCCTGCTGAGCCTGGACGCTTCTTAAATATAGAATTATCAGATGCTTTCTCACGCCTCTATGTGTGTGTGTGTGTGTGTCATGTGCACTTGGATGATCAAAGACGCTTGATTACGCAGCATCCCCAACATCAAAAAAATCCCATTTACGCTGATTCTTGGTGTTTCTTGTTTTTTTCTCGGTCATGTGAATCGTTTAAAGGAGGGGGATGGGGTGGGGGGGGGGGTGCTTGTCGGTGCAGGACTGACACGGTGATTGCAAATTGCCTGTCTGTGTATAATCTCTGTTCCTTTAGCCGAACAGGAGCAAAAACAGGAAGTGACTGGAGTCGCTGTCACACATTGTCATTTTCTCAACGAGCTCTTGTGACCTTTGACCCTCTGGCACTCAGGCCTGAAGAGGCACAGCAGCTGCAGGTTTCTGTTGGAGCTCAGAGGAATAAGGGAAGTAACTGTGAATATGAGTTGGGGAATAGTTTGAGGCAGTTTTAAATAAATCAGGGGCTGGATAATGAAAAAGGTCATGGAAGGGAAATGTGAAATAAATTCAAATTCAATAATGAGGAGAGTTGAACACGTGTTATCTCCAGGAGCTCATTTAGCTCATTGAAATTTAATTTAACTGTTTCCTAAAAGGTTTTAAAAGCCTGGCCTGGTGTGACTCCAGCTCTCCTGTCAACGCAAATTCTAATAAAATAAAGTTAAAGAAATGAAGCCATCATCGGGTTAATTTGTCTCACGAGGCCGGTGTCTTCACATTCGGGCCCATCTGCACCCAGACCCTTCTATAATCTATATTATTTTTATTATTGTTTTTTTTTTTTCCCCCAGGCTGCGAGCTGGTTACAGGCACTGTGAAAACTCATTTCCCTCTTCTCTTGTCCATGTGAATGCCTCCTGATGGGGAGAGGGAAGGAGAGAGGAACAATAACGGTGTTTCATAGGACGGGAAAATGAATAATTCCAGCGGCGTGTGTTAATGTGCGGCGCGGGGCGTATCGCCGCGCCCGCCTCGTGGAGCAACCGTGACACGCGAGGCGAGCGCGGCGATCGGCGCATCGATCTTGTTTCCTGGAGAAATGAAAGTGAGACAGAGAGTGAGAAATGGAAAGAATAGAACAAACTCAACTGAATGTCGCTGGAATTCACTGGTTGTTTTTCCACAGTTTTCTTCTCATCATTTTCCTCTGGTGTGTACAAACTAACCCCGACGGTTCAGTTTGTTTTTATGTACTTGAAAAAAGTATTTCAGCCATTTTCTTTGTTAAGTAGTAAAAAACTTTGGCTCCTGTGGCGGAGTCAGAGCTGCTGAACTCGTCACAGCCAAGATGGAGGCGACCCTGACATTCTGATTATATGTTAAAGAACATACAGACTGCCCCACAACAGAGAGGCGCCTTCGTCCAACGACCACATCCTCAGACGTCTACAGGCCACACAGCTGCCCACGGTCAGGAACCCGACACACGGACGGGGACATGATCTCCACGTATGAGGATGGAAGAAAATAACTGGGATTCCGTGAAATTAGTCCTGGGACAGACACACACTAACACACAGAGCTGGGGGAGGGGGGCAGAGTGTCCTTCAAAACTCAGTGAACAGATCGCTTCCTCTCCCGTGTTTGGACATCTGACGGCAAAAAGTCCACAAAGACCCCCTGCCAACCTGCCCGGGGACACAGGCACCAGCCACGCTGCTTCAAAAGGCTGTGGGTGTGTGTGCATATCCTCTAGTGTGCACATGCAGATGAGGCCGTGAACCTGCATATATGTGTGTGTGTGTGTGTGTGTGTGTGTGTGTAGCACAGGAGTGGCCGTGCTAGGTAAACAGGAGTGCAGGCTAATCCTGGCAGCAATGGGAATTCTGAATTAGCATTTGAATAGCGCACGGCGCCGCACACGACTGCTCCTGACAAAACCTTCACACATCCTCAGTCCCGGCTTACACGGACACGCAGTAAAAACACCACACACACGTTTCTTCATGTGGCGAACGTGCACAGCAGATCCCTCAGAGCAGAAACTGGTCTTATACTGGGGATTTATCCAGAGGAGCTGAATAAGCTTCACAGAGGATCCTGCAGGTCCACGGATAACAACTATTTCAAGTTTGAGTAAGAAACCGCTGCACCAGGAAGAGCCCAATTTACGTGTCTGGCTTGATGGGAACAGACTGTATTCTGGGTAATGAAGACAACGAGCACGTACCTGCTGACACGTTCAACACCGGGTGTGAAAAACTGCAGGATTAAGTCGGCACGTCTGTGTCTGGCACACGTGTTCGCCAAGGTGTGTTACTGCATGTGTGTCCTGACTGGAAAATCACACACACACACACACACAGTCTGGCAGAATGTGATTCTCTCATTAGCTTGTGCGCTCACATCTCACAGAACAAGTCCACACAAGACAGAGCTCCTCTCCCTGCTCCTCTTCCTCTCCTCCTCCTCCTCCTCCTCCTCCTCCTCACGCTCTAAGAGGCAGCAGCTGCTCCCACCCCTCCAACTTAAGTGGTTTAATTACATTTGGAGTTTTTATATGGAAGCATTTAGCTGAGGATCTTATCCAGGTCAAGTTGCAATGAAAGCCGCAGCAGATTAAGCTTCAATGCCTGAATTATCCACCGTCTGAAAAACGCCTCCTACTCGCAGGAGATGATGGCGTGGAGTGGATCTCCTCTGAGAGCAGAGCGGGGTGTTGACAAACAGTTACTATTCAACGTTTAGCGACTCTTTCACTGCTCCAAGATTTGAATCATTTCGTGACGTTAATGCGAGCAGCATGGCGAAGAAGGTCCCGGGTTCGATTCCCGGGCCGAGCCAGGAGGAGACCCAGTGACGGGCGAGCTGTGGAAGATGAATTAAAGAATTACCTTGATTTATTTCAGAAACGAAAGAGTGTGTGTTTGTTCATGAGCATCTTGTTTTGTTCCTCTCGGCCAACACGTGCTCCTCACAGCTGTCCCACCTCCTGATAAATATCCAGGACACCTGGAGCTCTCCTCACCAGTCTTCCAGACACATGCTGTAACGTCCTCACAGGAAATATTGATTTCATTTCTTCCTCTGCTCTGAAGTAATCTTGCTGAAGATCACATGAAGATCAATAGAGTTTAGCCCAGGAGCAACAGTTAACACACTGCGGGTCGTTCACACCGCACACACCCTGCAGCGCACGGCGGGTCCACAATGAACCCAATTATCTCCAGAGCGTCTGAGGACGCCTGAGCGATAAGAGTCTGTGTAGCGTCAGGGTTCAGCGTCGTGGGAATCTTATCTCAGGAAATTAAAAATTACACGACCACCGACAGCAGGAGGAGTTCAGATCCATTTCATTTACTCCCTGAAGAGGAGATGCCATGTTTGTTTTTTTGTCAGCAGGATTTCACTTCAACAACAAAAGTCAACAACCCGTGGAAGGATGACGCGTGTGTCCAGACAGATCCAGGATCTGTGCTTTGGATGGATCCACAGCAGCGGTACCTGGAGGTGTGTGAAGTTTGGTTGAATCTATAAGGCGGAGGAATTCGTTTAGATTTAATGCAGAGCAGGCAGAGGAAGACAAATTCCCTCAAGGATGTGGCACCTGGACGTGTCTGGACCAGCCGGGACTAAGAATTCTACCTTCACACCACAGCGAATACTGAAACACTACAAAACAATACAAAAAAGTCACTTTCCTTGAGAGTCCCTGACTCTAAATCCAGGAACAAAGTTATTCCTGAAGAAGGACACACTGTCCCCTGCTGTGGTGGACACTGGACAGCTCTGGGGACAGAGAGGAATACAAACTAAACCAAGCTACAGACAAACACTCAAATGCTGTTTACAGCTCCAGAAACACAAACTTTACAGTCCCCGGTTTCACTGGAGGACATGTGCGTCCCAACACAGGGACACACACACACACACAGAGTCATGGATGAATGTCAATACTATAAATAAACAATAAACAACAGAGACGCTGAGCTACGTCATGGGAGACAGGTTATTATTACACACACTGGGAGTAACTGTGGAGGACACACACACACACACACAGAGAGAGAGATAGAGGAGAGCTGGAGGAGTCTTCACTTCACCTGGTTGTTGGCCGTCTCTCCCCCGCCTCCGGCTCCTCCCGCCCCGGCCCCGGCCCCGGCCCCGGCTCCGGCCCCCGGCTCCGGCAGCCTCCTCCGGCTGAGCACCAGCAGGTAAACCAGCGCTCCCAGCCACACCAGCAGCGCCACGGTCACCGCCAGCCTCCGACAGAGACGCTTCATGTTCCGCTCAGGAGGAGCCGGCGGCGCCCGGAGCCGCTGTCAGAGGCTCATGACGCCGGCAGACAAACAACAAAACAAACAACAACTACTACTACTACTACTACACACACGGCGCGAGCTGCTCCGGTCCCGGGGACGGTGCGACGGAGACTGAGGCGCGCGCGCTGTCTCTCACACGCTCCGTGTGAACTCAGCGGCGCTTCTCTGACAGCCGCGCGTGCGTTTGTGTGCGCGCGTGAGGCAGCGTGTGTGTGTGTGAGGGAGTCCTGGACCCTCCTGAAGGTTTGAAGGAGAGGGAGGGGCGCCACCTACCGGCAGCCGGCAGCACAGCACGCACGGACTCCATCACTGTCACTGACACCGAGTGAAACTTCAGAAGAAGGAAGAGGAAGAGGAGTGAGTAGAAAGAAGGGACGACAAGGATGTGAGGGAGGAGGAGGAGGAGGAGGCGAGGAGCTGAGAGGAGTGAAGTGAAGGAGGAGGTGGGATGAGGAGGAGCTCAGAGGGTTCTTCTTCTCCTGCTGCTGCTGGACGCTGAGGACAGGAAACGTCCCCACTCCTTCCTACAACTGTCCTGCCCTTAATTAAACACGAAGAACAATGACTGGCTGGTCCTCTGATTTCTGCCTCTACTGTCCGAGTGCGCCATCTACTGGTGAAGAATACAGAAGATGAAAATGAAGAAGAAGATAAGGATGAAGATGAAGGTGAATGTTTAAGTTCCTTGTTTCTGTTTCTGAGTTTTCTGTTTGTCTTCTTCTTTAACTTGCGTCTCATGTCTTTATAGTGCAGCTCTTTATCGCCTTGTTTGTCTTTTATTGCTTTTCTATTTTATTGGTTGGATGGACCTATTTTTAGTGTGAAGCAATTTGTGTTGTATTTCCGTGAAAGGTGCTAGAGAAAATAAATGTATTAGTAGCTCAGTGACTGGTCGTGTTACATTTCAGTGCTGAGTAAGAGTCGGGGTGTATGAACGATAAATAGATAAATAATATGAACCGGGATGATTTCAGGATCTCCTCTGCTGCTAGTGGCCCTTTGACCTCTGACCGCAAACCAGTTCATCTTTCAAGTGACAACTGGTGACTGGAAAGTCGCTGGAGGCGAACTTGAGAAGTTCAAAAGGAAGAAAACCTGATTTGTACGGTTGTTTGAAGTGTCACTGAATATTTGTACCAAGTTTTATTCGAGTCCCTCGGGGCGTTTTCAAAATAGCTTGTTCACAAGAACACAACAGACAACCTGAAAACCCAGCACCTCTGGCCATGAAGGGTCACTGGTCGCCTTAGAAACAGCAACTGATGTCCGCTCTCTGGCTTCACCCTGGAGCTCTCAGCTAAATTACATGGCCGCCCTCAGCAGATCCCCTCTGATCTGAGCTGTGGACAGATCATCAGACAACAGGGCCCCTGGGCACCAGAGTCAAATGGCCCTTCAAGAATTAGAATATATAAACATGTGGCAAAGAAAACACATGAAACAGGCACATCCTCTAATCCAGTTTATTTTCCTCAGCAGAAAACGGAACACAATAAAATTAAAGGAGAAAATATGACAGAATTATGGTCTTGCTTTTTTAATACATTTAACTAAATATGCCACTCTATGCTATAGGGTGTTAGGTAACTCAAACTGATATAAGGTTAAATAATTTTCTTTAAAAGGTACAGAAAGATTTCTTCCATTTCTCATTAGCACTCAAACAAAAACAAAAGGAACAAGTTTTGTCAAATATTCAAATATCAAAAAAGAACCAGCCAGTTTCTCCTGACTCCCTTTATCCTTCACTGCGTTCTCGCTGGAGAAGACGGGAGGAGGGGGCATGGTGGGAGGTGGGGAGAAGAGAGGAAACGATAACGTGTGCATGAGGATTAGCATAGTTAAGTGGTGTCTGGTTATAAGGGCTGTCTACCGCCATCAACGTTTACATAGTTATTTTGCAAAAGAAAGAAATAAATACAATTTTCTGCCATTTGAGGAAACCTGCTGCTCCATCTTTCTGAGTTCCTCCAATTAAAAACCAAACTACAGCCATCCAACATACTTAAACTGGACCTCCTGCAAAGAAAGAGGTTTGAATATGCCTACAGTGAAAACCAAATTCAAATCTGAAAAGCAAATATCGGCTTTAAAACAAAGTCAAACGGAAAGTTGGTGTTGGAAAAAACAGCCCCCGGGAGGAGAGGGGAGCTGGATTTGAACTATATGCACAGCACAGAGTCCAGCTGAGACGGAACTAAACATACGAGAACTCACACGTCAGGCGCTCGACCTCCACCGGGTCCAGAGAAAAATGTTGAAACCAAAAACATGCACGTTGGACCATTGGATGTTCACATCTGATCTCGCCACTTAATCGAGTCCATCGTTAGCATCACTGAACGGAGGAGAAACCGAGAAAGTTTTATACTGAACCCAAACTGTTTTTAAGATTTGCCAACACTTGTGCGGGGTCATTTTTAAATTTAGTTTCAGGTGTAAAATCTCCTAAACAAAAGTGTGATGCTGCGCATCAATGTGACATCACTGATGACCTGCATGAAGAACCCGTCTCTTCGATTGAATGCACTCACACCTGAAGAATTATCTGACCCCTGATTCTACTACAAAAACACAAAAGAAGAAATAAATTATAGAGCTATTTCCAAGGACAGTAAGTTACTTGATGGTTTAACTTTCGCTCCCGCGTGAGACCATGACGAGCTTCAGATTATTTTTCTTTTGGCGAAGAACTCTTCACTCGAGGAGCCTGGAATTCAGTGTTCCCCGTATGCATCAAGAACAACAGTACCACTCAGTAAATTGAAAAAAGAGGAGGGGAAGAGGGAGAAGAGGATCTGCTACACAAGAGGATTTATCTGAGTTACTCTTGTCCATTAGTGTGGTTTTTATTTCGTTTTTTTTTTTTTTTTTTTTTTTTTTAATTGTTTTTCTTGTTGTCAACAGTCCACGTGAGCAGAGGCAGGGATTGGCTGTATTGTCCTCCACGACACCGTGGTAGAGAAGTAAAAACAAGCTAATCACCATGACGGCCACATGGAAAACAGTGAAATCAAACCATGACAGCGTCCATGCACTGCCTCACTTCACCATACGACACACTCAGACCTGCACTAATACACTGCTGGTACCATGCATGAGCACAAGACGGTGGCGGTTCCGTGCATGGACCTAAATGTTGGTGGAAGAAGGGAAAGAAAAGAGAGGAAGGTGGGGTTACAGGTTTGATACTCCAACCCCTTGATGACGACCTGAGGACTGGTCATGGGATCGAGCCGGAACCCGCGCCCGCGACCAAGAAATGGAAAAATAAAAATCAACAAACAATAACTCAGTTGAATGAGAATCCACATGGATCAGTTCAGCCGAACGCTACAACAGTTCGTTATCCTTAACTTCCTGTTTCGGAAAAAAAGGAGCGTGAGCAAGAGGAGGTAACCATGTGCGTGATGTACGACTGACTGGATCCGTCTCTGCGGCGTCCTCCCTCTGAAGACGGCGGGGGTGGGGTTAAGGCTGTGTGTGTGTGTGTGTGTGTGTGAGAGAGAACATGCGATACAGAATGTGGCTCCGCAGGACAGCCACTGGGGACACCGGGGCCCCCTGTTGGCCTCGAGCTGCCTCGCCCGGAGCAGAGTCCACACAGACGCTCCAGGCGGGAAATCGGGGCCGACAAGAGGGCGACGTCAAGCTCAGATCCAGAATCATCGGGTCAGATGCAGGATGTTACGACCATGCTCCCTCCTCCTCTTCTTCCCTCCCCTCCCCCCTCCCCCATCACCCCATTTGTCATTCCTCCTTGCTCTCCCTCCTCCTCCTCCTCCTCCTCCTCCTCCTCTAAGTAAGCGCCTCATCTTTTAACTGGATGGCTGGACACGGCGTGACCAAATCAGGAGCACTCCTCCCCGATGCGTTGGCACGAGCGGCCCACCTTGCGGTCCAGCTTCACCATCTTGAGGACGGCCTCCTCGCGTCCGCGGCCCAGGTGGTCGAACAGGCAGTCGTGCTGCTCAGGTAGACGGTGGAGCATGCAGAAGACGTAGCCTGGCGGGGGAGACAGACACAAAGTGGTGAGGGAGGGAGGCCGTGACGAGGCGGCATGTTCTGCTGCACACAGCAAGTACACTTTTTATTTTAAAACCCATCCCTGCTGCTCTGTGTTTATCTGTTTCAGAGCCCGGAGCGGAGAAGACTGTAATCTCCATTGGCCACTGTCACAGACAGGAAACAAAGCAGTCACTGGTTCTCGTCAGCCGTCACAAACATACGAGACGTGGCTGACACCGACGGCCATTTCCTCCATGTCATCACTCCGAGAGTGGAAGCCCCTCCTCTAACTCTGTCACTCTCTTCTTGTTCGCAATATTTTCTGTAACTACGCAACCGACTGCAGGAGACAATCTGCTTCCTGTTGTTTCTGCTGACACACACATTGACCGAGTGTGTGTGAGTGGTCACGTGACTGGGGTTCTATCAGACAGAGATCATTTTGGTTTTGAAACAGACCCATGAGTGAGGATGGACAGTTCCTGCTGCAGGGCCCCGCTTCATGTCAGATTTACAGTCACGCTGAATGTGGCTCTGCGCCGCGTGTGAACCCCCTGAGGTCATCCTGACACATGACTGACAGATGCAAGGAAGTGTTGAAACTGACCACAGCGGCAGGAGCCCAGTTCCTGCTGCACCAGCTCTAGTTTGGTTTGGCAGCGATAGCAGCGTCGGCGGTTCTTCTGCTTGGGCGTCCCGCGGGCCTCCTCGCTGCTCCCCTCTTTCTCGTCTGTCCGAGGCCGCTTCTCTGGCGTCGCCTCGCTCTCCGAGCCTGAGGCTGCGCAGGAAATACGACAGCGGGATAGTGGTTAGCGCTCAAAGCGAGGGCAGGGCGCACGGATGACCAGCGGCAGGGAGAGGACGCTGTACCTGATTCTCGTGGACGTTTTGTGGGTGTGCAGAGTGTGCCCTGGGCTGTTTCTGTGGACGACGCGCCTACAGACGGGGATGGAGAGACTTGTCAGACAGAATACAACAGCTAGAAGAATACGATACATGACAGACACATTAAATTACAGGGGCTGGCTGTCCACTCTATCGGCTGGTTTCCCTTCATTTGAATATGATGATGATGATGATGATGGAAAAAAAGAAATAGCAAAAACATTAAGTCCGTCCCATCTCACCTTCCCTTGTGCTGGGACACACTGGCGACGGCTCTTCGGCCGACGGTGGCTCAGAGCTAGAGGGCGGCGACGACAGGGACTGGCTACTGCTACTGCTCGTCTCGCTACTGAAGATGGGTGATTGGCTACTCCCGGTGCTTTGGATAGGCTTGGAGGTGCAGTCCTCTCCTGGCTGCTTCTTCTGGATGTCTGTGGTCACAGACAGAGCGTGGGATGAGAGGGAAAGGCAAATACAGGCAGAGGGGCGGCAAGGACTGAACGGTGTAAAATCTGCTGCGGCCCTGGTGGCGTGGTCTTTCGCCAGCAGAGAGCCGCGGGCAGCTGTTTGGATTTATCAGTTATTTCATGACTTGGTGGAGAGGAGGCCGCTTTGATCTTCATGAGACAATGGTGTCCTTAACTGTAGGACTGAAACTGTTGATTAGATCAGTGACAGGAACTGAAGGCAAAGCTGGTGAATAATGTACAGACTTTAATAGATTCTGATCAGATGAGGGACAATGATGAGATAGGGACACAGAAGTTATCAGAAGGAAGGAAAGGAAACAATAGTTCACTTATTGGGTGTAGAACACTTTGTGTACTGGGATGGTACTTTAAAACTATGAATATTAAAACCACCCACCACAACAACACAATGTGAAAATCAATACACAGCTGACAGTGGTTTAGCAGACTCATGAAGGATCTCGAGTAGGAGAGGAAATGAAAAACATGTGTACTGCAGAGAAAGCTGAGCATGAAGTTTTGGAAAATAAACACGTGACAAGTTCACTCTGCCAGCTGTGATTTAGTCAGAGTTGGACATCATCACATCTGCTCTTCGACCCTCCCTGGATAACCATCTCAGACAATATTTATTCATAAACATGCCGTCTTTGTTCCTCCTCCTCCAGGGAGGGTGAGGGAGGTCAGCCTAGATTTCACTTTCTCCTCCACATGTGGGCTAACCCACTTCTGCTCGGCCTCAGTCCTCGAGCGTATTGTGTCTATTCTGAGCGGTACAGCTGTCTGTGATGCCAGACTCGATGCTGCGGCCCAAAGGTTCTCGCTGTAGTCCCCAGTTGCCATGGCCACCACAGGGCTGCAGAGCACCCTCAACCCATCCTCCCGAACCAGACTGGAGGTGGCACCGAGAAAACTGAATGCCAGCTCTGACATTTTCAAACTTTAATTGGGCTTTTTTCTTTGTGTGACAGAAAAACACGTTCTCTGCATTCAAGTAGTTTCGTAAGAAAGATTCACTGACACTTACCAGCAAAACATTTGGAGCACATGTTCATGGTTTTACTAGACCTGAGGAAAGAAGACAGAATAAATAGGGTTAACCTCCACAGATTGATGAAGTTTCATAGCAGCTGAACACCCCCCATCCAAACATGAAAGACAACCTGTGGCAGCTTCAGTTGTCATAGCAACTCACAGGTGCTCAAAAAAAAACATGGCAGCCTCCATGGAGGGGGAGGGGACCCACTCCTGATGTAGATATAAAGTACATCAATAAAAAATAAAAAAAAGGGTCCAGTCTGACGTCATGACAACAATATTTTGTAGAATTCTGATTCATGTATATTCCATCCCTGCCCATAGACCTTTAACCATTGAACACAAACATCCTCCTGCCTTTCCCTTGGCTTCTGGATCCCTCTTTAATGTTCATACCACCACAATACGTTAGGCTGGCTGGTTTCTATCAGCTGTGAGTCCTGTCAATAGTCAATAGACGCTGGGACTCCTGAGGGTATTCATGTCATTGTTCTTACAGGAGCTATGTGACCAATGCAGCAGGACGAGCCAGTACAGAATGTTTTCACCTTCACCAAGGAGGTGCCGCTTCCACCCATTACAGCCCTGACACCTGTGAGTCACCAGGACACATCCATATCTCTAAACTGGGGGGCAGGACTCAGACACCCAAACAAATGACTGGACGCAAATCTACCACTGTCTTATTTTACCTACAATGATACACGTGCAGATACAGATTTGGAAAATGTGCCCCATGAGCAGATGTAAAGGTGGATGAATACAATACAGCCCAGTCCCAGTGTAACACAACCAGTAACCACAGCTTCAGGAATTTACAAGGTGAACTAAAGATCACGTTAACACAGGACTGTGTCTGTGCAGGTGATTCAATACCTGACAGGCGGGTTCAATGAAATCATCAAAATGGTGGTTCATGTTTCCACAAGAGTGTGGCCAGACCACGGGAAATGAATCAGATAAAAAAAGTAGCTTAGTATTTGTAGGATTTCTCATGGAATCATTCATGGATGTGGATAAAAGGAACCCGATATTTCTGTGTGTTTGTTCTTCGGTGGAGATTCAAATCAGGATCTACTTGACTGTGCTTTGATACGGGGACTGTCACACCTTGGCCGAGGTACAAACTCGACTAAGTGTGATTCTACTTCGCATATTACTCAGGTTTCATCCAGGTGACTTTTCTCTTCAAGAGGAACTAATAAATCAAATCACCTGAATAATAAAGCCTTCAAGCTATCAGGTGATTTGTGTACACTTGAGCTTAACGTTGGGAAACTAAAATACAGAAACACTGAGTTAGCAGATGTGCGTCACTGCTGCGTCCAGAGGAAGGGGACAGAAAGAGCTGCAACACGGAGTCCGGTCCTTCAACACACCGTCTCTAACCTTACTCAAGATCTCATTAAGAGGCCTTGAGTTTCAGTGACATGTGCAGGGAGCCTGTGCGGGACAGGCGGGCCAGCAGCCCCCCGGCCAGGTGTTATTCTGAGCGCAGGGCTGTAAACATACAACACTGCTGCCATTTGTGACACCTGACATTGACAGGTGGGCTACTGGTCCCAGTTTGCTTCCTGGACACCGTGAAATGAAGGCAACAGAGGGGTTAGACCTTGGGGGAGGGGTTGGTAGTCGAACGACAGTTAAAGTGAAAACATATGGATTGTTAATACCACAGAACAGGTTGGATTTCACACAATGTCAGCTCATCGCCACCTTAATGCTCCTCATCTTTAAACATTTGCATTTCCCTGATTGTATCTCTCCTCCATGTGAAGCAGTCTGGACTGCACCCCCCCAAAATTAATTTAGATCTATTCTATTCAGAAATGTTTGGGTCAAATAGAGGGAAGTGAAATATTAAATCGTAGGTTACATTTCTGTGTATTCCTCGAAATTATCCATATGGCGTATTTATTGTTGTTGTTGTTGTTGATGGTTTGTAGTTGCATTGCCACCACCTACTTCATTTTATTTTGTTGTTCTTCTGTTGGTCCATCAGCTAGGGGACTCAATGGACACTGGTCCATTTATAAGTTCTTTTTCAGCAATGGGGATATATATTGTCTGAGTCTGCTGAGAAACGTTTTCCTGACATATTTAATTCGAATATTTTAGTGTTAGATCGTCTGTTATCTTTAAATTTAAAAGGCGTTGCCTTTATTTGCTGGTCGTCTTTGAGGTGGTTTAATCCGGCTGCTGTTTGTCCTCTCTGGCCACTGTATTGTTCTCCTCAGGGAGGAGACAGAACATGTTCCTATCTGCCGTTCGGAGCCCATAAAGAGGAGCAGTCTGTGGTATTAATACAGAGTAGCGTCGTCGTAGTATACGGTCCCTCTCTTGTAGTGACTCTGAGGAGCAGTAGCCGTCATGTTAGATCCAGTTAGGGTTTACATGGAGTCATTCTTCCCCGGTGCTTCCACGGGAGCCACCGGTGAATCACATCCGGAGTCTAACTGCCATCCAGGCCGATCGGAAGAGGTGTGAAACCCCCTAGAACAACCATTAGCTCATTAGCACGGCTCTGTTTGAGGGGAAGTTCAAACAAGCTAACCTGCTAGCTGTCCGTGGCTCGGGCGCAGAAACCAGGTTTAAAAGGAACCTGCTGGTAATAAATCATTTTCCGTGTCGAGTCCGTCAGCCCCCCCGAGTCCACGAACCCCCCTCGGAACACGAGGCCCCCGATGTGGACCGCACCAGCCGCCGTTAGCGTGTCGGCGGTGGGTTAGTGGACTTTGAGAAGCAGCGGGGGTTTAGCTAGTTTCCAAGCTAGCAGGTTTATTTATTAGCTAACTCCCCAACCCCCCACCCTCGGCCTGCACAGCAGAACAACAACAATGGGTTCGGGCTGGGTGAGACCCGCTCAGCCCCGTCCCATCCGGGATTCGACCACATCGAAACGAGATTGAAACTCACCCCCAGAATCCGCAGGGACAGCGGGGAGGGAGACCCGGGGGTTTGCTCCGCTCGCTGGTGTCTCCCATGACTCCGACACAAGAAAAGAAGCGATGAGGAAACGCGAGGCTGGAGGATGAGTCCGGGGCCTGGTCGATCCCTGGGGGACGACGATCCACCGACACAGATAAATGTCCCCTTTGTGTTCCGGTCCACGGGCTGGGAGCGGGGCGGACCGCAGGAATCCTCCGGCCGAGCGGAACCGAGCGTTGGAAGCGGAGGAATCAAACGAGTCCCGGAGCAGCGATCAGCTGGACGCTGGGACGTGTCGACGGGAGGGCGCAGCGGCGGGGGCGTCCCCGGGTTTCAGTCGACACCTAAAGGATCCGGGAGATCCAGCGACGTCCAACAACACGTTCACGAAACACACACGCCGCCGTTAAATGCGTGGGAGGGAGAGGGGAGCGAAAATAAATAGATAGAGGAAGGCCTTCCCCTCCGAGCTCCTCGGGACCACCCCTGCTCACACGTCGAGGGCTCCGGGAACCGTGGACCGGAAACGCGTCCATCAGAGCGAGAATGTCAATATTGAAGCGAAGGAGCCACGAACACGTCAACAGAACCAGGGTCCGGTTCGATGCTGCTCCGCGTCCTGCCCGAGGGAACCTGAAGCACGGGGTTCTATAAAGAGACAGAGACAACTTTTTTTTTTATCAACTCTAAAGTTTAAACCCCTGGTCGACCAGGAGAGGTCTGGGTCTGAAGCTGGTCCAGTGTTCTGCCTCAATGAGCCTGACACAGGAGAACACGTTTTCTATTGAATTTTCAAAAAATAAATGAATAAACGAAACTCTTTATAAATCAAGAAAGACTTGATCAACTTCCAAATGGGTTAAATCACTTATGAGCTGTTTTTTTGAGATGATACATATAACACGTGTGTGTTCATATCTAATTCATAGATTAAAATAAATCCATATCCATTACATGGGTTGTTGTTATTACTTGGTGCTGCTATCATTTATGTTGTGATTTTTGTGCCACACAAATTAAATGGAATTCATCTTAGCTCATGTGTTCACTTGAATCTCCACATACATAACATTATATTAAATATTCAAACCTGTTTTCATTTTATTAATCATATCAAAGTTCTGGTTAAAAGGGTCAATTTTTAAAAATATTTTGTGACAAAAGAAGCGCTGATGATTATGAATACATTGGAGGGCTTCCTGCAACACAATGGACACCATGTCGACTGATTGAATGTCCATCCCTGTGTCCCTGCTACCAAAGATAGATAGATAGTACTTTATTGATTCCTTCAGGAGGGTTCCCTCAGGAAAATTAGACTTCCAGCAGCAATTTCAATACAGAATGTAAAAGGCCTTCACCTAGTTTCAACAGCAGTGACTCAGGCAGCTGCTTCTTTAATCACATTCTGAAACAGAGGCAGTGAGATGCAACTGCACATCAATGGTCAAACAAATATATTTATTAGTTAAAACTATGCACAAAGTGAGGGAGATGGTGTGGGGGGAGGGGGGTGTAACCTAAACAAAGTCCTATTTGACCTCTCTGGTTATTTTATTAAAGAATACTTCATTGAACTTCTTCTACAACACAGACTGAAGGGGGCTTATAGAAACACCAATGTCACCCACGCTAGTTAGCTAGTTCAGATAATCTAACATCAAACAAAAGGATTCAAACACAGGAGACAACTCAAAAGTGCAACATCACAAAGGAAACCACGGCACCGATAGCTTCATTTAAAAACACAGAAACATACGTGTTCAAATTAACTTAACAGAAAACAGGAAGATACCAAACCCAGCACTCCACAACTGTACTTCAGTCAGGGGACCCAAGCTGCAAACTTTATTTCTGTTTCCTTGAGTAAAGTGCCGACGACAGCTGCTCGTGCATCTTCTGGTTATCAACTCTCTTCCAGGCAGCTCTAGTGCATATATATAGGTATATATAATTTGGTCCGAGCCCGTCAGTGCCAATATTCATCGACCTAATTGATTTCCCCAATCATTTGTGCTAAGCCACGGAAGTGCTTAAACTGCTTCATTAAGACACTTAATTGAATCAACTTGAAATTTTAGCGTGGTTTTTCTTGAGGTATGAATTTCAACTACGGAAAAAAAAAAAAAAAAAAAACCCAACACCAGATGAGGACCACGGGTTTTGGTTTGAGCTGTGAGAGCCCATCAACAAATACTAAAACAGCCGTTACTTAATATGCAAATGCATAATTGGATTAAGTGCTATTTGCATACAAATGCCACAGAAAGCACTCGCTCGGCAGCTTTGGCAAACCTTTCAAAGATTTAACTCCAGTTTGAAAATACTTGATGTCTACTCCGTTAGCTTGATGGTATGAAAAGTGAGTAGAGACATTTTAAGACAGTTCCTTAAAAAAATAGCTTGTTTAAGGATAAAATCCACTTCTTCTGGAAATACTAACTTGTAAAATTCAGACAACAACGCTCTTCCCCTCCTGGTCTTGCTGCTCTTTGGAGGTACAATACAACCACGTGTCAGTGTGTGCCTCATCTTTGGAGAAGTGAAGTTTACAGTTGTTTTAGACAGGAGACGACCCGAGTTCTAGTAGCTAAAAAAGTACCTTCACAAAAATGCATGGGCTAGTGTTTGAAATATCTAACCTTCAGTTTCAAAACTAAGAGGAAGACTGGAGCCCTAAACGCTTCTGCTACAGTTATACCAGTGTCTAATGTTGCACTTATGACAGAGGGACCACAGGTTATGACAATGAGACGATCGCCTTAATTGGCGTTGTAGCAGTGCAGTCTGGATGATGAAGGCTGTGCAAAAATGGCATTCTGAGGGTCTCCCTTCCTCTCAGCACCCTCCGGCGGGGGGCGCTCTCAGAGATGGGACTGTGACGATGGGGAGGAGGAGGAGGGCAGCAGGCTGTGCGTGCGTGAAGGGCGCTGGGGCTGAGGGTGCTGGGAGGCGGCGTCAGAGTCAGACGAATTCAGGCCAGGACTTCCCTCTTTGACCTCTGTGTCCAGCTGGGCCGGACACTCAAAGTGAACGCAGTGGAACACCTGCAGAAAACTCACAGTCAGGAGCAACCAGGAGGAATCACCAGCTCAGCATGCTACACAGTTAGATTCTCGTTTCCTGAGGCTTTAAAACAAGAAATCACCTCATTTGCAGTATTATGAGTCCCAACAATACGGATGAAGGAAGCAGGCTGCCTGTCAAACGTCAAGGTCTGCCATGATCTGGGAAACAATGTTTCTAGATGGTTATCGTGTACAGATGGTCTCTAAATGTCACAGGATCAATCAAGGTCTGATAAAGGAAGAAACAAGACGAGGAAACAGGAGCCTCACCGACACGCCACCCTGGTGCGGTCCATCACCTTCGTCCACTGCTGCTGGTTGGTGGAGACTTCCACATAGTAGCTGTAGGTGCGCTCGTCACAGTCCCAAAGCAGCAGCCTGAGCAGAGGAAGGAGCTTTAATACATTTAACAACATACCCTCTCACATTTAAACGGCAAAGTGGTGTAGAGTTTTCTCCCTCCAGGTGCCAGCGTGGGCAGATCTACCTCAAGGACCCGATGGAGAAGGGCTGAGCCAGCTGGATGACGATGGCGCCGGAGCCCAGCTGGTGGCAGGTGTATCCACAGTCCCAGTCGTAGTTGCGCGTGTCCCCGTTGAGCAAGGCATTTCTGCTACGGCTCACCCCCTCGATGACACTGGCACAGGAGGCGATGGTGGCCACGTTGTTGCTGGGCACTGCGGACATGAAGCTCAGCTTGGAGGAGGTGTTTTACATAGCAGAGACGAAGCTGCTCTGCGCACAGATCCAGGACAGGACGACTCTGCAGCACAGGTGCACGGGAGACTTTTATTAACTTACCCACAAATCCGTCCTCCAGGGTGAAGGAGTGGTTGGTGAACATGCATTCAAAGGCCACGAGGTGGAAGACCTTGTTGACCGTGTTGTGTGTTCCCACAATGCGGACGTACCTGAAAAGAGAAAAGACATCAGATGGAAACCATACATTATATGTTCCCGAGTGTGTGTGTGTGTGGTCAGCTTCAGTCTACCTGCAAACTTGTGGTGTGAAGTACAGATTCTGCCAGGAGCGGCAGAGGACCTTGGAATGGTCAATAACACGCACCCAGTCCAGTTCATCCATTGACACCTCGATGTAGTAGGAGTATGACCTTCAACCAAAACACACAGCGCCTCAGAGGGAGTTTGACATTATGCATCACATCAGTGTGATAAAGTAAAGAATCCATTGTAAGAATTCTTTAATCTTCGTTAATAAACTAAAGTTTTGTCTCCACTTAAATAGTGATAATAATAAAACTCATGTGCACAAAGATTAAGTTCAGATCTCTCTGTGGTAACTTTTCTATTATTCACTTTGGCAGAGTGAGACAAGCTCTTCCTACCGGCTATCTCTGTCCCACAGCAAGAGGCGTATGTGGTTGATAATGAACGACTGTCCCAGTTTGACCTGGATCCCCGCCCTGCCGTCCTCCTCTATAGGATGTCTGGAGAAGCCGTGGTCGAGGTCATAGTTCTGGGTGTCTCCGTCCAGCAGAGCGGACTTCAGCTCCCCCTTCACCACCTGAGCTCCGTACTTCATGGTGGCGATGTTCTCCTCTGGGACTGGACAAAGAGAACAGAAGTAAACCAGATTAGATCGTGACTTGATCCACAGCAGTGACGTGACTGCGAGCAGATGGAGGATGAAGGCCACTGACTCAGCATTCCCCGATAGTTGAGGTCCATGTTGCGGCTCTCAGATCGGGTCTTAATGGCATCCAGCAGGTCGTCTGGGCTCAGAAGGCCGGACGGCCGCACCACGTTCAGCATCTCCGTTAGGGTCATGAGAGGCAGCCGCACCGCTGACATGACCTCCTTCGTGTCCGCTCCCTCCCCGTGGTTCCGACTCCAACGACTCAAGGCCAGGAAGATCTCCTTCTCACTGGCAGCGAAAGAGTCTCGGCTGACCACAGTGAGCAGAGCCGTCTGTGAACACATCCATCCATTCTTTAGACCCAATGCAACATACTTCAGGACATGCTGATTCTCTCTCTGCCACTAGAGGACACTGCTGCTCAGGGTTTACACTGAAGGCGTGCAAGACATTTATCAGCCAGATAAGAATCAAACATGATGGAGAAGTAATAAAGGATGTGCTAATATAAAAATGAAACAGATACAAGACTGGCTGCGGCTCTTTGTCTGCTCTTCCATGATCCTGTCACTTTATACCTTCGAGAGTGTCAGGAAACCCTCAGAGTTCAACACTTCAGGTGCGTGTCTGTCCATGTAGGCGCAGCAGGCCGCACTGAGCGCGCTCAGAGAGTAGAGGCTGGCTACGTCAAACACCAGGCAGACGTTGTTGGTGTGCAGGACGGTGCGGAGGAACTCAGAGGTGGAGTCCTCCAGCGGCTGCAGGCCGTAGCGGTGAGCCAAGCCCAGGAAGTCCAGCACCACCTCTTCTCGAGCGGAGCTGAGGCTGGCCCGGCCTGTGTACAGGTAGTGTAGCAGCATGGAGAAGGCTTCAGCCCGTGTCTCCTCCAGACACACCTCGGCCTGAGGCTGGGACTCTTTCATCCCACCATACAGCAGGGCCCTGAAGGAGCCGGAGCAACAAATGAGCGTCGATCAAATACAGAGATGTATTCAAATAAGTGGAGACTATCACCATTACCTGAAGTAGTGACATCGAGCTGCTAGGATGACCCGGTGCGCCGGGAAGCGCTTCCCCTCCACCATGAAGGTCACATCGCTGTACTCCTCGCCCAGCACCAGGGCGCCCAGCTGCTCCGACAGCAGGTGGATGTGGTCAATCTCCGAAACAGAGGCAAGCGGTCGCAGGGGGTGACTGTTACTCATGGCTGTCTGGTACCACAGTCACATCTGACACAGGAGAACATGAAGTCAACTGGAGTCAAGAAAGAAATACCAAGACCTCTGTGTTGATCATTGAATTGATTTGAGGATTTGAGGAAGGATGTGTCGTGCCCCGTCCCCCAAACGTCAAATGATTAGAGGTTTTTATAATGAAGTTAATTTCCTAAAATTAAACGCCAAAGATTAAACGTGAATTTCCTACTGGTTCTTATTTTTTGAATGTGAATGTATACGGCCACGCGTTAAACGGTCGTGACGACGTACCAGCACCGACGGGTGGACATGTAAACAAACATCACCTGTGAAACTGGAGCCTCGCAAGCACGGAGCTAGCTGATGCTAAACGCTAGCTGCTAACTTCAGAGCATCGGCGGTGTGGACTCACGGGCTCGTTCGGTTTAACTTCTCCTCGGAGTCCGCGGTAAAATATGTTTCTGTGGAACGAGCCGTCAACAGGCAGAAAGAGTCGGGACCTGGCGGAGCCGCGCTGTTTACAGCCGCGGACATTTGACACCCGGACAGACGGAGGCGAGCAAACCGGATGTTCTGTCTCCGTGTTTTCGCAGTAAAACTCACCGAACGGCTTCAGTCCGTCCAGAGCTGAGACGAAGAAACGCGTTAAGCACACAGGTGAAGTTGTTCCCTCCACGAACACCCAACCCAGCAGCTGATTCTCAACTCCTCCAATACCACACGCCGGAAACCCGGTCTGGGTCAGTCGGGGTCAATGGAGAAGCACTTCCGGGGCGAGGAGCAGGTTTCCAAAATAAAACTGCTTTTCTGATAAACAGCGTGTTTGTTTGGACTCATACTAAAGAAATGATCTTTATAACACTGGCTTGCATTAATTTAACTAACCAGTTATGGTCTGTGAGTGTATTTCATGCATTTCTAAATTGTAGAAAATCTGTTTTCTTTGCTTTGGAAAGGGCAAGATCACAGGAAACAACCTAATATACTATTAGGTTGTTTCCTATAAAGCCTTTTTTCTTTTTTTATCTGTTAGGAGTATACGATTCAAATAGAGCAATTAAAAGGATAAGGTGTTTTAATTCATGTAAGATATAAACTGTAAACTTGTACCATCCAGGGCAGGGAAGAGAGAGACACTGTTTGAAATAAATTACCATTATTTCATTCTGCTAATAAAAAGTTAACAGCAGAAGATAAGAAGAAGTTGAAAATCTTTACCTGAATTTGACGTAAATGCTGCTAATTATGAATCTGTTTCAATGCAGTCTGTTGTGTTCTATAGCTGTGAGAGAAAACAGAAAGATGTCCCTGACAGTTCAGTAAACACAGCAGAGCGTTTGGAGGGGAGATCAATATTTTAATGATTTGATATCTTTCTTATCAGATATAAAAACAATTCTTTCCAAATATATGAGATGGAGGCCAGTTGTTTAACACATTTGTTTACAACTGGAATGAAACCACATTAAAACACTGCAATATAATGGGCGGTTTTTTCAACATTAATACAATGATTTCGTTTACGTGACGTCACAGAGGTCAAGAAAGAAAACCCAGCAGCTGCCTGCATCCACAGAAACAACCTCAGTTAAAAGAAAAAAGCAGACAGGACACTGCCAGAGGGTCATGTGACAAATTCAACACACACCGCTCTCCTGGTAAACATGAATGTATCTCAAGGCAATGAAAATGAGCGTGGGATGAAGTTTGTGAAAACAATTCCCCCATTAAAAAGAACAGGTAGAGATAAAGTAAGTATGTCCACATGAAGCCGTGAAATCAATAAAACAGTTTGCATATAAAAATGCAGCATTGTTCTCTCATTATTTCATCCTCAGTAAACACCTGAGCACTTGGTCTGGAGTGTGCCTCGCCTGTCATGAGTCTACTACTGATTTATCTGTGCTGATGTGGACATATTATAGATCAGTGCATTAAAGTTAATGAAAAAAACAAACTGTTCTTGCTTGATCCGGGCTTTCTCCAGTTCCCTCAGGCTTCCACACATTCGTCAGATTCACAGTTCCTGATACGACGGAAAGGCCTCTCCAGCAGCTTGTGGTCAGTTCCGGGAAGGGGAAGAACTTCAGCCAACAGCTGGTGAAATTCAGACCGAGGCTTCTTTTTGATTCATCCACTGTCCGAGCCATTTAAAAAAGAAATCAACCAGAAGCTGGAAGTCCTCTCCTGTGCTCTTCGCTGGCTGATTAATTCAAAGTGGCTGGTCGAGCTGTGGAACACCAAACTCTGGTTCCCTTGGCCTCCCCTATTTCTGATTTCACAGTAGGAATGAGTAAGAAAAGTCCTTCTTACGTCCACTGTGCCTCACGCTGACAGAGCTGTCACAAAGTGCCTCAGTTTGCAGGGAACGTTTCTTTTTTCTTTTCTCAGTAACAAAACTAGAATCTCAGTTAAAATAACAAGGAAAAATATACACAAATATATTATGTACATTTACACAAGCGCTTTAAAACATTGATCGAAACAAAGCTGCCCCATCCAACGTTCATAAAGAAAGTGCCGTCATCAGTTTGCATCACCCGTTGAACGCGTTGCTGCCGGAGATGACCTCAAACTACTTCTGCTTTTTTTTACGTCTGCTCAAAAAAATTGACACTTTCTCTTTCGTCCACAAACAGAGACAGAAAAATCTCTGCGGACACTCCGGACACACACACAACACGTCAAATCTCCAGCAACAACACTTTTTCAAAATGTCCACAGATGCAGGCAGCGCCCAGGCTGATGGGAAACTGTATTAAAGTTGATAAAAACTCCCCAATGTTTTTTGCAGTGTGTTAAAAAGCCAAATTCTTTATACTGAATTATATTTTTTCAATTGTTGCCGCTCGGTGTTGATCTGGTATCAGACATGATTGCTCCAATTTAAAAATCCAGACCGTGTTCATGGCGAATCTTGAACCTTGAGCAGCGACTTTAATTGAACAGTCATCTGTTCTCGGCTTTGGTTGCTGTGTTGAGGCTTGTTGTCCCCGAACCAGTGACTGGGTGGCTTGGGTAAGACACTGGGCGAGGGAGGCTCACTGAACTTGGCTCCAGCGTAGACCTTCTCGCCATCTTTGAGGTATTCGGGGGTAGGTTGAGTGGGGAGTGGCGTCACGATCTTCACGTTGTTGGAAGAGTGGAGAGGTTTCTTCTGCTCTCGCGATGGAGGCGGGTGAAGAGAGGATGGCTTGTTCGGACTGCTGTGATCTCTCTTCTTTGTGGCATGAGAAGCACCAGGTGTTTGGTCCTGCTTGGGCTTGTGGCTCCGGGTGTTCACATTTTGGTTCACTTGATCGTGCCGGGGATGGTTCCGGGCAGATTGGACCCCAGGCTGAACAGACCCTCGCTCCAATCGAACACCTTTGGATTTCAGCAGCTACAGGAGAAGAAATATGGTGAATAATAGAACATGACAAATTAACACACCATGTTAAGAAATATAGATATATAGAGATAAAGAGATATATAAAACATAATACTCCAATAAAAGATCCACTTGAATTTAGATCAAAGCCCTGACACCTTCGCTGTGTTGCACGCCCTGCAGCAGCAGGAAGAGGAAGTGGAAGTTGTTCACGTGACTACTTTCTTCATCACAAGCATTAGTAACTGCGTCATGTCAGACCGCCTCAGGCACAACAAGACATTTAATCACCATTTAAATCACTTCATGGAAGAACGCGCGAACATTCTATTCATTTGACAAAGTTCAACAACTTTAAATGAGACGTAAACAGGCAACACACTCATTTAAGACCCGAATGGTTTTAGAAGTCAGGCAGTTCATATTTCTGTGTGTTTTACAGAAAACAGGAAATACCTGGAATCCACCAGTGGCTCACTTTCTTTTTGTTCAAGTTCAATCTAAAATTCAAACTGACTATAAACAGTAAAGTTCTGCATGTATATATTATATAGTATTTTACTACGAACGTTGTTTGTTTTTACCTTTTGAGTTGAAATACAAACGTTACCAGTGTGAGGATTAGTATGGAATGATTTTATAGGCTGACAGGAAACCTGTGGGGTGACTGGACTGAGTGTACTCGATATCAGGATGTTAATTAATGTCATTAAGTCGGTGAGCAGCTGGTGATGGGCT
Organism: Pseudorhombus dupliciocellatus; assembly: GCA_016785235.1. Classification (NCBI taxonomy): domain Eukaryota; kingdom Metazoa; phylum Chordata; class Actinopteri; order Pleuronectiformes; family Paralichthyidae; genus Pseudorhombus; species Pseudorhombus dupliciocellatus. Next base: position 2,109,274 of record JAFBJW010000131.1, on the reverse strand, counting down.
CACCTCTTTCCGGGTTCCCTGTCTCAGCTGATGGAGGCTCGGCGCCGGGGACTCGGGCTGAGCCGCCGTTCGGTTGGCGGCGGGTGAGGCCGTCAGGGTGTTGGTGGTGTTGTTGTTGTTGCGGTCCGACAGGAGGATGCTCGGGCTGTTCCTCGGCTGTTTCGACGGCTGGTGCAGCCTCCTCCCTCCCTTCTTAAGCAGCGCCTGCCTCGCCCGGTTCCCCGCGTTCATCCCATCGCAGCCGGAGATCAACTTCACCGGGTTGTTGTTCTCCACGTTCCCGATGTTTGCCTCACCGCAGTGAGCCGCAGATCCGTCCAACATGTCGGTGCGGTGGCGACAACATAAACAGGCGAACGAACTCCCGCTCCGGCTGAAGGCGTCACAAGCTAACGGCCAGATACGAGGACCACGTGCGTGCCTGAAGGAATATAAAGTTACGTTTAAACTGTTTCTGTTGTTAAAAGATACCGTGGTGGGTCTGGGTCCGAGACGACGAGCCCGTGAGAGCAGAAGTAGCACAAAAGCTAAGTTAGCCAAATAATAGAAAGCCTTCACTTCCGGTTACAACCAGGGGAGTTTCAACGTCCGCCAGTCGCTTACAAAATAAAAGTAGCAAGACAATGTCTTTTTTTTCAGAAGATATTCAGAGGGGATCCCAGGGTGCGTCTTCCGATTCCAAAAGCTTTGTGTATTTGACAGAGAGGGAGTGTGTGTTTAGTGAGGTAATCTTTGATCCTTTGATCCTTTTAACCTGCTTTGGTTGACCGTTGTGGGTGTACAGCTGAGTTGTGTGAACTCAGAAAGACTGGGGGTCACCAGGAAATCACATTCTTTTATTTTGATTTATAATAAATTCATAATCTTAATGTAAGGGGAGAGCAAAATCCAAATAATACCAACCGTGGCACCGTACTCTCACTACAAAGATTCCTCGACAAATTGACTCAGCCAAAACTACAACACGTAGAGATGTCAGAGTGGTGACAAACTACTTCACGCTCAAAGCGTTCCAACGGCTGAAAAGTGGTTCAGAAACGGCCGTCTTTGCTCACTCGCTCTCTCCGGGCAAACAACATGCATTTTATGTGTGCCTTTTCAGAACCAATTTAAACAGACAAGAAATGATCTGTCAATGAAAACATGATTGTTGGTCTGTCAGAACTGATAAAGTACCTTGTAACTGCATTTGTAGCGTCAACTTTCTTCTGCAATGTCAGAGGAAGATGAAAAATAATACATAGACCCTGGTTCTGTTGCATACACTTTGTGTAAATGTGGTGGATCTATAACAAAGCTCAGATATTTTGATTGTGTGTGATCCTGTAACTGAATATGAACCTTATCATTTAGGTTAGGATGAAATGTGTTGATCCACACATTGGGGAAATTCAGATTTTTGGTATATTTTCACTGCACTGTTCTGAACCATTATTTTGTCATATAATACTCCTGGCATCTGTTATTATTATATTGTGCTTTCAGATCTAGTCATACCTGCTCTTGGGTCACCTCAGCCTCTGCTCTACATTCAAACTGACATGATGGCGTCAATCTGCGGGTCTGAGTGACTCGTGAGGACACAACCCTCTATCAAGAACAATGAGCAGACAAACAACCACAAACATTTTGGTGCGTCACAGTTTTACTGCAAGAAATGTGCTCACAGTCTCACCTTCATAACATTCAGTAAAACACGTGTGTGTCGTCACTACACTTGTGTGTCTACACTCACTTCAGAGCCAGGATCAACACTGACACTCATTTGTTTGGCTTGTACTTTTTTAAATATTTGCATGTTTCAAGTGCACAAAGTCTGAGAAAACTATGAATCATTAGTGAAACAAAAAACATCGAAACACGTAACAAGAATTTGGCAAAGAGAACCGAGGAACTGAAAGGCCAATCTGAAAATGACACCAGGGAGGATATGTTAAAGGTTTGTTTCAGTACAAAAAATAGATATATAAACAATGTACAAATACAACACAAATGTATAAATATCCGTCCCTGTGAGTGCAGTACATGTCATTTGTCACCATGACACTCGAAGGCAAATTAAAGCGACGTCCTGGAAGTGGTGCTGGGACAGCGCTCAGGGCTGAGCCTCAGCTCCGGGCTCGTCGTAGATGTAGCTGCCGACTCCACCAGTGTTTACTCCTGAGAGCGAGAGAGAGACAGAGAGAGTCGATTTACTTTGACACGTCCCATCAGAGGACACTTGACCAATAGTGTCGCAAGCCACCGGGGGGGCGATCAGCCACTCCGCTGCCTTCTCACCTTTGGGTCCAAACAGCACAGCGTAGCACGGCTTGTGGCAGTACGGCTGTCCATCGTGCTGTAAGAGCAAGACAACGATTCCACGTGTGGCTTCGTTCATTGGAAACAGTGACATGAGATGTGTCCCGTGTCTCACCTCTGCGTGGCTGCCCGGAGACAGAGTCTTACTGCATCTCTCACAGCGCAGGCAGGGCCGGTGCCAGTTCTTCCCAAGGGACGACACCTTCTCGGCTGCAACACGCACGGCACCGTGAAGCCCGTTGCCATGGCAACTCGTGGAATAAGACATGCCAATGAAAAGATGTGATGTGCTCACCGAAGTACACCGTCTTGTTGCACCTGGGGCAGTTGTTGGGTCCTCCGGAGAACGACGAGAAGCTCGCAGCTGGAAAAGAGACAGAATTTGACACTAACTCACTGAGATGATGCTACTCTACAACTCTGACTTCCTCTTGCTCACAGAAGAAGTTCTTCTGTTTCTTACTGCTCACCCTTCACTGGTCCCCGTGCGGGGGCTTTTTTCTCCTCCTGCTGTTTAGCATCTGTTTCCATGGAAACGGCAGCGGGGGCTTCGTTGGCAGGAGCGTCGTACACGTAGGAACCGGCTCCGCCGATGTTCACACCTGAAACACACGCAAGCGAAGGATTTACCACCACGGAAATATTCCGGACAGCTCGCGCTGGCTTCTTGACAACAACTTGCACCTTTTGGCCCAAAGAGGGCGGCGTAGCACGGCTTGTGGCAGTAAGGCGTCCCGTCATGCTGTTAAATAGAAGAGAGAGAGAGAGAGCGAGAAAGAGGAGGGTGAGCGAGCTATTCCAACACAGAGTTAGGTTTGTTTCACACATGCTGAAAACATGAACCCAGAATGATTGACGGACATGTTCTCTCTGTCATTTTCTCTTTTCACACCCGTTCCAGCTGGAGGAGGGCAATGATGTTTCAATTGGTTTTTCGGCTGACAGAATAATCCATTTCATCAATGGCAGTTCAAAGCAAGGACAAGTTGAGTGTTCAGATCCCCTCACCTCAGCGTGGCCTCCTGGATTCAGCGTCTTGTTGCAGCGTTCACATTTCAGGCAGAACTTGTGCCAGTCCTTCCCCAGGGACGACACTTTTTCCGCTGTGGAACAAAGAGACGGGACAGAAATCAAGACTAAGTGTGACGCAGCCTCATCCTCTGCAGGATACAACCCTGAAATAATCAAAGCTAACTGTCTTTATGCTCAGCTAAGTTAGCTTCTTGCCGTTTGTCCTGAAGAACAAATGTGTACAAATAGAAATTCAAGATGAATTCACTGCCAGAAAAGTTGGGTCCCCAGAGTTCAGCGGGTAAAAAATCCAAGCCCCTCCCACTTTTCTGACCGCTGACCCCAAACATTTTTGTGCAGCAGCGGCCTGCAGCAGAGCACTACTCCACTGGTCTGCAGTGATTTATCTGTGTGTCCTCCTCCAGAAATATCCCTGCAGATATGACATGACACTTCCTGCTCAGGCTCACTGACTGGGCCGCCTGTCACTGCAGTATCAGGCCGGCATTGAGGGAGAAGGACGTGTGACAAGCACAGATATATAGATGTATTATTTCCCATTACTTCAGAGAGAGAGAATGAAAACAAATGAAGGACACAGGACGAAGAGCAGACGCTGAACAGAGACTCAAGAAGATGTCATTAGACCTGGGTTTGTCTGGTGGAACACGACTGTGACAGTGTGTGTGTGTGTGTGTGTGTGGGTGTGGGTTTCAGCCCTGTTGTGTCCCATAAGCCTCTTTTTTGCAGATATTTTCATTTCCATATCCTCTAATCGGCTAATTAGTCACACCAAGACATTTTAAACATTCCCTTTAAGTACACGTCCCTAATCATGTGTGTTTCTTTTCATCAAACCCCTGAACGTCATCTTTCACAGTAACTGTACACTGAAGCCCTCTTTGATCCGTGGCTGGCTGGTACATCCTCTGTGGCTGCGGTCTGATGAAGCTGATCTGTCCGTGGACACGCACCGTGTCAGTCCATCAGTGTTTGACACACAAAGAGTCCCAGACACACGCAGTCACGACGTCTCTGGCTCACTCACCGAAATACACCGTCTTGTCGCATTTGGGACATTTCGACGCCATGTCTCCGTCACGCGTCACCAGATCCGCTGCAGGTGAAGGGTTCGAGTCCCGTGGTTATGTCCGTCCGTCTGTCCTCGGCCCGGCGGAGCAGACACACCTCGGAGGAGGAGGAGGAGGAGGATGGAGATGATGAAGATGGGAGTGGCCGAGGCGCACATCCTCCCTCCATAACCCCGCCCCTACCATGACATCATTCATGAGAGCCGGTGCACGCGCGGTCACACACACAACCCTTTTCATCTGATATTAGATATGATCTAAAAACACGATAGGATAATTGAATGTGTTGTTTCAATGGAAATCATGATGCTTTATCTACTCAAACGTGAGGTTAGGGTTAAATATTTGACTTTAATATGTATAATGTTATGCCACAAACATGACACTACTTAACCCCGTGGAGTGGACGGGACTTCTCCTCCCTCTCTGCGCAGAGATGTTACAGTCTGATCTCAAGTGTGGAGGCAGGTGCCTTTATTTTGGAAATGTGATAAAAGCTGGATCCTAGCAGCGTGCTCTGTTTGTTTCCTCCGCCTGGTTGTTAGGTTACGCTGCCGGACCTAACTCTTCATGGGGAATGTTAAGTGACGCTCTGCAGCTCCCGGGACCATCGCTCTGGATATTCTTGGCACAGTGAAACCACAAGAGAGCTGACACTGATTGACCTTCACTATTTTATCACTGTCATGAATTCAGACCTGATGGTTGAAACATATAATTCTATATTTTTCTCTTCTGTATTTTAATTATTTCACCTGATAAATTAACATTAACATGTGCATCACTAAAACTGAACCCGTGGACTCAGTGGACTGGACTGATTCACCAGCCACCAGAGGCCCTGCAGGGGCCCCTATAATTACTTTTCCCAACATTATAGACCAAATATAGAAATAACAAAACTTAAAGTTTGACATACCAGTTGCTTGAGACCATTTCTCCCAGTGCTCATCAGCTGTTCCCAGTCTGAGCAGGAAGAGCTGAAGTCGAGCTTCAACAACATAAACACACATAAACAGATTCAGGAAAGATGGAAACAGAGGCATTTTTTTTGCAGCCAGTGCACTTCATCTTGAGCCATCTAAGGCCTCGGAATGCACTAACCCGAAACAGCGGATACACACACACACAACTTCAACTGCACTATACAGTCCAATAACGTCGAGTGAGCAACATCACATTGACTGAACTCAGGTTTCATTCTCTTTAAATGTGCAATAGGTCCATTCCATCTCATTTTACAGATTCTGTGCATATATTTTACTTAATATATCAGTTTCAATCCCATTTATATGTATCGTAATATTCCGTATGTATCCAAACATTTGTGGTTTCACCATGAGACTCAAAAGATGATGTTGATGCAGAAACTTAGATGATCCCAGGTCTGTCTGTATACCTATCTATCTATATGTGTGAATTAAGGATGTACATATTCTTTGATGATGTTCAGAATGTCTCTCTCACAATGTTTTGGCCTCATGTCAGTTGTGACGCCGTGTGACGCCCACCGGAAGTGGGCTCAGCGTGAGCAGCAGCCAGCAGGGAGCCTCGGGGCGTCTGCTCTCCTCGGCTGAAAGTGCAGGCAGGCGGCGGAGCAGCGATGTCTTCGGTCCACAAAAGATCCAATGAACTCTGAACTTCCACAATTGTTGTCAAGACTAAAGTGTATAGTCTTCAGTTTATAATCAATCTCTGTCTTCTGTCTCTGCTCCTGCAGAGCTCCCATAGAATCGTGTCTGCAAGCAGGAGGCCCTGACTGATCGGTCACACGGCGAGGAACCAGGTGATGATGTTTTTAGGGGGTAGCCACTGTCCCCTGGGTCAAATGAATGCACAATGCAAAACCCCACTTGAAAGGAACCACACTAAAGCAGATGTGCATGTTACATTTCCAAGTTTACGCACGCGTTCGGCTCATACTGAACACAGGGAGACTATCGGGTGCTTTTTACATTCGGTACAGTCAAACTAATAAAAGTTGTACTCACCAAGCAACCAGCCTTCGCGCACCGTGCCAGCCTCCAGCCTGTTCCCAACCATGCTGTTTGTCAAAATGAACGAGTCATGCGTTGAACCAGGCCAGCGAGCCACGACGTTGGTCAGTTGCATTTGCGCATCACATATGATTTGCACATTAATGGAATGGAAATGCTTCCCATTCACAAATGCTAATTCATCAAGCGATGGCGCTTTTATAGCAACGTGTGTGCAGCCAACAGCTCCGATTACATTAAGGAAACCGGCTGCCGCTGCAAATTGCGCTTTAATGTTGGTCTGTTCAACAGCACTGTATGGGAATTTAATGTACCTGGGTGACATCCGGATGATTCCGTCCCACACAGCGGGCATGACGCGGCTCAGGGTGGACTGGCACACTCCTGACCGATCGGCCAGCCTGGCCTCGTTAAACGAAAGTGGCTCAGGAGCCACTCGTCCTCATTCGCCAGCAAATCTTCGCGTTGTCTAAACACGCGCTCTCGCCGGATTGCGCCACTTGCGAGGTCCTCTAAAAGCGCCAACGCTGCCATTGCTTAGGCCGTCTGTTCATCATTCATCAGCGGACGCTTTATAGCCACCCGTATAATTGCAAACAGGTGGATGTGTTAATTGTTCACACAGGTTGAATTGTTGAATTGTTTTCACATCATTAACGGTTCCCCTGCGGCACCTGCGAGCGTCGACAAGGGCAAGATAGCTGCAGATACTTGCGCACGCAAGTCGCCTTTCATACATGTGAACGCGAGCGCGGAAGCGGGCGAACGCCAAGACTTTGAGCGTTTGACCTTTGAGAGGAACTCAAAGGACCTGAAACCTTTGAGTTGACTCCTGATGGCGAGGAAGGTGACGACAGAGAACCAGAACCAGGCGGTGAGCACCCGCTCCCCTCTCACACCTCTCCTGCAGCTGAAGGTCAAGATGGGAGCGGAAGGATGGATGTGGCTTCAGGATCAACTACAAATGTAGAAATACGAGCATCCGCGAGTCACAGGGACGATGGTTTAAACTCTCACACACCAGAGATGAACTCTCATCCTCAACCAAAGGTTTACAAATGTGGCAGGTGTAGTGAAGGTTTTGTGTGTGGACAAAAGTTGTCCGTTCATCTCGCCTCTCACAAGAGTAAGAAACCTCACTTGTGCAAAATATGCAGGAAGCAGTTTCGACATAATCATCATCATTTGAAAGTCCACATGCGAACCCACACCAAGAAACCATACGAATGCAAAATAGTCGTTCCAAACAAAGTTCTAATTTGATAGTCCACATGTGGGAAAAGGTTTAGGTGTAATGACAGTATGAAACTATGAAATTGGACACTGGACACACGTCAGAGGATTAATGTAGGTGAGAAAGCACGGCATAATAAAAGCTGTTCTTAGCTTACACAATGAAAATACATTTGAAAATTGATTTAAGTAAAAATTAGTGTTTACAACGTCACATGACTTGACATGTCATGTCTGTTTTGTCTTTTGCTCATTTTCAAAGATGACGCTGAATCTATTATTATAATGATTTATAATGTTGCTGTCTTCGTTATTGAACGACAAGCATTTTTCTTCCGGAAGTTGAAAGTGCACCGGAAGTAAACAAAGCCTGCGCTTGTTAGCTCGGCGTTAGCAGTTAGCTGCGAGGCGGCGGTGTGGTCGTGTCTTGGGTCAATGTGGACGGAGCAGTGATGTCCTCGGGTCAGTATTTGAGAGACTAACTGAAGAAAAGCACTTTTAACTTTTAAAACCATCTACCAGCCGGGAGAGGCAGCGGCGGGGAGCGGGCATGAAGGCAGCCAGCATCGGTCTGTTCACCCCAGGAGCTTTCCAGACCTCACTGATCTGAATTCTGTTTGTCAAAGTACAACACGACACATCTCAAAGTAAACCACACGAGTCCTGATAAACAGACTGTTGTTGTTTGATTGGCTTCCTGTTTATAGCTGCACTGCTTGCCACCTACTTCATTTAATTTTCTTCCGTGGTTTAGTTTCTGTAGCGTCTTCTCCAAAAACACACTGTGTGTCAGAACTGAATCAGTTTGCGTTTTCTGACTTAAATCACTGAGTCGGCGATGGTGCTGTTGTTGCTCTGACTCAGAGTCTGTGTTCCCGCAGAGCTCCCACAGCATCATGTCTGTAAGGAGGAGGAGGTTCTCACTGATCAGGAGAGGACCTCCGGGCTGCACCAGGAGGACCCAGATGCACAAGGGATTAAAGAGGAACAGGAAGACATCTGGATCAGTGAGGAGGGACAGCAGCTGGAGGTGAAGCAGGAGCCTGAAACCTTCACGTTGACGCCCGACTATGAGGAAAGAGGCAGCGAGCACCATCTCCTCCCTCACGACCGTCCTGTCGCTGAGAGCCAGGATCGGAACAGAAGGACACACGTGGGGTCAACACGAACGGTGCACTCCGAGCCGTGGGATGGTGTTAATGAAAACAGGAGTCCCAGTGACGACGTGGACGACTCTCCCACGTCAGAGCTGAACTCTGAATCCAAGTCCTTCAAATGTGACACGTGTGGAAAAGATTTTGTGTATGAGAGTCACCTAAAAATCCACCTGAGGATCCACACGGGCGAGAGGCCGTTTTTATGTAAAATATGTGGGAGAACATTCAGCACCATGTCCACGTTAAAAAGACACATGACGACTCACACGGGGGAGAAGCCGTACTCCTGCAAAATATGTCACAAAAGTTTCGTGCGGAGCGGCGTCTTGAAGGTCCACATGAGGAGCCACACGGGGGAGAAGCCGTATCTTTGCAAAACGTGTGAAAAGAGCTTCGTGAGCAGCAGTGATTTGAAAGTCCACATGAGGACTCACACGGGAGAGAAGCCTTACATCTGTAAAATATGTCGCAAATGTTTTGTGCGCAGCGGGAACCTGAAGGTCCACACGAGGACCCACACAGGCGAGAAGCCGTTTTCCTGCGAGAGCTGTGGGAAAAGCTTCAATCACATCTCGGCACTGAGGGAGCACAGGAGGCTGCACACGGGCGAGAAGCCGTACTCCTGCAAGGTTTGCCAGAAAAGTTTCGTCCGTATTTGCGATTTGAAAATCCACCTGAGAACTCACACGGGGGAGAGGCCGTACTCTTGCAAAACCTGTCGGAAGAGATTTGTGAGCAGCAGTGACCTGAAGGTCCACATGAGGCGCCACACCGGCGAGAAGCCGTATTCCTGCATCACCTGCGGGAAGACGTTCATCGTGAAGTCGGGGTTGAAGGCGCACATGAGCCTGCACACGGGTGAGAAGCTGCACTCCTGCCAAGTGTGCGAGAAAGGCTTTGTGAGTAGCAGCGGTTTGAAAGTGCACATGAAAATCCACACAGGTGAGAAGCCGTTCTCCTGCAGCACCTGCGGGAAAAGCTTCTGTCGTTCGTCGGACATGAAGAGGCATCTGAAAATCCACACAGCCTAAAGGTGCAGGTTCGTGGTTTCTTTTTTCTGTTTGTATGAATCTGTTATTGCCCATTTTTACCTAATATCTCCCAAATCACTAGACATCTGAATGAAGTTTTAAATGTGTCAGAAGTGTCTTTGATGGACATTAACTTTGCTTTTGTTGGCTCATCATTCCATCTCTTTGATCTTTTGTATTTTTTTACATTGTGCACACTTTTTTTTTTTAAATGTCAAATGTGAAACACAGGTTGTAGATGTAGGTCTATTTATGAAATAATGAGCTTATGTGAAAACATTTGACGATAAGAATACTGGTTTATTTGTTATGATGGTTTGTTTTAAAAACTTCAGCTGGAGAGAAAATAAAACCATTACAAACTGGTCTGTCCGTGGTTGGTCAGTTTGTTGGCTTGGTTGTATGTCCACTGTTGGAGGGATCGGACATGTCCAACTGTGTCCCAGAGACATACTGGATCTTGTTTCAACTTTTTTAGGGACGATATTGAAATATAAATAAATAAATAAATGTCAGGCACCAGAAAGAATGGACGTGCTGCACATGTATGTCATCAGTCAATTGTCTGTGTGCGAGCTGTCATGTCACAGCGAAGACGGCAAAGCTCTTAATGAAACCTCTTTATTCACAATATGTCAGAAATACTCTGTCAAACTTTATTCACATGGTATATTTCATATAGGCCACAAGAACATCTACTACAGCTTGAATGTTTTACATTTGAAATGATCAGGACGAACCACATGACTTACCATCACACACTTTATATGACTTCATATAATTGAGTCTGTGACTTAGTAACTAAGAATTATTTGAGAAATGTACGTCAAGTATAATTTACTTTCTTGCCTTTAACGGAAATGAAGAAGAGGGAGAGGAGGGCGTGGCCTCGTTAGCAGGTGAGCGTTACATCACTTCCTGTCCCCGAGGCGTTGCGGTAAACTGCGTACACAACTCTTAGTCCGTGTGAACCCGTGCGTGCTTCTTCATGTCCGATAGCTGATAGAACCTCTTCTCACAGCTGCTGCAGGAGTACGGCTTCTCGCCCGTGTGACTCCTCATGTGGACCTTCAGGATGCTGCTGCGCGCGTAGCTTTTCCCGCAGGTCTCGCAGGAGAACGGCTTCTCGCCCGTGTGCACGCTCATGTGCTTCTTCAAGCCCGACTTCTCGCGGAATCTTTTCCCGCACGTGCCGCAGGGGAACGGCTTCTCGCCCGTGTGGGTTCTGATGTGGACCTTCAGGTCGTTGGCGCAGACGAAGCCCTTCCCGCACGTCTCGCAGGAGAACGGCTGCTCCCCCGTGTGCATGCTGATGTGCTTCTTCAGACCGGACTTCTCTCTGAACGTCTTCCCGCAGAAGCTGCAGGAGTACGGCCGGTCCCCCGTGTGCGTCCTCATGTGCACCTTCAACACGCCTTTACTCACGAAACACTTCCCACACGTCTCGCAGGAGAACGGCTTCTCCCCCGTGTGCACGCTCATGTGTTTATTCAGAGCGGAAATGTCACTGAAACTCTTCCCGCAGCTCTCGCAGGAGTACGGCCGCTCGCCCGTGTGGCTCCTCATGTGGACCTTCAGGACGCCGCTGCGTCCAAAACTCTTGCCGCATATTTTGCAGGCGTGCGGCTTCTCGCCCGTGTGACTCGTCATGTGCCTCTTCAGACTGAACACGGTTATGTAGGCCTTCCCGCAGATGATGCACAAATAGGGCTTCTCCCCGGTGTGGACTCTCAGGTGTATCTTCAGCTGATACTCGTAAACATACGCTTTTCCACAAGTGTCACATTTGAAAGTCTTTTCCGCCGCGTGAGCGTTAGCGTCCATCTGTGCGCCGAGTCTCGACGAGCCCGAGTTCGCGTGGTTTCTTCTGTTCTGGTCCTGCTGGCCCTCAGCCCCAGGAGGGCTGTGAGGGAGGAGCTGGTGCTCAGCGTGGTAGAGCCCCTCATAGTAAGGCGTCAGCATGAAGGCTTCAGGCTCCTGCTTCAGCTGCTCTCCCTCTTGGCCGATCCAGATTTCCTCCTGCTCCTCTTTAATCTGCGGAGGCTTGTGTTCCTCCTGCTCCACACCGGCGGTCCTCTCCTGGTCAGCGAGAGCCTCCTCCTCCTCCTCCTCCTCCTCCTCCTCCTTGCAGACATGGTGCTGTGGGAGCTCTGGGGGAGCAGAGACAGAAGACAGAGTTTACAACTGTGGAGTTTGAGGAACAGAAAAAGTTGAATTCAGAGTTCTCTCCATCCAGACAACAGCAGACCAGGTTCGGATCCCTCCTCAGCCCTGATGGAGCCCTGCTCTCCTGTTTGTGGGCGTGTTCTTTTAAAAACAGCTGAGCTACTGCTGTCCACACCACCATCATCACCACCATCATCATCATCATCATCATGTGTTCCCCTTCAGTCTGCACTCCTCTGCCCTCAGATATAAACAAAGTTGCTTTGAAGCTCCCCTCTCCTTCCCTAACTCCTAACAGCCTGTCCTTCACACCTGTCCTCGTCCCCATCACTCTGTCCATAAGCCGAAGACCCTCCATCCAGAATCTGACACAGGCCCCGGGTCGGCTGTGCTCTGCCCGGAGGAAGCGCGCCGTGTGGGTACACACCGATTCTGTGGAGCTTCACCTCGACCTTCATGACGATGCCCAGGAGCCGGCGCTGGCGCTCGTCCTCCTCCTCCGGCGACATCGCTGCTTCGTGGACACAACTCGAGCGGAGAGGTGCGACACCAGCGACTTCCTGCTAACGGCTGCGAACAAGCAGCCACGGAGCTAACGCTGCTGCGCTTTGTTGCCTCCACTTCCGCTGCGTCACACCGCGCAGTTCCGACAAGAGACCGACTTGGCTGTAATTCGTTCCGCCTCAGTCACGAGCCTGCGGAGTCGCCGCATGTGAGAACGGAGCAACATCGGGCTCCTAATGAAGTCATCTTCAAAATGTGTAACTTTACATTCAAGTGTTAAATTACGCATGTATTTGGAAGTGCTATTAATACACACTAAGATACAAGTCCATGTCCATCATGAGGCCATAATAATACAGGAAGCATAGTAAAAGGACAATACTGCGGTGGGACTGGAGAAGTTCAGACGCTTTCCAGTAAATGAGTTCACAACACACTCCCATTCCTCACCACGGGGGGGCAGCAGAGACCCTCCCTCACGTGGCCAAAGTTCCTCCGACACTCAAACAGCCTCAACTTAAGTTGCAAGAATACCCAATAGGAACATGAGTGGAGAAGAGAGTATTCCTGAGTTCAGCCTCAGGTTTTCAATTGAGATTGAGACGATGAGGATAATGGGGAAACAGACTGAAAAAGAAGTTAAAGGGTGTGTGAAGAAAAAAAAAAACGAGGATGTAGAATGGTACTTAATGAAGTTCATACCTCCACCAAAGGCCGAGTAGCCCCATTATATTCATATATTCCTGCCACACCAAAACAATCAATAAAGTTTATTATCATAAAATAAAACTCTGATTGAGGGCTTCATTGATCGTCACTTGTGTGTTATCAGAAAAAACATCAAATGTGGAATCAGCTATAATTTTAATTTGTATGAGAAATACTTTCTGTATCACACACACACACACACACACACATAGGGGTTTGGTGACAGTCATTAGTGTGTGTGTTGAGCATGAATAAAAGGGAGTTGGAGGGGGGCTGTTAATGCAGCTCAGGACAAAGGGCTGTCAAACACACTGATTCTGCTTCACTGGCCCTCCCCTCCTATGGAGCACATTCCAGACTCAAGAAGGTCCGTCTCACCCGAGGCCGACGGGGGATTAAAATGGAGAATGATTAAATGTGGATCAGTTCCTGAACCTCGTCACTGATCCAGGAGAGAGAATTTTGTCTTTTTAGTGTCCGACCATCACTTTGTAGCAAACTTGAAGCTTAGAGGGAATTTCGGGTTGAACCCGAGTTCTGGGTTCTTTTAGTTTTACAGGTTGCTCTCGAAGCAGAGTTTTGACTCCTGCGCCTCAGAGTAATTACATCATTACGAGTACAAACGGCTAATTTTGCTATTCTATTCAGATCATCCATGAGACCGTGACCCAAATTCAACTGCCAATCAGAACCCAGAGCAGAGATCTCCTGAACCAATGAGATGCTGGGGGCCTCCCACTTGCATACATAATAAGACGTCGTATAATAACACGAGGGGAAACTCGCAGGAGCTGCAGCTTGCTCACTTTGCTTTTGGAGATTACCTTGCCTCTCTGAAAACCGCCACCATGGTCGACGCCTTCTGTGCCACTTGGAAACTGGTTGACAGTGAGAACTTTGATGATTACATGAAAGCACTGGGTGAGTCACAGACCTTTCTCCTTTCCCATCTTTTTTTTTGTTCAGTGTCAAAGCTGCGAGGTCATGTGTTGACTCCTTCAGAGTTGGGAGTCAGTCAGGACGTTAATGATTGATGTTTCACCCCGGTCCTCTGTCCTCAGGCGTGGGCTTCGCCACCCGGCAGGTCGGTAATGTGACCAAGCCGACTGTCATCATCAGCCAGGAGGGCGACAAGGTGGTGATCCGCACCCAGAGCACCTTCAAAAACACAGAGATCTCCTTCAAGCTGGGAGAGGAGTTCGACGAGGCCACCGCCGATGACAGGAACTGCAAAGTAAGAGGAAGAAAATAATAACTATGGGCTCATGTCAAACATTTTAATGCATCAACCAAAAGCTCATTTAACTCTTGTCCTCATTTTTGCCTGATCTCATCCTGTCTTATTTCTAAATATTATTTCTTGAAACAACCGAATCCTTTTTAAATTCACTACTGTCTTAAAACTGTCTCACATTTAAAGCATCCGGTTTTTTATGTCCTTTCAGTCCACGGTGTCTCTGGACGGAGACAAGTTGGTCCACGTCCAGAAGTGGGACGGCAAAGAGACCAAGTTCGTCAGAGAAATCAAGGACGGCAAGTTGGTCATGGTAAGAAGAATCACGCACACGTCTGACTGACTGAACATTTGCCAGTAAAAAGAGCATTTAGTGTTTCAATAAAGTAACAACAGAGTAAAATGCAAAAAATAATGAATGTGCTTCAGAGGCTCCAAAAATCAGCGTTTGTTTTGTAGAGACATTTCAAACATGGTGCCCGTCTTCTCTCCCTTCCAGAATCTGACCTTCGAAGACGTCCACGCAGTGCGTACCTACGAGAAGGCGTGAGTGCTGCGACCGCCGGCGCCCCCCACCAGCCAGGAAGTGTTGATGCTCTAATTATTATTGACTGACTGACTACTTCTCTTTGCACTTCATCTCACTCCACATGTTCACGACCCGCAGGCTGCACATTTTGTAAGATTGATTTTTTTTTTTTATATGAATACATTTCTGTCGTGATGGATGGATCATCTTTGCAAACCTGTGTGAAACATGAAATAAAAAATAACACAGAGAGAAAATGTTTGTGTCAACGCTTCCATTCGTTCATACAGTGATTCATTAATATTGATACATTTGAACGGACAGAAAATCCAAAGCTTGACCTCTGACCTCTGTCTATAGAGCAGCCTCATCAAGGTTTTCATCAGTGGGTCAACCTGTCCCCCCGTCCCCCTGTCCCCCTGTGTGTGATTGGTGTGTGAGGTTTTTATTGGACTGTCAGGTCTCAGTAGACTCTCTTTAATCCCTCAGGTCGAAGACACTGGTGATTTAAATAATACATTTAAATTCAACACGTTTGAGCAATTTGGTTTTCTGTTATAACTCAATTCTACATTCATACATTTAGTAGGCAAATTATATGAAGGACCAATAGTAATTAAAAATTAACGTAACTAACTACAAACTACTGTAACTGTCAAATTAATATGGTGCAGGAAAAATAAATAAACAATATTCCCATTAATGTAGACGGTGGCATAAAATTATTCCCAGTGAGATTATAATCTCATTAAAGCATGTTCAATTAAAATAAAACGTATTAAACAATATTTTATATGATTGAACGTTATATAAGTGCACATATTTTCTGCCCTGCGGTCGTTCCTCTCCTTGGCTCCTCCCCCGGAGTCACATGACGGCCTGCTGTACTTCCTGGTTCTCCCTCAGGAGATGACAATGTCCTCAGCTGCTTCCCTGCGCAGTTTCCTCGCGGTGTCACGGGTGTGATGCCCACCATGAGGCTCCTGCTGACCGCCGCTCTGCTGCTGCTGCGGCCCCCGGACCCTGTGGCTGCGGCCCCGGCGGGGAGCAGCTACCTGGCGGGTACAGGTGAGAGCGAGTTCAGTCTGGCGCCGCGCTGTTGTTGACATGAAGCTTCAAAGCCGAATTCACCCGAGCACGCATTGGATTTAAACGAGATGATAAATGTTTGTGTTAAAAGTGCATGCGGTTCGTGGATGATCAAAACATTTCAACTCGGTAGAATCTTCAGTGGAGTCTGGTTATCATATGAAGTCCATATTTAACAGGGCTGCTGGTGGTTTATGGATTTGAATAGTAATTGTATTTTCATAGCACATTTAAATATGGTTGTTAAAATAAACCTGCATAATCAGTTTTCTCCTGTCGCTCCATCCAAGGCAGGTTCTGGCACATCACTGACCTCCACCTGGACCCTACCTACCACCTGGCCCCAGATCCAACCAAGGTTTGCTTCTCCTCCAAAGGAGTCCCGGCTGCCCGCGCCGGCCCGTTTGGGGACTTCCTGTGTGACTCTCCCTACCGGCTCATCCAGTCGGCCTTGGCTCACATGGCACCGCTCACCCAGCCGCAGGACTTCATCATATGGACCGGGTCAGTGCACTGATAATGGAGAGGGGGCCTCCACTTAGAGCATCAGTAAACATTGTCCTCAGTCTGTAGTTTCGAATCTTCTTTAATTCACTGATAAAACAATCAAATGGACTCGGGTGCACCTCAGCTCACGTCTTCCTGCATTTTTGTTCTGAAACGGTCTTACTTCCTCAAAGACGACCTGTGGAATGAGCTGTTGATGGGTTTCGATGAAGTTCCTGGTTTCAGTTGTCACCAGTGTTCCTCCCCTGCGGGTTTCGTGGCTGTCGCTTCCTCCGGTTGTGCTGGTTTCTGAAAACTCCCACTTATTTCATCATGTTGATGACCCGCTCTTCCCCCTGAGCCACAGCGGCTCGCAGAGATCGCTCTTGAATCTTCGCGAAAAGACACAATGATGATGGTCATGTCTCGTCGTCTTCAGGTGTCCATGATTGACAGCCGTTCAGTGAGCGAAGCCCCACAGAGGACCGGAGCTTTGAGCTTGGAAAAATGAGCAGGCGTGATCCACTGGTCATGGAGCTTAATGAATGTTTATAATGAAACAGAACAAACTGTTAGCATAGCCACAGGCTCGCTATTAATCTGCAGCTAATCAGCTAAGCCTGGAATTCAGAGTCTTATAAAGAATCCGCTCCACAGTCGGCCTGCAGCTTGAAGGATTAACTACTGGGAGAGAGAGAATTCCATTGTGCGCTGGGGTTCTTGTTATTTCTGCAGTGATGTACAGTTACAGAAAACACAACACGAGGCAACCATGTTTGGAGTAAACGTCCTCAGCTGCGACTGGATGCAGAGGAAGCTGTACTACTAACAAACCTGAGTGAAACTGATTTTGGGAAATACCAGAAGAATGAAATCTCAGATGCTCTCTGAGTCACATGACTGTCATCCGATCGGACCCTGACTTCACTGATCGTGACCGTTCCGAAAACCACTCTTCAGGCTGAAGACGCCGAAACGAACTTGTACCGTGTATCCTCCTAATGATCCGGGATGTGCTTTGCCTTCGTCCTCACAGAGACAGTCCCCCTCACGTCCCTGCAGACGAGCTGTCCACCGACACAGTGATCCAGGTCATCGCTAACATGACGCAGACCATCAGGCTGCACTTCCCCAACCTGACCGTTTATCCGGCCCTTGGGAACCATGACTTCTGGCCGCAGGTTAACTCTTTTGTCCGACTTCCTGTCCAGAGCAGCATGTTATGTTATGTAACACTTGGCGCTTGTTGTTGTGTCTTTGTTCTCAGGACCAGATGCCGGCCGTCACTAACGCCATCTACAAAGCCGCCGCCCAGCTGTGGGAGCCCTGGCTGCAGAGTGACGCTCTGCTCACTCTCTCCCAAGGTGACATCATCACACATCACACATCAGTCTTCTGTCTGGAGACGTCACTGAGACTGTGAAATCACGCGTAGTGTTTTTACCGTCCACACAGGCTGGACGTACGCAGTATTAATCTCCTGTATGCTTTGAACTGCATCGCGTCCATCACGAGAACGCTTAGCTGAGAGGGAGGATCGCAAAAACTTTATGGATGTTTTGATGGATTTTCCATGCAACCCCCCCGAGATATTAAGGTTTACAGAGAGAAGATGAAGGAGAAGAGCTGGAACCACAGAATGTTTTTTTTTTTTTACCCACTGAGATGAAACGGCAGCATCTTGTGCTAGCACTCACACAAGGATCCAGGTCATGCTTTGGTCTGGTCCCTGCAGGTGGGTTCTACTCCCAGCTGGTGAAGCCTGGTCTGCGGGTGGTCAGTCTCAACACCATCCTCTACTACGGCCCTGATAAAGTCACGGCTAACATGACAGACCCTGCGGGACAGTTCGAGTGGCTGGAGAAGACTTTAGAGACAGTGGCTCAGAGTCAGGAGAAGGTAGGGACACTTTGTCTTGTATGAATATTATGACCATTCACCTCTATCAGCGTGTGTAGAGCTGGGATGTTAACGTGTCCGTCTTCCTGTTCAGGTGTACATCATTGCCCATGTGCCTGTGGGTTACCTCCCCTTCACCCGAAACATCACAGCCATGAGAAAGAGACACAACGAGCGGCTGGTGTCCATCTTCAGGAAGTACAGTTATGTCATCTCGGGTCAATTCTATGGCCACACCCACCGTGACAGCGTCATGGTGCTGCTGGACGAGAAAGGTGACATGCCCTTTTAAGACGATGCTTTTATTTTTCAAACCGAGCCGCTCACAGGTTTGTCCTTTGACCTTCAGGTAAACCGCTGAACTCTGTGTTTGTGTCTCCGGCCATTACCCCGATCAAACACGTCCTGGAGCCGTACTCCAACAACCCAGCCTTCCGCGTGTACTTGTACAACATGGAGGACTACGCTCTGCTGGTGAGAACACATCCTGTACCCTTCTTATTGGACTGAACTTTTATAGTTTGTATGAAAATCCCTTGACATAGAACTGAAGTCCGGTAACGACGTAAACGTACTCTGCTGTGTGGGAGCATTCAGACAGACTTAGACGAAACTAGAAATGGCCAACTTTTCATCTCTCGATCAAAAGCCAGGAGAGAAAGTCCCTGGTGATGATTAATCACGGTGCCAGTCACCGGACAAAAAACTGTTTCTGTCTCAAAAAGACTCAGAGAAGTTTTTTTTTTTTTTTTTTTCCCCCTTCCTCCCCCTCTCCCTCCACTCGGTGCCTTTCTCCCCGTGAAGGATATCTGGCAGTACTATTTGAATCTGACGGAAGCCAATGAGCAACAAAGGCCTGACTGGAGGCTTGAATATATCATGACTGAGGCGTTTGGACTGACTGACCTGCGGCCACACAGCCTGCTGCAGCTGGGCCTGAGCTTCTGGCTGCCGCAGACCAAGGCCTTTGACCAGTACTTCAGGAACTTCATGGTGGGCTACGACAGCACTCTCACCTGCGACGGCACGTGCAAGGTCAACCAGGTGTGCGCCGTGCTGCATTTGGACCAGCCGGCCTACGCCCAGTGTGTCGCCGAGGGCGGGCGGTGACGTGAAGCTGGATCGGGCCATTTATCTCAGGTGTCACTTTCAGGTCTTTAAATGTTTTTTATTTTTTTTTATTCTGGAAGCTTTTGATTCTTCAGGTAATTTTTCAATGTACAACCAAATCCAATTTTATTCTCTACAAAACTCAATAAAATCTATATTTGTCTGGAAGTTCTGGAAATCCATGTGTGTGTATTTTCGACCGTGCAGACTGGGCCGGGCCCACAGCCTCTCTCTGCGATGACGCTGGGATGAAGGTGAATGTGTATTAATTCAAAAGATGCTTGAGAGACTTGTCTTGAGTTATATTTATAACGAGGACAGGAGAGGATCGGCTCGGCCCAAATGTTCCAGGTAATGAGTGCGAGAACTGGTCGTGTAAAAGCTGTGTGGGCTTGTTTTTCTCTGCTGGGGAAAGAACCTCATCTGCCCCCCCCCCCCCCTTTTCTCCTCCTTTCCAAACTTTCTAGAAACCTCCATCTTGTTTCTCGGCCAACATCTCAAGCATTTGCCCCCCCCACCCCTCCTCTCCAGCTCTATTGTCCCCTCACTCACAGCTCAGGTCATCACAGACTCAGGCTGAAACTGAAACGAACCAGACGGTCGTTCTGGTGTTGAGGAGCTGCAGAAGAACTCTGAAAGAAACGTAGTTCCACATTTCAATTTCATAATTCCGTTTTTTCTCATCTTCACTTTGTTTGATGTGAATTGCGACGTTAATGTCTTAAAACCTTAACGTCTTTTAAACGTGGACGAGAGGCGTACAGCTCCTCCCACTGGCAAGAGAAAGTAACTGTGTGTGTGTGTGTGTGTGTCCTCACAGCACATTATTATTATTCACAAGCAAACCCCGGCCTCAGTGCCGGGCAGAGCGTAACCGTGGAGACCGAGTTGTTGGTGAGCATGGCGATGGAGAGGGGCGAATCGCCACGGTAACGGCAGCAGAGCTCCCAGTCCTCTGGATCCGTCTGTGCTGTTGTTTAACCCCTGAGCTGGTGTCAGGCGGAATGAGAACTTCCACTTTAAGACTCTGAGCACGTTCAGAACCAGTGACACCATCGCCCCTGAGTGTATGTGACTGAACTGATGCCTCGTTCAGACCAGTCAGTCCTCGTGTGATCCAGGGTGATTCCATGAGGGCTGACACGAGGGAACAGGGTCACGGGAATACTCTCTGGTACCTGAAAGAACCCTGTGCTCCACCTGCTCCTCGTGGGCCAGCAGACCTGAGCAGAGGACCTTCAGGATCCCTGTGATGAGCTGGTTTGGCTGATCGCTGCGTCTTTTGTCTTCGCAAATGACCGTCTGACGGGCCGGCGCCCGACTGACCCACATGTTCAGGTCTGCATATACATTTGAGCCTTTGTTTCAGTGGGCCGGCCGTCTGTCTGCGGACTGGGGGAGCCGCTCACCCAGTTAATCTGGGGATTACTGTCAGGACAGTACGGCCATGCCGCCAGCCGCTCCTGGGGAGCAGGAATCTGTGAGGTTCCGATCCCTGTCACCTTCAGGCCCCCACTCCAACAAACCCCTTCATTTTCAAACTCAGCCCACCTCCCCAGTTTTAAACACCCCTCCTCTCTGATGAGGAGCAGGTTTGCTCTGTGTGGATAAGGCTGTAACCTGAGGAAACTTCAGTCAGATTTGATATGTTTTAAACCTGTTCATGAGGCGGTCAGGAGGTCAGGTCTGCACTGAGAGGCAGCAAATCTCCTGAGGTCAGAATAAATCATCCGGCTCCTGGACGAAGTCTGATTCCAGTTCAATCTGAACTTTTTTTAATCTAACAACACTTCTTCTTGTCCTGTCCCCTGCTCTTTTTTTGGGGGGTTGGGGGCTTCTCATCCAGCTTGGCACAGCCTCCATCAGAGAATGATGTAATGGGCTCTCTGCACTCTGATTGGCTGTCGAGGAACTGCCTATGGTCAGCCCATAGAAAAGAGCGATTTGGGCGACAAGAGGTTTAGAGCAAAGTCCAATCTGAGACTGGACCCCCATTAGTGTATGTACACTACACACACACACACACACACACACAAACCTCGGACTGCTTGTTGTCGTCCCCATCCTTGATGAAGGAGCCCATTCATGGCCGCTGACAAATTACAACTGAAGCATGAGAGTAAAGAGACCCCCCCCCACCCCTCTGTCTCTGTCTCCATTATAAACCGTGTGAGACATTATCCCAGCATGAAAGGAGCTTTATGTTTAAACGCTCTGCACAACACACGGTCGCACATAGTGCGAGGAGCACCGAGTTTCACCGCACAGAAAATAACAATGACGGTGGGAAGGTGCAGAATTGTTGAAGAAGTGTTGAAGTTTTACGGAAATGTAATCGTTTCATTTCTAGAATGTTCAGGAACAAATGGCGTCAGTCACTCAGGGTCCAGACTGGGTGTGTTTTACCCAGAGGGATTAGACGAGGGCCAGGAGGAGAAGGTGACCTGCGGTCAGAGATGAGGCTCCATGGTGTCATCATAATCATAATGTGATGGGACAACATCTTCTTCTGTAGAACATGTTTTTTCTCGGCAGTTGTGAGATCAATGGCTCAACTTGTGTTTCTTCTTCGACTGAAGAAAACCATTTGCTCTGTACAGTAGAACATCTTGGTCACATAGACAATGCACTTCACAGCCATCTGTGGAGCTAGAGAGGTTCTGTGTGTGTGTGTGTGTGTGTGTCGGGATGAACGAGCTGGAAGGAGGCCAGTCATTGACATCCCATGCAGCTGCACAGTCGAGCCTCCACGTCCAATTAAAATTTCACCCAGTAACACGAGTCGCACATTTCCCACTGGAGTAACGCCATTGTGCGAGAAAACAAAGCTGCGATTGTGCCTGTGATGAATTTGTGAATGGACACAAAAGATGGCGACCAATTGGAGAAGAAGGAAAAAAAAAACGGTGTGTCATTATAGAGCCGTTGTGGGATTCGTCTGTGTGATGAAACAAGGACGGAGGAGTGAAATTTAAAAAAAAAGTTTGCAAACATTTGAAATCAGTGTCGACCTCAGAAATAAGTTTGTCTTTAGAAAGTCCAATGTCCACTCTATCATCGTTTGTTTCTAACTTGCCCCGAGGGAGGTGCTGTGGCTCAGGGAGGAACTCATTAGGTTTTTTTATTTGCATGAAGTTGCACCGACTCATAAACGTCCGTCCTCTAACTCCGTCAGAAGTTTCCCATCAAGCTCCATGGAATCATCGGTGTACAATTAGAAGGTGGTGTTTCATTCTGCAGGTCTGTGAGACGGAGCTGAGTCTCCCTGTTCATCCTTTAAATCATCCGACTTCAGTCTGTCACAGACCTCCTGTAAACCGCTCTAATCCCCATGTTGAGGAGACATGCAACAGTAAATCTCTGAGGGGGAACCTGGGAGGTTAAGATGACTCATAATCTCTCTGCAATCCATCCCTCCATTGCTCCATCCCTCCGTCTGTCCTTCCATCCCTCCTTGCACCCCCCCCCCCCCCCCCCCCCCTGTTTGCAGGTCAGTGGGTCCATACGGGTGGAGAGGGGTGGCAGGCGTGGCATGTGGACCAGTGTCTTTGATCGCCATGGGGGGTTACAACCCTTTTTATTCCACCTGATCAGCACTGCATTGACCTGTGGTCCGACACCGCCGCATTGACCTGTGGTCCGACCCCCCCCCCCCCCACCACCACCGGATGCCACTGAGTGTGGGGCTCAGTGGAGGAGCACAGAGACCAGAACCTCTGCCTGGGACCAAAAAAGTGTCACCATGAAGTCTAAAACCTCCTTGTTGATTCATCTACCCTTCTATCTATCTATCTATCTATCTATCTATCTATCTATCTATCTATCTATCTATCTATCTATCTATCTATCTATCTGTACTTCGGTTTGTTAACTGTGGAAATGCTGCCATCTGCTGTTCTGCCATTTTACCACAATGTGATTTTGATTTATTATCTACATGTAATGTGGATTCTATTTCTATTCTATTTCACAGCTTATGTATTACTTTGTGATTATTCAATGACTTAATTACAAGCTGTTTTTTATGTATTCATCCATATCCATAACAACAGCAAACAAACACTTTCAAGACAAGTGACACAGTAATAAAGTGGAATAAAGTATGAGTTCAGGTGGTTTTTGGATCATTTAAAAACATGAATCAGGTTTTTTTTTTTTTACTCTTAAAAACTCTGGGAAATGTTGAGCCAGTTGTAGTATCACAGATTGGCCAGCAGAGGAAACCATTGCGCCTCCTGCGTCAGTCTGATTGAACGATGTATTTCATTGACAGCTTCAACACAAACAACAGCAAACAGACAGCATCGTGTCACAAACCGAGCTCCCCCCCTGCACTGACGCAGCACTTGGCCCGGTCCATTTAATGGCCGTTGTATTTAAACAGGCTCCACCCATTACACCTGTTTGGGCCAAACCAGGAGGTGGGACCGAAGACGTGGACACAGTGACAGCCCGCGGACTTTCTGCGGAGTTACTCCTTCCGGCTCCCTCTGAAAATTCCGTCTCAGGTCCGGAGGAGCCGGTGTGGGACAGCTGGGCTGACCAGAGAGTGTGTTTCGAACAGAGAGGTTGAGAGAGCTTTGTTTAATTGGAGGCTGCTGCTGCTCCACCCCTCACCTGAAGATGTGCGTGTGTGTGTGTGTGTTGACCTGTTTCTTACAGAGGAGTCGATGGAGCGTTGGTAGTTTTGAGGTGTATCTGTGAATATCACTAGCCTGTGTTAATCCAGCATCTCTCCCAACTGAATCAACAGCCCTGACGATGTGAGATCCCCTCGGCCGTGGATCCCTGGTGTGTGACTGTGTGTCACATCCGGAGAAGAAGAACTAACTAATGAACAAGTCGCTGTAACTGGTGACAACCAGCGGTTGATCTCCCTTGCTCGCCCTCAGCGACTGAAGTCCAAATCGAGGAGCTCTTCTGAGCTGGGCCTGTGGACTCCAGAGGTAATTTCCAATGCATGCTCATGGTCCATTTAATTCACTCCTGCAGCGTCCCATCAGAGCTGAGGGCAATTATCATCACCCCGCATCTCCCCGGGGACCCTGTCACCCCCCCCCCCCGGACCCTGTCCCCCCCCCCCCCCATTTGCTTAATTCAGCCTGTGGCCTTGTCCCCACCCCCCCGGCACGTCCTCCTGCTCCTTCTGCTCCATCCAGTGGACAGAGGGTTTGATTCTGAAGATGATGATGATGATGATGATGATGATGCTTCATGTGGGAGGACGTGAGACACCTCTGGACTTCCTGGTGGCTTCTCGTTGTGCTGCTGCACACAGTGAGCTCTGGGCGAGCACCTGAAGAAGACTGTGTGTTGAATATGGACCAAATGGCAGAAAACAAATGCAAGGCTTTGGTTTCCATGCTGCTGCGGTGGCCCAGATCTGGGAAACGGGAGCTGGGGGTGTGAAGGGCTGGGACAGATCTCTCTGAGAATCAGCCTCCATTTTGTTGTGCACTTGCTCTGATTTGGTAGCTGAGGAGGAAAGTTTCTCTGCTGCTGTTCAACACAGAAAACCCTCAGATCAGCCGACACAAAAGAAATTAATTCAGCATGTTAAAAGCCCCGTCTGCACCCCCCACCCACACACTCTCCCCACCCCACCCCCCAACGAATCCACAGTCCCATGAGTTCTCCCCGCAATTGTGTTTTCTAAAATCTTAATTGTTATTATGGAAAGTAAAAATGAGTTTCTTGATTTGATATTGGGAAAGTTTTTACCCTTGCAGTTGCGGCCCCTCGCCAGCAGGAGGTGCAGCCACCCCTCACCTCCTGCTGGTTAAGTTTGATTTTAAATTATAAATTACTTTCTGAAAACTGTAAAGTGGTTTAAACAGGATGTGTTGTCCAGTGGCTCCTTCAGCTGAAGGACAGAAACGGGGGGGGGTTAGAGTCTCCTGAGGCCTGGAACCCTGACTCCTCCCCTCAGGTTTATAGCCTCCAGCTTTTAGACCTGCCCCCCGCCCCCCCACCCCACCCCATCCTCCCACCATTCAACCATTCATTCATCTCATGTGAGTTTCCTTTTTGAGGATGGAGCCTGAGATTTAATTTTAATTCCTCACCTTGTTAAATTATATTAATGCCTCGTTTTTTTTTTTTTTTTACAGAAACCTTTAATCAATAACAGAATAAATGTTTCTCTGTAATTCAGCTTCCTCCCTCCCTCCTCCACTGCCACCTTGCCCTCTCTCCCTTTCTTTTCTTTTTTTTTTTTTTATATCTGTTGCCTTTTCATCTTGTTACTCCACCCCCTCCTCCTCCATCCATCCATCCATCCCTCCCTCCCTTCCCCCCGCCGCTGGCGTCCATACACCGACCGGAGCGCAGACTCTTGTTGTCAGTCACTCTCCCAGCGAACAGACGGCAGCGGCGGGAGGAGGAGGAGACGGTAATCCCCCTCCATCATCCACCCCAGTGCGTGCACCCCACCCCTCTCACTAAACCCAGGAACCGGAGGCAAGAGGGGAACAAAACCTCTCGGGGCACCTGTGATGCTGACACCCCCACCACCCCTCTTTCCATTTGAAGTCACACCCAGACTGTGGAGGATGTTGGGAAGCTGGGAGGATTCAAACCGGGATGTAGAGGCGTGAAAAACAAGCGGCCAAATCTGTGACAGAGCGGCACCAGCTCCGGGACCAGCATCAGGACCAGCATCAGGACCAGCAGCAGCAGCAGCAGCAGCATCAGTCGGCGGATGGAGATGCGTGGTGAAGGCGGAGGAATCATGATGGTGGTGATGTAGCAGGTGCTGCAGGGCTGTGCCGCATTGCCTGGCCGCCGAGAGCGACGCCAGGGAGGACGGTGATGCTGTCGTCGTCATTGTGCCACAGGAAGAGCGAGAACGCGAGGAGAGCCTCTGACATGGAGGGAAGCGGCTGTCTGTCGGCCTCGGGCCGCCCGCATCAGCAGGTTGGCTGCACTGAAGCCTGAAGCCTCCAGCAGCCGATTCACGATCTCAGAAGAAATCCGGGTAAAGTTGAATTCTCCGAAGTGGAACTGAAATGCGTCCGTGCGTAAAAGTGGCCGCTGGCCCATATGACGGTGATGCACCGCAGGAGCGTGATAGCAGCAGCAGCAGCAGCAGCATCTGTGCCAGTTCAGGGTGGATTACGGAGCAGCAGGCCTCCGTCTGAAGTCCGCGTCTGAACCCGCAGCAGAGCCCGCTCACTCGTCTTCTCCCTGCCGCCGGAGGAAGCCGCTGCAGCGTCGGGTCGCCGGGAGCTGGACGCCGGTGCGCGGTGGTCCCCCGCGGAGGGACAGCTGTTGCAGAGGATGACTCACCTGCAGGCTGGCCTCTCTCCGGAGACCCTGGAGAAGGCCAAGGTGGAGCTGAAGGAGAACCCGGAGACTTTGCACCAGGACATCCAGGAGGTGCGGGACATGATCATCACCCGGCCGGACATCGGCTTCCTCAGGACAGACGACGCGTTCATCCTCAGGTTCCTGCGGGCGCGGAAGTTCAACCACTTCGAGGCGTTCCGGCTGCTGGCTCAGTACTTCGAGTACCGGCAGCAGAACCTGGACATGTTCAAGAACCTGAAAGCCACGGACCCGGGAATCAAGCAGGCCCTGAAGGACGGGTTCCCCGGGGTGCTGTCCAACCTGGACAGATACGGCAGGAAGATCCTGGTCCTGTTCGCGGCCAACTGGGACCAGAGCAGGTGAAGGATCCTGAGAACCCCACGAGGCTCAGACATGTTGAAACCAAATCAACGGGAGCCAATGATTTAATGTGTTTCACTAAATCATCACAAAAATTAAATTAGACGTGAGATTAAATGTAAAAGTTGCAGTATCTCATCACCATGACGATATGACTTCACAAGGATAAAGATTCATAATTCAAAAGAGAGAGAGGGCTTCTCTCATTGCATTGTGGGGGGGGTGCAGATGCCAGGGATGTAAAAAGTGTATTTTAGACGATATGCAGTCTGTGATGAGGAGACGCTCTCAGGTCCGCCCGTCTCATCAGAACTGAGGTGTCCAGTCAGAGTGTTCCTCCCTGTCCTCTGCCCTGGTTCTGTATCTAAACACAGTACAGTTACAGCCCAAGATGTGATATTGTCCATGTATTTGTACCTCAGCAGCTCTCTAGAAGTGTGATGGTCATGTGTCAGGGGTCGGAGTGATGGACCTGCTGTGTCCTCCACAGATACACGTTCGTGGACATACTGAGGGCCATCCTGCTGTCGCTGGAGTCCATGATCGAAGATCCCGAGCTGCAGGTCAACGGCTTCATCCTCATCATCGACTGGAGCAACTTCACCTTCAAGCAGGCGTCCAAACTGACGCCCAGCATGCTGCGGCTGGCCATCGAGGGGCTGCAGGTCAGACGCTCGGCTTCTTCACGCTCTCAGTTGCAGCCCGATGCCGTGCATGGGCTGTCTTTACTTTGACCCTGAGTAACAGACCCAACTCTGCTATTCAGGGAGGGAGAACAAAGCTTCAGCTCCCTTCCCATCGTCCTCTCCGCTCCTGAAAACGTTCCACTTGAGATCGAGTGGCGCGCCGTGTCAAAGCCGCGAGCTTGTTTAAAGAGCAGCTGAAGGGAATAATGGCATTTCCAATCTGAACACACACTGCTGGGGTTTTCCTTCAAGGCTCGTTTGGCAGGTAGATGGAGCGAGACGGGAAACCAGAGGTGATTTTCATGGTTGCCGGTTTGGTTTGGTTTGGTCGCTGCTTCCTCTGATGAGAGAAGGGCTTCCAGGGTATTTCTGTGTGTGTGTGTGTGTGTGTGTGTGTGTGTTATTATTGCTTTCTCACCCTCCCTGAGAATCATCTGCCAATTTGTGTTTGGCTCCATTAGTCTGATCTGAAGGGAAGTGTTTCTGTGGAGGGGAAGTGTTTCTTGTCAGGAGCTGCAGCAAGTAAAGTTCTGACTCTTGACTCCCAGCTGTTACTTTTTTTCAACAGGTTCTGAGTTTCCTGTGATCTAACAAAGATGCTGAATGTGTCCGCAAAGATTATTTTACTTTAGAATCTTGAATCGAGCAGCTTAGCTTTACCAAGTTAGCGATCAACTTCACAAACAAACAGACGGAGGTAGAAACAACCTGTGGCTGTGTGGGAGAAACTCTGGATGTTTGTAAGAAACACGTGTTAATACAATTCCTGTTATTAATGAATCTGTCAGCGCTCGAGCAGCAGCAGCAGCGGCGGCGTTTCTAATAAACAGTGTTTTCCTGCGAACTTCCTTCCACCTCCTCCACGTTCTGCAAACATTAGTTTTCTGCTCCGTCAGCGCGGTGTGGAGGTGGTGCGCTGCCAGGGGAAACATCTTTCTCCTGTGGCTGGTGCCTCAGCGTGATGAGTCCATATAAATATAACACGTTTCTGACGCCTCTCCAGACGCAGATTAGAGCCTGAATTATTGATGGCGGCTATTAGCTGAGCCCTGAGTCATTCCCCGCTGTGAATGGCTGCTCGTCAGCCCCGGCAGAAAACAAAAGGATAAAGGATTTGATTTGAATTGATTCGGCCAATAAATGCACAAAAATGTGGGCTCGTCATTTACGTGGAGTTAATTCTGTTATTGATGGGACAACAGATGGAAAGGTGGAGGAGCTTTACGTTCTCTCATGACTCCTCCCCCTTGTCTCCACCACTGACACCAAACTGAAGCCTAAATGTCGCGGCTACGGAGGCTGCCATGACGTGTCTGTGACATCATGTAGTGGGTGTCACCTGGAAACAAACACGTCGACGCCAACCCTAAAATGACAGAGACCAGCCACTAGGGGGCGACTGAGAGGCTGTGATGTCCTCCATCCTCACAGACAGCAGCCGTCGTGTTTACGATTAGTTCGCAGAGTGTGTGAATATTACCCAGCAGCCTCAGTGAGTCACCTCAGTCTCAGCAGGTTTCAAGTGTTTAGAGTCTGAGTCACGCTGCAGGTCACTCGTTCACCGTGTCTCCGGCTGATTTACGCTCGTCACGCGGCTTCTCCTCCGTTTGCTTCTGCGTGCATCAGCAGCTCCACGTCCAGCGCCGCCGTCCCTCCGCCTCTTTGCGTCCGACGGCGCCAGAGTATCTGATGTCCATGTGTTCTGACAGCAGCATGACAAACGACAGTGGCCATGACACCGCACAAGCAGATCCCTACCACTGCGCACGATGTTCAATCATAGAGGCCCAAACCTGAGCATAGTCTTACTTGAACCGCATTATTATTATTCCCATCATTTTAATTGTGGCTGAAAAAGAGAGAAATGAAATGAAACCAGAGACGAGTTCATATTGATGAGGAGATGAATCCGACTCTGGCTTGAAATGAAATTCTGACTCAGTCATTGTGCTCCTGTTTGTCCAGTGTGTGCAGCCGGGCATGTACTGGTGTGGACAGGAAATGACACGAGGGGTGTCATTTCTGTCACGATGGCTCCGGTGAACATGAGCAGCGTGTAGGCCACATAGCCCGGGATCCAGATTAGTGCCAGTCAGGTTCCTGCTGGTGCCCCCTAGAGGCTGCCGTGCTTATTACAACCACCAACATGTGTCCGTGTTTGTTTTGCTGTTTGACCCTTAGCCATTAAACAGGAGGAACCTGACCGTTCTGCTCCTGGAGGCTTGAAGGAACCAAGAGTAGACATGAAAAAGACAAGTTATCTGTGTGACAAAGGGTTCAACCTCAGGGGAGCGGGATGGAGACTTTTGATAATTATTGGAATGAGAGAATGTTACAACTGAACTCCTTTGCTCGCCGATGCTGACGCTTGTTCTTGGGTTCTGGATGCAGAGATGGCCGAAGATGTCCTGACCTGGACATCCGCGTCCTCTTGGGTCAATTCCATCAGATCATCCAGAGCTCGCTCAAACGCCTGACAGCAGATTACAGGGAATTCTTAGACTCCTACAAAATAATCTGTGCCAGTATTTGTAGTTCCTCTGGAGTGAGAAGCTAATGGACGGCGATGGACACGTCGAGTCCAGCAGCTGACACAACAGAGCTCGCTGTCCTCAAGTTGACCCTCTGTTCCGTCCAGCTGTCTAACGTCCCGCCCGTCCCTTTTGTGTCGTCGGTGGTTAGCGTGCTGGCTCGTCTGCAGACACACACCATGTGCAGCTCGGTGCTGCTCCACTTGCACAGCCAGGTGGAACCAACCATCGCTCCTCTGAAAGAGACGAGCGTCAGGAGCCTTGGGAAACTCAGGAGGTGAGACACAGACTGTGCACGGCGGGCTTCAAACCCATCCAGTGGTAATCCTCCAGGATTACACTGTTAAAGAGGGATTAAACATTCAAGTCTGTAAAAACCTTATTTTAGGTTGTTCTTCTTTTAAAAGTTTAAAATAACAGCGTTCTATTATCTGGCGTGTGGCAGCTCGTCCTGAAAAAAAGAAACAGAACTTTGAAACATTCCAATGGAATGAATCATTCCGGAGTCTGTGGACGCTGAGTGGACGCGTTGTGTAAATGTCCCTGAGATATGAATCACCTGGGTAACGTGTCACAGTCGGACGCCCGCTGGCCTCAGATCTGTGACCTGCCACTCACCGTAATGAGCGAGACGCCGTGTGTCTCAGACGCTGTTTTTATTCTGACTTTGATGATGATGATGATGATGACGGGAACCAGAGGAGCAGCTTCGTCTGTGTTTCCATGGGAGGGATTTGGCTGAGGCGTGGTGACGGGGCGACCTTGACCCAGGAATTAGTCGATCAGATTCAGCAGCAGCAGCAGCGATGATGATGAGGAGGAGGATGATGATTCTGTTCATGAGGCAGTTGTTAGTGTTTGTTCTGCCTGTTGCCTCATTTCTTGCTGTTGTTGGAGCATGAACAACTTAATGAATTCTTTAAACATCAGCATTACTCAAACTGCAGGTTACCATGACGCTGACACTCCGCAGGTCAGGGAACTGCGTATGCCCCCCCCCTCCTCACTTTTGTTTTCTTTACCCCCCCCCGATTCCCTTGAACAACATGCCCCTCCCCCTCCTCTCCATCATTGTTCGCCACAGACAGGATTGGCGTGCAGCTGGTGTGAGGTTACCGAGGTGATTATTCATCTGTCACTGGTGGATCCGCGGCTTCACTCACATCATGTGACTCTGTCTCTGACTCTGTCTCCACTCAGGGAAGCTCAGAGACGTCTTCTTCTTCACCAGCAGCCAGTTGCATGATGCCATGCGCTTCATCTTCCCCCTCCTCCTCCTCCTCCTCCTCCTCCTCTTTCTTTCTTCCTCCTCCCTCCCCGACTCCCTCCTGATCCATCCCACCCTTGCCACGTTGCCACGGCAACATGTCGGACTGCCGCGCTAGCTTGCTCTGCCCTCTCCTCCAGATGGGCTGCCTTTTGTGTGTGTGTGTGTGCGCTCTGTCTTTCTTCGTCTTCCAAGATGCTCGGGGGTGGGGGGGGGGCAGCTGCTGATCGGACGAGTGCATCACAATATACTGTAATATATATAAATGAATTCCAGGTTCATGATGTTTTATTAATGGTGTAATCCTTTCATTTTATTTTTTTATTTTATATTAATTATTATTATTATTTTATTTTTATTTTTTTTTCTTTCTATCTTTCCCTCCACAGAGAGGATTAGGATGGATTGTTATATAAAACTCCTCATAGTATGGAACATTTCATCCATACTGTGTTTGTCAACACCTCCTTTCAGGATCATTTAATACTTTAAAATTTCAGTGGAATCAAACAGAAGTTCTCATGTGGGTCAGCAGGGTTTCATTCCCACGTTTGACATGCATTGAACCACGGCAGTGAACGTCTGTCCCGCTCAGAGGAGCCATGACGCAGCGATGATCGCTCCTCTCCCTCTCCCTCTCCTCCTCCTCTCCCCTCTGCCTCCCTCTGTGCGTTTGGCATCAGATCTGTTGATCCTCTGCCCACAATCTGGACGTTCAGGTGAACTGCACCAAACGCTCGCAGCGTGGGGACGCAGGCGAAGGGGCCGACACCTGCACCGTTGGTGGCAGGCTAGAATGTCGCTCGCTAGAGCTTGTTAATCCGCCCAGGCAAAACGGTCCCTTCAATCCGATCAAGCTGTTAAACGTCGGCTCCTTAAATGAGCCACATCGGGGTTTTGTTTTTTTAATTTTTTTTTTTATCTCAGGAAAGTTGTTATATCACAATGATGATTCAAGAAAATAAATCTGTCCAAGTTAAATTGGAAACTCAAGTACATTAAGAAGAACGGTGGATGTTTGAAATCTGGTTTCTAGATTTTCCCTCGGCAGATTTGAGGAGCGTCGACCAGCAGAGACGAGGGAGGCAGCGGCAGCGTCTGTTATGTCACGTCCACTCTGGGTTCACGTGCGGCTCCCTCCTCACTTTAAAGTGGCCTCGGCACAGAACACGTCGTCACTCCGGGCTGCACTTTACATCCTGAAAAGGAAAAGCACTCAAATGGATGTCGTCTTCGTCTCCTCTTCCACCGGAGGACATGTTTGCTCGGCGCCGTGGAGATGGGAAGTGACAGCAGCGGAGGACGAGAGGCTGAAGACCACAGACGCTCCTGCAGAGCGGCGCACGTCAGCAAGTCGAGCTCATGGACGCGTTCCACCTGCCTGTGGACGTCTCAGGGTCAAATGTCCTCTTGGATCACAGATGGACGGACTGGAATGTAATGGTTGAGGGTCTGAGGTCAAAATACACACACGTCAGATATCTTTTTTCTCAGAGTGTAAAATTCAGTCTTTTATGGAACAATAAGAATCTTCCTACTGATCGATTTCACAAAGCGAGCTGGGTCCAGTTTCATCTCACAGAGAGAAAGCAGCAAACTGGGAAGTCGGTCTTTGTCTTCTTCCTTGTCTCCTGTCACCTTTCATCTCTGTCAACCTTTGGCTGTAACTGAACACGCAGCCAGAATCCAAAAATAAGTCCCCTCAGCCTGCTCTTTGTGTGGAATCGACGTTTGCCTCCCAGAGGCCGGGCGTCAAAGGGGAGGCTGCAGCCGTCCCGCAGGTTTGTTCTGAACCTCTGAAACCAGGAACAGGCCAACGGGTTCATTCCAGCTGATTGATCGCGTCCCGCAGGTTTGAACCTGTGGCTGATGGAAACTCTTACTCCGACTCCGTCCTCGTGCTGTCAAACCTGATGAAGAGCGACCGATCGTCTCCCTCTCTCTTTCTCCCCTCGTTACGATGATGATGCCCAGCTTCCTGTGAGTCCCCGCGTCGGGCCCTGACTCACTAACCTGCGCACGAACGCATGGCCGCGTCCCTCGGGCCTCGTGCTCGGCCGTGACCCCAAAATAGACCGCTTCCTGTTGACGATGAGATTAGTTCGCCGAGCTAATCTAATGAGAGGAGACAAACTCACAGAGGACATTTTTCATTCAGATCTGAGTGTGTGTGTGATCTTTGTGTCTCCTGGTGTCCCTGAACTCTGGTTTTCTCCTCAAATTTACTCGTTTGGTTTTGTCCCTGTCTCCTACAGGACAGTTTTCCTGCCAGGTTCGGAGGAATCCACTTCGTGAACCAGCCGTGGTACATCCACGCTCTGTACACCGTCATCAGGCCCTTCCTCAAAGACAAGACCAGGAAGAGGGTACGATCAGGCTCAGGCAGAAATGAAACTTGAGGAATTCTTCCTCTAAGTCCCTCCTCCGTGTTCCTGTCTCTGCAGATCTTCATGCACGGCAACAACCTGAACAGCCTCCACCAGCTCATCCACCCTGAGATCCTGCCGTCCGAGCTCGGCGGGATGATGCCGCCGTACGACATGGGCACGTGGGCGCGGACGCTGCTGGACCACGCCTACGACGAGGAGCCCGACTACTGTCCGGAGTCCTACACCCTGTCAGTGCAGGACCTGGAGCGGGACCTGGAGAAGAACCTGTCCCCGAAAACCATGAAGAGGTAAGATCACAGTTCAACTTCTCTTTCAACATGATGGTTCAGTCGACCTTTGACCTTCAGAGGGACGTCCAGGTCTCTGTCCCCAGCCCTTGGACGGTCCATCGCCGTGTGTGCGTGCGACGGCACCGCGGGTCTCTCTGACATTTTCCGAGGTGTCATTCTGCCGACAGGGCGGCGCGTGGCGTGATTCGCTGTGACAGGGAGTCATCGCGAGCCCGGTGTGAAACCCGCCGTGCGCGTTCTCTGGGGACGCGTCAGCCGCGCTCACGTCCTCGTGCTCTGTGTCCCTGCAGGTCCCAGTCGGTGGTGGAGCCCGGCGTCCTGAAGCGGCCGGACAAAGTCAAGAGCGAAGAGGACAACATGCAGCCGCTGCTCTCGTTGGACTAGACCTCACACAAAGAGCTCATCTGTCCCCCCCCACCCCCCCCACCCCCACCCCCACCCCCACCCCTTCACAGGTCCGCCCCCAGACTAACCAGTGCACACACTGGAGGACACACAGGAGGAAACACTGCTGTCTTCGCTGCTGCTGGATTCTTTTGTTCCTCTTGAACTCTGAGGGAGACAAGCGGCCGGAGCCCAGGCAGACGGCGTCCGAAGAGCTACTGATGGTGTTCTATATATTTATGAACTTACTTGTCAAGTGCCATTTCCCCAAAAATGTAAATTAGCATCTTCGAGCGGTCCAGCCCCTCGGCATGGACGGGGGCGGGGCATTTGGTGCCAGACGTGTGCAGTAAACACGACCTCCTGCAGATGTACGGCGTGTTAGCGATGAGGGAAAGTGGAAACCCCGGGGGTTCGATTCCCACACTGCTGGGTATTTTCGGTTCCGGCGTGAAGCGCGGCTCAGGATAACGAGTTCGTTCGACCTCCTGGACCCAGACTGGTGACCAGGCGGGTGGTTTACTGGGAGTTGACTCAACAGGGAGGTCCTGTAAAAAAAAAAAAACAAAAACAAAAAAAATTAGATGTGTGAACGCTCAGCCTCACTTTGTGATCTCTTGTAAAAGCAAACACCCCTTTACAGTCTGAGTCGGCTCCGTCTCAATCATCTGCTTCTCTCCCGTGTCGGCCATTTTCTCTGCGAGCAGCAGTATTTACCCTCCGAGTGTTTACGCTTCTTTTGAAAACAGCGGTATTTGTTTGGCTGACGACGACCGACGCGTTTATTTTCACGTCCAACCAAATAAGTACGGAAGCAGCAGTCTGTTCCTTTGTGATGGATTCTTTCTATTTTCAGCAATAATGATCCTCTGAGGTCTTTTCCGTTACCGAGAGTGGATTTCCGTTTCTATTAAGATGTGCTAAGGTGTTCAGAATAAGGCAGTAAATGGTCGTAGTGGTATTTCAGATTTTATTTGCATGTTTTAGACCATTAAGATCACGTGTGAGTTATTTTCACGCGCAGAGATAGGATTCTTTTTTGCGATGCACTTTCTCAGTATTTATTTAAGGACGTTTCCAGTGTTATGCAGTTTAAAAAAATTGAACAGTATTCTTTTGCAGTTTGACCCTCGGGCTTCTCCTCATGTTCAGCTCCTGATTCAAACGTGTGATCGAAGGTTTTTTTTTTTCCTGCCTTCGTGTGCTATTCTGCAAGATTCAAGTTGATCTTGCAAAGATAAGAAAATGCTACGAAAAAAAAAAAAAATCCCACCCGATCATTTAAGTTCCTGGGAAACCATGTGATGGTTTTTACGTAATAAACAAATGAATAATAGGGGCGGGAAGCGCTCAACACG
This sequence comes from Pseudorhombus dupliciocellatus, assembly GCA_016785235.1. Lineage (NCBI taxonomy): Eukaryota > Metazoa > Chordata > Actinopteri > Pleuronectiformes > Paralichthyidae > Pseudorhombus > Pseudorhombus dupliciocellatus. Next base: position 2,073,154 of record JAFBJW010000131.1, on the reverse strand, counting down.
TTTGTTAGACCTGAGGGAGACGCACACTCACTGAATGTAAACATAAATAATGTTTGTTTACACACACACACGCGGCGGTAAAACAAAGATCAGGTGATACGATTTTAAAAGGGATTTAAATATACGTGTTTAAGTTGAATTCAAAGGTTTTAATTTAAGGTATTATTCTGCATATTTCTGCATATTTCCAGTATTTTACTTGGTGGGGATCTGAACTGACAGAACCACCATCTTCTGCTCCATAAACACTGAAGGTGTTTGACACAGTTTACGTTCTTCCATCTCCAGCGGTCACCGCCGGGTTTATGAAAACAGAAATTAAAAGGCTTTGACAACCCGAGCGTCGAGGGGTGGACAGCCGGGGCTGGCAAACAGGCAGGCGAGCCGAGCGCCGAGAGGCCGGCGGGCGGCAGGCGTGAGGTGGCCGCCCTCAACGAGAGCAGACAGCTGGAATGTTTAACCATGACACCAGCGTGCACGGCATGTCGGCCTCGCTCACAACAGCTCAGAGGCTCACGGGTTCACCGAGGCTCAGTGTCGGGTTCCAGAGTGAGACAGACGGTGCCGGTGCAGTCGCTCGCTGACCTGCTGGAGTACGAGAGGGCGGAGCACGTGCACTCCCCCACAGGCCCAGCAGCCCTTTGATGCCACATTTATTTATTTCCATCAACATCTGTCTGCTAAACAGGGCAAAATTATTCTCATCAATTTCCTCGAATGGCTGAGGAATTCACAGAAAGTCTAAAAACGTCTCCAAATGATTAAGAAAAAGATTTTTTCAAAAAGGTTAAAACATCTTGAGATGAGTTCCTCACACACGCGCCCCCGTCCCTGCGTTGAGTGTTGCGGTAACGCTCTCTGGAGTTTTTGTGCTTTCTGTGCAGCAGCAAAAATCTGAGAGGAATTTTTTTCCACGTTTAGAAAACCAGGATTCAGGCAAAATACACACAAAAATACACAAAACAAAATGAAAATACACTCACACACACTGTAGATGCTTCCAGTTGTTAGGGTTTAAAGTTTACATGTCTGAATGATCTGGAGGATTATTTTGGTGTAGAAGAAGTGAAGATTTCTAATTTATTGTTACAGATCCAGTTTATCCAGTGACGCTTTGAGCTTTATCACTCTTTCTGAGGTGTTTCTTTCTTTTCGTCAGTATTTTATCAAAGTTGATATCTACCTAGTTGACGACGGGGAGGGGAGGGGGGGGGGCGGGGTCAGATCCGTATGTGTTGTATGAACTGTAAACAGAAACTTTTATTTAAGAAATTCAGCATTTTGAATGTTCTTTCTGTGTTGTCGTCCTTCCTGTTGACTCTGATCAGGACTCAGACGTGGAACAGAGATTTGATGTCTGAATGTGGAGCAGCTTGATTGATCATTTAGAGGGAGCGGTTTCGGCACCGGAGGACATTTACATCTTTTCCCGTAGAATGTCGCTCAGAAGAGCTCCAGCCTCCACCAAGGCCCAGCCGCCCGACAAATCCAATCAAATCACACACAGGCAGGGAAATCCGAAATCAGAAATCGGTGCCCCAACGATTCCAATCTAGAAACGCGACGTCACGGGTCAGTGAGGGTTTTGTCTGACGCTGCACATGCCAAACATGAATGAAAACGTTCAGCAGCTGGCGTCCATGGCGGCATCACGTGTCAAGTCACAGGATTCTCTGATCAAAGCTTCAGTCGTTTTCCTTCGATAAGATCAACTTTACATTTCCATTTGAAACTGGTTGTAGAAGATAAACAGGACGTTTCATTTGCTTTGATCTGGTTCAGTACTTTTGACACTAACTTGTTCTAAAAGAGTGGAAAAGGGTCGATTTGTGGAAACAGTCAAATAAACTTCCGGTTGTAAACCTCAGTAACTAAATGTTGAGCAGATGAATGATTCACTTTCTTTGATTGTTGGAATCGGAGTCTCCAGCACAGGCTCCGTCTCCTCCAGCCACGGAGGATTCTTCTCTCTCTTGACTCTGACGTCGTCTTTACTTTGAGACCTCAGCCAAAGCCTGACGTTCTGTTTTGACCATGAATATTTGTGCTGTGCTTCGGAGACTCGGACATGTGTTTTTAAACCAGTGAGCTTTTTCAATCCACGACTTTCAGTTGGGCTCTGCACTCTGGCTGATTTTCGCTGTTCTTTGATTGTAAGGCCGTCGGAGCAGTCGGGGGACCAAACTCAACTGTCATGGACAACCAGTATATTATAGGAGCTGTTCAGTTAGCAGGTGTTAAATGTATAAATGTCCTCAAAGACAATTTGCTCAAATGCATAATGTAAAACAGGCAGAAATAAATATGGACACACGTAGGCTTCTCTCACTCTTTTTTGTTTTAACGGTTTCATTCTGTTCCAGAGCAGCCGGAGACGCTGAGGCCTCGTCCCCCCGTCCTCTGGACAAAATGTCTTTTGTCCTCTGATGGCGGAGGAGTCTCACAGAAAGAAAAGTCCAAAAGGTGGCGTTCGAGGGATGTGTTATATTTATACTTCGTGAATGTTGTAAACACAAGGGTTTGTTTTGAATCCGGTCGTAGGTCTGTTTATCTGAAAGACTTCGTCCCATAAAACCAGAAAATGAGTCCTTATTGAATCATCAACGCTGGTTCATATTTAAGAAAACATTTGTTGTTGTTCTGGCCTGTTGAGTGCGTTCAAAAAAAGTTAGATAGATGATTTTACATGTGGATCAAATAAATAGAGGAACAGCTTCACAGTAAACAGCAGATATTTAATAAAATCACGACACTGGTGATTCTACATTCTGAAACGTGCGTCTCTGCTTTATGATACATGCAACACGACCTTTGACCTGAAATAATTGAAACTGCTGCACTGAAACACAATCACATATCCACACACACACACACACACACACACACACAAAAAGGTATTCGTTTCCCCTTCGGTCAAATAGCGAATGAATCTGTCAATCGTCTCCAGATGAACCAAACAAATGAAAGAATTATCTACAGTTTCTGTGTTATCCATGCAGAGAAATCAATAACAGAAATAAACAACCTCAAACTATGGACATGGACAAGTGGATGAACTCACGTCCCGAGCGGTTTCACCACATCGTCGTCCTTTGATGTCTGTCCTGTACAAACTGTCCGAGCGTGTTTTTAGCATCGGGAAAAACGTGAAGCGAACACAGTTAAAAAGACTTGTGTGTTCACAGCCTCGTTTGTTTCATGTATATTGATTCTTAAATATATCTTTGTGCCCCCACCAACCACCGACTGCTCGCATGTGAGGACGTGACCTGAATATTTGCTCTCTAGTGCCACGGGTGGTCAAAAAAACTCCCCTGCTCGAGCACTCTAAGGAAACTCTCTGCACCTGAACGTGTCGACCTTGTTTAAGTCCTGTGCTCAGAGACGCTGTCGAGGTCAAACGCAGCGCGCCTCCTTCAGGGTCATGAATATTCGAGAGTACTCTGGAAAAATAGGTAATAAACAAATCCTCAGTACGGGCACAGCTCTGCAGCTCTGTGCTTAAAATACCACGTGCTCCTCTCAGACGACAGAGAGCTGCTGGAATCATCAAACATCTGAGAGCTCAGAGTCAAAGTTAATAAAACCTAAAGTGGATCATTGTTTAGTTTCTAAATCATCAATGTTAGTAACAATAGTTAAGGTTACTGGCATCGTGTAGTAATGTGTCCATGGACATAGATGTCCATGGACACAACGTGACAGCTCTAGTGTAGCCCTCTCGTGGCTGGCTGCAGTATAGGTCGATAAATCTGCCTCCTCCTTGTTAGCAGATTGGACACGGACCAAACTCAAAAACCAAGCTACACATTAGTGAACTGATGTTTGGTTAGAATTCGTTATTTGAAGCTGAGACTGGTCGAGACATTGTCTTTGGTCTTCTCCCAGTGTGTTTGTTTCTTGTCTCAGGTTTTCGTTCGGTAAGACGACAGCACGAGATTGCTGGTAACGCTCAGGTTGTCTGAGCTCTGGGCGAGTGAGGTAACGAAGCGTGAGGCGTCAGGACGAACAACGTTCATCCACTGAAGCTCACTGCGTCTCATGAGTTGGTCACGTCAAAGTTGTCCTGCACAGAGTCCCTGTCCCTGAATGCACCATGTCCAAAGTCAGACAGTGTGTTGAAATACTTCTATTCACTTCATACATAAGACAAAGGTTTAATTGTTTCATAAAAATGTGAACTTGTACAAGTTAATATGAAGTTATTCTAATTCATTTGGCAGCGCTTGTGTTTTCATGCTATGATGAAGTTGGACTCATCTTGTTGATCGTCCACTTTATTTCTGGATTTATTTCTATGTCTGAGATGATGAACCACCATCTTCCACGTCAGAAAACTGAACTTTTTATTGGACTAAAAAAGAACTTTTCTTTTCCTCGAGTCTTCATATCCGATCAACCTGTGACACGCTGGTGAAACGTTGACGCTCAGGGACGGGGGACGCTGCTGGGGACAACTGTGGGAGCTCCTGGGATTTGCAGCATGCTCAACTAAATTAACTGAATTATTATTATCTATACAGCTTATTGTCACATGAATGGATTCAGTTTGTCCTCATCAAAGTCATTTGTGGCTAAAAAAAAAGAAAAGAAAAGGAATAAAACCTAAAGAAACTTTTGAGAAAAATGGGCAACTGTCCTGAACAATATTCAATAAAAAAAATCCAGAGCCGACAGAATAGAACAAAAAATAAACATGCAGACGTTCGACTGTTAAACTCTGATTATAAAAACACAGTTTATGTACACCAGCTGTATTTATGAATATTAAAACATCCGCGATGCTGAGTGGTGAGATTTAAGACATGAGCCAAGCGTCATTACAAAACCCAGGAGCTCGACCACGAGGAAAATAAATACACAAATGAGTCAAAGAGAAAACATGTCCGTCCCCTTGGTTCCGTCCACAGACGCAAACTCCTCAGGCATGAGGTCACTGCCCCGACGCCCTGGCCGCTCGCTGCTGCTCCAACATGGAGCGGAGTGCAGGGGACATCATGGCGGGGGACATCATGGCGGGGGACATCGCTGGGGTGAAAGGTCGGAGAGGGTACTGGGCATTTTTCCCGGGGACATAGACACACTGGAAGTATCGCTGGCCTGAGGAGACGGAGCAGATGAGCGATAGTTTGAACGTCAAGTTCAGCCAAACAGAAATATATCAAATCCAAAAACAAACCTGGTTTCTTCTGTTCCGTGGCGTTGTCTTCAGTCTGAGCCTCTTCTGCGAGCAACAGGAGAGAGACAAATCAAAATGGTGGCATCATGCGTGACCGTGTTTGTGTGAGAGAGGAAGACGAGGGGACAGATGATGAGGGTGAGTGTCCACATGCGTGTGAGGAGGAGGAGGAGGAGGAGGACAGAGCCTGCAGAGAGGAAACAGATCATTCACACTCTGATGGCTCTCTGGTTTTTTGGTTTTACTGCCAGTGAAGCGTCAGCCGCTCCCTCTGCTTCTTCTTCTGTTGTTCAATGTTGCCTCTGCTTCCTGTGGTTGGACAGGAAGTCCCAACTGTGTTGCACTGAGGCCGAGACACCGTTAGCTCAAGCACGTTTCATCCTCTTTGTTCAGACAGATGAAGACGTGCAGCGTCTTTGTCATCGTGGGTTCAAGTCTCTCACAAAAAGCGACCGTGGACACCTTTAATTTATTATTAAAACTCAGTCTGTGGAAAAGTGCAGAGTCACTCTGGAGGCGGTGGTGTGTGGTGGTGGGGGGGGGGGGGGGTTAAATTCTAATCAGGATGTGTCCTTAAGAGAGAACGTCTCAAACTGAGTCAACCAGAGGACAGAGGGTGGACATGAGCTGATACCTCAGGCTGCACAGGACGCTGTCTTTGCTCTCTCTATGAACAACAAGCACAGAAAGCGTTAACACCACGTGTGTGTGTGTGTGTGTGTGTGTGTGTGTGTGAAGCTTCAGACGACACACTGTCATTCTCAGGCTGTAAATACAAGGATGAAGCTGGAACATCAGATGCATGAACAGAACTTACTGGCGGCAGGCGGCTGTTTCTCTTTATCTGCATGTTGAGGAGAGACGGAGACAGAGACAGAGACAGAGTCAGAGTCAGTTGTAGCCAAATCACCTCCTAACTGTGAATGAGCTGATACCTGGAGACTCCTTCTGCTCGGCCGCTTCCGCTTTGCCTGAAATAGGAGGGACAGTCAGTCCTGCAGCGGAGGCCAAACGTCTCCCTGTTAACGTCCTCACATGCTGCTTCACTTGTCTTTAAATCCCCGTGTCAAACGTGTCCTCACCTTTCCTTTCCGCTGCGGAGAGATGAGGCTTCATCTTGGCTGAAACCGAAAGAAGGGAACGTTTCTGTGTGTTCCACAGCTGAGGGGAGATGTTCTGACTGCAGAAGCTGGCTTACCTGGTTCAGAGGAGGAGACGTTGGTCCTCTTGACAGCGTCCAGCCTCGTCCTCAGTCTGAGCAGCTGTGGACGCGGCTCTACATCTGTTTAAAACATAAACAGAAAAGTTTTTTTCTTGGAGTTGAAGGACATTGAGTCCAGATGTTCTGATGGTGTTACCTTTCCTGGCAGCAGCTGTCTTGGCTTTGCTCTTCACAGGAGACGCTGCTGAGACGAGGAGAACGATCAGTGTCCAGTCGTCTCTCGCTTCCTGCTTTCGGTGATTTTTCATTCAGCGCGAGCACTTACCTGTCTTCACAGGGGACACTCTCCTCCCGGGTCGGGCAGCTGAGGCGGACTCTGAGACAGGGTGAGGACGGACAATCACGTTTCTTCCTCTTTTCAAACTTTTCATCTACATTTGAATTTCCGGAAGCAGTGTTGGCTGCTGAATTAAAGGAGGCTCTTTCTGTGATGGTTCGGATGATTCCAGAAACACGAAGCCGTGTCTCTAAGCCGATGTCTTACCTTTCTTTGTTGCTGCAGGAGTTTTCTTTTTTTCCTTGACAGGTTTCTCTGTTAAAGAACAACAAAGACACGTGAGATCATCTAATTCCCCTTCGCGTCAGATTCTGATGCGCGCTACCTTTTTCAGCCGCTGCGGGTCTTCTGGGTTTCCCCTCTTTTGCTGCTGAGGCTGCGGCAACAATGAAGCGAAGATTATTCCTGTGAATAACGTCCTCTGCCATGAGCAGATCTGAGTGTCCTCACCTTTCTGTGACGCGGCTGCCTTGGGTTTGTCTTTCTTCGTCTTCTGCGTGGCGGCTGGAGACTCTGAGGGATGGTGGGAGGGAGGAGTCAGTGTCTTACCGTTTGCTGACTGGACTTCGCGAACCTGGGGAATCGAACCGTACCTGTTTCTGCGTCAGGCGCCTTAGCTGTCTTCTTCTTAGGGGCTGGGAAGTGTCACGTGATTATTATTGAATCACTCACTAAAATAAAAAATCAAAACAAGCCTTTAAATAATCATGCAATACCTTTCTTGGGGGGCGGAGCTTTCACGTCCTCCTCAGTCACTGGTTCTTTGGGAATAAATCGTTTTTATTAATTTTTTTAAATAAATAAATGACAAAAATGAATTACAAAAAAATCTGTAGTGTATAAATTTATCGGATACATTTTTTAAAGTCTTCCTCACCGTGGTGCAGAGTTGCCGCCGGTGGAGCTTCGGCAGCCGGGGCCTCAACCTCTGGCCGAACCGGGGCCTCCTGCTCCGGGACCTCTGCCGGCGCCGCTTCAGCCGGCTGAGCCGGTTCCGGCGGAGGCTGCATCACCGGCTGCGGCGGCGGCGGCGGTGGATACGGTTGATACTGCGTCAGCGGGGGAGGAGGTTGGTGGTAGAGCGGCTGCATGGGCGGCGCCCCAGGGTGGACGGTGAGAACAGGAGCGGACGGAGCTGGAAGAAGAGAAATTTAGACAAAAAAGGGGAGACGTATCCGAGATGACGGGAGGCGGAGTAAATACCTGACATGGTGGGGGGAGGGTACGGGGTGTCCGTGACGATGTGATGGACTGGAGGAGAGAGAGAGTTCACATGGTGACGCCGAAGTTTTCAGAGTTCGGTGTTGGACAGAGGTCAAAGAGTTTTACTCACCGTACCAGCCGGGCGGGGACGGACAGTAGACGGGGGCGGGTCTGCAGGGGCCGACTGAGAGAGCACAGGAAATACATGCTGGTTGTCCTTTGATCGTCAAATGTGGGTGAGGTCTCCAGGTCAAAGGTCACAGAGACTGGAATGTGTATAGAGGGGTTGTGATCTGGGTGGGGGGACACATGTGAAGACAAACCTTCCTGTCCAGACTCCGGGCCCTCGTCCTGTTTCTTGGTCTCCGTCTCTGTGAAGAGAATCGATCAGAAACAGGTCACGTGGTTCATTAATTAGCTTCATGAGTAGAAACACGCACGCGCTACCTGTTCTGGACGCTTTCGTCTTCTCCTCTCTCTTGGCTTTGTTTGTGTGAAAGAGGACACGTGACGTTAATGACAAACATGAACACAGAGCTCCACGCATGTCGACGCCGATCGCTCTCGTACCTCTGAGGGGAAACGGGATCCTCCTGATCCTCCTGACCTTCGGCTCCAGGGTCACGATTCTGGGAAGAGCTGAAGACGAACACGTTTTCGTATCAGAGACGACGGTCGGTGTGTTCTGGTGTGGTTTGACGGTGTGTTCAGGTTTACCTTTCCTCTTCGGCTTGTCGTCTGTTTTCACAGGCTCACGGTCTGGAGGTAATAAAAGAAGCTCACATCATTTCCTTGTTTCAATGTCACGTGTTTTGTCTTTAATGTCCGTTGATCCCTGATTATTATTTTTTTAAATGAATGTTTTTACCTTTTTTCCTCCTCACGGCTGAAACTTTCCTCGGAGCCTCTGTAAATGAACACATGATGAGACGAGACCTTTCCAGGAATCGACAAAAGTTTAAAATATGAAACGAGCTTCGGGTGTGGAAGGAGAACGACCCCTGACCTTTCCTCTGTGCGCTCCTGGAGCCGGCCTCTTTGGTCGGAGCGGAATGTGAACACGGACACTCTGGAAGCACCAAGCAGAGGGGTCACGTGAGGTCACGTGAGGTCACATGAGGGTCAAGATTCAAACTGCTCTGGAGCTCCTCTGACCTGAGGCCTCGCTCTTCGTCGTCTTCTCCTCGGCTTCGGGCAAAGGTTTGATCACGTCCACCGTCGCCCGCTCCTCATCGTCGTCATCTTCATCGTACCCCTCTTTCTCATCTTCAGGTTCGTCCACGGATTTCTGCGGCTCAGCCTCCGGCTCTTCGTCGCCTCCCTCGTCTTCCTCGACAGGAGCGGCCGGCTGACCGGGGCCTGAGGCTGAAACGGGCAGAGGAGCCGATCAGATGTTTCTTCCTGAGCGTCAACACACTTCGCGACACGTGATACTGACCCGTTTCCTCCGTGTCACCCTCCTCGGCTTCATCTTCATCACCAGCCTGGCTGAGCTGCTCCTCCTCCTCCTCCTCCTCGGCCTTCACTGCCTCCTGCTGGACAGCAGCCGAAGCTGCAGCGGCGGCAGCTTTGTGACAGAAATGTAGAATAAATTTTAAACCTCATGGGATTTCATGAAATACCAGATGATGAAGGTGATGACACTTTACTTGTGAGCAGGACGTCATCATCCTCGTCATCTTCATCATCATCGTCGTCTTCCTCCTCCTCCTCCTCCTCCTCTTCACCAGCGAAAGACTCTGCTATGATCTCATCTTCATCTTTTTCACTGTAAACTGATTTCACCTCCTCTTCCTCGAGGCTGAACTCAAACAAGCTGGAATCGATATCTTCATCGTCCTCCTTATCCTCGTCTTCATCGCTTGTGTCATCAGTGATGTCATCACTGTAGACAGTCTCCCCAACAGACCCTTCGTCTGTTTCCAGAGCATCATCATCATCATCATCATCGTCACCCAGGACCCCGCTGTCTGTGCTCTCGAAGGGAGCGACGTCAACTTCCTCCTCATCTTCATCATCCTTGGCTTTGTGATGCTCGTCATCGTCTGCAGCGTCGAGGTCAGAGAGGACATCTTTGGCGAGGTCGATGTGGAGGTCATCTTCTGTGAGGTCGCTCTCTTCATCGTCATCTTCGTCGTCTGCAAAGTGCTCAGAGGAGGCAACAGAGACGTCCTCCAGATCTTCCTCGTCATCCTCGTCATCATCGCTGTCCTTCAGATCTTCATCATCGTCTTCAAGAGCGGCCAGGAGAAGAAAATCTTCCTCCCCTGGGAATTTTAGTTCCTCCGTTTCATCGTCTTCCTCATCCTCACTAACCGTGACGACGGGAGGAAGATCGAGCTTCAGCTCGTCTTCCTCGCTGTCAGACGTCGCGATGCCCTCAGCAAGTTTGTCATCTTCGTCATCGTCGTCCTCACCATCCTCCTCTGCCTCCTCTTCACTGGAGAGAAGAGCAGATTCACTGAGGTCTGAGCTGTCTGTCAAGGCATCATCTTCGTCATCTTCATCATCTTTGTCATCTTCTTGAGGCAGAGTCTCATCTTCATCACTCACTTTGACGTCAACAGGTGCGTCAGACTCAGAGTCGGGAGACACGGCCAACTCTTCATCCTCAGAAGTGGAACTAGGTTCAGGAGAAGCTTCGTCATCATCAGCTACAGACTCCTCTTCATCATCTTCACCAGCAGCCTCTGTCCTCTCTTCCTCTACCTCATCATCTTCATCTTCTCTGTCCTCCTCTTCTTTGGATTCATCGTCATCATCCTCATCAGTGTCTGCTGCAGCTGCTTCAGGTTCTTTTTCATCTTCATCAGCTTGTTCCATCTCAGCAGCTACTCTCTCCTCATCTTCCTCAGCCACATCCTCCTCTACATCCACAGCTGCTTCATCTGTTGTGTCCTGTTCTTTTTCTTCCTCTTCTGGCCTCTCTTCCTCCCCCTCCTCTGCTTCTTCTTCCACTGCTTCTCCTCCTTCCTCCTCCTCCTCTTCCTCAACCTTGTCCACCACTTCTTCCTCCTCCTCCTCCTCCTCGACTGCTTCCGCTCCCTCTTCCTCCCCCTCCTCTTCATCTCCCTCCACTGCTTCTGCCCCCTCCTCTTCCTCCTCCTCCTTGTCCTCCACATCTCCTCCCTCTTCCTCATCTCCCTCCTCCACAGATTCAGCTCCCTCTTCTTCGTCTTCAGCACCGCCTTCCTCCTCCATCTCCACTCCAGCCTCCTCTTCTTCAGCTTCCTCCTCGTCCTCATATTCTTCCTCCTCCTCCTCCTCCTCGTCCTCCTCCTCCTCCTCGTACTCTTCGTCCTCATAATACTCTTCCTCATCCTCATATTCTTCATCCTCGTAATAGTCTTCATACTCATCTTCCTCTTCTAGTTGTTCCCCCTCTTCTTCGTCCCCTTCATCCTCCTCCTCCTCTTCAGCAGCCTCCTCAGCAGCCACCTCCTCCTCCTCCTCCTCCTCAGCAGCCTCCTCTCCCTCCTCCTCTCCCTCCATATCTTCTACTGATGGTTTCTTCTTTGCTTGCATCCCTACAACTACACAATAAAATGTTTTATCTTTTAAACATTATCACAACAAAATGAGCCACAGATGTCACTGTTGTAAAAAAACATTTTAATTAACCTGAGTAAAATGAATAGAAGTTACTGACCTTTACTTCGAGATGGTAAAAACTCTCCTGAGATTTAAGAAAATAAAAGCACAATCAGCAACAAAGCAAAGTGACTGAATGACACATGTTGTGTTATTTTGTTAAGTTATTTTATTAGCGGCCGCAGAGAGCGTTGGGGTTAGTGTTAGAGGAGAGAAAGCATTCCAGAATGTAGAAGAATTTAATGTTACAAATGAAATGAAAATATTAGAATTTGAAAATTCGAAATTTAACGAGAAAGTAAATGACACCTCTCTGAGTCGGTGATTGTCTACAGTTAAACTACACACTCTCAGAGACACAGTATCTGGAGAATACCTTTTCTTCTCTTCACCTCCTCCTTCTCCTTCTCCTCCTCCTCCTCCTCCAACCATCTTGAATCTTTGAGATGGTTTATACATAAAGTCAGTACATAATAACACTGAGTTTCCTCTGACTGATCCTGTGTGTTTATGCTAAAGGTGGAATCCTCAGATCCTACTGGTCATTAAGTTTAGATCGACTGTAAATAAAGATGGAGGACGGCTTCTGAAAGTGAAGCCTCCAGCGCCCCCTGGTGGCTGGCTGCAGTGGGAGGAGGTGCAGATGTCTCGTCCACCTTTGTTTACGGCCTTTAGTTGCATTCAACAAGTAAAATAAATGGAACAGGCAGGCCAACCGCAGCAAGAGCTCATTTCATTCAGCAGCTGGAAGCGCAACAAACCTTTTTTTCTCACAGCGTAGAGATTTCCTAGAGGAGAGCAGAGAGAGAGACACACACACACACACACACAGGTCAATTCACTGCTTTCTTCCTCTCAATCAAAGTGGAGAAATAAACGCCAGCGTCTGACATTTCCTCGTTTCTCTGCAGTGAGGAAATGAATCGCACAGCCCTGTACCTTCGTCTTCGTCTGGAGCGATCAGGTTGGCGGCAAATTTGAACATCAAGCTGAGCATGTTTGTCGATTCATCCACCGCTTCGTTCACCACCTTCATGGGGTCTGAGCTGATCTTGCTGAGGCCTCCTGGACACACACGCACACACGCACACGGGTCAATTCACTGCTTTCTTCCTTCTCAATCAAAGTGGACAAATAAACGTCAGCGTCTGACATTTCCTCAGTGCAGACAGAGCTCTCGTTTCTCTGCAGTGAGGAAATGAAACGCTTTAAAGCAAAAAAGGTTAAACTGAGGTGGGACCACTAACTGAACCAGAACCAGGAATCGATCAGTGGCCCACCGGCCGGTTTAACTTGAGTTGGGCAGATCGCTCAGCAAGAAGCGCATGAACAGAACCACACTGACCCTCCTCCATCGAGGTGCACGTGTTCTCAGTCTGGTCAGTCTGGTGACGGAGGGCCAGTGTTCCCAGTGCGAACCGCATCAGAACACATGGTTTAAAGCTCTGTGACCCCGTTCACTGTGGTGTTTCCTTTGTTTCGGTCAAACACGATTAAATGTTTGACCTTAATTCTTTCTCAACATTTAATCGAGCAGCTTCACATAAACAGGCAAAAAGAAAAGAAACATCACAGAAATCCAACAGAGATGAAGCTTTTTTTTCTGGCATCGTTGTTTTCAAATATCTGAAACTGCGTTTCCTCCTTCAGGCAGGGGCGGAGGAGCTCGCGTTAAGCTGCGCATCTTATGTCTGGACACGGCGACGCTGACAGACAGGAAGCAGCGTCCTCCTGAGTGTCTGCAGGTCGCCACCAGTCGATGCTGTTAGTCGTGAATCAGCAGCTGCTGCCCTGACGGGTTAGTAGCACATGAGGTTTCTTGCCTCTACTGCCTGAATCCTTAAAAACCTTCCTGACGCCAGGAGACGGGCGACCTGGTCGGGGGAGAGACACAGTGGCGATAAGGGGACGTGAACGAGGTGAAGAGGAGGAGGTGTGTCATGTGATGTGAATTTAAACTGTAGCTTTTCTCTTAAAGGAAAACTGGGCAAAGTCTGAAGAGAAAGTGAAAAGAACAGTTTCCTTCCTTTCCGTCTGCCCCCGCTGAGGAAGGAGCGGCGGGTCATACCTGACAGAGTCTTGTAGTCCATCAGGTCGAACATGATGACGAACACGCAGGACCACGTGATGATCAGGGCCAGGACCAGGATCCAGGCCAGCGGGGAGCTGAACGTAGAGTACAGGTCCTCTGTGAACGTCTTCTTATGCGCCCGCGGGGACGACGAGTCTCCGCTCTTACCGTCGATGACCATGGTGGTGGTGGACGACCGCGCTGAGGAGGGAAGCAGAAGAGGGCGTGGTCAGATACAGAGACCGTCGTGATCTCCCCCCCCCCCCCGTTTACTCTCGGTCACGTCACGCTGACGTTTGGTCAAATATTCGAAGCTTTTACAACATGGGGACACCTCGTGATTGACAGCTGAGACTGACTCAGGATTAGGTCGATAGGTTAGGTTAGATCTTTTTTTAAAGCCTAGCGTTTATTCGTCTAAGAACAGACATCGGTGTTAGTTTTGATAGCATGGTGAGAGGAGAGCAGCGATTCTGTGATTCCTGACTTGTTGAACTTAAACAACAGACTTTGTTCGGTTTCACTCGAGCCCTCAAGTCCGATCCGAGGCCTCTGTCGAACGCCAACTGCAAATGGTTTGACCAACCATCCGTGCACAATTCCTCCTTTTAAGGCTGACCCTTCTCCACTCGGCGGAAAACGCTCCCGTCGTTGCGCCGTCTCCTCGGTCAGAACACAGGGCAGCGGCGTCGGGACATTTCCTTAATGAGAGGCTGGGTCAGTTCAACGCGCTGCAGCCCTGACAGAACCTGCTGTCCTCTGCTCGGCCCTGAGCTTCAGGTCCACAAATATACTGACGACATATTTTAGTTTATTAAAGAAAGAAAGTAAAAGATTCCTGCATTTGACAACATAGCAGCCTCAGATCTGGAATGGTTCTCAATTTGTTTTTGTGCCACGTTGCAAACTAACAGACAAACAAACGCTGTTAAATTGAACTGTTTTACACTTTATTTTCAGAAACGTCTCCTTTTGATGTTTTTTGCTCTCCTTCAGTTTCCTGCAGCAGGACAGTGTTGATGCTGACTGATCTCAGCTCGTCACCAGATAGCAGATACATGATAGCAGCATATTTTTAGATTCTTCCGATCAGGAAATTCTCCCACACACACACACACACACATACACACACCAGGCAGCACAACATCACAATGTGTGTGTGTGTGTGTGTGTGTGCAAAACAAAACACACACATCAACCATCCTTCGTCCACGTTAACGTGATGATTCTTTACCTTCGCCTGCTTCAGTCATCCTGCAGTGTCAAAATAAAACTTCTCTTCCAGCAGTAAATCCTCTGTTCCGCTAAGTTTCCATGAAAACAAACGTCTACAGCAGATCCTCGGCTCCTGTGTGAGATTTAATCCCAACCTTTAATTCCAATCCAGCAGCTGGAGCTCCAACCCTCTCAGGCCACCACCGGTAACTCTACACCTCTTTTTCCATTCGCTGCAATTAACTCTGCACTTTTCCTTTTCCCCTCCAGACAGGACGGAAGACGCGGATGGGCCCGAGCTGGTCCAGAAGAGTGACGTCCCAGTGGACAGAGACCCGGTGAGGTGGTCACTCTTTTTGCCCTTTGCCTGGTTGGGGCTTGGGTTGTAGCCCCCCTCCCCTCCACTTCTCCAGCTCTGACAGATTTAGAACGACCACGGGGACTGATCCACGGGACGCCGAAAGACAGAACCTGGAGCTTCACAGTAACTTTACCCCTTGTGGAGACCCGTGAATGTAACGTGTGTGATGGTTCCACACCGTGGTCACTAACTCCAGAATCCGTCTCTGTCTGACTCGGTCAAAAAGTTCCCATCACCTCCGGTAAAAAGGTCCCTGTTGCACTCGCGCTGCCTCTGAGCCTCGGGCCCAGAGTTATTCTTAGAGCGGATCGCTGCTGTTGGTATTCTGCTTCGCCTTTTTAGGCCAGAGGCGTGACCTCAACACCCCGGGCCCACCAGCCCCCAGCCCCCACGTTAGCTAATCCCCCTTCTCCAGCTCAGGAGGAGCTGTCATCAGGCCGCGGGGCGGAGGGGGGGGTCGCTCCAAGTTAAAAATCGTGGCGATGTCATGGCGCTAAAAAAACTTTGCAGAGAAGGAGATAGTATCTCAATGCTCCTTAGAACGTGGACGGGAGCCCTGCAGCCATGAAGTTTGAAATGAAGCCGGCTCCTGTGAGGGGTGGCCCTGAGTCAAGACGTTCTCTTTATCTCCACCGAAGACGTTCCATTTTCACGACACATGCAGAGGTAAATCTGGGTCCAAATAATCAGTTCAGCAAAAAATAAAAGCAGAACCCGCTTGGTGACGGCCACGTCTCACTTTCACATCAACAGAGGAAACAGACAGGTTTTTACGAAGCTTTAATTGTACAATTTTTCAGGTTTACAGAGACAAGCTACAACACCTGAGGATAAAATGAGTTTCATGTTAGTATTACTAAGAAGCATAAACTAGTTTAAGTCATTATTTGACAGAAACAAAAGCATAAACTACTGATTTCAATAACTTTACGATTTACTTCAACTACGTTATGTTTAGCCAGATGTAGTAGCGTCCTTTTGACTCGCTCTTTGTCCGTCAACTTGGTTTGCTGAACAATTTTCGACTTGTGCTCCGACCTCCCGTCGGCCACCACTGAACAAACAAACAATGGCAAAAGGAAGAATGAATTCTAATGAATGGTAATCATCATTATAATATTGTTATTTAATACTCTTTCTCTTTTGAGATGACATTTTTGCTTCTTGTTCTCCTTCATGCATGTTCAGGGTCCTCCGTTGTGTTATTTCGGTATCAACACGACCAAGAGAATAATGAAAACGCCCACAACAACCAACACGAAGAGCCCAATGAGTAGCCTGCGGTGCTCCCGGCCTGAACGACAGAAGGAGAACAGGTTGACTCATCAGGCGTCATTCACAAGAGAAACAATAATACAGCGAATAATCTTACTTTATAGAAAATTAAAAAAAGCGTCTTTCTGTAATGTTATTCCACATTCTCCGGATGGACAAGACTGCTGTCGCCCTGAGCCACATAAACCACCGTGCTGTTGCCGGGTAGCAACGCTGCATCAGGTAGAAAAGCCCTGGCAGCAGCGGGAAGCAAACCAGCAGGAAAATCCTGTCTGAGGGACAGGAGAAGACGGGGGCGTCTCTGAGTAGTGGACGGTGAGGGAGTTCACTTTTTGTCAATGTCACAACGAGCAACACGTCCAGTTTGAAACACTAGATCAGGCGCCCTGAGCTACACGCAAGCTTTTTATGAAGAAACCCCTGATAAGGGCAAAACATGTACTAAACATGTTAAAAAGTTCAAAGAAATCTGACGTTCACCATTCAAGTCATACTTACATGGTGACATGGCCTGGGCCTCCTGCAAGAGAGGAGACAAGAGACAAGCATATGTGATGACGGTCACACGGCAGAGGGACACTGAGGACTCTGACAGAAATAACTCAGTAACTCCAGTCTTCACCTGGGGGAATCCGAGGAAACGCCGGATATCATGCCGAGCGATGTCGTTGCGGTTACACTTCAGCAGCTTGTTCTCAAAGAACAGACAGCTCACTATGAGGCGGACCCGTGGGTCCTCCACCGTCAGCCTCCTGTTTTCAGGTATGTTGTAGTTCTCCTGACTGGTGTGATACATCAGCACCAGGACGGTCGGTTTGTCTGTGAGTACAGAGACACCCGAGTCAGACACAAATGGAGAGTGTGCTTGAGTCCATGTCCTGTTTGCTCTCACCAGGACTGTGTCTGAGGGCCGAAGTCATGTCGCTTTCCACCCGTGACACGATGGTGCAGAAGAGCAGGCAGTAGTCACTATCTTCAGGAGTGAAGACCTCAGCGTGTCCGGCCTCTCGAAGCATCTGCACGATCTGTTCATGAGTGTTGTTGGTTTTTCCAGACAGGTTCACTACGAAGCTGTTCCAGCTAAATGGACTCATAGCTGAGAGGGAGATCCGTGCATCACATGACATGAAAGTGAATTATTGTTGGAATTATTAAATGACATTGTGATCGCTGCAGATTTACAGTCGGTGTGTCAAATCATGTTTGTAACATTACATATTGTGTTTTATTTTATTTTTTTTGCATATTCTTTTATTTCATAATATGGTTACCACTGCCTTGTTCTTCATGTTCTATTTGTTATATTCTCTATTTTTATTCTTTTTATTTTTATTACTATTTTATTTTATTTTATTCTGACTGTCTGCTGAAACAGTGAAATGTAGGACAATGGGGCGTGTCCTGGTCTGGAGTCAAACTGAGACAGGCCCTTTTACATTCCTTTTTGTACATTATTGTAAGAAGTGGACACGCTTTGGTCAGAGGTTTTACACTGAACATACAGACACTTAGCAAGTGACACGTCACAGCGTATGAGGTGTCCTCTCACCTGGTTCGACCTGTGTCATGTCCCTGGAATGAACACACACACAAAGGGAAGCCGTCAGTCGACTCAACTTCACAGAAACTGGACAAACCTCAACGTCAGAGACTGCCTCGTCACAGCTGCTCCGTCTTCGAGCTGTCCTCCGGGAGACAGAGGGCTGTCCCTGCGCGGGCACTCGGCAGCTCGCTGGAATCATGAAGAAGAATGAAGAGGAATACTCACGAGATTGCCTGATATCCTCGGTACGTGGGGTCGTGGGACATTCCTGTCCCCGAGCTCTGCTGCAGGAGAACGAGGATAACTGCGTCACCGAGGTCTTTGTGTGTAAAGTACTTTTACTTTCAGTTTCCACACGTGGGGTGGGGAGGGGATCATGCTTAAACTGGGGATTTATTTCTCTGAGACAGCGACACCTAGAGGAGTTCAACTAACTCCACTTTGAATAAGACAAGTCAGTGGCTGGAGGTTTACGGATTAAAACTCATTTATACTTCACTCCGACTTGTTTGTGCTTTATTTAAACTCGTCTCTGCTCTCAGTGGATCCATCTGGACTCCCAAGTGTTAACAGGCAGTAAAAAGAGGAGAGCCAGGCCAGAGTTTCGTTTTGAGTTGTCCCCTCTCCACAGGGTGCGGTGCAGACACTACGCCACGAGATGTCACTAAATCCCGCACGCCGAGGGAGAAGGCCTTATTTCCCGCAGGCCTTGAAGGCAGCAGCAGATGCGGGAGGAGGGCGTTCCTCTGAAGAGACTCGGACCTCACATCTGGACTGGTTCTGATTCTCCCGCTTATCCGGTCCGGGTCGTTTCCCTCTCGCAGCGGGCCCGTGCTGGGAGTCTGACCCGCCTGCCGCTGACCGGAGCCGGGCACAGGAGGCCACCGGAGGCCGGGGCTCGGGCTGAGGACATGGAGGCTGTGACCGAGCTGTGAGGACGGAGAATCGCTGTTGCTCCTCCGGTAAGAAACAATGGAGGGCGGCAGAGGCTCGAGGGGAGCCGTCTGTGGATGTTCCAGAGAGCAGAACTCCGCTGCGGATCCGCATTCACTCCGGTTCCCCTTCGTCTGAAGACGAACCGCGTTCAACCACGCAGGCTGGAGTGATGCGTTCACGTGCTGGGATCAGATCACTGAACCAACAACAACAAATGAATCGGGAGAATGACAACAATACACAGATATGCCGTGAAGTCAGCTGTCAATCACTAACTTCTGTCTGTGACTCTCAACTATTCCACTCATGGTGCTATTGTTTACACTGAGGTTTTCATTTTAGTTGTCGTTATTTTTACAATGCATGCTTACTGTAAGAATTATACTAAATAATAATCATTCATATATTATTTATATTGGGTTAATGTTGCAGAACTTTATCCATCCCTGCAGGATGGTTCTCTCAAGAAAATTAGAATTTCCAGCAGCATCAACAATACAAAATACAAAAACAATTAAATAAAACAGTAAAGAAGGAAAAATATAATTTGACAGGGGTTTTAAATTATCAGTCATTGTGGCCATCAATAATCAATACACAAAATACATCCATTAACCGTGATGTCAAATGACAAGAAGCTCACCCAAAGACATGGATATATTTCACAGTAAAATGAAGTTGTGTATGTTTCTGTCTTCCGGCTCGTAGAATGGACCCT
Organism: Pseudorhombus dupliciocellatus; assembly: GCA_016785235.1. Classification (NCBI taxonomy): domain Eukaryota; kingdom Metazoa; phylum Chordata; class Actinopteri; order Pleuronectiformes; family Paralichthyidae; genus Pseudorhombus; species Pseudorhombus dupliciocellatus. Next base: position 2,053,563 of record JAFBJW010000131.1, on the reverse strand, counting down.
GCCCATGTCGGAGGGGACATGTCGCCTCTGTACGTGCCAAGGAAAAGAAAGTCAGCCCAGTCACACCTTAAAGGTGGATCTCAGTGTCCAGGTACAGGAAATACAATGACCCCATCTTCAGGATGGAGCTAGTTTGCCATTGCCCTGGGTTTTAATCCGACTCTCTCCTGCAGTTGTTCAGCGAAGGCCAGTGCGAGCCAGTGAGTCAGCTGGATGCACTCAGGTGAGAGTGTACGGATGATGCACCACATCCTGCTGGCTTGGCATCTGTGCTCGTACCAGCAACTGTTGCTAATAAAGTTGTGTTTGATTGTTTTCATTCACACCACTTCTGGACTTAATGCTCAAGATCTTCACAGTTCTGTACTTGAATTTTTTAGAATGACGAGTCTCAAGCCCACGGCTCTCTGAACATGAAACGGATGTACGGTAGAAAACGGTAAGAAGGCATGTTATTATTCGTGATCTTATTCTTACAGTAGAATAAAAAGTCAAGTCACTATGAGCACCAGTATTTTCTGACCAGTTTAATATTCTTTCAGGTATGAGGAGCTCCAGAGTGTTTCCATGGGAACAGTAGATTACCCAGCCCCTAGCTGCTCAGTGATGTCCTCAGGTGATCTGGCCAATGGGGCGGGTCCAGGCTCCATGGCTCCACCCGCAGCGATGCTCCCTCCGAGGCTGGTGGCGAAGGAGGCGTGGCCTCAAGGCCCCGAAGCAGGCGGCGAACCGTCCCAGCCTCAGGACCAGAGCTGGAACACCAGGGATAAAGGCTCCAACGCCTGGGCCCCGGGTCGAGAGCGGCCCCACGAGCAGGTGTGGAGCTCAGGCAGAGAGCAAGGGGGACACTTGTGTCAAGATCAGACGTGGATGTCAGGCAGGGACAGAGCTCATGGGGGACAGGAGCAGGCCTGGATTACGGGTCAGGACAGGGGACCTGAGCAGGGCTGGGCCACCGGGAGAGACCGGGGCCTGGATCCGGCCTGGAACGCCGGCAGGGATCCAGGGAGAGAGCAGGCCTCCTCAGAGCTGGAGCCGGAGCCAGAGTGGGGATCAGGTCGAAACCAAGACCACGTGTGGAGCCCAGACAGAGGACACGTCTGGAGGCCAGGTACAAAGATCCCAAATGTCTCAAGTTATGAAGAGGACTCTGATTGGCTGTGGCTCCTCTGTGTTTCTTGGTTTTGATCTTCCTTTGTGTTTTTAAAGAGCTGAACATGAAGAAGGTCCAGAGAGCAGAGACGGAGCAGCCGCCAGAGAGCAGAGACGCCTGTGAGTCCTCGGTCTCGCACTGAATTACAAATACTACTAAAGTCAGTGTTTGGATTCACTGTGCTGATTGACAGCTCAGTCGTGTAATGAGACGATGTTTCAGGTTCAGAAACAAGCGGCGAGGCCTCAACGGTTCAGTCCGGCAAGGATCACAAACCTCCAGCTGTCTCAACCAAGAAGGAGCCTCCTGCCTACGCCTCAGGTGAGAGACGCCGAGCGCAGCCTGTCCTCCACCTTTTGCCTCCTCCCCTCTCCGACCACGTCCGCCTCTGCCCACAGGGAGTCAGGAGGAGCGCTGGCAGCTGCAGATTGTGGCCAAAGGCAGAGTCACCTGTCCCAAATGTAAGAGTGTGAGCAGGAAGACGGTGGAGGGGCTGAAGAAGCATATGGAGAACTGCAGACTGGTGAGCAGACGCGAGACGTGAACTGCAGCCCGGTGCACGCCCGCCGTTAACGTGTGTCCCTGTGTGCAGCAACCGTTCACCTGCCAGCACTGTGGGAAACAGCTCAAGTCGTCCACAGGGATGAAGTACCACATCATGGCCGACCACAGCCACCTGGTAAGACCCTCCCTCTCTGGTCCCCTCTGTGCCGCCCCCTCAGGCCCCTCCTCTCACGTCTCTCTCTGCAGCCGTCAGCTGAAGAAGCCAAGGACCTGGATGATCGGGCCATAAAAGACAAGCTGCGTAAAATCCTGAAGAGACTGGGCAAATTAAAATGCTCCAAGGAGGTAAATAAATCATTTAAAATCACGTGGTGCGAAGCCTCGCCGGGGCTGACGGCCGCTGCTGCTCGTCTCTGTCTCAGGGCTGCACGGCTGCGTTCACCAGCATCATGGGCTACGTCTACCACATGAAGAAGTGTGGGAAGGAGGAGTCCGAGCTGGAGAAGCTGCTGCTCAACTGTTCTCACTGTGGGAAAACATACAAGTCCAAGGCTGGTCTGGAATACCACCTGAAGTCAGAGCACGCGCCCGTGAGTCAGCTTTTTAACTGAATAATAACGAATATGTCGTGCTCGTCGTCCATCTTGAATGGACTGTCTCCGTCCTGTCACCCAGACGCCTATAAAGACGGAGGAAGACGAGGCTCTGAAGGCCCAGAGGGAGGCCAACCCGGAGAGGACGCCGAGTGGCCGGGTGCAGCGGGCCTCGGCGCAGGTGGCCAACTTCCACTTGGCTGAAATCGCCAATAACGACCTGCCCAAAGACTGGCCCAAGAGGAAGTTCCAGTCCGACCTGGTGCCCGACGACAAAAAGGCAAGAGGAGGTTCGGTTTGTGTGGAGGAGCAGTGGAGATGAGGGTTTATTCCTGATGAGCCTGCGTTCTGTGCCTTGTAGTTGAAATACGCTCGGCCAGGCCTCCCTGCCTTCAGCCAGGAGGTGCTGAGGAAGTGGAAGAACGAGGTGAAGCTGCAGAGGAAGGTCGACTGCCCCAACCAGGTAGAAACCAACCACCTAATTTATTCGTTTGTCTCTCAAGTCCAACAATCAGACCGTTGTTGCCTTGACGCCATTTCTGTCCTCAGGGCTGTGGCTGCACCTACACCAGTGTGTCTGGGCTGAAGGCTCATCTGGGCCTCTGCACCCGCGTGAGTTCAACAGCGATGAGCGTTTAAACCAGTGGCGTTGGATGCTCCTGTCCTCGCAACACTCACAGATTTTTCTCATCTGATCGTTTCAGGGCGATTTTGAAGCTGGAAAATACAGATGTCTGATCTGCAATAAAGAGTTCAACTCTGAGAGCGGCGTGAAATATCACATCAACTCCGTGCACTCACAGGTAACGCCAGCGCTCGTCACGTGTCTCGCGCCTCTCCGTGCAGACGTAATACCTCCTCTTGTTTGTGGACAGGACTGGTTTGTGACGAACAAGAAGGCTTCCAAAAAGTTTGAGAAGTTCCTGAAAAACCAGCACAAGGATTTTATCCATAATGTGGACAAGCAGATTGTGGACCAGTATCACCAACACCGCCTCCAGCACCACACGCACCTCCACTGCCCCCAGCAGCAGCTGCAGGATCACCTCCAGCTCCAGCCCATTCAGCACCCCCTGCAGCCGCTGCACCACCTCCAGCACCAGCTCCCTCCAGAGCACCTCCCTCCGCAGACGGACCCACAGCCCCAGCAGCCCGTCCTGCAGTACACCCCTCTGGAGCCTCCTGCGGGGCCGCTGTGGGTGGAGATGGACCGCAGAGCGGTGGTGCACGAGTTGGAGCTGGCCCCGCTCCAGATGGAGGTGGCTGACGGTGACAAACTTGCAGAGGACAACAGCGGGATGGCGGAGGGTGGGGAGGGAGGAGGGGAGAGGGGGACGCGGAGGGACTGCTTTGCGTTCGGCGGAGGAGGAGGCTCGTCCAGTGAAGCGGAGGTGGAGCGGAAAAGACAGATGGAGCAGTGGAGCCTGAAAGAACTGGGCGCCGTGGAGCCGCACCCTGAGGCCTGAGAGCAACAGTGCAGCACTTAAACACGTCCTGACAGACAGGTGAGAATGCAGCCAATGGCTGAACGGCTCAGAGATGGTTGGGAGGAAAAGGTGGATGTTTGTGGCTGTGAAGCTCAGAGAAATCCCAGTTCTGCCATTAATCTCTGTTTCTATGTAACAGATTCTTAAAGGTGTCTTATACTTTTAGAAGGTTTTGATAAACACTGTTGTACGTGAAGGGAGGACATTGCTCTAACTTGAACAGAGGAGGCTTTTTGTTAAACTGGTCCAGTCGTTGCTCTGAAAACATTTGTGCCTCTTGACTATGGTCTTTATTATTTACCATGACTCATCATCATCACGTTTGCTCCGAGGATCAGTTCTAAGGTCCCGTCCTCGTTCCATCTGTGGGAATAAATGTTGCTGAATCAAATTTGGTTCAAAGTCCGCTGGTGACTGAAATCGGAAAAAAGAAGATCAACACTTCTAGTCTGAAATAACAGCTTCATCTATTTGTGAAGCTGAAGCTGGAAAACTTCAACAAATTGTTAATCAATAATCAAAATAATCACCCGAATGCTTTCCTGCGATGGATTCAATGAATTGATCTGATGAGTTTTGGTTAGGGATTAACTCTAACATAGAAGCTTGTAAAGTGTTTTCTACATTCCAAACTAAGACTCACGGTGAAGGTACGACGTCAGAGGGGCGGAACGCTCTTCACCTCACACGCACTGAAGGACTTAGTGTTGAATATTTAACTGATAGCATGTAGCCTAATGTTTATATACTAATCTACAGTGGTGGCTTATGGGTAGTTGTCATCTGTTTGACTTTATTTTGTATTTTTCTTTTCACGTGTTGTCTCATTTCTGTGTTTTCTCCCCCCCCCCTTCTTTGATTCAGTTTCAAATTGTGTCCATGTATTTCACTGTGCCTGATATTTTTCATCAAGCTACATGATTCCTCCTCTCGCAGAGCTCTCGAGAAGCTGAAAACTGTGACCTCCTGGTTCCCTCTGACCCACTGACCCACTGTGTTCTCTCCGGCTGAGATACGTCCTGAGATGTGTCCTTTACGCTTGTGACCAAATCTTTATCACCATGCTTGCACTTTGATCTGTTGGATAGCACAAAGAAAAGCTCGACGTGGAGAGGGAGCAGGTTTATTTTGATCAAGCCTTTTACATCAAATTATACTTTGAGATCTGTCAGTTAATGACACAAACATCTTCATTTCATCCGATAAACTAAGGCTCAGACACGTGAGTTATGATAGAACTGCTGAGACTTTTACACTGCAGTACAGTGTCATTCAGTAGAGTTCCTACAAGGCCCAGCAGTCCCATTATGGAACCACATTTAGCAGGAAATCCACCAGATCCAGATCAAACTCATCAGTTCCACCAACCTGCCTGATTCTCTTCATCATGATCCAGTAGCTGTTCTCTGGGAGGCCTGTGAACGTGTCAGATACCTTACAACCGAGTATAAATGAAAGGAAAGGATTGTTTTGATCAGCTGACGCTGTGTCTCTATGTCTTCAGTAAAGTTATTAAACCGTGGTCCTGACCTGACGCCGTTTGAAACAGACGTAGATGTGATGTTGGAGCAGAAGTTGTGTTTTTAATCATTGACGGTGACAAAGCTCTGTACATCACATTGTTACTGAAATGTCTTAGTGCCTCATCACCAACATCCAGACAGATAATTCTATATATATATATATTTATTGTCTAGACCAGATTTAATTACGATTCAGTAATAGAAAGCACTTTTGTGGTATATCATTTCTATTCAAGTAAAAACTGTTGTTGTCTCTTTAAAAACTCTGAATATTAATGTTAGAATAACTTTGTTTACTTTAGAAGGTATGTGCTGCTATTTCCTAGTACCAGCAGTGTTCTAACAACAGATGATTAAAAGTTGAATTCATGGTCAGTGTGGCCTCTGTGTCCTCTGTGATGCTGGACCACAGGTCCACAGGTCCACAGGTTCATCCACTGGGGCTGTCTCCCTGCAGCCGTGGTCCAAACCGACACGACCACACGACAATGCACTAACCTAACCAACAAAAAACAAAATGTGAGATCAGGTCTGAAGAACTGATGTAAACCAGGCTGGGAACCAGCTGACAGCTCAGAGGCTTGAACCCGCGGCGGCTGCAGTGGGCCGCTGTGTGCCGCTGTGTGCCGGTAGGGGGCGGTGTGGAGCGGTAACATGGCGGTGTGAGTGCGCCTGAGATCACCGTGAATCAACACAACCAACACCGGAGACGTTCGCTCTTCGCCGCCGGTGAGCGAGGGTTGTCCAGAGGCTCGTGTCGCTTGTGTCTCCGCGGAGTGGGAGAGCCCCCGCGGTGCCGGTCCCGCTCAGCGGATACCGGGATTCGATACCGGGGGAACGGAGTCGAGCTTCCCGGGTTCGGTGCGCGACTTCTGCGCGTCCGCCACCGGAGGAGAGAGCCCGGGCTTCCGGCAGGGTGAGTTTTAAACGGGTTCAATTGTCATGACGTCCAGTTCCAGGTCGGTTTCTAGAGGCGCGGCGGATTAAAGGAGAGGGGCCGGAGCGCCACAGTCCGCCGGTCCGCTGTCACGGGTTAGCGTTAGCAGCTTCTGCTAGCTTCACGGCGTGGTTAGAGGAAAGATGCGAGTCACCGCCAAAACAAACGAGCTGCGGCGGGTTATGAGTTCAGTTCATCCGCTTCTCTCTTCGTTTCGTCTTAGAAACCAACGCCGAATTGATAAGAGGAGTCCAAAGATCCAGATTCGGAAATAATTGTGTATCGGGAGCTCACGTGTGTTTGCCAAAGCGGAATAGAGAGGCCAACTGTCACTTCTGTGGAAGAGCTTTGGGTTGTCATGCCCCAGGTGGCGTGATGCTGATATGTCTGAATCTTTACGGTTTATTTAAAACCAGAAATGTGAAATATCAAACACAAGTGTGCTCAACAATTAAATATCTTTAATTCCTAAAGTCTGTAACATCCTAACATTAACACATTCAATGTTGATTCATTGAGAAAATCAATCAGGACCTGAGCAGAACAAACCGGTCATATGATGACATATTACTACATAATTACATTCACTGGAACCTAAAGAAGACGTATGTGGTTTATCTTTAACAGAAAGTCAATAAGTGTTTGTCTTGGTTTGATGTTTCTGAGCAGGATCAAAGCCGGAGGGAGGAGAAACCTGCTCCACACATGAGGAGACACCAGATCAGACGGCGACAGCACGAGAAACCCAGAGCTGATGGAGCCCGCTGACCCTGGACAAGGTTCTACTTTTCTCTCTTGCTCCATACCAACATCATTTGATCTGGTCTGAACCAACATATTTATCCACTGTAGTAATTAAGGAACATGTCAGCATGCTGCAATGCATTTGTTTGTTTCCCTTATTCAATGTCCCATTGCTTAACACTGTCACTGTCCTCACAGGGCAAGAGAAGCCGTCAGAACAGAACGAGGAAGTAACACTGAGCTCAAGAGGAAGACAACGTAAGAAAAATACCAAATATTTTGATTTTGAAACTGGCGACTCATCAGTTGGGCAAAAAACACCTCGAAAGAGCTCAAGGAGACGTGGAACACCTTCTGAAACCACTCCAGAAAAGAGTGAAGAAAAAGTAGCTCAGGAGTCGAATGGAAAAACCTCAGAGCGAAATCCGAAAAAGGCGGCGAGAGCCAAGAGGACACCAGCGAAAAAGACTCCAGCAAAAAAAACACCTGTGAAAAAAACTCCTGCAAAAAAGACTCCTGCCAGAAAACCTCCTCACGCTGATGGACTGACTGCAGAGAGAGGAGTTGTAAAGGCTGCGCAGCAGGAGAATGGGACGCTAAAGCGGAAGTATGTAAGAAAACAGCCTACTCAGAAACCACTGGTGCCAGAAGCTGATGAGGTTCAGGGAGAAAATGCAGTTCAACCTGAAGAGGTACAGGGTGTTCAACCTGAGGAGGTGGTCAGTCGGGGCGGCCGCCGCAGGAGAAGTGCAGCTACAGCGTGAGTCTCATGAAGTGTGTCCTTTAATTTACTGCATTCAGTCATGAGTTACGTCCGGAGGTCGTATCGCACTTTTCTATCTCATGTGTTTTCTCCACACTGCACTTGAAAACTATTCTAGTCTGAAATAATGTCAATCATCTCCTTCAGAGCCTTGAAGTACTTCCGGACGTTCGCCAAAGAGGTGTTTGATAATCTCAATGATGATTCCCAGTCTGGTGCCGGGAGTAAAGTCGCTGCTGACGCAGAGGAGGAGAGTGTCAAAGGAAGCAAAGGTACCACGACAACCTGCAAGTTCATACAATATAAGTCTGATACTTCACAGGATAGATGTCCTCTGACATCCGTGTTTTCGTCTTTGCAATGTGTAAAGGTACAAAGAGGAAACGGTCTGCTTCTGGCAGAAAGGCTCACGATGATGAGGACTTTGTGCCTCTGACTGAAGAAGTTGAGGAGATGGAAGAGGACCAGGAAGAGTACGAGGAGGAGGAGGAGGAGGAGGAAGAAGAAGAAGAAGAGGAGGAGGAGGAGGAGTTTGACGTTAGTGTTTTTTTTCTTGGATGAATTAGTTCAAATGCAACTGGACTGAGAAGATGGTGTCTTCTCTCCAGCAGAAGTCCACCAAGGCCTTTCACAAACGCAGCCCGAAGATCATGGGATCTGTTTGGGAGAATTTTGAGACGAACAAGAAATTGTGAGTAGCTGCAGTGTCTGCCTGAGGGAGACACTGGCCTGGCTTGTTTTTGCTCCAACACATTTATGGATGTGATATTTGGTGTGTGTTTTTAGCCGTGAGGAGCACCACAGCAGCTGGGCGTTCCCAGAGTGGGTCCCCTCCACCAACGACTGGCACCCTGTGACTCAGAGGTATCATGCAGCTGTTGAGAGGGTCGTGAATGTTTCGGTGCTGACCTGGTTAGTGTCTTAAATGTCCGTTTATGTGTCTTACATGGGACTCAGTGATGTGGAGACTTACCTGCCGCAGGAGCTTCGTTCAGCTGCTTTCAAAGTGTCCAGAGATGGCCTGGGTGGTAAGGAGACACCTCTGCAAAGTCTCAACAGGTGAGAAAGATTATCGTCGACGCTTCTTACTGAAGGGAAATGGAGAGAGTGGCCACGTGTTCTTGTTTTTGAAGTGTTTGCTGTGAATGTAACCGACCAGGTTCGAGGCCTTGCCTGCTCACAGAGAACGCTGGGACATGCTGCTGTATGCAGGGGGACCCGTCTGGGCCATGGAGTGGTGTCCCACACCTGATGGAGCTCTGGCCACGCAGTACATCGCTCTGGCCTGTCATCGAGGCATGGACGACCAGCACTTTGTGGACAAGACGTACACGGAACCTGGACTCATTCAGCTGTGGGACCTGGGCAAGTTTGAGTACAACAGCAGGTACAGATGGAGTTTTACTCTTCTGAAACAGAAAGATTCTCTAGGGAGACAAGTGTGTCCTCTTCTGCTTGTTCTTACCCTTTGCCTTCGGCTGGTCCCTGCAGCCCAGACGTTCAGCCAACCTTGGCCTACGGCTTAGCTCTGGACAAAGGCTTCATCTGGCATCTGAAGTGGTGTCCAGCTGGAGGCTGGGAGCTCCCCAGCTGTGGCAGAAAGGTGAACTGCGTCGTCTGTGAAAGGTGATGGATTTGGTTTGATGTTAAACATGTGGTGACGTTTCTAATTGTCCACCTCCGAAGGCTCCCTTCCTGCCCAGACTGGGTCTTCTCGCTGCTGCCTCCTCCTCCGGCGTGGTGACCATCTACAGCCTTCCCCACCCTGCCGCTCTGCACTCCAACCAGATGCTCCCTGACTCTGGTAAGACTGGAATGTTGAAACAGCAGCCTCCTCTGAAGACGTCCTGACGATGCTGTGTGTATGGGCGTCCAGCAGAGGGCAGTGTTTTACCACTAATGCCTGCAGTGTGTTTCCTGTGAAGCCACATGACTGCAGCATCAGGAGCTTAATGAGCGCTGGTTCCTGGCCCTGTGACATGTCAACAAAGTGGCGTAAACATACAGACTCCTGGAACAGGCAAAAGGAATTTATTGTGATTGATTTATTTTCTCAATTACCTGGAGAATCTGCCCAGGTCTGAAAGATGTTAAGGATATTGAACATGGCTGTCATAACTCCTAAAGGGATGAGAAGTAAAAACCTCAAAATATTCGGATTACAATCATTCACCAAGAAAAATGGCTCCAATAATTAATGGTTTATCAAAAATACTTGCTCATTAGTTTTCTGATGATTGACGAATCGATAAACAGTTTGAGCCACTGGATAAACTCAAACCATCAATCAAACTCACCCCCTGTCACTGACACCATAAACTGAACCATCACAGTCAGTGGAGGGACAGCGTCCGTGAGGGGGGTGTCTGTGTGATGCGCTCGAGGGCCATCAAACTTTTTAATGCTGCTTTAACTATGGCAGTAGTTAATGGCTCCTCTGAAAGATCCGAAATCAAACACACACACATCTACACACAGTGCTCAGGAGTATATACATGCCCACATTATGGATGGGGGGGTGAGGTCCAGTCCGCTCAGACCTCTGCGTCAGCCGCCTCTGGGGCTGATGGAACGTTGTGTGAATGAGATTGATGGCGACCTCGTGGGCCACATCCATCATGCATAGAAAACAGTTTATATCCACACGCGTGTGTGTTGATCCGCCTGCGTCTGCCCGCCAGCACAGTCTGACTCCAGAGCATCTCACAACACATTACATCAGTCAACACAACCGTCTCACAGCTCGTATGGGGTTGTGCAACATGAAGATTGTCCAGATTTTATTGCCACAGAATTAATTATGAGATTTAATGCTTGGACCTAAAATGGTTTTAACTCTTTCATTTATGTAATCAGTCTAATATATGACACAAGTGTCTCTCCTTAGATTTAAGAGCTCCGTCATAGACGAGGTGATTGTGTTTTGCACTTTTGCTGAATAAAAATGCCTTTGTTGCTTTGGTTGGGACATGGAGCTCTGTAAAGCCTGACATTTCCCCCGTAGCTTCACGGCCTATAGTTTCCATTTTATTTCATGGCCACGGGTCATTGGGTCTGCTTTCCAAAGAGCGACTCTGTCAGCCACTTGCTTCCAACCGTAGGTTATGGTTATTGGATAGAAAGGTTGCAGAGCACTCACATTAGAAGAAATTGTGTCCTGAACACACTGACCGCAGAGAGAGACTTGGCCTTAAACCCACGTTTAGAATATGGTCATATATTCCGTATACAGTTATATAAAGAGTCCTCCACATATAGGAACATACCTAATCACTCTGTGCTTACAATCATTTTAATTTTAAACTTACAATCATAAAATATCGGATTTAGCTTCTAGAAAATCACCATCTGTTGTTTTTAATTGTTTTTTTGTGAATTTCTTCATCTCATTTTCCTGCTCCTCTCAGCCCGACTAGATGAGGGCTAATTGAAAACGGACACGCTGTCCCACTCAGAAAGGATTTCAGTGTTTCCCTATCAGCTGCAAGGGTTAAAGGTGAAATTGGCTTGGGCGGGGTTAAACGGGGTGTGCGCCTGTCTACCCCACCGGCCCAACTCTGTTTGTGACAGATAATTATAAATGTCTTTTGTCCGCCCAGTCGGCAGAATGAATGGGCAAGTGACTGAGAAGAGGAGGTGATTAAAGCTGCAGAATTGTCTGGGGGTGGATGGAGGTGTGTGTGTGTGAGAGAGGAGGGGAGGAAAAAAAAGAAGACAAAATGGACAAAATGACAGTGAAGTGAACGCACATAATTTACTGTGCCGTTCTCCATCAGACAAGGATCTATAATTGAAATGACAAAGAAGATGCATCACCGAGCCAGTTGTTAGTGTTGGAAGCTATGAATTTTGGGTGTAGTAGTTGACACCTCCTGTATCTCCACTCTGTCAGTCATCCGGGATTCATTTTTCGGAGGGGGCGGGGTCACAGGCAGCCTGAGAGAATGTGCTCCAGTGTGCGTCGTACTTTTATTCATCTTTAGGGTTTGAAGACGTGAGTCTGCATCTTAAAAATGCTCTATTCTCTAATTATTCATTAATTAATATTAATTAACCCAAACACAGTTTTTGATGATTTAAACATTGGTCCTCACCAGTGGATCTAAAGCAGATTGCTCAATAAAGGGCTTCATCCAAAGCTAAATTCCTCCATTTTGTTTTATAAAATAGTTTCTTTCAATGCTTGTTCTGATTTGTTTGCTTCGTTTTAATTGTCATCAACGATAAACACATTTAAACTGAAGATTCTTGCGTTTTTTCACAGGAAATGGGAAGCAACAGCTGCCGATATACAAGGTAGGCCCCTACTCAGATGTATAAAGACCAAAGAAACCCAGTGTTTAAATGTGTCATGCACCTCTGTCGTGCTTCCTGTTCCTCTGCAGACCGACGGCGTGGTAACGCTGAAACTAGGCTCCCTCAAAGTCCCTCGCCATGAACGCAGTGGACAGGTCCTGTGTATGGACTGGCTGCCTGAAAAACCACACAATATAATAGCTATTGGATTCTATGACGGTACGAATTGATTTCTTGGGGATGTTCTTGATTAATTGGCCCAGTGTCTGAAAGACCAAATAAATGAGTAGCCTGGATCCCTTCGGGTGAAGCTGGACTGGTCCTGGCGAACAAAACGCACGATTCACTCGTGTCTGCTGAAAGTTCGAAGATCATAATCCGTTATTGTCTTTGTCTCTACCTCCAGGTATCGTCGGTCTCTGGGATCTGTCCACCAAGTCCACGTTGCTGCAGGTGCACGAGCCGGACGGGTCCCTGAGCCTGCTGCCCTTTCGGTGCTTACTGGCTCACGATCACACTGTCCGGGCGCTGGCCTTCTGCCCCGCCTCCAGGTGAAGTTTTTGATATGTATGTCACAGACGTGTTTCACAGGCTGTCTGAGCACGATAACTTTTCTTCAAATGTGACATGTGTTGTGAAATCTGAATTAGAATAAACGAAAGAGTGAAATGTAGGCAAGTGTTGAGGAGCATCTCAGAAAGAGAAGTAACTGCTTGGATCGGTTTATCTGCTGCAGTTTGGCACTTTTATCCACCAGCCTGTAAAAGGCAGCCCTGGTTCTTTGCTGCCAAACGTAGCTCAATAAATCCAGAAGTTTGGCAGTGAAGCCTTTTCTCCGGTGGATTCAGGCCCTAATTCATAATGTAGGGCACAAGGCCTCACTGAGCCATCACAATTTAAATGAGCTAACCTCACTTATCTCGACACATGCACTAACCTTGAGGCTGCGGCCTTCCTGGGCTCTAACCACCTTGACGAAGATCTTCTGAAAACTGTTCTTCCTTTGCAGATATTTCCTCTGTCAGACAGCAGCTCCGTTCAATGCTATTTATATTTTGCACTTTGAATTTCCCCCATTGTGTTGATGTGGCGGTGATGTGGCGCCCTAAATTACGTTTTGAGTTCAGTTTGACTTTAGAGAGATTTTGTGGAATGGAGGAAACGCTGGAGCGAGGACTTGACTGTCCACTCTGTAATTAAAGGCCACAGCTCAAGACTCCACGTTAACCCTCGAAGGAGCCGTCTCGTTCTCCTCGCATTACTCTGCCCTGCTCCATTACTCCGCTGGGTCATTTACATCACCTGCGGTCGCTACAAGGATTCACTGAAGACACTGATGCGCAGTGCGAGTCAGCAGAAGGGCTGGAGCAATAACCCGAGTCAAGATTGGCTTTTTATTAAAAATCTGATACGGCCCAGTCAGGGTGTCACGTAGTCCCATGTCTCCTCTCCTTTAATAGTCGTCTCTGTAAAAGCCGCGGTTAGAATAAATCTTCTGAGCTGAGGAAAATGATTCACACTCTTTAGTGTTGCGTGCAAATGATTCATCCAGGAGTTCGGAAGAAGGAAATGAATTTTTAAAGAAAGTTTAGTTTGTGTAAGTTGCATCAAACTCATCGTCAGTCTGGCCTTCATCTCAAGTGTCAGTTTTATTTTTGTCTGTTTGTTTAAATCCCTGCAGATAATTATCGCTATTGTTGGTCTGCTGTCAGATCTGACACTGATGTGATGAACAGCCACGCTCCTCCGTCCAGTGTTTGTCGTTCGTCAGTGTCGTGGCTTTTCTGTGAGGGCAGATCTGAAAGTTATGAAGCCGAGGCTGAATAACAAGATTAATCCCGCAGCCGAGAGAGAGTGAGGAGGACAAACATCTTGTCTGGATCACTGCTTTTTAATTACACAGCCATGTTGAAAGAGATAAAACCACCCCACCCCCTCTGGTCTGTCCTCACCTGTTTTCTTTCCTCTACTTCTTCTCTTCCTCTCTCCCACTCTCTCCACATTCACGCGTTTGTTTTGTCAGTGGGATCAGTTTGCATTGATCGCCCTGTCTTCATCTGTTTCGTGGCAGACGCTGCTGTCAGAGTTGATCAATGTCGGTGCGATGGTGCATTTCAGATCAGTGTTCATCTTCACGCCGTCAAATCAAAAATGGACTCTTTCCTCTGTCGTTCTCAGAAACCTGTTGGTGACGGCAGGAGAGGACCGCTACATAAAGACGTGGGACCTGAGGAGCCTCGATCATCCCGTCACTGTCCTGAAGCGATATCTGACCAACGAGATCTGTTGGCCGCTGAACGCTCCGGGCTACCTGTTGGCCCAGGATTCCGCCTATGTAGCGTAAGAGTTTTCTCTGCTTAACCTCTGAGAGCGTCACAGAGCTTTTACACAGCTGGTATGTCCTCTGCAATGGTCTGATGTTCTCTGATCTCTGTAGGAACGGGTCACACGGCGTCCACTTCTTTGACCATTTCATGCAAAGTGTCTACGCCATTCCACGGAGCGGCAGCATGTGGGTGAGTGTCACACACACGTCTCACCTACACCTGTTCGTAACCTCCAAGGCCGGTGGTCGTTTCCTCCTCAGCTCAAATTGGGCCTGAATGAAACTTAAAGATCCTAAACTTGACAGAGGAAATGGAGCGAAAGCGATGGAGCAGGTGGAGCTGACGGGTCTGTTTGTGTTTCCCTGCAGTCCTTGTCTTATACGGACTGGCTGAACACCGTGGTGACAGGAGACACTCTGGGTGAGGTGGTCTTCGCCATTTTACCTCCGATCAGCTACAGTTGTCCGTTCATCAAACGCTCAGTAGAGAAACGATTTGTGAGTTTACAGTTCCTTCTGATAGTGATTTTACTCTTAAATCGTTGTCAGGCCTTTTCCTGAACCTGTCTCTTTTCCCATGTATCTTCAGCCAATATACAAGACGTCTCTGGTGCCTCATGCCGCAACTGATGAAGAGGATCCTGAGCCAGGAGCAGCGGAGGCGGAGGGAGTGGCTGCCGAGGAGCAGGAGGGAGGAGATGAGGGAGAACAAGGTCCTGGATCTGAAGGAGGGGATGGGACCCACAATGGAAACGGAGGAGCAGGACGAAAAAGTCCCTCTTTTCAGTTCCAGACTTACAAAGAGGCTGTGAAGAAATACTACCTTCACCACAAAGACAGCAACCTGGTGCGTACACACACGAGTCCATTGGAAACACACAGATAATTAAAGGAATGAAAAGGTCAATGAAAGAGTGACACATTTTCACCTTTAAGTGGAGATGAAAGTAACAATTATTTAAATATTTCGTCTGTCATCAATCTGTCTCTGATGGGAGGAATGTTACGACTTCAGGGAACTGTGCTGCCACCAGAGATCTGCTCACTCTCAGTTTTATGGGCAGTGATGTGTCATCTCTATGTGCCGCTCACTTCCCTGATTTACTGATTGTTTTCTTTGTCAGTAATGTAATTTCTGCACGTTTTATTCGACCAACAATCCTTAACTGAAGAAAAGCATCACATTTCATTAATTTCATGTCGATTATCGAAATTCTTTGACTGAAAATAATCGTCTCTGACTTCCAGCAAACCCTGGCAGGAAGCACGAGGCAGGCTCACAGGAGACAGGAGCAAAAGATGGAATCGATGATGGCAATGAACATGGACGACATGCAGCTGGCTGCAGTGCACAAGGTATCAAACACACGCAGTGACACATCACCAGACTCCCGGTGCACCTCCACATGCAGAGGAGGGGGAGAGAGGGGGAGCAGCACCAGCACTAAAGAGGAGAGGAGATGGCAGGGAAGCATCCTCCTCCCTCCTGTGCTCCTCCTCTGATGGGCGGCTATAAAGACGGGCGGAATGTAATGATGTGTAAAATGAGAAAAATGTCACCCTCAGAGGGGGGAGGGAGGGGGAGATGGAGAGCAGCCATTTGAGGATTTGATGTGTTTAATTTGAGGAGCGGGCAGAGTGGTGGGAGTCGGCGCCGTGCCCTCTGGGATGAGATGATGGACGGACACTTCACAGGGACAATCTCAAAAAACAAAACGCCGACGGCCTGGTGACTGGATCTGTGGCGCGAAGGGGATAAATGGATTAGACAGAGCAAGAGAGTGACTGGAAAAGAAAGGCACAGCTGAAGGATTTATAGTGATGAAGGAGGAGGCGGGGTGTTGACCCACTGAGAGCTGCAGCTGAGTCCTTTACAGAGGAGGAGGAAGAGGAGCAATTGATTGATTGATTGAGGAAGAAGAAGTTAAGTTTCTCATCTCTGCTCCTCCTCTTCTCCTCAGGTGCGTTTCAACCCAAACATGTGCTGCCACAACTGGATGGCGTCAGGAGGCCAGACGGGCCTGGTCCGGCTGAACTGTCTGAGGAACGTGATAAGCCCCAAGATCCAGAAACTGATCCGGGCCCACCAGAACCAGTTCAACACGCTGTATTCACCTAAAGCCCCAACGGAAGCGGTCCAGGCGGAGACTGAGCAGCTATAGCAGGAGCTCAGAATCAGAAGGTGGACGACACTGTTACACAGAAACCTGCATTTTTAAGAGTCACGAGCACATTTACCTTTGATGCTTTATTTTTAATTTAAATCAAATAAATATTTGAAGCAGTTACTGTGGGAGATCTGCCCGACAGCGTTGTGGAGGTAGTTGGATCCTCCGCAGACAGAACCGAGCTTCCCTTCGGCAGTGCCTTGTTTAAAAACGTACTCCGCTGATTCCTGGTAGATCGCGTTAGGTTTTTGTTTGCTCCAGTTTCTGTTGTTGGCAGCGAGAGGGCTGTTGGCAGCAGCGGAATAAGAGTCCTTCTCATTATCTTCATTTTCACCGTCGTAAAATCGACCCTCAGGAAAAGTGGTGAGTACCCGCTGCACTTTGTTCCACGGAGATAAATTCAGGAGTGACAAAACAAAAGGGTTTTTCATGGAAGTTAAAAAACAAGTTCAAGGGAAATTCATAAACTTGACTCTACCCTTGTGTTCCTCAGCTTCTGTGGGAAACTAAATCAGGGTGGACGAGGACTCAGCAAACAGCAACACATAAGATTCAGTCAAGCAAATCAATCCCCTGAGTACGGCCCATATTTTTCTACGAAGATCCTTTAACAAGCTCCAGAGAAATCAACCTACCTCTGTTTACGTCACAAACATGTTGCTTCATTATTACAGATACATTCCATTCAGTGTGGAATTACGTTTTCACATTTCTGGCCTTATTAGCAGAGGCGTTGTGTTCGAGTGAGCAATCAGAACCTCTCGGGCTCGTCACCTTCAGCCTCTTAAGTGGGAAGAAGAGAACACAAGAAAGGTTCTGGTTGTGTTCTCCTCCACAAACTCCTCTCCCGCCTCACTATCCAGCTTCAGGGGAGGTGGAGCTCTTTTTGACTCTTTTCTCAGCATCTCAGTTTGCAACTGAGCAGAAATACTTGAATATTTGTTATTGTGACTTAGCTGAATGTCATGTTTCAAAGTTTTCAGGCCTCGTTTCAAGTTTGTTTTCTTCTGTCCATGTTGACTTTATTCCTATTGTGTATATTTCCAACATTTTAATTCAGTTAGCGGCTGCAGCTCAGTCCAACTATTCTAATTTATTTTAGCATAAATTAAATTTAAATATTTGTAACAGGTTCATTGAAGGGGTTTGAATTCATATTGTTCTATATTGTCTGATCAGTTAAACTTGAGTTTTGATAAAAGCCACGATGATGTTGTCAGTCATGATGATCAACAGAAGTATCGGGCTGTACAGAACCTGTTCCATTCTGTTCTTATCTGTTTTTTTTTTATGAGAAATATTTGAATAAAGGATAAAGATTCTAATTTCATCCTTGATTTAGGAAAACTATCAGAGCATCAGGCCTCGCTTCATCATCTCCAGTCTTTTATTACACTTTACAAAAATCTCTTGCACACACATAAAAACAAAATATCAAACATCACAGACGAAACGACCAGGACACACCCACACACACACACACACACACACACACTCACACACAAACAGGCCCATTGTACAAGGAGGGTGAGTGTATTTACACAAGTATACACAAAATCATACACAGGAAGTACACCATATTTGACATATTTACAACAGTCACAAGTTGTCACAGCACAACACAGAGAGCATTCTCAGACAGTAGACTTTCATAGTGCACGAACAGGAACACTGGATTTCTGGACGTCATGAATGTGCATCAAAACTGTGGTGCGGTGCATTGGTCTTTATCACATTCAGTTAGTTTGAACACGTTGTATATATTTTCTGTTTCTCATTGAATTTAAAGGGTTTTCATGTACGATAATGATAACAAATATACAGTTTATCCTTAAAAATGGTGAAAATATAGATTTTTCTTCCACGAATCGTCCGCATGGTTATATCAACACATTTTGATTGGCAGTTGAACAAGAAACTTGACATGATATTAGTTAACAGCAAACAACCATGCACGTTATTTGGATCTGAACAGATGTGGACGAGTTCTTCTTCAAACGACACTGTGAGCAAGTGGACGGCTCATGGGCAAGTGATTAAAAATGCTGATGACTCGACTCCCAAACACTGACCAACCAAAACCAGGGGAGATGAACCTCTGAACTCAACCTTTCTTTAATGAATCCAAGTGTGCTCCTTGTCACCAGGGGAAGACTCTTCCATTGTCCACCTCATGCCCTCAGTCACAGTCTGGAGGGCAGCTCTCCACGGAATGAAATGACTTTGTTCATGAGACGCCCGTCACTCCCTCCCGACACGATCGCTTATTTTTCTAAATGATGAGACAAACACAAGCACCATTTTGTGTCAGGTGTTTCTTCTTGGTCACGGATCATTAAACTGCAAAGTAACTGAAAACGGTAGCGGAGTGACTTGCGAAGCCCAAACAGGCGGGCGGACGGACGGATGGATGGATGGATGGAGTCTCGGGGAACAGAGAGGCGCTGCAGATGGATCGTTTCCACTGAAGCTGCAGGACGAGTGACAGATTGATGAGACGATGAACCTGGAGCTAATCGTCCGACTGCAGGACTGAATCACTGCTGCCC
Organism: Pseudorhombus dupliciocellatus; assembly: GCA_016785235.1. Taxonomy (NCBI): domain Eukaryota; kingdom Metazoa; phylum Chordata; class Actinopteri; order Pleuronectiformes; family Paralichthyidae; genus Pseudorhombus; species Pseudorhombus dupliciocellatus. The sequence continues at coordinate 2,034,520 of JAFBJW010000131.1, read as the reverse complement.
TCGGACTCGTCCGCCTGATGGAAGCTTCTGAGTGATTTTTCCAGCCGAAGTTTAAACTCACTCCATCGATAGTCTGCTCGCTGTCAGCAGGATCAGAAGGGGAGTTTGTCGACTTTTTCGTGCAACTCTGGAAACTGCACCGAAGAAAAGCTGCAACACAAAGAAACTATCAAGAATATAGCCCTTAACTTCGGTTTGAGGCTGTCGGCTTGAGAATATGGATATGGATCCGCCACACATCAACCTCAGGTTTCCTCTGGTTCCACTCAAACCCTGTGGCTCACCAACATCACCAACGCTTCCAGCAGAGACAGAAGTTTATCTTTGGCAAGATGTTCACATCCAAACATTCCCGGCATCCGATGACGTGTTTCACCCAAATCTTGTTTTCCTCTATCTCAAACGAAGACTTAACGATGGCTCCATGACACCCTCGCTCAGCTGTGTATTTGTACTGAAATAAAACTCTTTGAACATGTCCCCTCAGGACAGCTGTGCTGTGCTGAGCTCCCTGTCAGACCTTTGGTGGAAGAGGCAGGCCATGGTGAAACGCCTGTGGAGTGAAGCTGAAACGACAGACATCGACGTCATCCATGTGCCAGGGGGTGCTCCATGCTCACACTGAGACACACTGTGTGCTCACACGTTCAGATTCATGTCTCCAGGGACGTTAGAAAAGCTGTGAAGCTGAGACTGTGCTCCTCCGTCTGGCAGTTTGTTTCATTGAAATACTAAAAATGAGGCAGTGTGTTTTTAAATATCACCACAGCAACGTGTTTCCTCCTGCGACTGCATATTTATACCAGTGACGTCTGCCCTTTAACGGCTCTGTTGCATATTTGTTAAGATAGGAAAACCTTCATCTTTTGGCTCCATCTTGTTTTTGTCTGGATTTCTTTGACAGAGCAGCTTGTATATCGGGTGGTTAGAGGGTTAAATACCCCCCCCCTTGATTGGATTTGTTGGTATGTTCCTTGCCAGCATGGAGCACCATGGATGACCTGTTGTCTGGTTTCTTGTGACTGGATGGAAACTCAACACGTTCTGTTCATGTTAAACCAGGAAGCTGTGCACAGCTGTGACTGAGGCCGCCCCGAGAGAATGAGAATGTGCCTGAGCCGCTCCACGTCCAGCCGGGTCAGCATCAGTCACTGGGGTCCTGGCAGTGGGAGCAGTGGCTCATGTCCTCGGAGTAGAGCTCCACCTGGATGGTGATGCTGCAGAAACCGAACTTGGTCTGGAGCAGTTCAGTGGCCTCGTGGAGCACAGACTGGGGGTCGGTTCCCTCCTCTGAGGCGGGAGCGGAAAGAGGGAAACAACACGGGATTAAAGCTACCTGGACACTTGGACCCACCGTCTCCAGCAGGGCGGTACCTTACCTACTGCCAGGTGAACGGACACCAGCGCCTGGCCCAGGGTCAGGGCCCAGAGGTGCAGACAGTGCATGGACTTCACAGCCTTCACCGACAGCAGCACCTCCTTCACCGAGTTGAACTCGATTCCTTTAGGAGACCCTGAAAGGCGGGAGGCCGGGAAACAAGAGTTCAGCTTGGACTTAGAAACTGAGATAGGTTCACTAATATCTGAAGCGTTTCCGATCCGTGGGTCCAGTACCTTCCATGAGTATCCTGAACACGTCTCTGAGGATAGTTACGGTGGTGCAGAGGACGAAGATGGAGAACAGGAACGTGCAGATGGGATCGGCGACTTTGTACTCTGGCTGAAAGAGGGAGAGCGATGTCAGACATCAGATGGTGTGTTCCACAGCGGCGAGGGCAGAGAACGCCCCGGGGCAGAGAGCGAAGGGAGACATAATTTAACCCTGAGTAAACTCAAGCTTTGAATGTGATGTTTGGGAAACAACCCATTCAACCAAACTGACAGCAATGTGATCGATATCTGACCCGAAAGTAGATGATGGTGGCCGCCACCATGACGCCGACGCTCTGCAGCAGGTCGCCCACCACGTGGATGAAGGCGGCGCGGACGCTCGTGTTGCCGTGGCCGCCGAGGAGCGAGTGGCCGTGGCCGTGGGCGGCGGGACTCTGGCCGTCCTCGTCGATGTGGTGGTAACCGCTGCCGTGGGCGTGGAAGGTGGTGGAGTGGTGGAGGATGTAGGCCATTCTGCAGGAGCACAGAGGAGGCGGGTTTAAACTCGCCCTGTTGGGAGCTGAGCAGAAGATTTACAGCTTCACCACAGGTTGTCATGTTCCCCATTAAAGCCATTAGCGCTCATTACGTTCGGGCGCCACTCACACAATATTGACGATGACGGCGCAGCCGGAGGTGACCAGCATTACATGGCCGTTAATCTCGTAGTCGTTGCGTACGATCCTCTCGATGGCTAAATAGACCAGAGCCCCCGTCACGATCCAGATGGACACGACAGAGATGAACGCCCCGAGGATCTCTGCGGGGAGAGCAGATGCCGGATCTCAGTCGCTCCATCAAACACAGACAGCTGCTGCAGAGGGACGTCTCCTGACCTGATCTGTGCCAGCCAAAGTTCATTGTCTTGGTGGGCGGCCTGGAGGAGATCCACAGGGAGAACAGGCTCACCATCATGCTGCCGAAGTCCGTCAGGAGGTGGGCAGCGTCCGTCATGATGGCCAGGCTGTGGGCCAGGTAGCCTCCTGCAGGACACACAGCGTTTTATTCGCAAGCTCAAATCAAACAGCAGCATGAACATCGCTGAGGTTTGGACGGTTACCTATGACCTCTCCGATCATGAAGACGAGGCAGACCGCTGAGGCGATGTACAGTTTCTTCTTGGCCAGCATCTTGTCCACGCTCTCCTCGCACACCAAGGCTTTGGTGCCGTGGCAGTGGGCGCCAACGGGGCGTTTCAGCTCGATGGCGCCGGCCATGCCGCCATTTTTAAACGGGAAGTCTGGGAACTGCTCTTTGGAGTCGGGGAAGGAGCTGCAGAAGTTTCACGGGTATGAGACACAGTTTAGGGACTGGGGTGGACGGCAGCAGCGTAATGCTTTGGAGACATTATGGCGTCTTTAGTCCCACTCGCAGCAGACACAGCAGGTGTGAGTTTACTCTGCAACAGTAACTGTTGTTGTTCGAATTGATTTCCTGAAGAAATGTTGCAGTGAGGCACATTATTGTTTGGAAGCACTATAAAGTGGAAATCTGACAAAGTGGATGGCGATCAATGTTCACTTAAGTGGAGCAGCGGTGAGACGGGCCATCGAGTGAGGGAGCGGCTGGAATCGATGACAGCGAGGGGGGGGGGGGGCAGGGCATCGCTCCCGTTGTTTCTTTGATTTAGAAAAGTTAAGTGTAGTTTTCACCCAGACGACTCATGTGGTGAAAAACATCGATTTAACAGGAGGAACCAAAGTTTCAAAGACGTTAAGTCCTGAGGTTTAATTTCAAGACCTAAATTAACTGTTGCTGACAGATAACGTTTCTAATTGGTAACACGCATAGACATTCACATACGTGCACAAACAACTGGATTTCAATCATGTGAACAGAACAAAATGCTGACTTCCTATTTCCATCACACACACACACACACACACACAGGTTGTTGTTTTTCCTGCCTTGTGAGGGAGGAGCTTTAATAGTGTAGGTAAATGAGGTGGAAAAACTGATTTGGGCTCTCACACACACACACACACACTTGCACAGCTGCTTAGGACACTGCAGTGCCCTCTATCTCTTGTTTTCCCAAAACCTGAACCAGTCTCACCTGACCTCCACCAGCGCCTCACAGATTAAGTCCTGATGAGATTAGAGCGTTGACACCGGCTCTGTGGGGACGTCCTCACCACAAAGAACCAGTCGAGGGGAAAAGTGATTCTGTTCAATTATGTCTCAAGGGACACAAGAGCAAACCCAGGGAGAAGGCAGGGAGTTAAAGGTTTCAACTCAAGAACTCAAGAACTCGACCTTCAACCCGCAGCCGAGTGTGAAGCCGCTCTACGACACCTCCCGGTCCAAGGCCCTGGTTCTTTGCCAGGAAACACTGGAACCCCGTCTGGACAGAAGGAGGTTCAGTGTCTCGGGGTGTTTTCAGGGTAAAATAGAGCGTGAAATCAACAGGCGGCCCGCTGCTGCTGCTGCATCAGCAGTAACGCAGCCATTGTAGCGGCCCGTGGAGCGCTGAAGAGAAACCGAGCCAGGAGCTGACGATTTACCACTCGAGCTGCGTTCAGGCTTCAGCCGTGAGCTTTGTGTCCTGACTGGAAGAATGAACACTTTGTCTTTTGTCATCATCCTGCACCGACGCAGAGGACGGGGGCGGAGCCTTCAGTGACTGAGGACTGAAGCACGGTGTCTGAAACATCCTGAGTTCCTCTGTTAGTCGATGCTCACAGAGCAGGTGAGTCTGACACCTGAGGACAGTTGCTGCTCTGTGAAATGACACCAGAGAGCGGCCATCCACCCAAACAACAACAGCATGGAGGCTTTAGTTGCAGCTGGACCCATAAACTCTCGTTTGTAGCAGACATAAGGATGTCTGCAGTGAGGGGGGGGGCAGACATCTTGGATCGTTCCCATTCTCTTTAATTTGGGAAAAGGGTCCAAGATTGAATTGTTTGTTTGTTTTTAATCACATAGTCGTGGCCACTTTGTTTGGCCAGGGTTAGGCACAGATGACGACAGCGATTGAGACGTTTTACCTCATGAGGACCGAGTTCCAGTCCCCATGAGGTCCACTGGTCCTGAGGATGAGGAGACTGGGGAGGTCCCGAGGAGACTAGGAAAGCCAGTACACACACACACACACACACACACACACTCGCACGCACAGCTAAACGCACACGCGCTGCAAATGGTGCATGAAATCTCGAATGTTGTGCCATATGCACACCTCTCTCGCACGTCCGCACGCGCGCACGTTTGAGTAAACAGCAGCACAATAAACACACGCCCCCTGACTCTGAGCCCATCATCATCATCCTGACAATAAAAGTAATAATAATAATGCTGATATTATAAGTGATGTCGCTTTCGCGGCCTTCAGTTGACATGAAATCCATAAACAATAATCATCAGGCCTTTCTCTTTGACGTGGACATTACATGGAACCTGTCCTGAAACCCGAGGCCCGAAAACTGTTGGAAATATTTTCCTGACAATCTTAAATTATTGAAGTCCATTAAAATCAGTTTCAGAGCAGCAGGGTTATTATTACATTAAAATTATGTGTGTGATTTTAGTCCCTGAACTGCGCTTCATGTGTTTTTATTCTAAACGAATTCTTTTGTTTTGCGCATTTACACTGCAACACAAAATTCAACGTTTACAATTTATTCTATATTATTAGTATTATTCTCAGATTTGCGTTTTCTGTGAGCAGCTCATGCTTGATCATATCCACTGGATCGATTGCAGCAACTCATTCATACTGAGCGATGCATCGTGTGTTTATGATCATGATTTATTATATTATACTATATATTCTTATATTTTGTTGTCGTTCTGTAGGTTACATTGTTGTCATTACTGCTGCTGTGCTGTGTGTCCCAGGTAGAAACATGCAGCGCATTTAGTGGCTCTCAGGTTCTGTCCGTCCCATGCAGCCTGGACGTGCACGGCGGTGCTGCTGCCTCCCTAATGACAGATGATGAGTTTTTAGCAGTGCTCAGTGAACTGGCCCCGCGGCCATTTGTCACAGGCTGTCCAGAAACAAGCCAAGCATGGAAATGAATTTGTTCATTCACATAAAACAGCCGGCGCAGCCCGCTTAACATGCACCACAGTAACAACTGCTGCCATCGCACACAACACACACACACACACGTGCACACACACGCACATGTGAACGCACATGCGAGGATCCCTCCTGCAGATCTGCACGATTTTCACTTTTTTACGCTTCTTTGGTGTCCTCTGATAAAATCCCCCTGCATCGGTCACTTTCTCCAACTCCACATCATTCAAAGTGTTGTCCTATTTTCTAAATACATAATCTATATCAATAATATTTTAAAATCAGATCAATGTTGAATTTATTATTATTATTTTTTTAGAATCATAGATCTATTTTCCTGTCGCATGCATGTTTGTCCTCGTGCAGGCTGCAGTCACGACACCAGACATTTCTCTCACCTTTGCAGTTTGAACGAATACATCTTTGCATTCTTCTCGTGCATCAGGTGAGACTTCTCCGAATTAGTAGCGTTATTATCCATTTAGCCCTCCCGCCTTGTCTCTGTGTGTCCAGGCTGAGGGATGTTGAGGACCGCTTTCTCGGTTTGCTGCAGGAGTTGAGACACTCGACAGGTCCAGGTCTTTCTCCTCCTAACCTTCTCCTCTGCACGATGAGAAAAGTGGGCGCACACCTCCTCCGTGCATGTGAGCCCAGACTCCTCAGACCAATGACTCCCTTCGTTGCAGGAGGAGGAAACCCCGAGGAGGGAGGCTGGAGTTTGGTTGGAGTTATAGCATCAACCACAGAGCTGCGGCAAAATAAAAAAATAAAAAAACCCAGTCAGGGGATATCTGGAGTCAGAGCGATCAGCTGGTGCAGGACGAGCATCAGGGGGAACGAACATCAGATTTAAAGAAGTTCTGCACAACGAGGATTAAAAATCATATCACGGGAAGCACAATGTCACATTTTTAAATCACTATAAATCTCACGTTTAGGTTTCACAGCCTAAAGATGATCAGACAGCAGCTTGATTTATTTCATCCACATGGAAACAATTTTCAGATCGAGGCTCAGCTGAAATGAAAAGATTATCATTCTGAGCAGCATAAAATAAATGTGCCGATTAAAAAAAGAAAAATATTTATGACATTGCATTGTACAGATTTAAATTTAAAACATTTAAAAGGGTAACATCGGTTCTAATAAACCTATGCAGCATATGTCATGTTTGATAATTAAGGTACGATCATTTAAACTGTATCTTTCCAAAATAAATGGGCTGCATATGTTAAAAAATATAAATCACGATGTATTTTAAAAATACACCCACGTAAGTAATACAAAAAATATATGAAATACAATTATATAAATAGATAACTCCATATAATTTTCGGGTTAATATAACATGGAGTTAATTATGTTTAAGGGCGAGATGTAAATATTGTGTTTGTTAATTTAAAACCATTAAATAAATGTATCATTTAGTTTACATACTTTTCATCGGATTAGTAAATATTATAGTATGTATGTATAAATTCTTAAATACTCCGTTCAACGTGTTTTGTGTGGATTCGTGGTTAAGGCGACCGCGTCAATGCTCCGTTCAAGTCCAGTGGGACAAACCTAAACGTAGTAACCTCGTGGTGAATTTTCGTGGTCGCTGTTTTCGGTGAAGTTAAATAATTCGAAAGCTGTGTCTTCCCCATATATCGTAGTTAACATACTGGATCTCACATCACTGATCAAGTGAATAATTTGGGACTAAATCTTTATTAACAATTTAGAACAGTGTTTTAACAGGATTCAACCTGCTGAAAGAATCTCGGGTCATCATGTCTCTAATTATATCGGTCGTTTTGGACGTCATTTAGCAGCATAGCAATTTGTTTTTGATAGACAACAGCCACATGTATTTTTGTGTGTTTTGTTATTTACCCAGAAATCTGCACATTGTAATGACTAGTTCATTAATTAGGCGTGCTGCTGGTGTGTCTCCAAGGAAACGAGTTTTATATTGACTCCTAATTTTTTTTTTTATTCAAACCACAGGAGTTTATTCTCAAATTATTTCAAACCTCATTGTGTTTTTCCGATCTCCATAAATGTCGCAAAAGGCTCACGTCTCCTTCTGACGTCATGACGCCGCTGTGTTTGTTTTCCGTGCCGCGCGGAGTCGAGACAGAGACAGGGACATGGAGACGGAAACGGAGACATCCAGCGGCGGCTGTAAAGCAGACGAGCTGCCCGCAGACGGGGCTCTGGAGGCGGACAGACCCATGTCCCGGTCCGACAGGTACCGAATGAACATTATAAAACGAAGAGCAATACAACACAACGGCGGCTGAAGCTAGCGTGCTAACGCTACATAGCTAGCTCCCTCACTCACGCGCTGTGTCAGCGTGGCTGCTGCGAACAAGAGACACGAGACATTAAAGGACAACAAGGCAACAAACCATGAGACGCGTCAAAAGTTTCACGTGTCACTCCCGGCTGCTCTCACCGTGCTAACGCTAACTAGCTCCCTGCAGAAGCTGTCCATGCTAGCTGATGGAAAACCTCCTTTGAAAAAAACCATATGATCAATGGCTTCTGTGTAGTTGGTGACGATGTAGTCTCGACACCAACTGGTTTTATCATGTTTCACCACAATCTGGCGAATTCGGCTTGACTGACCAGCAGCAGGGATTCACGTGCAGCTTCAGATACAGGTCAGAGGGAGGCGGACAGGAGGGACCAGAGACACAGTGAGGAGGTGCAGGTGTGAGGGTCTCTACTTGAAGGAGTTCACGGTCTGTTGTTATGTACCAGCCAAGTGATGACAGCCTTACTCATGTGAACGGAGCCCCCCCCCCCCATCTGTGCTGTGTCCAGGGCAGTGGTGTGATTTCCTGGGGAGGGTTGGAGAGTCCCACCTTCCTCCCCCTCAACCACACCTACAGCAGACATCAGTGTGGAGAGAGAAGCAGAGGGAGACGTCACAGCTCAGACTCCCTCTCGTCTCTCTGCAGGACACACAAGGATCTGTCCTCATGAGTTAAATCAAAGTCTTTAAATGATCAAACATTTAAAACCTCAGCCCCTCTTCTTCCCACTTAAAGCGTCATCATGTTGATCAGCTGTATCTGGTGAGGAACAGGCCGTACATTTAGCTTTAAGGACCCTTCAGATTCTTGTCATGACTAAATTGCCTGTAGTGGAGCAGCAGCGGGGGGGTCACCGATGAGCTAACAAGGCATCTCTGATGGCAACAGGACCAAACTCAGATCAAAGTTATCAAGTCCACTGCTGTCGTCCAACTCTGTTGTCCCTCTAACTTCCAGCGGGAGTGGAGACGATTCCTTGGATGACCTCTCCCACTGTGTCCCCCGCTGCCCTTTGACCCCTTCCTTATCGCCCCGGAAACGGACCACGAGCCTGTCAAAGACGGAGCCTCCGCTGCTGAGGACCAACAAGCGCACCATCTACACTGCAGGCAGACCCCCCTGGTACAACGTCACAGGGACCACGTTCAAAGAGGCCTTTGTTATCGGTGAGATCTCCATTTACAACCATTTCCATTTTAATTGAGAGAGGACGTCCAGTTTTGCCCCAGGCAATCAATCAATGATGTGAAATATTGAGGATGACATTTTATTTGGTCTTTTTTTAATCCAAACAGTCTTTTGTGTGTCTTGAAACGCTGGTTCATGAGACTCCGATCTTATTTTTACACCACAACCTCCATCTTGCTGATACACCCTGTAAAGTCTCAGCCTCAGGCCACAGTAAAATGAACCGTAGACAGACTGTGTGTGTGTGTGTGTGTGAGATTTGTGGAGTCAATGTTCCATGATTAAACACATCAGATAGGCATTAACAGGAATGTGTGGAGGAAGAGGTGGGCATTATCTTTACAGGCAATCTGTTACTGTCAACGGGCCTTGGAGTCTGGGCACAATTTCACACTCAGCTGTGCTGTAGGTCCAGATTAAAGGACCAGACTCTGCAGAGAACTCGACTGAGCGTGGACGCAGAGGAAAAACTGTCCCGTATTCAGTGAGAGAGAGCGAGAGAGAGGATAAAAGATGTAGAGATAGAAGGGAAGATGGATGGATGAAGGAACCACACATGGAATGAGAAAGCGTCATAGATACCTGAGGTTGCATCATACATTCTGGCTTTATTGCTGATAGAAAACTTTATCTGCTGCAACGGAGCGTTTCAGTGAACAGTGACTCCACTGAATGTGTCCCCGGTGCTGATCCAGTGAAAACACTCAGGAGAAGTCAGAATGCTGTGATCATACACAGAAATGAGGAGCACTGCAGTGGCTGTTCACTCGTTTCCCCGTCAGCAGTTCTGACCTTGATGGCTCTTATCGGAGCAAAAACCCATCCCAGCACTTCACCGAGAGTTGTTTATAACACAGAAGTGGCTCCGTAGGCTATTTCTGTTCCCGTGCGTGCACACGCACATGCACAGACCAACAAACACGCAGCTATTGCAGCCTGTTTTTCACAGCCCAGCGTGCTGTGCTGGCCCAGTTCCCAGTATTGTTGTCCTGAAGGACTGCAGTTGTGGTCTCTAACCCAGGAGGTCGAGTGAGGACCCAGACCAACCCCCTTTTTTTTTTCCTTTCATGTAGTTTTTGCCTCCAGCACAAAATATGGCTGCAGCCACAAATAATCTGCTGTGCCAAGCAAAACATCACACTGCTATCTTTTAATGTCTCTGTGCAGTGACAGCCGGAGACTTTGTATCCCAAGAAAGCCTTGAAGGAACTTCCTCAAATCAGGAATGATCGTTCAGTTTGACTTGATGTCTTTTTAATGTTCGGTGGTTAAGGCCTCGTTTAAAGCACCTGTCCTCACTGCGGTTCTGTGTTTTCCTCTCAGGTTTGTGTGGAGGGAGTGCTTCTGGTAAAACCACAGTCGCGAATAAGATCATCGAAGCTCTGGACGTCCCCTGGGTGGTTCTGCTGTCAATGGACTCCTTCTACAAGGTTTAAAATGTCTCATGCTTTGCTTGATTCAGTTTAAATCTCCCCTGGTGTTTGTCAAATCCAGAGATATTTTAGATAACTGACTTTGTGGACTGAGATAAAACCAAACATGCCCCCCCGAGACTGGAAGTCGATCCTCCCTCAGTTCTCACTGAATCTGAGGCAGTTTACGTCTGCACGTGTCTATAGCTCGGTGCCAGTTGTTGAAGGCCTTGTTAATTTCACACCAGTGAATGAAATAAGTGACTTCACTGTGCTCATACATGTGCAGTAGTTATCGGTGATGTATTGAAGGTTCATGGGTTAAGACATACTTTGCATTCTGGTCTGTCGTGTCTCCTTGCAGTTTAATTTAACAGATGAGCTGCTGCGTGTGTTTCATGGCCAGAGGTGTTAAGTTTTTAGCTTTGTCCTCTCATCCGTTCTTTCCTCGTGAACTTAATGTCTCGGGAACGCTCAGAGGGAAGAGTCGTACAAGTTCACTTAGACTCAAAGATGCGACCTCTCAAACTATTCACAACATCACACCTTCAGTTTAGCAACAACATCTTATATCCAAAATCGTTTCTGTGTTTTTTCAGGTGTTGAGCAAGGAAGATGAGGAACTAGCTGCCAAGAACGAGTATAACTTTGACCACCCGGATGCCTTCGACTTCGAGCTGCTGGTCACCGTGCTCAGGAAGCTGAAGAAGGGAAAAAGCATCAAGGTGCCGGTGTACGACTTCACCTCCCACTGCAGACGGAAAGAATGGGTAATTCTCTCTCTCTCTTCCTGGGGGATCGTTTCCACTGGACTTTATTTTCCAGCACTTTAAACCGGAATTGTTCTCAGTTGAGGGGACACCTTCACCAAGACCAGAAAGTTCTCTTAAATTCAGTCAAGTGGATCTGGCCCTTTTGTCCAAACCCTGTGGAAAAAAATACTTTCTCTCTCTCTTTTCAGTGGTTTTCACAGAATTCTGCTGATAAATATGAACATCATCATTAATTAAAAGAGGTTTCTAATCGTCCACATTAGCGACTCATATCCATGTCGTCATTATAATTCTCAGTGGGACAAACCCTTCAAAGGGGATAATCTGTCTCCAAGCAAAGACTAAATTAAATTATCGCTGTAAAAAATCCCTTCAAACCCCCGGGGGGCGTGTTAGTCTGTGGAGCTGATGCCAGTGGGAAACGCTGCTAATGTGCTAATTATTAAGGATCTATTGAACAGGACATTAACCCAAGCAAAGAGCGCAACTCCCCTCCCAGGAGCATTGTGAGGAATCAATCTGGCCGTGTTGCACTCTGACAACTCCTCTCTATTTCTTTGCAGTGTAATTTCATGGCTGAAAGACACAACACCATGCGGGGAGTCGCCTATCGCGACTTGTGACTCTGAAATCATTTTATGGACCTTTCGTCCTGCGCTGAATGTAATTAAGCCTGTGTGGCCCGAGGGCCGGGAGGGCCCTCCAGCTGCAGGCTGGGTGTTACATGGACCAATGAGAGTGTCCACCTTTCCTATAAAGGTCACCTTCTCTCCAGCCCCAACACTTAAAGACTCACTAACTCATCTCTTAGAAAAGAAAAGGGAAATGAAGGAATCGATAAAGATTTCACTTTACCTCTGTACACACAATCCTTCCTTTGCTCCATCTCTCTCTCTTTCTCTCTCTCTTTTATCCTTTGTTCATTCTCTCACTCTCTTCCTCAAAATCAATAGCCTTGTGTCCAGTCCATTGACTCGAGCGCGGCGCCGGTAAGAGGAAGGTAATGGGATTGTGACGAGCTCAGCACCATTTTGTGTTTGATAGAGGGAGTGATTCATTTCTCTCGCTCCTTCACAAACCGTCGCTCGTCTCAGCTGTGAAGCCGGTCCGCGACGAGGTTCATCAGATAACCAACACGAGAAGAGCCTCTTGAGGTTTTCCTGCATTTCTAGGTCTATTTGAAATATATAAAACTTTGGGGGGGTTGGAGGGGAAGACTCGTTCCACGCACTTTCAGACATTACTGTTTAATGAGTTAAAGCTTCATATTAATTGTCATGATCTATCTGTTCTCCAGAAAACAGTGTACGGGGCCAATGTGGTCATCTTCGAGGGAATCCTGGCCTTTGCCAACAAGGAGCTCCTGAAGGTAGGAACAGTTTAACATAATCAACTTTATCATCCTCTTCCTCAGCATCAGTGTTTCACTAATCTGCAGCTCACACCTCCACTCCAGACCACTTAAACCCATTCAGTATTTAACTTTAAATTGTGGGATGTGGATTTTCAGAATAAATAGGATAAACAGGAACACACATACACATTTAAATCCACTAGACTTTATTGTCCCCTGACAGAAATTAGTCCTCAGTCCTTTGCAGCTAAATTCTGTTAGCGAGCAACAGCCCAGGTTTATGAGGAGGAAAGAAGCCTGCAGTGTTTAAAGCGACGCTGCTGACACTCTGAGAAAATCCATGTGCTCTGGACGCGAGGTGTTTTTATGGGAGAGAGCTGCTCAGCATCCTTTCTAAAGGAGGGGGTGGTGTGTGTGTGTGTGATCTGGACCGTGGCGATAAGGCAGGCAGACCCCCCCCCCCCCCCCCCCCCCCCGGGGAGGCCACCCCCCCCCCCCCCCCCCCCGAGACCCATCTGTGTGGTTGATTATCCTCATAAGAGCCTTTGTCCGCAGTGATTAATTGTGCTCTGTGTCCATTCTCGGAATTGAAGTCAATTCCAGCCGCAGATCTGATATGCTAATGAAGAGATGTGATTTCACAGGCCGAGAGGCTGCGGACACACACTCAGTTAGCAGTTTATTAGGTCCACCCTGCTCACTCTAATGCAGCTTAATAAAAGAGAACATAAACATTCAGTCCCTGATCTGGATTCATCGCCTGCACCACGTCCTTCCACCATGTTGCTTCTCTCCAGAGCGTTTCAGCTCCTGTTGGAGCAGGTCAGACGATGATCTACAGCTTCAGCCGTGCTCTCTAACCTTTAGAAACAATCCTCTCCTCATTTACCTCCTTATCCGGGCCGACAGCTCATCTAGGAACACGCCATCTTTTGTTCAGATTTACAGCAGGCGGGATCCAACGGCTTGTTGTGCGTCTGAGTTATACCTGTATCACCACCGTCCTGCTCGTCTAAATCACTCTCGCTCCTTTTTCTTCCACTGCTCATCAATACCTCTTTTTGCGAGCGGAGCCGACGCCTCTTTGTTGTTCCTCCGCTGTCGTGGCGCTGCCTCATTGATTTTTTTCCTAGTTTTTGCTGAGTAAAGGTTTAGTTTAATTGAGCTCGGTGGACGGATCGGCGTCCAACTTTCTCTTTTCACGGTGACGGCGGTAACTGATGCGTTCCCGTTTTACACCTTTGATCCTGTGACACGGGCTGACCCCGGCGTCATGTTTCAGCTGTAAAAATGTCAAATCACTGAAGCAGCACAGAGTCTGGTTCAGGACCGTCAGCTTCTGTGACAGAGCTTAGATCTGAAGCTCACACAGTCACTGATATTTAACACAATGTACCAGGGTGCCATTTATCAAGCGGAAGTCTCACTGTGACATTTAGAGTTCTAAAGAAATGACTTTCAGAATCCTCCCCTTCTCCCTCTGTCCCCCAGCTTCTGGACATGAAGGTGTTCGTTGACACAGACTCAGACATCCGCCTGGTACGGAGGCTGAAGAGGGACATCTCGCACCGTGGACGCAACATCAGTGGCATCATCAAGCAATACAACAAGTTTGTGAAGCCAGCATTCGAGCAGTACATCGAGCCCACAGTGCAGGTCGCCGACATCGTGGTGCCCCGAGGTCCGACGTGTTGTTTGAAACGGAAGTGTTATACGTTCCGTGGAGTTTCAGTGGAATCGGCTAACTCCTCGTTCTGTCTGTGTTTTTTGCAGGAGGGGAGAATTTCGTGGCGTTGGATTTAATCGTTCAACACGTTCACAGTCAACTGGAGAAGGTAAAAAATAAAATAAAATTATTGTTTTATGGTGTGTAGATTAGATTTGGCAGTTTTCTGTGAATACTGCGTTTATCTTGGTTCACTTTTATAGATGATCTTTGTTCAGGCTGGGAATTCTGAAACTGCCTGAGCTGATAAGATTAAACCAGTTTTATTTTCTAGCTGATTCTCCTTAAAGAAAAGTTTATTGTCACTCTGTGAAGTTTTCTGTCCATGCATAGTAATATGTACTTAGATAAGAAGTTTCTAAAAGCCTCAGAGCTCTGGTCCAGGGGAACATCTGGGTTTGAACGTGGCCTGAGCTTCCTGTGGGTCGTGATGGGAAGTGAAACGACCTTCCCAGTAAATCCACCAGATTCATAAGAAACAAACACATATTTTCTTTTTGTTGACATTGGGAAGTCAGGTCTGAAATCCACCCGAAGGCTGGTGAGGACATTTCTTTCTGGACTCAAGGTGTCTGTTTGACCACTTCCTCCCTCTGCTGGTTGGAAGACGTAAATGATGGTCAGGGTGACGATGTGGCTTTCACTGACACCATATCAGCAGGAAATCAGGAAAATATATAAAGAAACATGAATTGGATGTGGATTTGACGTTGCAGATGATATTTTCTGAACAGCATCTCATTCATGTTTTGTTCTTTCTCACGTGTGTGTGTGTGTGTCTCCTGTGTGACACCCCCCCCCCCTCGCCTGGCTGAATGCTGTGTAACCATTCCAGCGTGAGATCACTGTGAGGTACGACTGTCAGAGCTTTTCTCTTTCGTGATAACTCCTGCAGCTCTTCCCTGCTCTAACACTCATCTTCCTCTTCTTTAATTTAACTTCTCCTCCTGTCCTGTGTTTCTTCACCACCTCCCCGCCACCATACCTTAAATCACTTCATTGCACTAAATGAAAACCTGTCACCTTGTCCAGAGGAGGCTCCGCTGGGATCTGTGAGGCTCCCTTTCTCTGGTCTTCAGCTGTGCATCTCTAACCTGAGCCTCCACTCAGCGAACGCGCTCCTTTCGTATTTCACAGATCGGCTTTGGCCTCGGCTCATCAGGGTCAGCCGTTACCCAAGACCCTCAGTGTAATGGAGAGCACGCCGCAAGTCCGATGCATGCACACCATCATCAGGTCAGAAGCCGCTGTCACATTTCAGGATCTGATCACTCTGAATGTACAGACGTATAGTTTCTAACCAATCTTTATCGTCCCCCCCGCTTGTGTTTGTGTAGGAACAAGGACACAAACCGAGATGAGTTCATCTTCTACTCCAAGAGATTAATGAGGCTGCTGATCGAACATGCCCTCTCCTTTCTACCCCTCAAGGTGGGTCTTCGTGTTCCTTGTTAAGTGGATTCCTTAAATCCGGTCAGTTCTGAAATGGACCTGACAGTTCTGTTCTGCAGCTGGTAGAGAGTCGGAGGACGAAGCAACGAGATGTTTCATTTGCTTTTTTCACTCTTTCCGTCTCTGCAGCCAGTTTCTGTGGAGACGCCTCAGGGTGGCGTGTACGACGGCAAGAGGCTGAGCGGTAAACGGGTGAGTGTTGTTCTTAAAACCTCCCCAGCTGGTGTTCAGCCTCTCAGCACAGACCCAGTGTGGAAACATGGAGAATGACAATAAGAACGTGTTCTTTGTGTTCTTTTAAATGTTGAACCCCTAATCTGTGTTCATAGATCACCGGCGTCTCCATCCTCAGAGCAGGAGAGACCATGGAGCAGGCTCTGATGGCCGTGTGCAAAGACATCCGCCTTGGAAAGATCCTGATCCAGACCAACCATGACACTGGAGAGCCAGAGGTCTGGGTCTTTAATAGATCACAGCAAAATAAGCATTGCCGCTTTACAAACTGAATCAGGCTGTTTCCTTCCTCCAGCTTCACTACCTCCGTCTGCCCAAGGACATCAGTGAGGACTACGTCATCCTGATGGACAGCACGGTGTCCACCGGAGCGGCTGCTCTCATGGCGATCAGAGTTCTGCTGGTGGGTGAACATCGTGTCTCTGCATGTTTTAAAACCTGTGCTGGGCTGCAGACGAGTGTTGAACTCTACCTCCATCTTAAATCCACACCCTCTCTCTCTGTGTGTGAAGGACCATGATGTAGCGGAGGACAAGATCTTCCTGGTGTCCCTGCTAATGGCAGAGATAGGCGTGCAGTCAGTGGCCTACGCGTTCCCTAAAGTCCGCATCATCACGACGGCTGTGGACAAAGAGGTCAACGACCAGTTCCACATCGTACCGGGCATCGGTGAGGTCCTTTTCTTTTCCTCTCTCCTCAGGCTGACGTTGCTTTGTTGGCCTTCATGGCCGTTTATGATAAATGAACTTCTCTCGTGTCACCTGCTGCAGTTTCATTTTCACTTTCTCCTCCTCAGGTAATTTTGGAGATCGTTACTTTGGCACGGACGCTCCCTCAGACTGGTGTGAGAGTGATGAGGGGATGGACGTCTGAGGGCCGATCTCAGACCTGGAGATTTGTTTCTAAAGCACTTACCTGTCTAAAGATGCTCCGATCTGCCTGGCTCTGTCTCCATCCTCCTGACCAGTGAGGTGACAAACAGTTCAGTGTTCGGTCCGTGAGGACCTCGGTCCGCTCATGTCCAGCAGTTCTCTGTCCATTCCACATTCCTGTTTACAGTGTGAAGACGTCAGTTCTCTAGTTTTGATGTCTTCTCACGCAGTCACTGCACAACCTGCGCAGACGAAAAGACTTGAATCAAATATTGGAACCTATAGAAGCTGCAGACTGGAGTGTTCAGGTTCCTTTCAGGACTTTGATCAGGACGTCTCTTTGTCCTCTTCAGCCAGAGCGATGCTCGGTTTTTATCACAAGGAATAAAAACATGTTTCGTGATTAGTGATTAGAACATTATCTGTGTATTTGAGCTGCTGTTCTGTAAAACTTCTCAGGCAACTTTCACCAGCAGGGACGAAGACGACCCGTGAACTTGAACAAGAGTGACGGGAGGGAAACTCAGATTAACGTCAGCGTAGCATCAACACAGAGCGGGTCGGCCATTTTACAGATAATTAATGCTTTTAAACAGCGGCCTCAAAGAAACTAAGTCCACTGAAGCTGCTAATGACCATGTGGTAGTTAGCCATGCCTTGTTTTACAGTGTTAACATGATTGTTACACAGTTGTTTGTTAAATCAACTTGTGTCTCTTACTTTTTTAACTGTCTTTTCACTTGTACAGAATGAATCAATTAAACAACATTACATCAACACAACTGTTTTGACTGAGACGTGTAATTTTGTGTGTGCCCAGTAGAGGACAGTAGCGGCAATAGTTTTCTGTTTGATGCAGGAAGTGACGTAGGCTACAGCGCTTATGCTATTTTCATGTTATGTAGGAAATAATGCCTTTTAAATATATTGTCCTTGTTTTGTATTGAGTCAATAAAAGGTCATCTTCTGTAATTTGTGATTATTTTACGATGATAATCTTTTTTTTGTTTGTTTTAGCACCTTGTTCAAACCGAGAAGTCCAAAATACGTTTCCTTGATTGCTTCCGGTGGATCGAGCGTGAAATTACAGAGTAGAATCTACAGAGCTGTCCGAGCTGAGCTGTGACAGTGAACGCACCAGCAGCAGCTCAGTCGGAGGTGTCGCAGGCGAGTACACGTTTTATTTTATGAACTATTGAATTTCCTTTATTTTATGAATCGACCCTGAAGGCATCACACGCACATGGGCTCGAGCTACAGCTGTTGGTTTCTCACGTGCTTTTTTATTTTTCTTGATAATTTAAAACCTGCAGAATTGTTTATGAACAGTCCTTTTCACAGGTCGTGCTGAAGTTGTTCGTTGTTGTTTTGAACTCGATTTGTCTTCATCACATTTTCCTCAAAAGTCCTGTGCTGAGCCACAACCTCGCGCCGGACCTCATTAGAAAAACTCCGCATTTTAATGTAGCCATCGATATTTGTCCATTATCATGTGAGACAGGACTTATTTTATGCGTCTTAATAATTGGGTCGAATTTACTTTTCAATTCGGCATCGTGCATGTCTCAGGTTAATGAAATCTGAACTTACTTTCAGTTGCATAAACATTTGAATCCATTTAACTGTGTATAATTTATAAAGCAAATATTTAAAGACTAGTCATAAAAGAACATGATATGTACTCTCTCTATAAGTTAAATTCTTTTCTGACTTCCTGCTGCTCATGTGAAACCAACCGAACCCTCTGTCACTGATGGGTCATGGCAGGGGACTGATTAGCGGGGTCGCTTGATTTGAGTCACATTGGCTGCCGGTGGGTGGGGTGGGGTGGGGTGAGTGGAGTTTCAACTGATAAATGTTCCCATCAACAGTTTGAGTCCAGAGTGACTGAGGAGGCAGCAGAGAGAAGCTTGTGTGTGATTATCCTTCGTTCCTGTCTGACCGGAACATCAACATTATTTTAATTGCTCTGTAATTTATCCTGTGTGCTTCCATCACGTGGTGTTTCATAACACATATCCCTGTGAACCCTCAGCAGGAGGATGGCTGGTCTGTGGAGATCCTACCAGGCCCTGATGAGCAGATACCCCTGGACGGTCCAGATCGTGACAGCAGGTACGAGGCTCACTCTTCATATCCAACCAGCTCAGTTTGTTTCTCAGGAGCTAAGGTCCCGACATCTTCGACCTTTGCCCTGTGGAACGACCTCAGTTTTTGAGTCAACACAGACTCAGAACTTTGAACCGAGGGAAACCAGACTTGTTTCTGTTGAACAGCAGAGTGGATTTTAAATGGCTGAAACACTCGTGCCTCCAACACGTCCCTTGAATCAAACCCAGCTCTACGTCTGAAGCCACGTGATGTTAATCAGCTTCAGCTCGATGGAAGCTGCAGGTTTCAACCTCCGTCTGTCTCCCTCACTCGAATGGAACCATGTCTATTCCCTAGATCTGCTCACTCTCATCCACTCCAGCCCCTTCAATCTGAGTTCTTTCATCAGGAACCACGAAAGAAAAACAATCACCGAATTGATATTGAGTCTTTGAACTGATATTGAGTCAGTGCAGTGACGTTAAACCACCTCTAGATGGAGGCAGAGTGCTCCTGTAAATAAATTTGGGACAGAAACTCAAACCGGTTTTAAAGAACTTTGTGTGTTCAGCTGCTGCACGACCAATATCTTCACAAGAAACGTTGACAAACACGTTTCTGTCAGTTTGTGTTCATTTAAATTGGAAGAAGTCTAACAAGTAAAACACACAAATGAACTGAGGACATCAAAGGAATATTTCATGAGTTAGTTGCTCTGTATTTGTGTTTCATACCCCCCCAGGGTCTCTAGTGGGAGTTGGTGATGTCTGTTCCCAGCAGTTGATCGAGAGACGAGGACTCGCTCAACACAATGTGAAACGGACGGCCAAGATGATGAGCATCGGTTTCTTCTTCGTGGTGAGTTTGTGAAACATGAGAACTTGAGCAAACACCAGTGATGAGAACAAACCACAAACACGACTGTGATTATTTTAGTTTGGTCCGTGTCCCGTCTGCTAACACGGAGGAGCCAGGTTTATGAGCTGTACTGCTGCCGGCCTCCATGGGGCGATCCAGAGTCTTTGGATTATCAACTCATCCATCTTTATTTCCAGTCTGCCACGTGGATAAATGTTACACGTGTTTATTAAATATTTATTTGTTTAATATGAGAAGATGTTAAATCTATGAATTCACTGATGGATCAGATCCATGTTTCTGCTCCATGTGAACATGCGTGTTTGACGTACGTGTCTATTCTGGGGTGCATGTACGTGTGTTTGCTCACATGTCCTTTGTATGTTGATCCTGTCCAGTGACAGCTGCACAATTCTTTTCTTCGTGACAAAGGCAAAGTTTATTTATATTTCCATAATCGTCTTACGCTCCTCTGATCGGCCGTCTTTTCAGATTCTGCAGCGAAGACATTTTTCGCGATGTCGTTAGTTTACTGTGTTTCTCTCACATGTTTCCACTCCAGCTGTTTTATAATTCATTTCGCTCACAGCTTCTAGATGGTTATAAATGGTGGTTATGTTTCATATCGAAGGGGCCGGTCATCGGGGGCTGGTACAGAGTTCTGGACAAACTGATCGCTGGAGGAAGTAAAAGTGCAGCTATGAAGAAAATGCTCGTTGATCAGGTGACGAAAGGTTTATCTTCTTTATCTGAGACGACTTCTTTCCGTCTTCTTCTTTACTATCTCCTCTTCTTGGTTCTTCTTCCTACTACCTTCGTCCCTTTCTCCTGAGATTGAATTGTCATATTATAAAAATATTCACGCATGTCTCACCACCACTCACTGGAAAGATAAGTACCACAGTAATTATTGTACCTGAGTAACAGTACACACTGCTGACCTCTGTGAGGCCCCTCCCCACTCTGCCCCCTGGTGTTCGATAAAACCACCGCAGGACGCGTTCAGAGCCTCCACTCCGTCCCGCGGATGAATATTTAACGCAGAGCAAAGTGTTTGCTCGTGCGCTGCTGCCTCCGTGTTCGTAATAACCCGAGAACCATGAGGTGCCCCGAAAGATTGAAGGTGATGAAGAGTAACGAAAGAGATTCACATGTTTCCTCTGAGCCTTGTCATGTTGTGAGATTATAAGCCCAGGTTGACTCCTCTGAATGACCAGACATCCAGAGCCTGTGAACTAAATATTATTATTCTTTAAATATAAAAAAGAAATCCACCGGAACATGAACTGGATTGTTCCATGCCCTTCGTTCGCCTTGTGTTTATTTCCTCCATGTGGTTCTTCCTCTGTGCTCTCAGGTGTGCTTCGCTCCGTGCTTCCTAGGAGCCTTCCTCTGTATCTCTGGCGTTCTGAACGGACTGACCGTGGACGAGAACGTGGCCAAGCTCCGGAGGGTAATTTGACTTTTCATTTCACGTCACATCCCCCCCCCCCGAGACTCTACTCCTCTTGTCACACGTGTCTTCACCGGGGTTAAAGGTTCCCTGTTTGACCTGAAGTGTCCTCGGCACGTTCTTTATTCATGAGCGCTGCATTAAAAGCACTGCGCACGCAGCCTCCATATGACGACCGACTGTAAACACAACTGAGAATTATATAACTGTAAATCCAAGGAACCTGCAGAGTGGCCTTTACTCACAGATGTAACTTGGTATTTAAACTCCAGTCGTGACAATAACGGACCCCGGACCCGGTCAGTTGTGCAGCAGACGATCAACAACAACAACAACACGTGAAAATGAGGGAACGCAGGAGGAAGTTGGGTTTTTCAGCGTCTGACCTCCAGCGCTCACCTCTTAGCGTGATTACAATCTCTTTTCCTGTGATGGAGGGAGAGGGAGGGGCCGTGGAAATAACCAGGGTGATTCATTCCTCTGTGCGTGTGCACGTGTGCGGGTGCATGCGTGCATGTGGTCAGTGCTAACTGTCATCTTGTGCCAGCTGCAGAAACGCCACCGCCTTGCTTACCCAACACGCCGCTGATCATCATCAATTATTTACACAAGGGGGCGCGGGGAGCTGAAAGGCCAAACTGGTAAATGTCAGAAAGGACAGAAAATAAATGACGAATGTGCTCATTACATGGAGGTCTGGCACCGGGGCAATGTGAGAGGGAAATTAACGGCGCCGCCGACCAATCAGACGCCGGCTTGATTAAAAGAGTTTCAGTCAAGTCTTTCTCGTCGATTCACCTCGAGCGGCGTGAGCGATTGTAATTCTAACGTCAGCTGGAGCCACTCCCAGCTGACACCAGCTGATGGCGGAGTTCACCTGGCCGGGTCAGCAGCCAATCGCAGACAAACAAGCTCCCGCTCCCTCCGGCGTCGGTGAGCAGAGACGCTGACGGGCGCCTGACGTGCTGCTAATTTCACCTCAGTTGGCGAAGTGGCTTGTTCGGCCGTAATTGGAAAACAACTTGATCCTGAACACAAAGATCGAGCGGGAGAACATTGGTCGGTGGGTTTTATTTGGCCAGACATGTGGCGGTGACCTTTAAAGAAGATGACACATGGTTTTTAGTGGTTTAAGATCGTGTGTAAACTCGGTTCTCTTATTTTTTATAGTGGAGTCAAAGAAGGCAGAAATGGAAAAAGTGTGTTTCTTTTGTTTAACACTATTTAATCCATTTAAACATTTAAATATGATGAAGCCCGGATAGGGGGTGACTGAGGACATTTGTAATTTGTTCTTTAACATCAAACAATTTGCTCTTTAATGAGATCAAACCTTCACTGGGGAATAAAGGATCTTCATGTTTTCTCCTGTTTTTCGGAGCTTCTTTCAGATGAATCTTTCTTTGTTCACAGGACTACACAGATGCTCTGATCTCCAATTACTACGTAAGCTATTATTATCAATTCAATGCCTTTGGTTTGTTGGTTTGTTCTCATAAACGGCGCGATTGAAATCCTCAGTGAAAGTGTTAACGTGTTTCAAACTTTCTGTCCGTCTCTCAGCTCTGGCCTCCAGTGCAGATCGCAAATTTCTACTTCATTCCACTTCATCACAGGTGAAATGATCACGTTCCTGTTTTTATCAAGTGCAAAGAGCGAGGTTTCTTATTGTTTTAATTGATTTAATTTGAAAGGAGACATATGGAGGTTGGTAACACGTGGATTTCCTCGGCAGGTTGGCCGTGGTCCAGATTGTTGCTGTGGTCTGGAACGCCTACCTGACCTGGAAGGCCAATAAGATGTGAACGATGAGCACAGTGACGCTGCCAGGACGACGTGTGTGTGTGTGTGTGTGTGTGTGAGAGAGTGAGACTTTAGGCGTCCGCGTCTTGTGACATCGGTGACGTGTAAAAGTGAGTCATTGGTAAAGGTCGAGCGGCTCGTCTTCTCTGAATGACAAATTCACACTTCAAAGTCGAACATGAATTTGAGGAAATGTCTGTGAAAGTTTGTTATTTATGGAAATCAGAGCTGGTAGTGGAGACACAGACATACTCACACGTCCCACCCACTGGTTTAAAGCACCCAAAAGTTATTTTTTTCTTTAATGAAATCCTCAGAATACAGAGAGAGTGTCTCAGGAAAGGGAACACAACGGTTTTATTGTGTCATACTGTGAATGTGACTGTGAAAAGCACTGCACAAAGGAAAACCATTATCAATAATAATTGAATTACCTCTGAACTTTCGCTCAGAAGGGATAGAGCTTTTTCTGCTACCGGTCCTAAACTTTGGAATGAGCTGCCCCTGCACATTAGGCAAGCTCCCTCACTTCCCATTTTTATTCCTTGGCTTTTCATCCAGCATGAGGCTCAACACCTGTTTTCTGTTGTTCTTATTATTTTAGCCTTCCTTTTATGTTTTGTGTTGTTTTTTTTTTTTTTGTCTTATGTTTTCTTATTTCTATGTACAGCACTTTGGTCAGCTGTCCCTGCTTTTAAAGTGCTTTATAAATCAAGTTGAGTTGAGTTGAGTTGAGCAGTTTCCCCGTTTCCAGGCCTTGTGCTAAGCTAACCGGCCAAGCACGCCTCTCCCCACAATTTAAACTGTTAATTTAATGCTTAAAACAACTTAAACAGTCACAGAAAGTATGAAGTGTTGAAATATATTTAATCATATCTTGTTAAACATTTCAATATTAATTAAAGCTGCTGGAATCAATGGTGTTTGACCTCAGTGTTTTTGAGCCAACTTTGCTTTGGATGCTTTGTGTTTATTGGCTGTCGACCAAATTCAACACACACACTAACACCCTCAGGGAACAGTAAACAGAACTGTTGGATGAATCCATAGAAAATCTGCCAAACTCTGCTCCGTGGGATATGAAACCTATTTGCAAAGGCATTGGGTTCAATTGCTGCTTCATTTCCTGGGCTCAATAAAATCCTGTGTGACAGAGAAGCACACGGCCACTTCAGCACCAGTGACAGCTCCAGTGGTTTCAGTCAACAAGTCCAAAGATGAAATTTATTTAGAAAAAAAGAAACAACTCAAGTTAATGTGAAAAGAAAAAACAACCTTTTCCACTTCATCCCTTCATCATCCTCTCCTCCCCTCAGCTCCTCCTCTCAGTGGACTGATTGATTGATGACGGGTCCATTGACTCATTGACTCTGTGTCTTGACACTTGTCCACTTTGCATCCCGCCCTGTGCGCTCTGAGCCGTGACGTCAGAGGCGCTCGGTGGACGTATAAAACGCCGCGTCCTCGCTGCGCTGCGCACCGGGACTTAGGAGACTCACCTGAAACCTGAAGCTTCAGCTGCAGCCCCTGGACCGAGCAACGTGAGTACCGCGCTCCGAGGGGAGTCCTCAAAGTTCTGATGTGTCTCTCGTGTCCTCTTGCAGGAGCAGCAGCTCCGTGTCCTCCTCTCACTCCGCTCGTTTGCTCACGTGGATAAAAAGTTCTGATTAAATGTTTGAAACTTCTTCCTGACCTGATTCATTCTTCATTTCTCTGATGACGAGTCTCCTTTGAATTCCAGGACATGAAGCCAGTCTCCCTGCTCCTGCTCCTCTCCTCCGTCCTCCTCTCCTCGCACCTCCGCCCCGCCGCCGGCAGACCGCGCTCCCTCCCCGACTGGCTGGACAGCACCGGGCGACTGGACCCGAAGCTGGTGAGAGCGGCCGCCGCCGGGGACGGCACCGCCTTGGAGCTGCTGGACAACATCCTGAGGATTCTCCGGAGCGGGAACCCGGAGCATCTCCACCTGCCGCACGCCGAGCAGCAGCAGCAGGAGGAGGTGGAGGAGGAGGAGAGCGACGACGAGGTGCTGAAGACCGCGGCCCAGCTGCTGAAGCGCAGCGAATATCCGCCGATGTCCATCGACCTGCCCCTCCACATGCTGAGGAATATGATGGAGATAGCCAAGCAGGAGGACGTGAAGCAGCGGGCGCTGCTCAACCGCAAACTTTTCAACGAAGTCGGGAAGTAGGACTGTCCTCAACCTCTGACATTAATGTGTGTGTTCGTGCGCCTGCCTTCCCCTCCGTGCCATTTTACGCACAGGTGGTGCCAAATTACGCACCGCAGCATATGCACAAAAGGTGTCCACCTCCTCACTCCTGTAATTTCTGTCCCACAGAGGAAGGGTCCACTAAAGTATCTGCACTGTCATTTGCATTTGAATTAATCCCCAGGTTAAATTACAGTTTGACATTTGATTAAACCCGTTTCTGGATAGAGTGACGTGCGACCCCGGCGTTAATTGGGATGGTGATATTTACCCTGGGCCTTAAACCCAGCCTGAATAATGAGAGTTAAATTAGGGATCATGTCATTACCGAACCTGATGAATGAAAAGAGGCTGAACTCTTGACCTTTAACAAAAATGGACCTCGGTTCCATTCTTCATTTATTTTACCCTGAGTCTGTAACTGAGTGTAGACACATCTCCTCCCTGCAGATTCAGAATAGGAACTAATCGGCTCGGTGTCGTTAACTGGACTTTCTGGTGCTGAGGAGAATTCAAAAAACTCTTTAACAGAGAAGAACTTGGTTGTTTTACGTCATTGCTCTGTGATCTAAAGTCCCAGCCCCTCGTCCGTTCTTTGTCCCACACCATCAGTCTCCTTCTGTCCTCTCTCTGTCCCCCATGTTGAGCAGCATCACCTGTACTGGACCTATTGTAGCATGCAAACCTACATTTAAAAAAACAAAAACAACAACAACAAAAAAAGCTTTATTTCACTGTCCGACGCTGGTCATGTTCTCTTTGTTGTAGCAAATGGAAAAAAAAAAAATCTGCTTTTTGCCATTTATATTTTATAATAAAATAGGTTTGGACTAAAGGGAAAAACTCTCTCTTTGTGTTTTGATTCTGTGACACATGTTTCAACCGAGTGAAACACCTCTGTATGTCCTCTACTGTCTGAAACCAGAACCGCTCAGAACCAATGGAGGTGAAGACACGTCCACTGACTCAGTGTGAGCTGTGGGTGTGTTGGTGAGTCTTCGTCCTCTGTTCTTTGTGTTCTGCACTCGGCGCCACACAGACGGACGCGTGTCATCAGACTGCAAATTCCTCACCGAGCGCAGCAAGCGTTCAGTCGTTTATCTCTTTGTTATCAGACTGTGTCGGTGAACCAGCGTCAACTGGTTTATGCTTCTCGAAAGTTCTATGGAAGGAACACAATTGTCATGTTTCAGGAATAATGCGAAAACGCTAAATTACACAGTACTTTTGTTTATATTTATTAAAAGTTCCTGATTCTTCATCGTTCGTGTCAAGGGTTTTAAGTTTCATCAGGGGAAAGTTTATTTATGAATTATTTTAATGAACATATGATCTGTTGATCCTCACCCCCTCCCTCTCTCTCCCAGAATCAGAAAACAAAACCCTTCATACCGTCCCCACAGTAACGCGATTATCTGCCCACTCGTTTTTACATCCTGCTCAACCTCTTCACTCTTCCAGTTTTTTCCTCCATTGACAGAAAAGGAGAATTCTTCTTCTCCTGCATATTTGCCTTCAGTTCTCACGATGAGCTGTTCTTAATAATGAACGAGTTCACATGAAGTCAAACCCTGAGTTCTCTGCCCTGTTCTGTCGGGGCTTTACACCCTGAATGGAAGCACATGGGGAAACCTTTTCCCTCCCACAGTGAAATCCACGACACAGCTGAACACAGGCAGATATATTTACACGCATGATCTGGGTGTTAGCGCGGGAAACAAAAGGACGCCGCGTGGGCGGGAAACCTGCGGCCAAGTCGGACTTCCTGCGTCTGAAGGAGGAAACAGAGACACAGGGATTATGACTGAAGGAGTTCTGACCCTCCGCCCCCTCTGAGCCTTTTGCATGTGGCTCTGTCTCAGGTGGGCTCCTCTTCCTCCTCCTCTTCATCACTTTAACGTCACTGACTCCACCTCCTCTCCCTGGGCTTTGTGGCCGCAGGTCCACAGCTGATCCACTGAAGGTACGTTGATTCATGTCAAATCTTTCCCCTCGTTTGAACTGAGAGTGTCTCATGTCCTCAGGACAACAAAAGACGATGAGCTCAGTGTGATCGTCCCACGCCCTCATCGTCACCAGTGACTCTCCCAGGGCCTTGTGTCCCTGCTCAGCGGGGGAGGGTGCTGTTGCTGTTGCTGTTGTTGTTGTTGTTGTTGTTGTCGTCTTTGACTGAGTCAGCATGGACACACTGATGCTGTCCCCTCCAGAGTGGACGAGGGGAATCCTTCCCTCTGAAGGCGGACGTCACATGTCCTCTGTGCAGAATATTACTTTTCATCATCTGGAAACAGGTTCCGGCACATCCAACGCTATTTCAGTTTCCGTCGGCACAGTTCGGCCTTTTGCATTTCTGGAGACGTCACGTGCGTCTGCAAAGATTTCAGCTGCCTGACTCGTGTGCAGGTTCCAGAGTGGCAGTAATACTACGATACTACGATAATACTTCCACTCTGTCACCAGCTGATACAGAGGGATCCTTGAAGCTCGGGTTGGTGATCCTGAATACAGGTTTCCACGTGAAGGATCAACTGTCCTTTCTGTTGATTTCTCAGGCAAACAGTTGTGAGAATAAATCCTGTTGCGACTGATGCAAGGACTGTGATGTTTTCTTAAACCAAAATGAAACAAGCTGGTGGTCGAACCAAACTCAAACTCCAGTTTCTAAAAGTTCAAAATGATTCAAAACGAGACAGAACCCTCAGGTTGGGCTCAGTATCTGGAGCCGAGGTCAGGTTCTGACTCTTCTGCTGTGTCTTCGGAATCCCCCTCATCCCCAACACCTGCCAACGCACACACACACGCACACACACACACACACAGTAAACAGGTCTATTCTGAACCTGTGTAAATGGAGACTGAAGGAAATTGTGTCTGGTCCTCCTTGTTCCCTGTGTGAGGTGTTTACTGAGTATATTTATCAGTGGAACACTGCTTTTTATTCTGTGGAATCTGTGTTTAACGTGTGTATTTGCGTCTGTAATTCTCATTACCGGCGCAGAAGTCGATTTTCTGTAATGTGTCCATCAGGTCGTCGGTGTCGATGAGGAAGTGGCTCATGCTCTCGAAGCCGCGCTCCGGACGCTCCATGTTCGAGGCCCTCGGTGTCTCCGCCATTCTGTCAACACACACAACGCACACACGCAAACAGCTCAGAGTTTAGGTTTGATTTATCACATTGATTTAAATTTAAAAGTGTTAATGTCATGACATCTGTGTGTGTGTGTGTGTTAGCAGCAGGATTTGAAAGTGATTTTGAATCAGTGAATGGATGAATATTTAATCAGCTGAACGTCACAGATTATTGACGTGCACGTATCGATAAACCCAACACACACTGGTCTCAGTCCAGCTCCTGTGAGGCCGCTCGCTGACGCCAGCGCTGTTTGGTTTTCGATCTCTGTGGTCGGCAGGTGGTCCGTCGTCTACATTATATATAAGAAACGACGACATGTCCGACACGGACTGTTCACACACACACACACACACACACACAACAAAGTCTGATGGGTCCAGGTCCAGTCAAATAAATGATACGACTTGATTTTCTCCATCTGTCGTTGTTTGATGCATTTTTATCACAATGTTCTGGACCCAGTTGAAAACAGGGTGTGTGTGTGTGTGTGTCTGTAAGTCCATAAATAATGTATAGATAAGAGACAGACAGCTTCTTCTGGAGGAGCTGATCGTCGTGGACTTACTTCTCCAGGATGGCGGTGGCGCTCTGTGGAGGAGACAGAGAAGGATCAGACTCCAACACGTGTCAGCGTGTTCAGTTAAAACTTTAACGCGACTCCATCTTCCTCACCTCCTGCTCCGACGGAGCGTGAGGCCGAATATAAAACAGCGAGTCTCAGAACAAACAGCGTTTCCTCGGAGGAGACGCGGCGACGCGGACGCAATGCATCAGCAGCACAGGCGCTGGATTTAGAAACGAGGACGAGGACGGGCTGAACTGAGTGATGTCCACTTTTCATTCAGCACTTCACCTTTTTCAGCTTTGGACTCTTTTTTTCAAAATGTGTCTGAGGTGTTTTCAAACTAATTCAAACGCGCTGAAGGCGCCGAGCGGTCAGTCTGAAGATGTACAAACAGCCCACCTGTATGAACAGAGGCACGTGCGGCTCCTCCATGGCCTGAATGGCCGACTCCACCAGCGTGACCGCGGCCTCCAGCCGGTCGCCGTGCCGCCGGATGAGGCGCCGCAGCTGTTTCAGTTTATCGTCCTGATGCCTGGTGATCTGACCGATCAGCTCCTGCTTGCGCTCCTCCAGGACGGACACCAGGCTGTGGAAGTGGTCGGCGAGCTGCTCTCTCCGACGCTTTCCGTTCTCCTGCAGGCCGAGGAAAGTCACAGTGTCGAGCGTCACCTTGTGAACGTGACATTTGGCGAACGCATCGAGGGAACGCCGTCGCATTCAGCGCAAACGTTCACTTCGGCTAACGGAAGGACTGATTAGAATTTGATGGCCAACGTGGTCACAGTCACGTTTTGGAGAACCTGTAAATTCAGCACAAATGTTCACTTGTACTCATTTGTTCACGGTGACATCATATGAGTATGGAAGTGTGTGTGTGTGTGTGTGTTTGACCTCCACAGTGTGGCAGATCTCCTCGAGCTGAGAGATGACGGTCTGCATGTTGTCGTTACTCGCGACCAGGTTTGCGATGCCGTCGCTCAGCTCTGCCTACAAACAGAACAAAGCATTTCCAGCGTTATTTATTCCAGAACCTCCATCGTCTGTGTGCTGACACGAGTCACCGGCCTGCGTCCGCTTAAAGCTTCACACGACCTCATTTTCGCCGCTTCTTCGTCTGAAAGAGTCGTCGGCAAAACCAACACGCTTTCGGTTTTGGAAACGCACCGTTTCGCTGAGATGACCAACAACAACTTTCCTCGGCCTCATCTGAATTTCAGATGAGTGATTCAGAGTCAGAGTGCGAGATGGAGACGTCGGCGCTGAAATGTCAACAAAGCCAAATGCTCGATACGACACCGGACGCCGCCGTTGCCGCCATCTGCATGACAACGCCGCTGCGCCCGTCTTTGTGTGGCTTTGTGAGTCCACACCACGAGCAGAGGAAGTCTGGCTGAGAGTAAAACTTTTCTTTTGCAGATGTTGTGTTTTCATTGCGTTTCCACTGCTTGTGTATTTGCTGGTGTTTGATGGGCCGCTGACACAGAGTCACTGTACCTGACCTTTAAAAGGCTGCATGACCAGATGTGTCCTGCGCGTACCTGCAGGTTCTGCTGTAAACTGTCCAAGCAGCAGAGGACACAGAAATAGACCAACGGAGGGTTTTAAAAAGAAAGAGATTTGGTTCATAAAGGCCATGGTCACCGCTCTAAAGCGTATAAACTCTGTCATCGTCCTTTGACCTTTAAACAAGCTCCCGCTTCGGTTGTGAGCGTGTTCCACTCCTCGGGAACCTGCCAGCTCACCTCCGCAGCCCCAGCCCTGCCTCTGCCTGAAGCCTGTGGTCGGTCTGACGGCGAACCGAGGTGAGCGGGGTTCACGTGAACGCGAGACCCTCAGGTCAGGGTCACTGCAGGAGGAATCGACGTCTCCGATCAGTGGCTCTGACTTTGATTAGAGACTAAACGTCAAGATAAAACAAACAGTTTCTACTGAGGACCTCTGACCTTCTGCCCGGCATAGACGCTGCTCAGCGGAGCCACGTCGCAGTCTTTGTGTCGCCCGAACACCTTGCACATGGAGCAGGTCGGCGTCTGACAGGAGAGGCAGTAGATGTTGAGCCTCTCCTCGTCGTGCTCGTCACACATCAGATGCTGCTGCTGCTGCTGCTGCTCCGGCTTCATGTTTACGAGCCTGGAGGAAAAACACACTTTAAAAGGAGAATTAACAGGACTGTGGTTTATTGAAGCTTCCCTGGACGTGCATCTCCCGCTTCAGTTTTCCTTCCTACACACATTTAATTGGGATCAAACTTTAACAGTGTTTAAATATTTTGATGCTGGGTAATATCAGCACAGTGCTCATTAGCTTAGAATTGTATTAGCATCGCACTGCAGTGCATGTGCCGGCACAGCAGTCCAGAGTTTATGCAACATCACAGCGCTTTGTCCTCTGACGTACACGTCCGCCACACCAGCGATGATTAAGTCATGAGAAATGCTTCCACTCATGAAAAAATTATGAGAGACCACAAGTTGCAGAACATTTGTGACCGTTGCTGTGAACAGTCACGTCTATTTTAGCCCACAGAGATAATGAGGAGACCCCTGGCCTTCTGTCTCTAATGGATGCCAGCATCACTCTCTCTCTCTCTCTCTCTCTACCAGTGAGTCATTTAGCTTCTACAAGGGTGTGAATGTAACAGAGTAGTTGTAGTAAATGTGCACACTTATAAAACAGAGGTCGATGCACCCGAGGTTTTTTTTTTTTTCTTTTTTTTTTGACATGGGGCATTTGTTGTTATATTATTTACTCAAACTCAACATCAACTGAACATTCCAGTCACCCTCGACCGTCTGACTAAATTCAATTAAAGTAAAATACATCTTCAAATTGTACAGGACATTAGACAACAAACTGTATCAAAGAAGATTATAAGAAAATTATAATAATGATAATTATTATAATGACCCTTGAGGGAGCAAAGTAAGAAGAATTTCTCTGAAGAATTCAATGAATGAAGAATGACGCACTGCCTCCTGGTGGTTGTCACTCAACATTACATTTATAATCCAGGGCTGCTGGGACTTTTCACAACCTGCAGTTTAATAAAAACCTTTGTTAACCTCTGTTAATAAACCAAACCTCTAACTACCCACAGTTCACATCTGACCTCCGTCAGGTCCACTGGTTTCTACTGGAAGACAGTTCAGACACTGACCTGGAGGACTCCTGCTGCCTGTAGATGTCTATGATGTTCTCCACCAGCAGGTTCCTCTGCAGGCCGAACACTCCGTGCCGGTCCAGCACCACCTCGTGGCGACACGATGGACAGCGGAAGCGGCTGCCGCTGGCGGCGATGCTGGAGGAGCCGCGGCTCTGCCACAGAGGGTTGGCTGCCTGAGAGGGGAGAGCAAAGCCCGAAGAATGTCAGGGGATGAGCTGTGGTCTCCTCCTCGGCCACAGGACGGGACTCTCCCAGAGCCTTTAAATTCCTGAAAGTGCGAAGGCCGCATCTTACCTGGAAGATGTCGTTGGCACACTTGCGGCAGAGGTTGTGCTGGCAGGGCAGGATGACCACGGGTTTGGAGAACATCTCCAGGCACACGGGGCAGATCAGCTGCTTCTCCAGGTTCTCCATGGTGGCTCTGCTGCCGGCACCAGGCCCAGAACTGCCTGCCGAGGGGGGCCTGAAGCCGGGGGCAAAGTTCATCACCTCAGGGGAGCAGAGAGTGGGGAACCAGAGGAGGCAGGAAGGGAAAAACGAGCGGAGGCTTCCAGAAACACAAGCTGGAAGATATTCCGTCTCCGTCGGCTCTGTCTTCAAGAGTTCAGGCCTCGAGCAGTTCAGTGTCCATCAGTCCTGACCTCTCCTGCTATCATCCTCTTAATTATCGAATTCTACTTTAATTCAAACGTGTTTTCAGGAGGTGCCGTCGCTCCGTCTCTTTCCCAGCCCTGTTGTGCAGACGCTGCCGTGCCCCTGTCTCTGTCCCACAGCAGCCGCCGCTCTGTTGACTGTTGGTATTTTTAGCTGCTGGGTTTGTTCAGGCTTGGGTTACTGTCTAAACTGCGTTCCACAGCGGCACCACGGCCCGGTGCGGCTGTGGCAGAGGATCATGACAGTGGTCAGAGAGCAAGGATCAGATTATCATGTTTTCTGGGACATCAAACTCTGACGCTCATGAGCCCGTCCACATAAACAGGCCGGCCCCGCTGGCCCACCAGACCCCAAACAGGACACAGCTTACACAGTTATTCTGCAAACCGATGATGTCATCTCTTTAGGCCACATTCAGTGTTGGCCAGTCAAATATAGAATAAGGCTCTCGTATTTGAAGCATTAAATATTCCAGATCCCCAAGATCCTCGGACCAGCTGCTCCTGACCGTCCCTCAGTGCAGAGGATGGTGTTTGCCGTCCCACATTTAAATCAAGTCAGCTTTATTAATGCAACCGCAGTTGACCAAAGGGCTGCAACTTAATTACCTTAATTAAACGCGATAAG
This sequence comes from Pseudorhombus dupliciocellatus, assembly GCA_016785235.1. Lineage (NCBI taxonomy): Eukaryota > Metazoa > Chordata > Actinopteri > Pleuronectiformes > Paralichthyidae > Pseudorhombus > Pseudorhombus dupliciocellatus. The sequence continues at coordinate 2,000,970 of JAFBJW010000131.1, read as the reverse complement.
TTCATTATTAATCATCGTGTTTAAAAAAAAAATGAGTCAGAATGTGAAACACACGAAGATAATAAAATAACACCGACATGCAAAACAATCAAGTAAATCAAGTTTTATTGAACTGCAATATATTCAACACTGAGAAAAACATGTTTATCTTTGGATCTGTTCGGGCCTGTGTGAGTGTGTCCCAGTGAATCTCAACTCCAGGGCCCTTTTCAAAAAGCAGATTTAGTGAGAACTCTGAGTTAGTTGACCCGTGAACCTAACCTAACGAGCAGGTTTGCTTCCACTAACCCTGAGTTCCCCTGCTCTGCAGACCGAGGACAGTGGCAGACACGGCGTGTCCGTTTCTTGAAGAGCCAGTAGATGTCGCAGCGCAGATGCTCCGCAGTAATCTCCGTCGGGAGAGGATAAACAGACCCAATTACATTTTATAACACACTGATGAGAACCTGTGAGAGCGTTTCTGTTTCTGTGCACCATCAATCATTTATCAGAACAATAAAATTGTATTGAATGCATGCTGTTCAATGAGGGCGGGCTTTAAACAACACCACAACAATTGCTTTGAATTAAATTATACCTATTTTGCATTATATTATATATAACGATTCTATTTCATATTTTATATTTCTTTAGTTACTGCCAAGTCCATTTTGCGTCTGGTGGGTTGCACCTGTGGGGACATTCTAAAACTCTTAACGTAAAAAAGCTGAACATCTTAATGTCGGAGACGGAGATCCGCCAGGAAGTGGGCTGAGATCGCCACACACGTTTTGGTGATGATTAAACGCAGTTTTTGGACGTTAAGCGATGTTAGGATTTTAACGGTTAAGCGTCTCATGAATGTGCGCTCAAACACATACACATATAGAATGCAGATGTTGGATGAGTGGAACACACACCAAACAGTTTTTTTCCCTCCATTTACTCGAGCTCTCGCGGTTGACTTTTATTGATTTGTTCAAATGTGTTCACTTTCTTATATGCGGTCATTCATATTACCAACTCCACTGGGGAGAAGTAGGAGGAGCGAGGCTTTGTTTCACCTGTTGCCATGGTGAATCCTGTGATCTGAGTTCCATTGATGAGGGCTTCATGCACGAGCTTCACTCCAGGGTCACTGTGACTCAGAGTTGGTCAACCCACAGCTCAGAGTTTGTTGAACTGCTTCCTGAAACGACGCCCAGATATTGAGAAAAGTTGACCCTTACACGCACCGGCGCGGTGACGTCACATTGACGCGATGTGCAGCGAATTGCAGGATTGTACCGGAAATTGATGACTACTAGTTCAAAGTAAAATGCAACGTGCGTGTTGGGACGGCACACAGGGCATTTTCATCTATTGTGAAAAATGCTACCCGTGTGCGCGTGTTGTGCCTTTGTACTGTGCAGTACTGTGTACTGTTCTGTGTGGACTCGAACACTTCACCTCCATCACAGTGAACGCACCCTTTACGAAATGAAAGCGTTGACTTTAGGAGGTTTATTGTGAAGTTTCTGCCCGGAAACGCGGTGTGGTGCCGGGTCTAACTTTCCGCTCCGGTCCTCGGGCTGACTTCCACTCGGCCGGCGGCGCGTGTGGGACCATCTCCCCCATCGTCCCGTCTCACTGACCGCTCACCTGTCCCGCTCACTGTCGCTCCTCCGCCTCCCCTGACTCCCTCCTACCTGCGACCTCACAGACTCCCCTGTGTGCTGTGAGACCTGCTACTCATCCTCCTCGTGCGTCACAGTCTCCTCCTCCTCCTCCTCCTCTCTCTCCCTCCTCTTCCTCCTCGCGGCGTGAGCTTCACGTGGAGATCGGAGCTCGTCGCCGTCACCGCCGCAGAGAATCCTCCGTCAGTCCTCGGTAAACTTCGCATCGTTAGCATCGTTAGCTTCAACACGAACATGGCTACGCTGGTTCTGGAGGACGGAGCGACGTTCAGGGGCCGCCTGTTCGGAGCCGCCGTGTCCGTGTCCGGAGAAGTTGGTGAGTTCACTTTAGCACATTGAGAACATGACTGCTAATTCAGCCTCGTCGTTACCTGTCAGAAAAATAAAAACGTTCTCCTAACCTGCTGCTGAAGGTGCGCCTCACAAACTCCATGCATATATCTGAGAATTTAAATTTGGCTAAGCTAATGTTGTCTCATGAACCTGTTGTTGTAAACACGGATCTTAATGTTTCCGATCCTCCTCCACCTGCCAGGGGCGCTACTCACATGTGTGGCTCCCTGGGCCCCTTCAGACTATGTAAAACTTGAAACATCAGAATGATTCCTGACACCCACTCATTTATCTGATAGGCCCCTAACACCTGCTAACTTCTGCAGGTAGTTCGCAACTTCAATTGTGCAGAAGTTTGTCGAGATTCAAGGGCTATTCACCATCTTCGTCCTATATTCTGAAATACTAATCAAATTGAAAAAAAAAAATAGCACACAGATTAAACTCTATAACTGCCAGGAACACACCACCACGTTTCACACTGATGAATATTTGTGTGCGGTCAGTGTTTCAGACGGGTATGGTGGGCTACCCCGAGGCTCTGACCGACCCATCTTACCGCTGCCAGCTGCTGACCCTCACCTACCCCTTGGTCGGCAACTACGGGGTCCCGAAAGACGAGGATGGAGAGTTTGGACTGAGCAAGGTGAGCTTCTGTTAAAAGTTCCAGTCAGATTGGAAAGTGTTGACGTTTATGTTTTGGATTGTGTTGATGAGGAGCTCACAATGTTGGGTTTTCTTGTCATCGCTCAGTGGTTCGAGTCGTCGAAGATTCACGCTGCAGCTCTGATCATCGGAGAGCTGGCAGACAGTCCCAGTCACTGGAGTTCAGTCAAGTCACTGGACCAGTGGCTCAAAGAGCAAGGAATTCCAGGAATACAAGGTTGGAACTCTTAACGCTGGACACGTAATAAAGTTTCAGACATTAAAATGGGAAATGAGGAATATTGTCCATGTGCTCCAGGGATTGACACCCGCCGCCTGACCAAAAAGATCAGAGAGAAAGGCACCATGTTGGGGAAGCTGGTGGTGGATGGGACTCCAGAGGACAGCATTCCCCTGGATAACCCTGACCACAGGAACCTGGTCCAGGAGGTCTCCATGAAGGTAACACACCCACATGAGGGTCTGACTCACATCAGCACAGACCTCTCTCTGTGAATAACCAGGGTCTGTGCTGTGACTCTTCAGGAGCCCCGAGTGTTTAACCCCAGTGGAAGTCTGCAAATCACAGTGGTGGATTGTGGCATCAAATACAACCAGATCCGCTGCCTGGCTGAGAGAGGAGCCCGAGTCACCGTCGTGCCCTGGGACCACCCGTTGGACAGTGCAGGTTGGCATCTTGCTGCTGCTGCTGCTGCTGCTGCTGTGTGTCAATGAGATTATGAAACACTGGATCCAGGAATAGAACTTTTTTCTTGTCTTTTCTAGAGTTTGATGGTTTGTTCATCAGTAATGGCCCCGGGGATCCTCAGCTCTGCCAGGCCACCATCGACAACGTGAGGAAGGTCGTCTGCGTGGATCGCCCCAAGCCAGTTTTCGGGATCTGTCTCGGACACCAGCTGCTTTCCTTGGTCATCGGAGCGAAGACGTACAAGATGAAGTCAGTACCTCATACACCACTCTGTTAATTCAAGGGCTGAATGAAAATTCTCTCCCACACCTCAGTTTGAAAACAACCACTTGCAACATGAAGTTTATCTGACGAGACGACAGTTACCAACATTTAAAATCTTAGATATAAATCTTTAAAAGGCAAATTTGATTTAACTTGTGTGTGTGTGTGGAGGATTTTTCTGGAACAGGAGGTGTAAGTGTTCTCAGAGACCAGATACCAGAGACCAGCTTCTGTAGAAACACAGACGTCTCATCCACTCTTTCTTTTGGGAGAGTTGTGATGTGAAATGCAGGTTTCTGCTGTTCTCAGCAGTCTGGACTTCCCTGTACGGGCACAGCCGTGTTGGGCTGACCGGCCATGTTATGAAAAAGACTAAACAAACAAGCCAAGACAGGATGGTCGGCTTCTCACTGTGGGTCTGAGAGGTTTTGTTCCCCTGATTCTGCTGCTTTATCAGGCTCCGTGTGAAGGTCAGGCCGGGCAGGGAATGTTCCCAATAACCTGCTCCTGGAATTTTGTTCTCATCTGCAGCTGACAACAGGACTGTTACAGTGCTTGACCTCAAACATGTCTAAATACCGCAATGTAGTGGTTTTCTTCTCAAACTCTTTCTGAGGCTGATAGTGGCTGGTGTGTTCGGATCAAAACAAGGAATGGAATAGAAACGTCTCCAACGGATAATGTCTCATACATATTTGATGTTCCACTCGTCTTTCAGGTACGGAAACCGAGGTCACAACCAGCCCTGCATCCACCAGGGAACAGAGCGCTGCTTCATCACCAGCCAGAATCACGGCTTTGCTGTTGACCCCAACACTCTGCCCGAGAACTGGGACGTCCTCTTCACCAACGCCAATGATCACACCAATGAGGGCATCGTCCACAACGAGCATCCCCTGTTCAGGTAGTGAAGCGGCTCCAGGAGGGAGCTGGTCGTACACCTCGTCTGTGACTGAGATATGTGGTTTCCTTCCTGCTGCAGTGTTCAGTTCCATCCAGAGCACATGGCTGGTCCCACAGACCTGGTCAGCCTGTTTGATGTCTTCCTCGACACTGTGAGAGACCACAAAGAGGGCAGTGGAACCAAAACTGGTAAATAGAGGAAAGTTTTTATTCTTTTACTTCGGTGTCTTCTGAAGAGCTTAACTTAATGTGTGTGTGTGTCGTCCCCCCCCCCATCAGTCAAACAGCGACTCATGGATCATCTGACCTTCCTGGGCTCCCCAAAGCCTGAGGACGTGGCCAGACCCAGGAAGGTCCTCATCCTGGGCTCCGGTGGACTGTCGATTGGCCAAGCTGGAGAGTTTGACTACTCCGGCTCGCAGGTCTGTGAAAGAGGAGGAGAACAGTTCTATGGATGAATGAATCATCATTTTGGAGAAACTCTCTCGGTTGATGTCCCAGCTGATGTCATCTAATTTTGTTTTCCAGGCTATCAAGGCTCTGAAAGAAGAGAACATCCAGACTGTGCTGATCAACCCCAACATCGCCACCGTCCAGACGTCCAAAGGCCTGGCAGACAAAGTCTACTTCCTGCCCCTCACTGCAGAGTATGTCACTCAGGTATGAGTTCCCTCTGCTCTTGATGGTTAAAGGTTTAGCATCTGAAGCAAGTTGTACAAGAAGGATCGGAGAAAATACCTGTGTCCTCCCACAGGTGATAAAAAACGAACGACCGGACGGCGTCCTGTTGACCTTCGGCGGTCAGACGGCGCTGAACTGTGGAGTGGAGCTGACCAAGCTCGGTGTCCTGGAGAAGTATAATGTCAGAGTTCTGGGAACTCCGGTGTCCTCCATCGAAATGACAGAGGACAGGAAGATCTTTGTGGAGAAAATGGAAGAGATCAACGAGCATGTGGCTCCCAGCGAAGCAGCGCTGTCTGTGGAGCAGGTGCGGAGAAGCAGGTTCCTCACTTCCATTCACCAAAACACGGCGTCTCTCTTGTTCCTAAATTCATCTTCTTCTTCTCTCTGCCAGGCCGTGGCTGCTGCGGAACGCATCGGCTACCCCGTCATGGTCCGTTCAGCCTTCGCTCTTGGAGGTCTGGGTTCAGGCTTCGCCAACAACAAAGAGGAGCTGACTTCTCTGGTGACGTCAGCCTTCGCACACACCTCCCAGGTGCTGGTGGACAAGTCCCTGAAAGGCTGGAAGGAGATTGAGTACGAGGTGGTCCGAGACGCCTATGACAACTGCGTCACCGTGAGTAAAGAAAGAGCAAAGAAACCCAGCGCTGACGGGCGATAACGCCACAGAGGCTCACCACGGAATTGGATACAGATAAAGCTGTGTCTGTGTCTGCATTCGTTCCTGTAATGCAGGTGTGTAATATGGAAAATATCGATCCTCTGGGCATCCACACTGGAGAGTCCATTGTGGTGGCGCCGAGTCAAACACTCAACGACCACGAGTACAACATGCTGAGGAACACCGCCATCAAAGTCATCAGGCACCTCGGTATTGTGGGAGAATGTAACATCCAGTACGCTCTCAACCCTGAATCAGAGCAGGTACACACACACACACACACACACACACTATATTCATTAAATTTTAAAATCAGTTTATTTTTCTAAGAACTGAACATTCTCCTGGTGTCTTCCAAACCTTCACGGTCAAGATAACTGACAGAGTCTCCGCCTCTTCTTCTGTGAGGATTTCACATGAGGTGGAGGAGTAAGATGCGTTTAGTCGTATGGGTGCGTCTCCTCCTCGGTGTTGTGGGGAGATGCAACGGCAACAGTTGGTTCCATCGGCAGGCTGCAGCTGACGAGGCTTGGTCTGAGTCTGTTCCTCTTCTTCTTTTTGCGCCTGACTTGCTCATATTCACCGGAGCCCTGGGGGACTTCTGTCTCATTCTGCTTGTGCTGAGACAGACTGAGAGTGGGCTCAGTCTGGGGGCCGCTTGGCTGCGTGTGCTCCTCAGTGCTCTGTGTGGATGAAGCAGTCACAGCGCCAGCAGAGCAGCGCTTCTTCATCTTTCTGAGTTTGACCTCCAGCACGACCCGCTTGTTTTCAGCGTAACCCTGCGAGATAAAATCCCAGTTTTCCTTCTCCTTGAGAGCAGCCACGAATCCAAAGTCCATGTTTCTCTCTAATAGGGCTTTTCCACCGAGCTGGTGCTAGTGCTGGTTCTGGGCTAGTGGCTCGGCTGGAACCAGTTCTTTCTGTTTCCACCAACACAGAACAGGCACCAACTCTTTGGTGGGCCAGAGCGAAGCACCAACTACGTCAGGGGGCGGGGTTATTGTGACAATCGTTATGTGGTTGTAAACGGCAGCCAAGCGAGTCGTCTGTTGTTGGAGTTTCTCATTCAACTGTTAACCTGAAATGAGTGGAAGCAGCAGTGGTCGGAGGAGGAGACCTGGTGCTTCTGTGGTCGTCTGGAGAACTACAGGGGAAACTGAGCGGAGCCTCGCGGACCAAACTGGTACGTGAAAAGCTCGAGACAGCTGCAGCAGGATACGTGCGGGGAGTCGAGCAACTCCTGATTAAATGCACGTTAAAGTTAAAAAGGGAGTTCAGGGACGGCTACTGATGCAGTGACATCCTCAAGCTCGGCTCTGTGCCGATGAAAAACCAAACTGGTTCTTAGAAAGATTGAGATTAGAACCAACTAAGCACTAGCACCGAACAAGCACCTGGATCTTTTGGGAGAAAATCCCTATAATTCTTCGTCCAGGTCAGAGACATGATAGCAGATGGCGTGCAGAGAGCAAACAAAGAATCAGAGAGCTATGATAACCAGATAGATAATCAGAGAGCTAAACCATGACCAGCTGCAATCAATAACCCAATATATCCAACTGAGGACTGAACATCCATCCACCAATTGAAACCTACCAGCATTAAAGGATCACAGGAATATGTTAGAATTGCGCCCTATAATTTAGATAGGGAAATGTCCCTTTGATCTAATTAAACCAGCCATATCCATGGTAACAGGCCACCACGTGGTTGTGGGTGGGATCGACTGCTCCTGCAGGTGACGAAGTGATGAAAACAATGACTTTTAAAGATCGTGGAAGACATTTTCATTATCTCAGAAGTACAGGGACCCTTCATGACACTGGTGTCAATTCCACCATCAGGGGGTTGACTTTGTTGTTGACTGGACAGACGTGACAGAAGTCAGCAGGGTTCACATCAGTTCTGGATCATGACAATAAAACAGCCCTTCACTCTATCGTGTGTTTATGTGTTTCTTCAAGGTTGCGTCGCTTTAAATCGTGCTGTGGCAAAGAACTGTGGGACAGTATTTTCTTCCCTTTCAAGGATGGTCTCACACACACAGTCAAACTTTTGTGTGCGATATCATTGCAGTATTACATCATCGAGGTGAATGCTCGCCTGTCCCGGAGTTCGGCCCTGGCCAGTAAAGCAACTGGTTATCCTCTGGCCTATGTTGCAGCCAAACTGGGCCTGGGGATCCCGCTGCCTCAGCTCAAGTATGTTAAATTACATCAAAGCTCGAACCATTTCAACTTTCAACTTTCCTGATTCTGTTGTGAATAAAAGTCAAATGTTCTTTTTGTAGAAATTCAGTCACCAACTCCACAACAGCAAACTTTGAACCCAGTCTGGATTACTGTGTAGTGAAGGTGCCACGCTGGGATCTCAGCAAGTTCCTCAGGGTTTCCACCAAGATTGGCAGCTCCATGAAGAGTGTTGGTAAGAGTGACAGAGTTTTTTGGTGCTGGGAGGAAAAACAAACACCGCATCCAGACATCTCCTAAACTCCAGCTGATATTCTGAAGGTCAGTGTTTGAATCCCTCTCTCCCCAGGGGAGGTGATGGCCATCGGCCGCAGCTTTGAGGAGGCCTTCCAGAAAGCTCTGAGGATGGTGGACGAGAACTGTGTGGGCTTCGATCACACAATCAAACCTGTCTCTGAAACGGTAAAAAAACGCGTCGTTGCTTCTTGTTAAGTTTTTGTTTTTAACTCGGGGCCTCTTATCTGAATTACATCGTCAAACCAGTGGTCAGTTATTGGGAAAACTGGATTGAAGTGTTTCCTAATGACTTCTCCCTCTTCCTCTCTGTCCTCCAGGAGTTGCAGACTCCCACAGACAAACGCATCTTTGTGCTGGCGGCGGCGCTCAAGGCCGGCTACACGGTGGACCAGCTGTACGAGCTCACAAAGATCGACCGCTGGTTCCTGCACAAGATGAAGAACATCGCTGACCACGAGCGCCTGCTGGAGACCTACAGCCAGGTGAGAGCCGTCAGGCTGAAACATCCTGAGGAGAAGACACATGTTCGTCTCTGTGACGTTTAGTTCAAACTTTTCTCGGCCGTCTCTTCCAGGATGAGAGCGTCATGCCTCCTGAAGTGATGCTGAAGGCCAAGCAGCTGGGATTCTCGGACAAGCAGATTGCACTGGCTGTGCAGAGGTTGGTCAGGAGCTTTGTTAGCAGGCAGGAGCATAGGTTGTGTTATGTAGCTTCTTCATGGTCTGAGTCTGGTCTCCTCGACAGCACTGAGCTGGCGGTGAGGAAGCTGCGCCATGACTGGTCCATCCTCCCTGTGGTGAAGCAGATCGACACCGTGGCGGCCGAATGGCCCGCTTACACCAACTACCTGTACCTGACCTACCACGGCACGGAGAACGACCTGAGCTTCGACGACCAGCACGTCATGGTGATCGGCTCCGGTGTGTATCGCATCGGCAGCAGCGTGGAGTTTGATTGGTGCGCGGTGGGCTGCATCACAGAGCTCAGGAAGGTATGTCCAACGTGATCCGGTGCAGTTCATGAGGTCTGCTTTGTTTGCTGAACGTAACTAAATGCACATTTAACCTCGTTGTAGATGGGTTTTAAGACCATCATGGTGAACTACAACCCTGAGACAGTCAGCACAGACTACGACATGTGTGACCGCCTCTACTTTGATGAAATCTCCTTCGAGGTGAGTCTTGCTCTCGACCGCACGTGCGTCTCCGGCCGCGTCGTGTTCCTCAGTGGCTAGGCCCGTCTAGATTGTGTGTTCATAAGTGCTCATGTTCCAGGTGGTGATGGACATCTACGAGAAGGAGAACCCAGAGGGGGTGATCCTGTCGATGGGAGGCCAGCTGCCCAACAACATCGCCATGTCGCTGCACCGTCAGCTGTGCCGCATCCTGGGAACATCGCCCGAGTTCATCGACAGCGCTGAGAACAGGTTCAAGTTTTCCAGAATGCTGGACACCATTGGCATCAGCCAGCCACAGTGGAAGGAGCTCTCTGACACCGAGGTACAGAACTATCCATCCACACACTGGATAAACCCAGTTTATTTTCCATGTACTGGGATTTAAGTGTTTCATTCCTCTCCGTCCCATGTCCTCTTGCTCCAGTCTGCTGTCAAGTTTTGTGAGACGGTTGGATATCCCTGCCTGGTTCGTCCGTCCTACGTTCTCAGCGGAGCGGCCATGAACGTGGCCTACAGTGACAGTGACCTTGAGAAATACCTGAGTAACGCTGTGGCCGTGTCCAAGGAGCACCCGGTCGTCATCTCCAAGTTCATACAGGAAGCTAAGGTTTGAAAAAGCTAAATATAAAAAGACTGATATGTGCAAATAGTATAAATGTTTAGATGTGTGTGTTATATTACATTATTTTATTTTTTTGCATTTCCCAGGAGATAGACGTGGACGCAGTGGCGTGTGACGGGGTCGTGATGGCCATTGCGGTTTCTGAACATGTGGAGAACGCTGGCGTCCACTCGGGCGATGCCACACTGGTGACGCCACCTCAGGATCTTAACCAGAAGACCATCGAGAGGATCAAGGTCATTGTTCACGCCATTGGCCAGGAGCTGCAGGTCACCGGACCCTTCAACCTGCAGCTGATCGCCAAGGTGAGAAACCTGCCTGAAGTTCAAACTTATCTGGTAGGTGAGTCATAGCAGGGGTTCGTGCTCAGAGGTAAAACTTTAATTTGAACATGTGAAAGAGAAGAACTTGGACTATCTGAAGTAGTTCGCCTTGTGGGCCAGCAGAGGGCAGCAGAGCTGTAGCATTGCATGTCCTCTGGACCACCAGTGGAAAAAATCACAAATGTAAAAAGTACAAAAAGTTAATTTGTGTGTGAGGTTTGATTTTAACATTGGTGCATTCCAGTTTCTTTGTCTGAGCGTGAATATTATAATAACGTGTCCCTCTGTAACAGGATGACCAACTGAAGGTGATCGAGTGCAACGTCCGCGTGTCCCGCTCCTTCCCGTTCGTATCCAAGACTCTGGGTGTGGACCTTGTTGCCTTGGCAACCCGACTCATAATGGGGGAGGACCTGGAGCCTGTGGGCCTGATGAGAGGGAAGGGGATCGTAGGAGTGAAGGTAACCGAGCGAATAAGGAGGAGACAGCCCAGAAAGCGCCCGTCGTGTTTTCCTCCTAACTCTCTCTTGCTCGCCACGTGTACCTCAGGTTCCTCAGTTTTCATTCTCCCGGCTGGCTGGAGCTGACGTGGTGCTCGGGGTGGAGATGACCAGCACCGGAGAGGTTGCCTGTTTTGGGGAGAACAGATATGAGGCATACCTCAAAGCCATGCTCTCCACAGGCTTCAAGATCCCCAAGAAGAACATCCTGCTTTCCATCGGCAGCTACAAGGTACCCAGTGAATATTTGTTGCTGCAGCTTCACCACGTTTAAGTTTTTTTCCTGACGTTCCTTTACGGTTGATTTGGTGATCGCAGAACAAGAGTGAGCTGCTGCCCACCGTGCAGGCGCTGGAGTCTCTGGGTTACGACTTGTACGCCAGTCTGGGCACAGCTGATTTCTACACCGAGCACGGAGTCAAGGTGACGAGAGAGATGCTTCTACCTGGGAAAAATATTCAACCATAATCAGAGTAGACTAAAGTATTCGGTAACCCTTCTGTTCTCCTCCAGGTGATGGCGGTAGATTGGCCCTTCGAGGAGGAAGACAGCGAATGTCCCACTAAAGAGAAGCAGCGCAGCATCATGAACTACCTGGAGGAAAACCACTTCGACCTGGTCATCAACCTCTCCATGAGGAACAGCGGAGGCCGTCGACTGTCCTCTTTCGTCACCAAAGGTTACCGGACCAGACGCATGGCCATCGACTACTCTGTCCCGCTCATCATCGACATTAAGTGCACCAAACTCTTTGTTCAGGTCGGTGTTTTAAGATAGAATGACAGTTTTAACTCAGCTCAGTGATTCAAATATTCCCATAAAGTCAGATTAACAGTGATGCATGATGGGTGTGTTGCAGGCTCTCCGTCAGGTCGGACCAACTCCACCGGTGAAGACTCACATAGACAGCATGGCATCCCAGACGCTGGTCCGTCTGCCCGGTGAGTCCCGATGAGCACCTGGAGAAACGTTGATTCGATTTTCGTTCTAAGTGTTTTGAGCTGTCTGGTGACACGTCGTGGTTGTTCCTCAGGCCTGATCGACGTCCACGTCCATCTGCGCGAGCCTGGTGCCACACACAAAGAGGACTTCTCCTCTGGCACCGCGGCCGCTCTAGCGGGAGGCGTGACCATGGTGTGTGCCATGCCCAACACCTCCCCAGCCGTCACTGACGCCAGCACTCTGGCCTTGGTTCAGAAGGTACGACATCATGAGGAGATCAGCCTGGATTCTTCACTTTTGACTCTGTGTGTGAAGTGGAATGATTGTGTCATTGTGTTGTCAGCTTGCTAAAACCGGCTGCCGGTGTGACTACGCCCTGTATCTGGGCGCTGCATCAGACAACGCTGCCGTCCTGCCGTCTATCGCCACCCAGGCGGTCGGTCTGAAGATGTATCTGAACGACACGTACTCCACCCTCAAGATGGACAACGTCTCTCTCTGGATGGAGGTAAGACGTGAGATGCCAGCGTCTCGTGGCCAGTGGAGGAGCTGACTGTGTGGTTCTTGTTTAAAGCACTTTGAGAAGTGGCCCAAGCACATGCCCATCGTCGCTCACGCTGAGAAGCAGACGGTCGCTGCCATCCTGATGGTGGCTCAGCTCTACCAGCGCCCGGTCCACATCTGCCACATCGCCAAGAAGGAGGAGGTAATGGCCGCGCAGAGAAGATTAACACTGTGACTTAGAGTATTTATTAATATCATCTGTGATTCCTCTTCCTGTCAGATCCTGATCATCCGCGCGGCCAAGCAGAAAGGCATCCAGGTCACCTGTGAGGTGGCGCCTCATCACCTCTTCCTGTGCGAGGACAACGTGCCGGACATCGGCGATGGACAGGCGCAGGTCCGACCCATGCTGGGGACCCGGGAAGACATGGAAGCTCTCTGGGAAAACCTGGACATCATCGACTGCTTTGCCACAGATCACGGTGAGTCTTCGCTGACCACACGTCAAACTGACGGTCACGCTTCATCAAGAGACGCCGTGTGATCACGTTTTGTTCTGGAATGCGTTGTTAGCACCTCATTCTGTCGAGGAAAAGAACAGTGAGCGTCCTCCTCCCGGTTACCCCGGCCTGGAAACCATGCTGCCGCTGCTGTTGACAGCGGTCAGCGACGGGCGTCTGACTCTGGACGATATCATCAGACGTCTCTATGACAACCCACGCAAGATCTTTAACCTGCCTGTCCAGGAGAACACCTACGTAGAGGTACACATCACCACCGACAACAGGAAAAGGTCAAATGATCTCGGTCACTGAAGTTTCCTGTGGTCAGGTGGACCTGGAGCACGAGTGGGTGATTCCTCAGGCCATGCAGTTCACCAAGTCCAAATGGACGCCGTTCCAAGGCCTGAGGGTGAAGGGGAAGGTCCGGCGTGTGGTTCTGAGAGGAGAGGTGGCTTACATCGACGGACAGGTCAGAATTCACCACCGCCGAGTTTCCGTGTTAATCCGTTAATCCGTCCAACCATACACAGACACAACCTTCTCCCTCCCTCTCAGGTGCTGGTCCCTCCAGGTTATGGAGAAGACGTGAAGACGTGGCCCATGGCTGCCGTGCTCCCCCCCGAGCCCATTAAAGAAGCTCCCATGGTGATGATATTAAATCAAATCATGTCTCAGCACTCCTCTTGGAAGCACTGATTCTAAATGTTTGTCCTTCAGACTCCAGAGCATCCTCGTCCCACTCCTCCCCGTGAAGGCCCCATCAGGACTCGAGCACCAAGCCCCCGGCGCTCCGCAGGAGAGAGCCGCTACCTGCTGCCGCCCCGCACCCACCGCTCCTCTGATCCCGGCCTCCCTCCTGGTACTCCTCTACTCAGATATGTTTATTATATCATGTGAGGTTTCCTTGATTTAACGTGTAGAATTAATGTGTGCACTGCGTTGTCCTGCAGAGATGATGATGATGCTTCCTCCGGCCACTGCGACGGATGGTTACACCCACCCTCCCCCTCTGTCCCGGCTGCTGTCCCCTCAGTCAGGGCCGGCTCAGATTCTCGCTGGACAGGTGTCCCACTTCCAGACGTCTCCTTTCCTGCACCCGTTGATCGGCCAGCACATCCTGTCTGTGCGGCAGTTCAGCAAAGAACAGGTACACACGACATACATGACGCGCACGTTTTATCGTCTAATGCATGAGAGGCTTTTTCAGTTTCGGTATTTTCTGTGTTTCAGATCTCACACCTCTTCAACGTTGCCCACACTCTGCGTATGATGGTTCAGAAGGAGCGCAGCCTGGACATCCTGAAGGTGCACCGTGTTGCTTTTAAATGACACAGATCTGACTGAGTACAGTTGAAAATACTTCCCATGTCTGTGTCCAGGGTAAAGTAATGGCGTTGATGTTCTATGAGGTCAGCACTCGCACCTGCAGCTCCTTCGCCGCGGCCATGCAGCGTCTCGGCGGCTCCGTCGTCCACTTCAGCGAATCCACCTCGTCCACGCAGAAAGGAGAATCTCTGGCCGACTCCGTTCAGACCATGAGCTGCTACGCCGACGTCCTGGTGCTCCGACACCCGTTGCCTGGAGCAGTGGAGGTGGGGCAGAAATGTTTGCCTCCGCTGTGATATTCTAGGACGATATTATCAGCTATCAGCAGAGTTATTTTCAGCGCTGTCTTCGTGTAACTCGTCTCGCTCTGTGGTCCTCAGAGTGCGTCCCGTCACTGTCGTAAACCAGTGATCAATGCTGGAGACGGCGTCGGGGAGCATCCGACCCAGGCCCTGCTGGACGTGTTCACCATCAGGGAGGAGCTGGGTACGGTCAACGGCATGACGGTGAGGGGCCTGCGGAGTTTGACTCCGGATTCTCAAATTCAGAAATCTGAACCTGGAACAAGCTTTCTATTGAAAACTCTGAATGATAAATAGTTTTCTTCTTGTTTTGTATCAGATAACGATGGTTGGGGATCTGAAACACGGCCGCACAGTCCATTCCCTCGCCAAACTGTTGACGCAGTACCGCATCACTCTGCGCTACGTGGCGCCCAAAAACCTCCACATGCCGGCAGAGATCATCAGCTACGTGGCTTCAAAGGGCATCAAACAGGTGATGGCGACAGTGATTGAATGATTGCATTTGTTTTAAAGAATCTAAATCTGATGTTCCCGGACAGGTTGAACAAACTGATGTGTCTTTACTGGTTTGCAGGAGGAGTTTGAGAGCATTGAGGAGGCTCTGCCTGAGACCGACGTCCTCTACATGACGAGGATCCAGAAAGAGAGGTTTGCGTCCGAGGAGGAGTACAAGGCCGTGAGTAACCTCCACGTCTTTACTTTGACTCTTGAGAGGAACGTCAGAACAGTTTGAATGCTGTGTGTAAGCTTGTGCAACGTGTTTCGAATCTTTAACCCAGTCAGCTGCTGCTCTTCTTCTCAGTGTTTCGGTCAGTTCATTCTCACTCCTCACACCATGACTGTGGCCAAGAAGAAGATGGTGGTGATGCATCCGCTGCCGAGAGTCAACGAAATCAGGTCAAACACAATGAGACGTCATCACAGAAATATCAGACTCCTTGCAGTCGCAGACTTTTTCAGTTCAAATCGTCAAATTGACGGTTATTTGATTCTTATTTTTCGCCCCCACAGTGCCGAGGTGGACACGGACCCGAGAGCAGCATATTTCCGTCAGGCGGAGAACGGCATGTACATCCGAATGGCCCTGCTGGCCACCGTACTGGGCAGATAAGAGCCACATGCTGCAGATGATGCTAAGTGTTAGCACCTTCACGTTCAGCCCTGAGAGTAATACAATGGACTGTTAGCTGATTCCAGTTTCCTTTATGTCAACTGTAAAATTATGTTTTTTTTTTGTTTGTTTTTTTTACAGCAACTGTTCTTTTTTTCTAACTTCAAACACATTTAGCGTTTTCCAAAAACCTTTATCTTTGTTATGTCTGTTTGTCCATGATGGTTAAAGGAGTGTTTGTTTACCAGTGAGAGATGAAGCTGCTTGGATGAGAACCGGGGGCATTGAATTCAATATTATCGTTGATGAAATGAAGCCTGTGGTTGCTCCGTTACAACTGACTGTAGGGAATTGTAAAGGGACTGGCTCGCACGTTCAGGAGGGACGAAAGAGAAAATGTCTGCCAGCATTTTATAGAGCGCACTCTATCCCAACCAGGTTTAGTTTTGTATGAATTCTTTCTTCTGTTACTTATCTTTCCTGAATTATGTTGAATTTACTGTAAATGCACAGATGTCTCACAGGCTAAGAGGTATTCATCTACGACAAAAAACAGTTAAAATAAATAATGAATAAATACAAAAAAATCTAAAAGGGATGACGGAAAGGTGTTGAAGGACTGTATCATGTAGAAAAATAAATAATAAAAAGGACAATCGTTGGTAGTTTGTTTTTATTGTCTACAGGAAGCTGCATGACACATGGTGTTAATTAAAGATGAGTTGCTGTTTTTTTTTAACAATCATTCACCTTTAATGGTGAAAAATAATTTTTTTAAATGATTTTTTTGTGATGCTGTTTTTGTACTTTAAGTGTGTAGTTTCTACTTTTATTTAACTTAAAGAATTATTTACAGAACAACAAAACATGATGTTAAAGGTTCAGTGTGTCAGAGTCAGGTGAAAGGATCTAATGACAAATCATAAAATAATTTTTATTTTAAAAGAATCAAAATCTGAATGAATTAACCTTTTGCAGCTGGTGAGGCGTTCACGGACCAGACATAATAACCTCTTTGTTTCCCGTATTTCATGTTTTCTAACATCCTGTGGGAATCACACGTTGTCTGTCATGGTGACAGACAACCCTGGACTTCATGGGTTATCAAACTAATCTAAAAAAAAAAAGAACAAAATTTCCTCAGATAAGTTTTGATATTTAGACTTCCACAGAAACCTGTGAAACCGCACCGTCGAGCTCTTATTCTTCAATCAGCCGCAACTTAAAAAGGTAACCTGTAACCAGAGGAAGTGGGTGAAACCCGAAGAGACGCGTGGTTTGAAGATTCACTCTTTGGGCCGAGGGGAGGATTTTAGGGGAAACCTTGAAAGCACCGTGTCGTCAGACTGTTCCTGGAAGGAGGAAGAGAAGAAGAAGAAGGGACCGGGCGGCCGCAGCAGCAGCAGCGGGCCACCACCTCACCACACCCGGGCTGATTTCGCCGCCTTCCCGAGCCTTTACCCGGGAGTTCAACTTATCGAACCGGATGCCTCTATGGTCCAGTTAGCCTCGCAGCGAGACACACCGCGTCCAGTTAGCACAAGGTAAGCTACCCCGGACACGTCCAAATTAGCTAGCACACGGTTAGCTAGCAGTCACGCTCGCCAAACTCCATTCGCAAATCTGCCAATTTAACGATGACTCGCTTCTCGACGTAGCGGTCATTTCCAACCTCTGACACCGGCGTGACTCTCCCGGAGTAGCGTAAGTACCCAGGTCCAGTTCAGACTCGAGTCCAAACACCATATTAGCTGTTCACCTTTTAAAATCACAGGGCGGTGGCAGCGAAAACGTGAACGACTAATAATAATGAGGATTTGAGGTTCTGCCTGATTGAGTGTTCCCTCGGATGTGTATGAAATGTACGCCGAATTGGCCAGTCTATCGTGGTTTGTATTTTGAATGGTTGTGCGGAGTTTGTGTGTGGGATTACTGTTTACAGACAGGTGTGATATGTAAAATTACTGTATTTGTAAACGGAGTTCCGCATATTTGTGTCCGGACTAGCTGGGTGTAACGGGCCAAGTCTGACATGTTTACACATGCATGAAGTTCTGCTGCAGGAACACACCTCAGGTAACCACACAGGGAGGGCGGCTAACGGCTAGCTGGACCTACAGGACCTGGGGTGGGAAAGGCAAAGGGACACAACTTAAAACGATGGAGTGGAAATGTGGACCGGGATCAGTGTGTGAAGACCCGGGTTGTAAAACCGAAAGTATCTAGTTCTCATGGGCAGGCAGATTAGCAAAGGATTAGAGCTCCACAAGGACAACCAGGCGACAATCACGCGGCATTCCTCGCTCAGCAGAGCGGACAGTCATTCCGGAACGCCGGCCTCTGTCCCCGGAGCAGCACCAGGACCCCTCCAGGACCAGAACCCTGAGGACTGGTATAACCAGGAGCACCCAGCACCGCTCCGACCCAGTGGAGGAAACTGTGTTTGTACCGGTGTCTGACATGTTTGAACCCGGGTCATAGGGAGACTGTTCAGTGATGCCTCATCCACTGACCTAATTATGGAAGCGCCCCCCCCACCCCGAACAGATGTGGTCAGTGAGATGTTTCCAGTGACAAAGAGGTGACGGGAAACCAGATTTACTGCCTCTGAGGAGGAGGAATGAGCGAACAGGCCTAGGTTCTGCTGAGCTGTGGTGGAGGAAGTGTTAGATCTTTAGAATTTGATGATTTAAGAGGCTTTTGGAGTCAAAGAGGAAAATGTCCCGACAGCTGGGTCCAGACTCTTTATGGAAATGTGAAGGACGACATTCACAGCAACAGGAAAATCCCTGAAATGTTCAGTAAAACTGCAGCAGATCTCAGAGAGG
The DNA here is from genome assembly GCA_016785235.1 of Pseudorhombus dupliciocellatus. NCBI lineage: Eukaryota > Metazoa > Chordata > Actinopteri > Pleuronectiformes > Paralichthyidae > Pseudorhombus > Pseudorhombus dupliciocellatus. Next base: position 1,982,492 of record JAFBJW010000131.1, on the reverse strand, counting down.
CTCTGCCCCCCTGCAGTGGAGGAAACTGTGTTTGTACCGGTGTCTGACATGTTTGAACCCGGGTCATAGGGAGACTGTTCAGTGATGCCTCATCCACTGACCTAATTATGGAAGCGCCCCCCCCACCCCGAACAGATGTGGTCAGTGAGATGTTTCCAGTGACAAAGAGGTGACGGGAAACCAGATTTACTCCCTCTGATGAGGAGGAATGAGCGAACAGGCCTAGGTTCTGCTGAGCTGTGGTGGAGGAAGTGTTAGATCTTTAGAATTCGATGATTTAAGAGGCTTTTGGAGTCAAAGAGGAAAATGTCCCGACAGCTGGGTCCAGACTCTTTATGGAAATGTGAAGGCGACAGCAACAGGAAAATCCCTGAAATGTTCAATAAAACTGCAGCAGATCTCAGAGAGGCTCTGCCCCCCTGCTCCTCCAAATATGATCACTTATGGTTTGAAAAAAACAAGATGGCGCAGGTCAATGTTGGGGCTTCAAAAACGTCAGCTCACCAGCCGGTGGGCAGTGTCATTGCCTCACCCCCACGTTATGAACGTTCAGACTCTCATCGCCACCTCCTGTGTCCTGCACGCCACTTAGACCGACTTCCTTCTTGTGTAGCCACAGGCAGTGCTGATGAACTGCTGCCTTTGTTGTCATGCATGTGATTTTTTTATTTTATTTTTTTTCAGTGTGGTTCAGTTTTCAGAATATATGGCGGATTCTTAACAGACATGGACATGATGATGAACTTTATTACAGCTTCAGACTTTCACAGAGATCGGAATGTGTCCATGTTCTTTCTTACCTACTTTGTTTAGTTTAGTCTGAACAGGTGTGAGAGACACCTGGGACCAACTGGTCCACCAAAATTGCTGGTCTGGAGCTGGTCCATTTCAGTCACGGTTTGAAAAGATGGTTTGAATCAGTTTCAGGAAGTTGAGACATCAAGAAACGATAGAGGAAGAAGAATTTGTTCATAAAGTTTGGAATTTCAGGTGTGAAAATTGGACATGAGACTGTTAAGTGTGGTTTATTGTGTGTGTGTGTGTTGTTTAAAACACTGGTCTCACACTCACCTTAGACAGCCATTGTTATTTTTAACTCTTAAGGCCTATTTTAAGAGCTGCTGTTCTCCCTGAATGAGAATCCTCAAATCATCGTCTTCTCTTTTGGATTTGATGAGAGACCTTGTGTCAAACAATAAAAAAGTATATTTCTTGAGCTGCCACAGGACTCAGCTGTTTGAAGAGTTTACTTTTATGCTATTTACTAAGAATAGCTTTTTAAAAATAATCATTGAACTCCCTGGGTGTCAGTGTTTTTGAGTCTGTGCTTACCATGCTTATTTTATACTGGCTGATACTGTCATTTAGTCAGTGTTGTGGCTCGGTTTTATTTTTGTAGTAAAGTACATTACTTCTCCTCGTGCCTCGACCACAGGGACCATGGTCTAAATGTGTTTCTGTTTACCCTGAAAAAAAAGTCCCTGCTCCTGTTGTTTGTCTTTGTGAAAAGGCTCAAAGTCCTGTATTTGTGGTGTGTACGTACACAGTGTGTAAACGGCAGTTTCTTCAAGTTGACGCAGCAGTGACTGCATTTGGCTAATCAACCTAATAGAGCTGGCTCCCAGAGTCTCGATCAATCCAGGCGGAGCTGCAGGGTGACGGTGTGATCGGAGCCTGGTTCCTTCTCTCCCTGTAGAACCGAGTGTGCAGGATTCTTCAAGGATGCGTGAAGTATTTACATCTGCTCCTTGGCCTCAGCCGACGTACCATCTGGGCCTGCAGCGCTGCCACGGTTCAGGAGAGAAAAAAATGACCTTTTTTATTTGCTCTCTGCAGCGTTTATTCCAGTCACTGGTTTAAATGTTGCCATTTAACTTTGATCTGTCCTCCACATGCTTGAGTGAAGTCCGACCCTCAGAGCTGCTGCAGCTAATAGTTATCATTATTAATTCATGTGTAAATACTCAGTGTTTAATTGACAGTGTGAAGCTTATGTTTTATTTTCACAACAGGCTCAGATCTAATCGGATGACAGCCTGTGGAAATAAAGCTGCTTAATGCTGCATTGAAATATGATTCAAAGGATTGCCTTTGTTAAAAGCAAGAAAATGACCTGAAAGCACCACAGTTGAATAAGTGAGTCCCGTCACCAGCGACCTGTCCAGCTCTCACCTCCTCTGGAAGACGTCCCCTGGATGGGAGCTTATTTTAGCACATGGGAAGTTTGGATGTGAACAAAGTGAAGCCCTGTTTGTTTGAACAGAGCCGACATTGTTTGTGTTTGTGTCTCGCTTTGTCACAAAGTGTGGGGGGAGGTACGCACTGTGAGTTGAAAATTAAATATTAGGACCTTCAAGCCATAGCCTGTACCGTATCCACTCCCTCCATGTTTGCTCTCGCTCCAGCACCTTCTGTTTATCACACCATGACACAGATCTGTGGAAACATGCTCTGCTGGTCGTTGTGTACTGTATGCCTGCGTGTGTGTGGCCAGACTCTGACCGGGACGCAGGCCCTCTGTGACTAGGACTTGGATGGGTAATCTGTGAGATCAGCAAAATGTAATCTTCTTTGGTCAACAACCCGGACGGCATTATTTGTGTGGCTGAATAAGAGTCTGTGTGTCTTCAGTAGAAATGTAGATGAGACACAGTTGTAACCATCAGAGCACTGATGATCCTCCACAGCACCTGTGAACCTCATCCAACACCGGATCAGACAAGGTGGACCTGATGGTGGCAGCATCAGTGTCTGAGGATCCTGGTGAAACACCCCCCAGTGGTTTATATGGGAGATACCATCATAATCCTGGTCGTTGTCCAGGAGATTGACACAGCAGACGTGATACTGTGTCTTCATTTGAAGAACAGTTAATATTGAATTTCCAGTTCACGAACTACGTGTTTCTGATATGGCTCTATTTTTGAAAAGTGGAGTGCAGTTAATTGTACGACAGTTATTTCAATACATAATCTGTCAAATGTTTAGTCTTTAAAATGCCTCTGTGCAATATGACTCACAATCTACATAATCCACCCCGGGCTTCTCCTTCAGCAAACAGCAGCAGCTACAACAAACTGATCATAAATGCCTTCGTCTCTGAGCAGACGCTGCTGTGCTCACTCCTGCGCGTTCACAGCGTCTTTAACGACCAGTCTTAATCTCTCAGTGGTGTCTAATTAGCTTTTACTTTCCTCCGTCGGCAGAGGTGAGCCATGGCTGACCCAAACGCCTCCCGTCCCCAGAGGAAGATGTCCACAGCTGGGGAGAGTGTGTACAAAGTGCTCGGGCTGGAGAAAGGAGCGACTGCTGAGGACATCAAGAAAGCTTACAGGTGGGGGGGCACGCGGCACAGTAATGTGAATTATTGCACAACTTTTTAAACTGCCTCAGTCTACAGGATTACTTTCTGCAGAGTAGACTGGCTAATAAATGCTACATCAGGTATTTCCATAATCCTTCACTTGAAGAATCTTGCTCGTCAAGAGTGTGTTTGTTCAAGTGTGTGCTTATGTAAAATTTTAATTATCATAAATTAATCTATAAGATTAAAATTAAAAAGACCAAGTCATAATTTCAGTTTGATAATGCGGTTCATGATCTGGTTGTGTAACAGGCAGCGTTCCATTTAAATCCTCTCCCTGGGTAAACAGGAGCAATGTAATTGGTCTAAAACTAAAGACATAAATGACATAAATACAGATTTGAACCCTTCAACTTGATGTGTCCTTATTTTCTTGCTCCCTCATTACTCCGATTCTCGTTCTGTTCCGTTAGAAAACTGGCGCTGAAGTATCACCCAGACAAGAACCCAGACAACCCGGAGGCAGCGGAAAAGTTTAAAGAGATCAACAACGCCAACTCCATTTTAAATGATGAGACCAAGAGGAAGATCTACGACGAGTATGGATCCATGGGCCTGTACGTGTCCGAGCAGTTCGGAGAGGAAAGCGTCAAATACTACTTCCTCATGTCCAAATGGTGGTTTAAGGTACGTGCACGTCCTGTCTGTGGTGTCCTGTGTTTCACGAGGAGATGAAGGGGTTTGTTTTGGACCAGCACCTCCTGTCACGAGGCTGACCTTTGCTCCCCTCTGTGTTCCCCCTCCTGCAGGGTCTGGTTCTGTGCTGTACACTGTTCACCTGCTGCTGCTGTTGCTGCTGCTGCTGTTTCTGCTGTGGGAAATGTAAACCACCCGACGACGACGAGAGCTACCAGTACGTGGACCCTGAAGACCTGGAGGCCCAGATCAAAGCAGAGCAGGACGGAGGTGAGACCTCAGCGTGGACGGGGGGAGAATAAATGTGGTGTTTGATAATATAAATGTCTTCCTGGTACTCCTGAGACTCTGGACAGCATCGTCTGTTACTGACTGACTGCTCATCAGTTACTGTACGTTAGGGAGGGGATGAAAGGTCCCAGGATGATCGTCTATGATCTGAGAGCATTTATCATCAGGAAATGAGCTGTTACTGCACCTTCCCCTCGGTCCATTAACCGTGGAGGGGTCACAGTCAGAGAGCATATGCATCATGAAAGCATTACTTTGGTTTACCACTTAAGAGTTTTAAACTTGGCTGAGAACAGAGTAGTATTGTATTTGAGCACATTAGCATTGTTCTCTGAAATGAGTTTTACAATCTCAGCAGGTTAAACCGATTAAATCCGTGAAACACCGAAATCCAAACATTACTTCAGCTCAGACGAAAACAAAACTTTGGTCTCAGACGTTAAACCCGTCATGACTTGAATGTCTGCCTTGCACTGATAAAATATATATATATAAGTGGTGTTTAGAGGCGTGGATTTCAACAGGCTTCACCTGTTGAGTTGTGCATCGTTTATTCTGTAAAACAAGTTCTGTTGATATTTTTTTTTTTTTTTTTTTTTTAATATGACCTGCTCTCACGCTGCAGGCTCTTGTTCTCATGCTCCAACCCAACAGGTAACACAGTAATCATAGGCCAGCCCAAATCTAACCTGGCTCCAGAAAGCCCAGAAGGCCAGAGTCAGCCCATTCCCCTGGCCATGCCTCCCAGCGAGCCCGGCCTCAGCCAGTCGCCGGCCTCGGCCAGTCCAGCAGAAAACCCCGGAGAGACTTTACCAGAGTCGAAATGACTCGTAAGAGCAACGCCGTTGTTGTCCACTTCATGTGTCGCGCTGTCTTCCATCGTGTGTTGTCCAGCTTCCTCACGCATCCATAACAACCCGCCCACTGTCACGCATGTCCACCGCGGCAGCCGCCGCTCCAGTGTTCTAGTACCTGCATGTGTCTCCACGCTGTCCTGATGCTTGTCGCTGTCACGCTGTGCCTGAAGAGCTCATCACAAAATGAGCATGACTGGATGAAGTGTCGTATTGTTGACATTTTAGAATTAATTATGGACTAACAACTTTTTTATTACCATCTGGGACAGACTGTGTAATTTTAGATATTTATTTTAATTCAAATTCCATAAAAAATAATTTTCTGTTTGTCTATTGTTTTCCTGAAATTTAAGGCAGTGTAGTTGCTCCTTTTCTTTGTTTAAAAGAGTGCAGATATTTCGACAGAGAAGATTACACATCAGAGCTGTTTTTGCTTTTGGCCTGTATTTTTTATGAATGAAGTAACAATGACGCATTTGCTCTGCTCTGCTCCTGCAGGAAACTGACGGAGTGGTCGAGCCTCGACAAACAGAAAGGTATGAAACTTGTTTCAAACAGCTCCTCACAGATCTTTATTTCAAATAGTTAGGAATTCAATTGGCCATGATCTTCACGTGTGTTAACTTAAATGGGCCCACCATGATTTAAACAGACTCTTCCTGTGTTTAAGAAAAGTCTCAGTATTCTTACTTCTTGATTTAATGATAATAATATGATGAGTAATCCTGTTCTCTCCCTCTTCAGCCTCCCGGGCCCCTGTTACCACCCTGCCACATATGACTGCTGTCGGACGTCCAGAACCACCCCCCCGAGATCGACCAGCCCAAAACCACCAGCCGGCTCCGCCCCCTGACCCAGCTCATCCACCCACTGGACAACCCCTGCACACTGGGCTCTTGAAGGCTCTGGACCCGCCTCCACTGAACTCTGAAGATGGAAGAGTGCTCATAAATCAAACCACTATCTGGACTCATGCCAACCAGTACACACACGGCATTTTGCTGTTCTTAAACAAATCACTTCTGACCTTCCGGCCACAGTCCAACCGGGGGGGGTCCACTTATCCTGGGCTGTGAATATGAGGCGACAAAAAAAAAAACATGGTGGATCCTCTTATTTATCCAGAGTAAGACTGGAACTGTCTCCATCTCCCATCACTCCCAGTCTTCCTCTGTTCTGGGCTAACAGGAGCGGTGGGTTTTTACATTTCTTCTGCTTAAAGTTATTTTGGTGGTTAGATAACACTGAAATGAAACTGTACAGATCTTAAGACCAGCAGCTCTTCCTCCTCATTTCAAGGAACAGCCGACTTCATCCTGCACTCATTGTTCCTCCCAACGCTGAGTTTGATGGTTTAAAAAAAGAAAAAGAAATGCTTCCAAGGAGGCGTTGACAGCTTTGAACATTTCATACAGGCTGAAGATGTGACGCAGCAGAAGTGACTGCAGGAGGACACATCAGAAGATGTGTGTTGCTTAAACGCCTGAGCCAACACCTGGAGACACAAGATTCAGAGGAGCAGTGTCCAGTCTCCCCACCACTCCCCGTGTGCATGCATTTCTGTCATGCATGTCCCCTCCTGTACAGCACTGGAACACACTTCCACAGGTCATGGAGGAACTGCCGACTCAAACCTTCCTGAGACACACGTGTACCAGCCAACATGTCGATGTGTAACCCCACAGCATAATCTATATATCTGGCCAATGACAGAGGCCAGACCTTCCAAAACACAGCGTCAAAGATCCCCTCTGCGTTACTGCGCTTCTTCTTTTGTTTGCAGGCTCAGGCTACATCCACACAGCCTCAGTCGTTTGAGTGCATCAGCTCTACACACCCGCTCGCTGGTTCAGTCGCTTTGTCACGATGTGGACTCGTCAGGCTGCGATCACACGACCCCCGCGGCCAACAGCGTAGAACCCAACATAGAGAATCACTTAAGTGTCACTGGCCCTGGAGGGGACAAGGGGGTTGTCACAGCAGGGTGATGTAAAACCTTTAACACAGCCAAAATGCTCATGTGATCAAAAATCTTTAAGTTTGAGAACAACGTCTTTCAGTGAAGCCGTTGTAGCATGGATGTAGCCTTTGTTTTGTAGACCAAAGCTAACAGCTCCATGTAGCCAACAGAGCCGTCACGGGGTGGGTGGAGGTCAGGTGGAGGTCGGGTCGCTCTGTGAGCTGCAGTTCTGTTTGTCAAAGTTTTTTATCGTTTGCATCATAGGTGAAGCGAGTCTGTTGCCATCTGTTGTCATTCTGTCTTTCCTGTTTGTCCCTGTTCAGGCTGTAAATCTTTTTTTTTTTTTGTACATCTTTGAAACAATGGAAACAATGGACTTGGAAGTGACTCGATAATCTTTATCGTCAGGTCCAGATTCACTGAGGACACATTCATCTTCTAATTTGATTGCACTGAGTCTTTGTTTCTGATATAATTCACTCAGCTCTGCAACAGCACTGAGCACCCAATCAATAGCATTTATTGCAAACTTCAGGCCTAATCCAGTTAGTCCTGCACCTTGTCTCCAGGTCACACGAGTTCAGTTTCTGACGGCGCTCAGACGCAAAGCAAACCTGCATCTTCCTGCTGTCTAATAGATGATCCACAGGCTTCCAGTCTTTATGCAAAGCTAACCAGTTGCAAGCTGTAGTATAACGTTTGGTGTACAGTCAACAAGAAAAAAAAATGGGCTTATTTACAAACCCCTTGCTGCCGTGCCATTGTTCCGGTCCCTGTTACAAACATCGTTACTGTCCGAGGCAGAGTTGTGTTGCTTGTAGGTCATTTTTTTTTTAAATTAATTTTAAAATAAATGTTTTCTTACAGTGGTGGCTGAAATTTTAAGGTCAATCCTTCGTCATTTTTCTCTCCTTCCTTCCATGTTTAATGTGAAGCTCATCTCTGAGCTGCTGGAGCTCCTCACTCTTCACTGACCTGCAGTAAACGAACAGACCCATGTGTGGGAGCGGCTTTGTTTCATGTCTGTGAACCTGCTGTGAGCTGGTATTTTATTCTGTCCTGGACATATCAGCTTGTGTTTTCCTGCGACTGCAAACTTGAAGGGGATTCTTTCATATGATTGAGGGTTGTTGTTTTCTTTTCTACCATCAATAGCCAAAATAGTGTCTAGTTACTTTTCAGGTCTTCAATTTTCTTTCATTCTTCTCGAATGGTCTCACTTCAGTGTAGATGCCAAGTAGACTGGTTATTTATTGTTTTTTAATTGTAAATAACTCATGAAACAGCAAATTAATGACAATAATTCCTTATTGTTAATAGACAGTTTGTTTTAAATTAATCTTTAACAGTGTTCATGCATTTTTACTTTTAATTTATATTGCATAGAAATATCATGTTTAAATTCAACAATACTAACATTGGTGGCTGCTGTAGGTCGTAATCCCTGCCTCCTCCGTGTTGGTTGATTGGACATGGATCATTTTAGGTTGTCTTTTTTTTTTGTCCCATCTGTTAACATGGAGGACATAGTGGGGGTTATAACCTGTACTTCAGTCAGCCAGCAGTGGGCGTCATGCCCTCCATATTAAATCCATGTTAACCCTCAGTCACCAACACATCGTGGAGCGAGTGCTCTTCCTTTGACTTTCTCGCTGTCTGCTGGGAAATGTTCTCCAAGAAGGGTTTCAATGATTAATTCAAAATATGACATGTTTTCATATTAGGTGACTTTTCTTTTTTATGTTTTTGTTCTGGATGTGGATGATCTGTAAATGAGTTATCAATGAAATTCAACTAAATTAAAAAAAACGGGGATTTTATAACTTTGTCTTGTATTTGTACTTGACTGTGATTACTGTTTTAATCAAACGTGGACAAAAGCTAACAAAGATAAAGTTCAGTGTTTTAAGTTAATGCGATCACAGGGGTAAAGGTTTGGTTTATTGTCCTGTTCTGGTAACGATGGACAACCTGGCAACATCATTCTTCCTGACACTGACCAAAACAATATTTTAATTGACTATTTGAATCCTATTAGGAAGCTTGATGTTCCACAGCATCTGGCGTTCAGGTATTTGAGTCACTGATGACACCCTGATGACCAACTGGCCGTGTCCAGATTCATGAATGACTCTGTGTTTGTATGTTTAGTTCACACAGCAGCGGCCCTCCGCCCCAAGCCTATAAATAGTCAAGTAATCTGGTAAGTGGCTTAGTCTTCTTAGCCAACTCCATTTTGTTGATTAGTAAATACACTGTGTGCCGAAAGAGCAGGCTCCACCACTGTATCCTGCACTCATCAGACCTGCCAGAGGTCAGAGGTCAGGAGGACGGCTTGACTGCAGGGTTCACCAGTTTTTACTATGCACACGCCCACACCTCATTCATTTCTAATGAGAGTTCATTCATTCTTACTGTTTTTTTCCTTCAACAATGCAATGTTATTTCATATCACATTTTTATTCGTTTTGCACAAAGGATCTAACCTGAATATTTAAAAGACAAAATTAGTTGGGATATAATTTAAATTTGTTTCTTGTTTCAGACATTAACAAAATGAGTTTTAACCGTCTGACCTGCTGAATTTATTTTTAAAAAGAACTAAACAAATGAATCCCGTCACTGGGCTGTTGGACTCTTCTAGCTTTGAATATTTTTCTTGTAGTTTTGACCTGCTCTTCTTGCCGTCGGACGGGTGTTGATGACGTCACAGAGCCTTAGCAACCCGGGGCGGCGGCGGTAACTAAGGCTTTGTTGACTATATTGACTTTGCTGTAACATCCCTGTGAAGTGCCGGCTGTCCGCTGGAGAGGACCCGAACCCTGCTTCGTGTCCCGGGCCGGATGTTCGAGTGGAAGAACCCCCGACCACGATGCATCTGAAGCACCTGAAGACGCTGTTAACCCCGCAGGTACAACACGAGCTAATGCTAATGCTAGCAGAGCAGAATCAAAACATGGCTGCGTGCCCTCTCAGATCCAGATCCTCGTTCTATGTGATAAAAACAGATGTTCACGTTCTCTGCATTTTATCAGTGTCTGAAACGAGCAGTTAGAGAACGGGGCGCAACACGGTCTCTCCCAGTTCTCCCAGTGCCCAATAGTTTGTTTTGCCCCTTTGTGCTTGTGTTTGTTTCATTAGAAGAAGAAGCTGTTTCCATGACATGCCATTTAATCTTTTCTTTCCTTTTTTGTCTCATCATCTCCTGATGCAATTGAGTCTGTTCTTTGTTGAGGGCTTGTCTCGACCCTTTGTCCCTGTCCTGTCCATCCTGTCATTGGTTTTATAGCCTCTAACTGGTTGTGTTCTCTGCCTTCGAAGGAGGGTGCCGCCAAGGTGACGTGCATGGCCTGGGCGCCGAACAACAGCAAGCTGGCCGTGTGCACGGTGGACAGGGTGGTGCTGCTCTACGACGAGCACGGAGAGAGACGAGACAAGTTCTCCACCAAACCCGTGGACGCCAAGGTGAGAGACTTCAGGACACGCCTGTCTCTTTACTTGACTGCAGGGGTTTAAACACACGGTGAGAGCTGCAGCCTCTGCTTCTCTCCTCAGATATTTAACCTCCATCCTGTCGTGTGGTTTTTTTGTCGTTTTCAGTACGGGAAACAAAGCTACGTCGTCACTGACATGGTGTTTTCACCGGACTCTACCAAAATCGCCATCGGCCAGTCCGACAACATCATCTTTGTCTACAGGATCGGAGAGGATTGGTAACTTTCTTTTAAGCTTTTTCATTTAACTTTCTGTGTTGAACCTGATTTAGTTCTGTGCGTGTGAATCTGTGTCGTCTTCTCCTGCAGGGGTGACAAGAAAGCCATTTGTCACAAGTTTGTTCAGACAGTAAGTAAACATACACATATATTTGTGTTTCTATCGCACGTTTGCTAATGTCCTCTTTCTGCTTCTTTGTATCTCATCTTATCTTATCTCAGAGTGCCGTGACCTGCCTGCTGTGGCCTGCAGAACATGTAGTAGTGTACGGTTTGACTGATGGAAAGGTGAGCCACTGTTGATTTACACTTTCATTCAGGCAGGATTGTTGTTAGTATTACAAGGAGTAGAACACACAGCAGAAGGGTGGTTTTAGAAACCTTTTTTTTCGGCTGGATTCGAAAGTACATTTTATTTTTTTCCCCCCACAGGTTCGTCTCGCGAATACTCAGACTAACAAGTCGTCAACGTTGTACCGCACCGAGTCCACTGTCGTCTCCCTGGCTTCCAAGTAAATACACGAGTAACATTAATATCACATCAGCAAGTAGATCAGACTAAACATCAGAGAAAGTAGAATGTCCTTCAGTGGAGGATTTCTTCCAGAGTTAATGTCTCTGTCATTTTCTGTTCTCCCTCAGTGTGGCCGGTAACGGCTTCCTGTCGGGTCATGCTAACGGGACAGTGGCTCGTTTCTTCTTTGATAAAGTCTCTGGGGAGTCTCAGGTACCTCCCACCTCCTGCGCTCACCGTGTGTCTTGATTCCTCCGGTTTCATTTTGCAGTCTTTTTGTTCACTCCCATCCACTCTGACACAGGGCGAGCTGCTGAAGCACCCCTGCCCCCCCTACGCCCTGGCCTGGGGCGCCAACAGCATCGTGGTGGGCGGCTGTGACAAAAAGGTCGTGGCCTACGACAGGGAGGGTCAGACCATTCAGACCTTCGACTACAGCCGCGACCTGAACGAGAAGGAGTTCACCGTGGCCGCCACCAGCCCCAGCGGACAGTCGGCTGTGTTCGGCAGCTACGATCGGTCAGTGTGTGTTTGCATTTCAACACGAGGCCTCTCGCGTCTCTCTGATTTGGTGTTAAAGATTGTCCGCTTCACGTTCCATCCAGGGTGCGAGTGTTTAACTGGGATCCAAGGAGAAGTGCGTGGGCCGAAGCCGACCCTAAAGAGATCCACAACATGCACACCGTCACCAGCGTGGCCTGGAAGAAAGACGGCTCTCGTCTGTGTGTGGTAAACATGTTGTGTTATTTTAATCCACAGTACGACTTCAAGCTTTACATTGCTGTTTACTCTCAGTATCTTGACTACACTTGATCTGTGTGTGTCGTGTCAGGGGACACTGTGTGGAGGAGTGGAGCTTCTCGACTGCTGCCTGCGCAGAACCAACTATAAGAACAAGTTTGAGCTGACCTACGTTGGACTGAGCCAGGTCGAGACGGACATGAACACGAGGGGGCCAGTCATTCAGTTCAATTCATTAGTCGTCACGAAATTGACTTGAGAATGATTTGTTGAATTTGTCTTCAGGTGATTGTGAGGAGCTTCTCCACAGGAACTCAGGTGGTGCTGAAGTCTGACTATGGTTATGAGATAGAGGCCGTGAAGATCATGGGAAAGGACCGATACTTGGTGGCTCACACGTCCGACACTCTCCTGCTGAGGGACCTGCAGACAAATAACGCCAGCGAAGTAGGAGTTCTCTGCTTCTTTCACATAATTAATCTCAAAAGTATTCCAAACGACTTCCTTTGTGATGACTCCCTCTCCCCCTCAGGTGCCCTGGCCCAGTTCTGGAGGAAACGAAAAGTTCTTCTTTGAAAATGAAACAGTATGTCAACGCAAAAAACTATACTTAGTAATAATTTACTGGAACCGCAGTACTTCACTTCTCTCCATTTGCAGGTGTGCATGATTTTTAATGCCGGGGAGCTGAGTCTGGTCGAGTACAACCACAGCGACATCCTGGGATCTGTCCGAACTGAATTCATGAACCCTCATCTGATCAGGTGGGTCAGATGACAGGGATATCATCATGGGGACAGTTTTCACCTGCTGCTCCGCCTCGTCCTGAACTGACCGTCTGAAAACTCCAAACTGCTGTTGAAGTCAAGATTCTAAGAACACAGTCACAAGTGTGACCAAAGTCCAGTTCGTCTGTGTGCTTCCTCTTTTGTCCAGTAGATGGCAGCATTGAGCCGTGTAGTCCTCAGTATTCAGACCTGTCAGATGTGTCAGGTCTGACCAGCCCTCAGTGCCTGGCTAATGGTCAGCTGGTGTCAGAGCGGCCTGACTGCTCCTGGCCTCCGGCTTCAGTTCTCCCCTGAATATGTGTGTGTGTGTGTGTCCAGTGTCCGAATCAATGAGAGGAAGCAGAAAGAAGTGGAAGACAACAAGAAGCTGGCTTATCTGATCGACATAAAAACCATTGCTATTGGTGAGTAGAGGAGGGAAGTACCATGAGGCGTTGCTGTGTATTAAACTTTAACTTTTGACATCACAACGCAACACAAACAACACACAACGGAAGAATATAAAACATGTTTCACGTCCAAAAACTCAGTGAGGGGCCCCGCACAACTTGATCCCAAATGTTTCAGAGAAGTAAAGAGAAGTTATTCAGACCTGGCCACATTGACCCCCCCCCCCCCCC